>CM060915.1:651703671-652373364 GCA_030737875.1 Allium sativum
ACCGGTTGGATTATTATACAAAGAACCACTCCGTATCGGCATAAGCGTTGCGAACCAAGTATGCTGGATATATTGAAGACGGAGTAAAGTGCAAGGGCTTTTCTATTTATAGAAATAGTGCCTTCGGTTTCGTTCAATCCCAGAACGAACGTAAATGGACGAATGTCTGACAGAGTATTTCCAATGATCAAATGGGTTGGTCTGTATAAATGTATATGGTTGCAACGGATTTATCCCTTAGCATAATATCCAGAATATTTGTGCAAACTCAACTAGTGATTAACGGATCTGACGATGTGGCATTCAAAGTGAATTGTGTTATCAAGAAATGGTAAGTATGCGTAGCCTCAGGCCTCAACAACCGGGAAAGGACAAAAATCGGGCAGGCAGCATGGCTATGTGGGTCGCACCCATTAGGGTGTATAATCATCTATCTAGAGAAATTCCTTTTGTTTCTAAATCTATCGATTCTGCCCATTCGGGAAACGGTGGTTTGAGTCCAACCGTTGGTGATATACATTCGATACACTCAAGCGAAATGAGTGGTCGGTCATGTGTGGGCCGGGTTGCAAGACGTTCTTGTTGAACCCAGGTGTATTCGCCTCTAGAGATGCACTGTCGGAAGGTGGTCCCATACCTTGTCATGTTGGAAATCCAATCTCCAATAAGCGCCATGCGGTTTTTGATTTTATACTATATATGTGGAGCGTGAGATGCAAGCGTTCTGCTATTTGATTATTTATTTGATGTAGACATTACTATAATATCATTTGATTTGATATCAAAGTGTTTTGGGTTATAGTAAGGTAAAAACCGTCCATGTTTATGTGTGGGTTGGTCTTACTATTATCTTTCTTTTGAAAGGATTTTTAAAGTTAAACAAGTGGTTGGAGTTTACTCACACCAGTCCCATGACTGACCCAGAGTTTATTTTGTTTTGTTTTTCCTAAACTCTTGGGTGCCCAAATTTGTACGGGCAGTCAAGTGTTTCAGGCTTTTACAGATACACTTGAAGGAGCTTGGAGCAGGAGGCTTCAACATTAGTTATGTAGAGTTACTTCCGCTGTACCAAATGCTGTATTGTACTCTGATGATGGTATGTATATATGTACAAAACAGATTTGTATTTCAAAGCTTATGTTATATAATATATTTTATTCGTTCCGTTGTGAGTTGTGATCTTCGTTTCCTTCTATTCTAATATTTCTTTCTTTCTATTTCTCATCCTCTAACTTCTTTCTAATAATGAGTCGTATTTCTGTGTTATTTGGGTTGGACGTGTGGTGTATTTAGTCAACTCAGATAGCTCGGATTTGCGGGCCTTTACAGTTGGTATCAGAGCTTAGGTTGAGCGAACACCTAGGCTTGTGTGGCATGTGCTCATTAGAGATAGGATCAGTAGTATCCTAGAATGAGTTGAGCATATATATACGAGAGAGCGTATTTGTAAATTGATATAAAAGATGTTTTATATTGTGTTGGCTAGTCTGTTGAGTGGTTTATGAATTCTGATCGAATAGTGGGACGCCACGAAGTCGATAGGAATTTCTAAACGCTTGAACAGAAGATTGAACATGATATTGTTTTCAAGTGGGTGAATGAAATAATTTTACCCAAATTTCTATTTTGATATAGAAAGAATAATTTTCTAGAATTATTATTATATGGATGTGTTGGATGTTGACTTTATAATCAAATGAGATTATAAATTTAGAATGGTTATTTATAACCAGAGTAGAATTTGTATATGAATTAAATATACAAATGAGATGAATTAGAATTAAATCCAAACCAGAATTGAGAATTCAAAATCCTGGGAAGTTGAAAAATATTTTTCAAAGTATATTAAAATAATATAGCTTTGTTTTAAAAGGATTTTAAATGGATTTTGAAAGTGATAAAGCACTGAACTCACTTCAGTGGCTGGGAAATAATTCTGATGATGATTGCAACATCATCAGTGTTCATTTCCGAGTTTCTAAGTGATAGGTTGCTACCTTAGAAAGTTTTGATGGGAATTTGTTGGAAAGAAAACAAATTGGTTTGAATATTCAAATGTTTTGAATTCGAGATGGAAATATATGTATACATTTAAGTGATTTCAAAAGGACTTGAAATAAAAACTCGGGAATTTGAATTCTGGAATTAAAAATTTAACTTAAAACAAGTTAAATAAATCAAGTGAATGAGTTGATCAGAATCAATTTAAATGCATATGGACGGAAACCAAAAGTTTTGGTTGAAGTTAATTTGTTGAAATATGAGAAGTTGAGTTTCAACATAAGTGAGATGTGGGAAAGAAATGGAGTGTACCAATTTTCCTACCTTAGCAATTTCGAGGACGAAATTATTTTAAGGGGGGAAGAATGTAACGACCCGGATTTTTCGAATAGTATTTTAAATATTTAGTATCGTTTAAAGATTGAATTAATCATATAAAAGAATTTTTATAGTGAATTATCAATCAAATTTTCGAAATACGAGAACTGAAATAATTCAATTTGAATTTATAATGGATTCTGAGTGATTCAAATGGTTAATAAGAATTTATTTTTAAGGAATTTATTTGTTTTGAATTTAAATTGATTTAATGTGGCTATTTTAAATATGCGTTCAAATTAAATTATATAATCTATTTCGTTGAAGTCAGAATAGTGAATAACGTTACGATTAAATAACGGTTCAGAATCTTGAGTAAAGAACCATGAGATATTCTTGTAGAATATATTAATTAAAATCAAATCAAAAATAAAATACGTTTACATCAGCCGACCTATTTCTTCTGAAATGTCCCCCCCCCCTAATCAAAACATCGCAGACCTAAGGAGTAAAATCAAGCAGCTCCATTTTTCTCGAGCTGTAGAGAATGCTCCCTACCTTCACCATGAAGTTAAACATCGAATTAATGGCCTCTCGTACGAATGTTCCCCAGTTCGCTCATATAAATCAACCTATCGCTTCCGTATTCTTTCCGCTCAGAAATCCCATTCAAGCTTTCTCTCTTCTTTCTTTCTTCCAGAAATTTGATTCCACCGTAAATAAAAAAAAAACGAAGCCGCACCTAAATTTCTCAAATGAAATCGAAGACCACGGTTAATCCAAGACTCAACAAGCTCGCGGAATCAAGGGCCGCGATGTACGGATCCGAAAGAAAGTTTGAAGGAGGCTGTCGATGCTTACTGGAAGGATGGTGCGAGTCATCTGTGGTGAGGTGGGAACGATGTAGCTCGAGTATTTTTCAAAAATCGCGATAGCAGACCTGGGCGTACGAATTCTGGAGGATTTCAAAGCACAGAAAAACTGGAGTACGAAGGGGTCGTGGCACTTGCGAGATCTGGAAGCTCAAATGCTGTAACTCGAGCAAGGCAAAGGTTTTTCGTTGATTCAGGAGGGGGGGGATCCGCGAATTGGAATCGTGAATTGAAGGGGGGTCGGCCTGGAAAACAACGCGATCACAGGGAGGTTCAGGAAGAAGGGCGACCATGTCTGTTTAGTAAAGGAAATAGAGATGCTTGCAAAGCGTTCGATGAATTGTCATAATGGAGGATAGCGGTTTTAGGGGCTGATGAAGTGAAGAGAATGGATTTAGGTAATTTAATAAAAATTTTAGTTAATAATTTATTTATTTAGTTAGTCTAGTTTAGTTAAAGAATTAATTAGTGTGTCATAAATATAAATAGAGAATTAATTTAAATTAGTTTGTCATTTATTTAAAGAAAATCAATTTATAAAATTAGTTTATAAATTGGTATAGAAATAAAATCCATAGACTAATAGTTGAGTATGCAAATTAATGTTTAACTTGGTTAATTAAAATATATAGGAAAATTAGTTATTCATTTAAATAGTAAATTTAAATGAATAGATGTTTAACCTGTAAATTTAAATTAAATTATCATAGGTACACGATAAAATTCATTTGAGGCGATTCGCAGCAGTAAGATTTGAATTTCACAGGATATTCAGCAAAGGAAAATCCTGGTGAGTAAATCTCACTCACCTTTTATTTATAATTATTTTTAGTTCGTTAAAAATAATTGTTGCTGCTTGTTTGGATTTTTCTGCTGGCTTTATATATATTAGTTATTTAGGCTATTATATATATATATATTGGGTTGATTGATTGGTTGGATTCCCGCAGTCTCATTAGCGGATGCCCGCGGTATCATAGCGGATGATTACCCTATACGCCCCACGCTATGATTAGTGGATGACCTTCTATACCGCGATATTCTGCCACAAAGCAGAATGGGTATTATTTATGTGCTAACATCTGTGGATGCAGGAAAACAGGTTGGAGGAATCCAACAGGATTCCTCAAAAATATATTATCTGTTTGTTTATTTGTTTGCATATATATTGTTATATATGATGTGTTAGAAAAATAAACAATTGGTTGCTTTGTGTGTTTTATCACTGGGCTTAAGTAATGATATTTAAAAATATCGTAAAAAGGATATTGGAAATTAAAAAGGGGAAATTCTATTTTTAAATAGAATTTGAATTTTTAATGGAAATAAAAATATAAAACTTGTTTTTTGAAAAATAAAACAAGTAGTTCCTTTATAAACGAAGTTTATAAATAGTTCTTTTATAAACGAAGTTATAAATGAAGTGAAAAGAATTATCATGTGATAATTCAGAAATAGAAATACAAGTGGTTTGAAAATATGATTCAAAGGGAAATTTAAATATAGAATTTGAATAATAGAAAAGGAAATGGAAATTTGAATTTAGAATTCAAATAGGAAATCCAAAGTGGATTTGAATATAGAACTTTCAAATGGTGTTTGAATATAGAGAATTGGAAATAGAATTTCCAAATAGAATTTGAAATAGAATTTCAAAACAGAATTTTCAAAAGAGAATTTGAAATAGACTTTGAAAATAGAATTTCAAAAATAGAATTGCAATGACATTCGAATTCAAATATAATTGAAAGAGAATTTTGACTATAGAAATTCAAAAAGGAATTCAAATATAGAACTTGAATTCAAAGGAATTTAAATATGGGATTTGAATTCAAGGGAATTGAAATAGGATTTGAATTCAAAGGAATTCAAATGAGATTGGGATAAAGGAAATTCAAAAATGGAATTTCAAATAAAAGAAATGTAATTTGAAATATAGAATTTCAAAGAAGAATTGAATTGAATTTGAAATATAGAATTTCAAAAGAGGAATTCAAATATGAAATTTGAATAGAGATTTGAATAGAAATTCAAGTATTGAATTTGAACATGGGATTGAATATAGAAATTCAAATGGAAATTTGAATATGGAATTTCAAAATAGAATTTGAAATAAACTTTGAAAAATAGGATTTCAAAGTAAGATTGAAATAGGATTTCAAAATAAGAAATCCAAATAGTTTTGAAATGGAATTTGAATTCAAAGGAGTTCAAATGGATTTGAAATAAGGAAAATTCAAATGAGATTTAAATAATGGATTTTAACAAAGAGGATTTAAATATAAGAATTTGAATAGAACTCAAATGGTATTAAATATAAGAGTTCAGACAAAACTCAAATGGAGTTTAAATAGAAAGAATTTGAATAAGAGGAATCCAAAGGAAATTTGAAACATGGTATTTGGATTCAAAGGAATCAAAATGTGATATTTGAAGTTCAAGTAGATTAAAAAATGGAGTTTAAATATTTGGAGTTCAAATAGATTAAAAATGGAATTTGAATTCAAATAGTTGAAATAGAATTTGAATTAGAATCGAATTGGAATTTGAATATAGACTTCAAAAATAAATGGAATAGAAGATCAGAAATATTTGTTGAGTTGGGAAAAAATGGTTTTGATATATATTTAAATATGTCAGAATAGAGTTGAATTTATATAAACGAAGTTTTAAAAGTTTTATATATAAATATAATTAAAACAAACTCGCCGCAGCGCTGCAGTTCGTAAATTGACGACTCGAACTTCAATTGAATATATAGAACTCGATTGAAGTCGGAATTCTTCGAAACAAGAAACGTCAGGACCGGTTTGATAATAGTTTTCTAATGAAGGAGAAAAATCTGGATTTCGTCGTATAGATTTTGAGTTATGTCAAAATCAAATTTTCAGAAAAACAGCGCCAGAACTATTTAAAAACCATAACGGTTTATTTCATTTTATAAAGGGATTTTAAGCGAATAAAATCCGAATTTCTAATTAGAAAATTTCAGATTTGAGTTATAAAATATATGTGAACTCAGGGGGAGTAATGAATATGATTTTGAAACAGAAACCAGATTTTGGTTTATTGAATAGAATTAACTAAATTGAATAGAAAGTAGTTAATAAGATTTCAAATGAGTATTGGGGTTTGAATAAGTATATTCGATTTAAAAATTTATATTCGAAATCCAAAAGGAAACTAGAATTGAAATTGAAATTCAATTTGGTTGTGAGCAAGTTGAACATTTTATTTGAACGTGTTATGTTCAAACAAAGAAGTGAAATAGGCGAAAGGGCTAACTAAAGAATAATGGAGCGAAACTGAATTCGAACGATTTAAAATTTGAATTCAAACGATTGGATGGTATTGAATTGAATTGAAAACAGGTGAACAGGTGTTGGACAGGTATGGAATGAAGTATATAAAGTATATAATTTATGTGCTCGACAAAAAGGTACATGTTTAATTCATATATGAGATTTATGCGCCGTATCGGCAAGCCGCTTGGCTTTTCCTTTTTCTTTTTGATTGAGGAAGATACCGGGAAGCTATTTGAAATTTCCCGATGCTCCCGATACAGGGGAGGTTATGGCGAAATTTTCCGGAAATTTAAGAAGTTAGAATATTTTTAAGATATTTTGATAATTCGAAATCATTGTATCGACGTATTGAATTCGATAGGAAAGTGAATATAAAAAAAATCAAATGTTGTAAAAGGGATAGAGATAAGTAATTGAAATTGTTTTCAATTGCAAATAGAGACATTTTCTAATATATAGAAAATAAAAGAAGTTAATATTTGGAAACGTTTTCCAAATGGCATAAGAGGCAAGAGAATTATTGAAAATATTTGGTTAACAAATATTGATAGAGAAAATAGAGAAGTGGTTTAATTAATGAATATTAATTAAAGCGCCAGTGATTTGTTTGCTATGTTGGATGAACACTTGTTTTATTCGATAGTTAAATCACAGACTATCGAAGTTTTTGACCATCGTTGTCAATATGGAGAGACCGGTTGGATTATTATCCAAAGAACCACTCCGTATCGGCATAAGCGTTGCGAACCAAGTATGCTGGATATATTGAAGACGGAGTAAAGTGCAAGGGCTTTTCTATTTATAGAAATAGTGCCTTCGGTTTCGTTCAATCCCAGAACGAACGTAAATGGACGAATGTCTGACAGAGTATTTCCAATGATCAAATGGGTTGGTCTGTATAAATGTATATGGTTGCAACGGATTTATCCCTTAGCATAATATCCAGAATATTTGTGCAAACTCAACTAGTGATTAACGGATCTGACGATGTGGCATTCAAAGTGAATTGTGTTATCAAGAAATGGTAAGTATGCGTAGCCTCAGGCCTCAACAACCGGGAAAGGACAAAAATCGGGCAGGCAGCATGGCTATGTGGGTCGCACCCATTAGGGTGTATAATCATCTATCTAGAGAAATTCCTTTTGTTTCTAAATCTATCGATTCTGCCCATTCGGGAAACGGTGGTTTGAGTCCAACCGTTGGTGATATACATTCGATACACTCAAGCGAAATGAGTGGTCGGTCATGTGTGGGCCGGGTTGCAAGACGTTCTTGTTGAACCCAGGTGTATTCGCCTCTAGAGATGCACTGTCGGAAGGTGGTCCCATACCTTGTCATGTTGGAAATCCAATCTCCAATAAGCGCCATGCGGTTTTTGATTTTATACTATATATGTGGAGCGTGAGATGCAAGCGTTCTGCTATTTGATTATTTATTTGATGTAGACATTACTATAATATCATTTGATTTGATATCAAAGTGTTTTGGGTTATAGTAAGGTAAAAACCGTCCATGTTTATGTGTGGGTTGGTCTTACTATTATCTTTCTTTTGAAAGGATTTTTAAAGTTAAACAAGTGGTTGGAGTTTACTCACACCAGTCCCATGACTGACCCAGAGTTTATTTTGTTTTGTTTTTCCTAAACTCTTGGGTGCCCAAATTTGTACGGGCAGTCAAGTGTTTCAGGCTTTTACAGATACACTTGAAGGAGCTTGGAGCAGGAGGCTTCAACATTAGTTATGTAGAGTTACTTCCGCTGTACCAAATGCTGTATTGTACTCTGATGATGGTATGTATATATGTACAAAACAGATTTGTATTTCAAAGCTTATGTTATATAATATATTTTATTCGTTCCGCTGTGAGTTGTGATCTTCGTTTCCTTCTATTCTAATATTTCTTTCTTTCTATTTCTCATCCTCTAACTTCTTTCTAATAATGAGTCGTATTTCTGTGTTATTTGGGTTGGACGTGTGGTGTATTTAGTCAACTCAGATAGCTCGGATTTGCGGGCCTTTACAAACAGCTTTAAATTACAAGTCAGTGTGTACTTGTTCAAGTCAATATGTTTGAGCAACAAACTACACAGCAGGAAATAAATACAGCAATGAGAGAGAATAAGTGCAAAGTGTAAAATGTGGTTCACAACAGTGAAGTGGCAGAACAACAATTGTGTGTTTTGGCAAGTTCAAAATTTGTTTGTGGAAAGAGTTTAATGAATGTTTCTGAAATCAAATTTCTTCTATCCAGTTTTTTCTTTTACAGTCATTTTTGGCATAGTGACTAAGCAAGAAATTTCAAAAAAGATTTGATTTCTGTAAAATCTGTTTTTAAATGAGCAAAGAAATGTTTTTTGGGAAAGCTTTTATTATTTTTTCAGAAATCTCAATTCTTTTTGGAAAAGATAAAATTCCAAAATTGGAATGCAATCACTGCCTTGAGAAATCAATAAATGATCGTAGAGAATTCAAGTCAATCAAAGGAACAAAATACATGAGCAGATTCAACAAGCAAAATTATTTTCCAAACATTTGGAAACAAATTTCAATCAGGTTCAGACAAAGGAAGATTTAAATGCCAAAATTAGTAGCTTGTTTTCAAAATTCAAATTGTCAGCGAAACAAAAAGGAAAGCTTTAAAAATTGACCTCAAAATTAGACAACAAAATTCCAGGTGCAAAATTCGATCCGAATATTCCTAAATCAAATCGAGCAAGTCATTAAACTGAAATTAGAGGATGAGGGTCTCAAAATCCCTATATAAACACACTCTTCCTCATCGACAAAGATCATCCAAGTTATTTAAAAACAATTAAAACCCTAAGGCTTAAATCAGAAAGCTTACAGCGTTCGATCAAAGCAGAGAACAATTCTGATTTGAGCTTGAAGGCAGAATCAATTTACTGAAGGGACATCGAGCCATGGTGATTCAATTTTTGAAGAAGCCCTAGACGGTTCAGAGAAAGCCTAGCCGCCAATTTCTTTTGGCTTGGAAAATAAAAGAAAAGGGGGATGGCCGATTTATAATAAAAGATACAAAGGGGGTTTTATTTAAGGGCTTGTTTTTATTGTATTTTTGTTTTACCTTTCTAACTTCAATTCTTGTTTTTCTAGTTTCAAATAAAACTAGGGTTTACAAATTACTGGTCTGTAGTCTGGGAAAATCTGGTCTATGGTACACAGGCCAGTCTAGGATTTTGAGCTTACGGTTAGGACAGGAGCAGGCGTTGCGAGTTTACATAGGATTGTAAGCGAGATCTGTTTGTAACTCCTAGTAGAAATCTTAGAAAGGCAGCAGTAGGCACAAATTGCCGAAGCTGGGTATCTCTGGTGTGATTTTCCTTTATTGCAATTTTTTCATTACTCTGTGATTGTTTTGATTACTGTTAAACCCTATTCACCCCCCTCTAGGGTTAATATTGATCCTGCAATTGGTATCAGAGAAGGTGTTTATTTAACTCTAGAGACATGACAACAATGAATAATGCTTTTTCTGAGGGACAATCTATTGCTAGACCACCCGTGTTCAATGATAGTGATTACGCGTATTGGAAAGCTAGAATGAAATTCTATCTTGTGTCTGTTGACTATGATGTCTGGGATATAATTGAAACTGGTAATAAACCACCCACTATATTTGTTAACAAAATTGAAATGCTTAAACCAAAAGATAAGTGGGATGCGAATGATAAGAAACTGTACTCTATTGATTCTAAAGCCACGAATGCTTTGATCTGTGCCTTAGATAAAACTGAATATAATAGAATTTCTCACTGTAAAACAGCTAAGGTAATCTGGCATACACTGGAGGTCACTCACGAAGGAACGTCGCAAGTGAAAGAATCTCGTCTCGCTCTATTCAGTAATGAGTATGAGAACTTCACTATGCAGAAGGATGAGAGTATCAAGGACATGTATGGACATTTCTCTGTGCTAGTGTACAATGCTAGAACCCTTGGAAAAGTTTTTATTGAAATTGAACTTGTGAGAAAGATTCTGCGTGTTCTGCCAATGAACTTCGAAGCAAAAGTCACAACCATTCAAGAATCAAAGGATCTGAGTAAGCTAAGCATGGAGGAGCTCGTTGGAAAGATAATGACATATGAAATGGAGCTAAAATCACGAGAGGATCGCAACAACTCTGATTTGAAGAAGAAGTCAATTGCTTTGTCCAATACTGTTAACAGCGATGGCGAAGATTCCATTGAACAGCTTGCAATGGATGTCAGACAAATCGCAAAGTGGAGCAAATTCAAACCTCGAAGAAACAAACCAAAATCCAACAAGATGAAGAACTCTGACAATTCAGATGAGGAACCACTTTGCTATAACTGCCAGAAGCCTGGACATCGGAAACCAAACCGTCCCCTCCTTCAGGGCAAAAGAAACAAGAAGAAAAAGAAAGCCTTTTCTATAACGTGGGACGATGAGGAAGGAGAAGAAGACTCAGATAGCAGTGAGGGAGAGAGTAACCTATGCTTCCTGGCAGAATCAGATTCAGAAGATGATAGAGAGGAATCGACTGAGGTATACTGTTATGATGATTTGTTTTTAATGTGTAAACATCTTTTTGAAATCATTAATACACTAGAAGCAAAAGTAGAAAAACTTAAATAATTTTTTTTAATCTCAAGTCCACCATTGAAAATCTTAAAAAAGAAAATTTGACTCTGAAAAAAACTGATGAGATTAAGAGAGAGAACTTTATTAAAAGATGCACTACACTTGTGGACGAAAATACAGCACTAAGAACCAAAGTCCATAATCTTGAAGTCACCTTAAACAAGTTTTCAATTGGACAAACATCTTTCAAAATGTTGCTAGGAAACCAATTGTTTGCTAACAATGGAAAAAGACTAGGTTTTGGTAAAGTAAAAAATGATGTGACTATGAATGACAATGCAAAAGGTAGAAGCATCTTTCCTAAGTGTGTAAAGTGTGGGGAAATTGGCCATAATTTTGAAAACTGCAAGAATCGGAACAAAATCAGAAACTCCACTAGAGTTTGGGTTCCTAAACACTGGGCACATAATTACCATAAATTTTGGAACACAAATAAGAGGACAAAACAAATATGGGTTCCAAAAGATTCTTTCTTTCATCATACTTCAGTCACTGATATCTTTGGACCTAGGAACGTCTCTAGGTCATCTTTCTCTCTTCTTGTGTAGGTATGGTGGCGGGCTAAGGAGCAACAAAAATGGTATTTGGATTCAGGTTATTCCAGACATATAACATGAGACAAGAGATTGTTCCTTAGCCTAGAAAGATATAAAGGTGGGAGTGTGACATTAGGTGACAACGGCAAATGTAAGATTATTGGTAAGGGAAAAGTAGGTAACAACATTTTTGCCTTAGCTGATGTCTTATATGTTGATAATTTATATCACAATCTTATTTCCATAAGCCAACTATGTGACAAAGGAATGAATGTAGTTTTTGACAGTAAAATTTGCAAGATCATCGATACATTCACTGGAAAAGTTGTTTTTACTGGCAAAAGAAAAGGGAATATCTATAAACTCTCTTTTGATGATGTAACTGTTTCTAGATGTTTGGTTGCCACTGAAGAAGATGCAGTTTTATGGCATAGAAGACTAGCACATGCTAGTATGCATCTCTTTGAAAAACTAGAATCAAATGAGCTTGTCAGAGGTTTACCTCATCAGAAATTTAAAAATAAAAAGGTGTGTAAGGCTTGCTCCATGGCTAAACTTAGTCGCTCGTCATTCCATCCAAAAAATGTTGTTAGTACATCACGTGTTCTTGAATTGATTCATATGGATTTGTTTGGACCTACTGATACTGCTAGTTTAAATGGTAAACGTTATTGTTATGTATCGGTTGATGATTACTCTAGATTTGCATGGGCTTATTTTCTAGCCAAAAAGTCTGAAACATTTGATTATTTTTCAAAGTTTTCAAAACTTGTTCAAAATGAAAAAGGTGTTTCAATTAAAAATTTGAGAAGAGATCATGGAGGTGAATTTGAAAATTTAGATTTTAAAAAATTCTGTGAAGAAAATGGTTTTAAACATGAATTTTCCGCTCCTCGAACACCTCAACAAAATGGGGTGGTCGAAAGGAAAAATCGTACATTGCAAGAGATGGCTAGATCTATGTTATGTGAATATAAATTACCTCAAACCTTCTGGGCTGAGGGAGTTAATACTTCATGTTATGTACTGAATAGAGTCATGATTAGACCAATACTTAATAAACGTCATATGAATTGTGGTCTGACAAAAAGCCTAACATCACATATTTTAGAGTTTTTGGATGCCCTTGTTATATTCTGAACACAGGAGATCAACTTGGAAAGTTTGAACCAAAAAAAGTTGATGGAATCTTCATGGGTTATTCTTCAAGGAGCAAAGCTTACAGAATCTTCAATAAACAATCAAGAACAATTGTGGAGACCATTAATGTGAAGTTCAATGAATCAAACACAGAGATGGCTTTTGAAAATGATAAAGATGAAGGTGGTGTGCAAGAAGGCGAGAAAGATAGCAATGATGTTGAGGCAAACAACGAAGAAATCATAGAAGCAACAACTGAAGCTGAAAGGCTGAAATTCAAACCCAATCATCCTCCATATTTGAAAATTGGAAGTCCAACGGCTGGTATTCGCGCCCGTTCCTCTCTCAATAAGAATGTGAAGCGACCCGAACTTCCCCGGTCTCCGAAGAGATGAGAAAGAACGAATTACTGTGAGGACAAGACAAATCAGAACACAAAGAGAAGAACATTTCATTGCTATTACAACAATTACGTCAGATACAAGAATATACAGAGTATAATTGAATAAATTACATTTGATAAATATCAGAGATTACAATAAATTACATAGCAGCGGAAAAATAATACAAAGCACAACTGAAGGTGATATACGGATACAGAGCTTTCCGGATATCATTCCAGCTGTAAACCAGGATCCTGTGAATATAAATCTGCAAAACCAAAACTACTAGCTGCCCGTGCGGAAAATAGGGGCACCCAGAGTTTAGGTTAAAACAATAAACTCCAGGTCAGTCATGTGACTGGTGTGAGAACTAAAACAGTTATTAATCTTTATTTTCAAAGCTAGGTAAATCAAGGGACCACGCCGTATAACACGGAACGGGTTTCCTCCCAAGAATACCAGTGCATAGAACAACAGCGCAATGCTAAATAAAGAAAAATGAAGCTGTTATAAGACCCAGGTCCTATCACACAATGCAACGCAAGCCGGGGGATAGGGTTTTCCCTTATAACAGCCAAAGCATGCTTGATACGTTTAAAACAAATCATTTGATACTATAATAAGTGTATAGTGTCAAAACATTTCAATCATAAATATCAATCATAGGCGGCATAGCTACCATCTACTATGTCGCCATACTAGTTCTATAGTTAAAACCGAATTACACGTATTGGAAATTGGATTCCATCATGAGTCGAGGCAAGGGGCAAGCTCCTCTCCGCTTTCGAGACACTCTAGCAAATGTCTCAGGACTACGCACTCTGGGCAATCCTGGATCTTCAGGGCCGGTCCTCACTTACGTTAGAGGATTAGTATTCCTAAACACACGTTTCCCGGTCCTTACAGACCTATAATCGAGGCGCCTCATCCAACAACCACAAAGGTGAAAAGTATATAAATGTCAGGGCTGGTAAGTCACTGACACCACCAAAGCTAGAAAGAAATGTCGTGTTCTCCCTGCAGTCCTTATCCCGTTTTTGACTCATACCGAGGTGTGAGGCTCGCGAATTCACGTTATACACAAAGCTGCCACGTAGGCGTGCTTTGATCATCAACCACAAGACTTTGCTTTTCAACAGAAGCCTTGATCATTGCATCTCAGCGTGCCACACAGGCAATTCATGCCATGCGATTGATATCTATCGATATATAACCTCTAAGCTCGTACGTCTCAGAGAAGGGCGTTAAGCAAGTGAATAAATTCTCCGCCGCCAAACAGATATATATTTAACAGAAATCAATCAACACAGAATAAAATCCAATGTCAGACACACAATCCATTTACAAGTCCGTTCTGGGTCTGAACGAAACCGGAGGCACTTTCCTCGCATATCCATCGATCTCCAAGTACGCCTGGACGACCACCAACTGTTTCCATCCTCTTGGGTGTACAGCCCAATCAGGATCGTCAGTAATTATCCAAACGATGTGAAGACTTCCGGTCTTCAACCACCGTCTTCATCTTCGACATATCGTCGAATCGGTTATTCAGAATGGGTATAAACCCGGCCTTTCCGAACAACCTGCGTATATTAAAAACAAATGTTACACAAACACAACATACGCCTTATTCCAATTCAGAATATTATTTTATTCACAAAATCATATTCTTAGGGAAAGGTTCCCATTAATTTTATCCAAGATAAATTCTTTAGAATTTATCCTTTAATCTTCCTTTGGATGTCGTTTCAAACCAAATTATGGTTTTTCTAAACTAGTCGAGATTAGCGAACCACACCGAAGTAATTATTTATTTTATTTCCCAATCCCAACCTATTCATCCCATGAAGCAAAACTGGTGATACTCCATATCTAACACCATGGTGTTATCGGTAAAATTAATTATCATTTCACATTCAAATCTAATTAAAGATTTAACTATCGCTTTGGAGCAAAACTGGTAATACTCCATTCTCGCTCACTTTCTACATTTGATAATTTAAATTATCAATTCACATTTCAATCTAATTGCAGATTCAATAAAACTCCTTTTACTGGGTTAAAGAACTAGGTGTTATTTAAAACACAGTTCACGACAAACCCAAATCACATTCTATTTATTATCGGGTTAAAGAACTAATGTTATTTAAAACACAGTTCACAATAAACCCATAAATCAATTCTAGTTCAATTTAATTCAAATATATTAGGAATTCCGATTATTTAAAACCCCTTTTAAAATCTAATTTATTTATTTAAAAACAAACGGGTTTTAAATTTAGTTCAAACTAGTTCATTTTGATAAAATTCTATTTTTATCTTTTCAAATATGGAGTTTTTCATCCTAATTATTCCCAAATCATTTCTTATGATTTTACACAAATTATTGATATTTTTAATAATTTTATCAAGGCCCGTACAGTCGATTTCCATCAACGGCCATCGAACTGCACTTACAGCGACCTTGTTCAAATTTTATTTGGACGTATCTCCAAATCCAACCGTTATATTTTGAATTTCTAATATTCGTTAGAAAGCTCTTTTCGATACGAACCCAACAGTTCCGGTTTTAGGAGAATCCGACGGTCGGATCTCCCGTAATGTCCATTCGAAATAAATGGTCGAAATTCACGAACTGCCGCGGCGCGGCGCGTTCTATTCAGGCCATTATATTATATATATATATATATAATATTTCATCGATTTCTATTTAAAATGAATTTTATAAATAGTTTTGAATTCGTTTCAAAAACATTTTCAACTTCCATTTCAATTCAAAATTGAATTTTTCCCTATAAATTCGTTTTACCTTCATTTCTATTTGATTTCAATTCAAATCGATTTTAATTTGATTCGAATTCATTTCGTTTTCTATTCAGTTTAAATTCAATTCGTTTTCTATTCAATTCGTTTTCTATTCAATTCGAATTCAATTCGTTTTCTATTCAGTTCGAGTTCAAATTGGTTTTCTATTCAATTCAAATCAAATTCGTTTTCTATTCAATTCAAATCAAATTGGTTTTCTATTCAATTCAAATCAAATTCGTTATATATTCAATTGAAATCAAATTTGTTTTCTATTCAATTCATTTCGAAATTGTTTTATATTCAATTGAAATCAAATTTGTTTTCTATTCAATTCATTTCGAAATCGTTTTATATTCAATTGAAATCAAATTTGTTTTCTATTCAATTTATTTCGAAATCGTTTTATATTTAATTGAAATCAAATTTGTTTTCTATTCAATTTATTTCGAAATCGTTTTATATTCAATTGAAATCAAATTTGTTTTCTATTCAATTCATTTTGAAATCGTTTTATATTCAATCCATTTCGAAATCGTTTTATATTCAATTGAAATCAAATTTGTTTTCTATTCAATTTATTTCGAAATCGTTTTATATTCAATTGAAATCAAATTTGTTTTCTATTCAATTCATTTCGAATTCGTTTTATATTCAATTCATTTCGAAATCGTTTTCAAAATATTCGATTTCAATATCACTTTTCAATATTCATTTCGAAATGAATAAATCGATATAAATATCGTTCGCGTCAAAATGGCGTCAATCTAATCAACACGGCTTCATATATTTCTATTTTCAAATATTCTATTTCAAATATTTCTATTTTCAACAAATGAGTATTTATTTTTGTCAACACACGACTAATCTCAACGAATGAGTACTATCCACGTGTGACTATTTTTTTAAATTATTTCGTTCAACACATGACTAATCTCAACGGATGAGTACAGTCAAAACATGAACCTTTATTTTATAGTGATAAAGATATAAATTTTATTGTTAAAATATTTCGTTCAACACATGACTAATCTCACGAATGAGTACAGTCAACACATGAACCATTACTTTATAATATTCTTTATCTTCTATATTGGAATGAGGCCCAATCAATCACCATACAATGTTAATTATATGGATTTTCATACATCACACGTATATAATAGCATTGAAAAATAATCAACCATCAACCAAGGTGCAATACACTGTATAAGCATCAAATATAAATATCTAACGCTTATAACAGCCTGTCAATCAATCGATCGACATATTTAATCAATCAGGATGAGTGAACTTCAAATTTCATCCCAACACCCGTGTGGGGTTTCAAATCAACAAACACAGATTTTTATTTGTGCAGTTGGGCGATGTGTAAAATTTATCGACCCAATCAATGTCAGTCAAATCAGTGTACATAAACAAACCGTCCGGTTTGTAAATGAATATTTTATTTACTTCACGTTAAAAATTATATTTTTAACGATCAAATTATTTTATTTCAACATATGAATTTTTATTCAGTTCATTTACAAAATAAAAATGATATTTTTATTTTTCTAACTTATTTTAGAAAATTTCGGCGGCATAACGGCACGATACTAGAAACGGGACGAGGCCTAGCCTTATCCCCGGTCTAGTGAAGGCCCACGCCATTCACACATCAATCAAATCCATTCCATTTCACCAAACAACTCAATTCAAACCAAATAATCTAACTAACTACACAACCAAACAAACAAGTCCATGGTCTGTGGACAATGTTGTCGGGTGCTACTAAGCACCGTATGCATCCTAGTATATATATATAACTAGAAAAAGAAATTGAAAGGTGAGAAATTCTCACCGAAAGCTATCCAATACCACGACTCTTCATTTAGATAAATCTTCATCGTTCTCGCCTTTTTGTCAGCTTCGTTGCTGTAGCCACTACATATGTAAAAATCGAATTTTTACTTTATTATTCAATATATAAAAATCGAATTTTTATTTTGTTATTCAATATATAAAAATCGAATTTTTACTTTGCTATATAGATAAAAATTCTATTTGTTATTCTTTATGTAAAGGTCTTGCCTTTTCAAATATAAAGATTTCGCCTTTATAAAAATATCATTATAAAAATCACATCTTTATTTTGCTACTCATATAAAGATGATATTTTTAATATCTCTATCATGTAAAAAATATATTTTTAATTCTCTACATAAACAAAATCATATTTTTACATCTTCCATATAGTAAAGATTATATTTTTAATACTTAAAAAATATAAAAATCATATTTTTCATCCTATCATACAATACATATGTAAAAGATGGATTTGTAAATGCTATTATAAATGAAAAAAAACTGATTTTATTACAAAAGAATAAATTACTTAACTAAATAAATAGAAGTAAATAACCAAATTGAATATATAAATAAAATAACTTACAGTTGAATTGGAAGCGAGGGGGGGTTTGCTGACCAGCGGTTGTAGGTAAAAGGGGGCGCAGGCGAGATACGGCAGGTCAAGGAGAGCTGCGGCGTCTTCTTAGTGGTCGGGCGGCCTTCTCGCGGTGGTGGGTTTCGGGTTCAGGGGGTGTACGATCGGACAGGGAGGAGGGTTCGTCGGGCTTCAGTGGGGGGGAGGGGGGGCTCGATCGCGCGGCGGCGCGACTACTGAGGGGGGGGGGGTGGCCTCGCAGTGGTCGCCGCCTGGGAGGGGGGTCTTCGCTCTGTCGAGGAGGGCAGGGGGTGGGGGTTTGGGTCTGGGCGGCGGCAGCAATCATGAGTGGCGCGGTGCGGTACAGATCGGAGGAGCGGCGCGATTAATTATGGCACAGTTTTTTTTTCTTTTTTCGTTTTGAAATGAACGACGGGGGGGGGGGGGGTCGGCTGATAAAAGGAGATGGGATATTTTTTTTTAATTTAATTATTTAATTTGCAAAAAGTTGACTTTCACATATGACCTCTAAACGAGGCCCACCGCCTATCGTCCATAGCGTATTACCCCCATTCCGAACATAATGGGATATATCGCAAGCTGATTTGATCGTTTCGATCGGTTTCCGTCAAAATCAACATATAACTCTATATATTGAATTTGAACGCGCATTTCAATTTACCGGGGTCACATACAAACTCTAAAAATTCTCGAAAAATATTTTCTAGCTTTGTATTGACGATACGATCCTAACAAAACTAGTTTCGTCGAATTCTGAGACCGTATGAAAAATGGCCAATTTCCAGTCGATTAAAATCAACTGAAACTGGTCAAACGCGTTTTCCATCGCCACGCTCACATATTGATTCAGAAAATTATGAAATTTGAAACCTAGCAATAATTCGACATCACGGATCCAACAAAAGTGGTTTCGTCGAAATCTGAGGTCGTTCGCAAAATGTCTATTTTTAAGGGCCTGAATTCCATAGCGACTATTCAGAATTTTCAACTGGACATATCTTTTGATTCCCGTTATGAAATTTCGATTTTTCGGATTCGTTGGAAAGATATCATCAATTAGATCCTTTTTTTTTGTTTCACTAAAATCCGGATTGTTTTGCACCCGGTACATTCAATTGAAGTTTGAAATCGAATTATCGAACTACCGCGCCATTTTCAATTCTATTTATAATTATATATAATTATTTATATTCTAACGACGACGTATATAATATATACGTCGAATTTCAATTCAAAATAAATTTCTCGTCGATATGATTTAAAATAATCTATTTTAAATATTCATAATTCGCTAAAATTGCCAAAATAAAAATTTTAAACTGGCCCAGATTTTCGGGTTATTACAATCTCCCCCACTTAAAACTTTTCGTTCCCGAAAAGGAACAAAGTCGAAAGTGGTTTGATTAATCAGCCCTACGTTCGATCTGGCTTCCATTCTCCGACTTTTCAGTTTCTGAGAATTTTCAAATTTTCAAAAATTTGGCTAACACCCTAAATTTTCGAAAAATTTCGCCATAACCCTCCCTGCACCGGGAGCCACGGGAAAATCCCGAAATTGCCATATAGTCCTTCTGATCTCAAAAAGAAAAAGAAAAAGCCAAGCGGCTAGCCAATAGGCTCATAAAATCATCATTACCCAAACAAATTAGTAAATTATATAGTAAACATGTACCTATTTGTCGAGCAAACAAATTTTATTCTCTGCTCTAGCCTCCTTGCTATGACGTGTTCAATGATATATATGTATATGCAAGCAAATGCAACTAATTTTCAATATAATTCAATGTTTGGTTCAATTAGGCTAAACGGTTCAAAATTCAATTAGGCAACAATAATCAAACAACACAAACATCAATCAATTAGTGGATTAACGTTTCAAATTCATAATTATGATATATATACAAAAATCATGTTTTTGATGCCAATTCACAACAAAGTATTCTAGCTATATTAGTTTTGGTTCTCACACCAGTCTAATGGAAATATATAGAAAATCACACCTTCGAAACTCGAACACACACTACTGATGCTATATAGTCATCAGTAGAATCATCTCCGGGCGACTAGAGTGTGACTCTATATCTATCTAATATATTAAAACTTCGAATATACGTTCATGACGCGTATATGCAAAACCTTTATATACTAGATTGTCCAAATCAATACAAATAAAATATTCAAATACGTATAAAATGATTTAAATTTTCAAAACAAAATTGTTTTCAATTGGAAAATATACTCTTCACACTCGTTCTAGGATGCTATTGATCTTATCTCTAACGAGTCATTCTAATTGGATATTACTAATCCAATATCTGATGAATTCTTTCGTATGGTTCTAATGTGTCTTGTTCTCGAGCTCCGTAAACCAAAGCTCTGATACCAAATGAAGCGACCCGAACTTCCCCGGTCTCCGAAGAGATGAGAAAGAACGAATTACTGTGAGGACAAGACAAATCAGAACACAAAGAGAAGAACATTTCATTGCTATAACAACAATTACGTCAGATACAAGAATATACAGAGTATAATTGAATAAATTACATTTGATAAATATCAGAGATTACAATAAATTACAGAGCAGCGGAAAAATAATACAAAGCACAACTGAAGGTGATATACGGATACAGAGCTTTCCGGATATCATTCCAGCTGTAAACCAGGATCCTGTGAATATAAATCTGCAAAACCAAAACTACTAGCTGCCCGTGCGGAAAATAGGGGCACCCAGAGTTTAGGTTAAAACAATAAACTCCAGGTCAGTCATGTGACTGGTGTGAGAACTAAAACAGTTATTAATCTTTATTTTCAAAGCTAGGTAAATCAAGGGACCACGCCGTATAACACGGAACGGGTTTCCTCCCAAGAATACCAGTGCATAGAACAACAGCGCAATGCTAAATAAAGAAAAATGAAGCTGTTATAAGACCCAGGTCCTATCACACAATGCAACGCAAGCCGGGGGATAGGGTTTTCCCTTATAACAGCCAAAGCATGCTTGATACGTTTAAAACAAATCATTTGATACTATAATAAGTGTATAGTGTCAAAACATTTCAATCATAAATATCAATCATAGGCGGCATAGCTACCATCTACTATGTCGCCATACTAGTTCTACAGTTAAAACCGAATTACACGTATTGGAAATTGGATTCCATCATGAGTCGAGGCAAGGGGCAAGCTCCTCTCCGCTTTCGAGACACTCTAGCAAATGTCTCAGGACTACGCACTCTGGGCAATCCTGGATCTTCAGGGCCGGTCCTCACTTACGTTAGAGGATTAGTATTCCTGAACACACGTTTCCCGGTCCTTACAGACCTATAATCGAGGCGCCTCATCCAACAACCACAAAGGTGAAAAGTATATAAATGTCAGGGCTGGTAAGTCACTGACACCACCAAAGCTAGAAAGAAATGTCGTGTTCTCCCTGCAGTCCTTATCCCGTTTTTGACTCATACCGAGGTGTGAGGCTCGCGAATTCATGTTATACACAAATCTGCCACGTAGGCGTGCTTTGATCATCAACCACAAGACTTTGCTTTTCAACAGAAGCCTTGATCATTGCATCTCAGCGTGCCACACAGGCAATTCACGATTGATATCTATCGATATATAACCTCTAAGCTCGTACGTCTCAGAGAAGGGCATTAAGCAAGAGAATAAATTCTCCGCCGCCAAACAGATATATATTTAACAGAAATCAATCAACACAGAATAAAATCCAATGTCAGACACACAATCCATTTACAAGTCCGTTCTGGGTCTGAACGAAACCGGAGGCACTTTCCTCGCATATCCATCGATCTCCAAGTACGCCTGGACGACCACCAACTGTTTCCATCCTCTTGGGTGTACAGCCCAATCAGGATCGTCAGTAATTATCCAAACGATGTGAAGACTTCCGGTCTTCAACCACCGTCTTCATCTTCGACATATCGTCGAATCGGTTATTCAGAATGGGTATAAACCCGGCCTTTCCGAACAACCTGCGTATATTAAAAACAAATGTTACACAAACACAACATACGCCTTATTCCAATTCAGAATATTCTTTCATTCACAAAATCATATTCTTAGGGAAAGGTTCCCATTAATTTTATCCAAGATAAATTCTTTAGAATTTATCCTTTAATCTTCCTTTGGATGTCGTTTCAAACCAAATTATGGTTTTTCTAAACTAGTCGAGATTAGCGAACCACACCGAAGTAATTATTTATTTTATTTCCCAATCCCAACCTATTCATCCCATGAAGCAAAACTGGTGATACTCCATATCTAACACCATGGTGTTATCGGTAAAATTAATTACCATTTCACATTCAAATCTAATTAAAGATTTAACTATCGCTTTGGAGCAAAACTGGTAATACTCCATTCTCGCTCACTTTCTACATTTGATAATTTAAATTATCAATTCACATTTCAATCTAATTGCAGATTCAATAAAACTCCTTTTACTGGGTTAAAGAACTAGGTGTTATTTAAAACACAGTTCACGACAAACCCAAATCACATTCTATTTATTATCGGGTTAAAGAACTAGTGTTATTTAAAACACAGTTCACGATAAACCCATAAATCAATTCAAGTTCAATTTAATTCAAATATATTAGGAATTCCGATTATTTAAAACCCCTTTTTAAATCTAATTTATTTATTTAAAAACAAACGGGTTTTAAATTTAGTTCAAACTAGTTCATTTTGATAAAAATCTATTTTTATCTTTTCAAATATGGAGTTTTTCATCCCAATTATTCCCAAATCATTTCTTATGATTGTACACAAATTATTGATATTTCTAATAATTTTATCAAGGCCCGTACAGTCGATTTCCATCAACGGCCATCGAACTGCACTTACAGCGACCTTTTTCAAATTTGATTTGGACGTATCTCCAAATCCAACCGTTAGATTTTGAATTTCTAATATTCGTTAGAAAGCTCTTTTCGATACGAACCCAACGGTTCCGGTTTTAGGAGAATCCGACGGTCGGATCTCCCATAATGTCCATTTGAAATAAATGGTCGAAATTCACGAACTGCCGCGGCGCGTTCTATTCAGGCCATTATATTATATATATAATATATATAATATTTCGTCGATTTCTATTTAAAATGAATTTTATAAATAGTTTTGGATTCGTTTCAAAAACATTTTCAACTTCCATTTCAATTCAAATCAAAATTGAATTTTTCCTTATAAATTCGTTTTACCTTCATTTCTATTTGATTTCAATTCAAATCGATTTTAATTCGATTCGAATTCATTTCGTTTTCTATTCAATTTAAATTCAGTTCGTTTTCTATTCAATTCGAATTCAATTCGTTTTCTATTCAATTCGAATTCGATTCGTTTTCTATTCAATTCGAGTTCAAATTGGCTTTCTATTCAATTCAAATCAAATTCGTTTTCTATTCAATTCAAATCAAATTGGTTTTCTATTCAATTCAAATCAAATTCGTTATATATTCAATTGAAATCAAATTTGTTTTCTATTCAATTCATTTCGAAATCGTTTTATATTCAATTGAAATCAAATTTGTTTTCTATTCAATTCATTTCGAAATCGTTTTATATTCAATTGAAATCAAATTTGTTTTCTATTCAATTTATTTCGAAATCGTTTTATATTCAATTGAAATCAAATTTGTTTTCTATTCAATTTATTTCAAAATCGTTTTATATTCAATTGAAATCAAATTTGTTTTCTATTCAATTCATTTCGAAATCGTTTTATATTCAATTCATTTTGAAATTGTTTTATATTCAATTGAAATCAAATTTGTTTTCTATTCAATTTATTTCGAAATCGTTTTATATTCAATTGAAATCAAATTTGTTTTCTATTCAATTCATTTCGAAATCGTTTTATATTCAATTCATTTCGAAATCGTTTTCAAAATATTCGATTTCAATATCACTTTTCAATATTCATTTCGAAATGAATAAATCGATATAAATATCGTTCGCGTCAAAATGGCGTCAATCTAATCAACACGGCTTCATATATTTCTATTTTCAAATATTCTATTTCAAATATTTCTATTTTCAACAAATGAGTATTTATTTTTGTCAACACACGACTAATCTCAACAAATGAGTACTGTCCACGTGTGACTATTTTTGTTAAATTATTTCGTTCAACACATGACTAATCTCAACGGATGAGTACAGTCAACACATGAACCTTTATTTTATAGTGATAAAAATATAAATTTTATTGTTAAAATATTTCGTTCAACACATGACTAATCTCACGAATGAGTACAGTCAACACATGAACCATTACTTTATAATATTCTTTATCTTCTAAATTGGAATGAGGCCCAATCAATCACCATACAATGTTAATTATATGGATTTTCATACATCACACGTATATAATAGCATTGAAAAATAATCAACCATCAACCAAAGTGCAATACACTGTATAAGCATCAAATATAAATATCTAACGCTTATAACAGCCTGTCAATCAATCGATCGACATATTTAATCAATCAGGATGAGTGAACTTCAAATTTCATCCCAAAACCCGTGTGGGGTTTCAAATCAACAAACACAGATTTTTATTTGTGCAGTTGGGCGATGTGTAAAATTTATAGACCCAATCAATGTCAGTCAAATCAGTGTACATAAACAAACCGTCCGGTTTGTAAATGAATATTTTATTTACTTCACGTTAAAAATTATATTTTTAACGATCAAATTATTTTATTTCAACATATGAATTTTTATTCAGTTCATTTACAAAATAAAAATGATATTTTTATTTTTCTAACTTATTTTAGAAAATTTCGGCGGCATAACGGCACGATACTAGAAACGGGACGAGGCCTAGCCTTATCCCCGGTCTAGTGAAGGCCCACGCCATTCACACATCAATCAAATCCATTCCATTTCACCAAACAACTCAATTCAAACCAAATAATCTAACTAACTACACAACCAAACAAACAAGTCCAAGGTCTGTGGACAATGGTGTCGGGTGCTACTAAGCACCGTCTGCATCCTAGTATATATATATTACTAGAAAAAGAAATTGAAAGGTGAGAAATTCTCACCGAAAGCTATCCAATACCACGACTCTTCATTTAGAGAAATCTTCATCGTTCTCGC
This sequence comes from Allium sativum, assembly GCA_030737875.1. Classification (NCBI taxonomy): domain Eukaryota; kingdom Viridiplantae; phylum Streptophyta; class Magnoliopsida; order Asparagales; family Amaryllidaceae; genus Allium; species Allium sativum. The sequence goes on from CM060915.1 coordinate 651,729,222, forward strand.
CTTTTTGTCAGCTTCGTTGCTGTAGCCACTACATATGTAAAAATCGAATTTTTACTTCGCTATTCAATATATAAAAATCGAATTTTTACTTTATTATTCAATATATAAAAATCGAATTTTTATTTTGTTATTCAATATATAAAAATCGAATTTTTATTTTGTTATTCAATATATAAAAATCGAATTTTTACTTCGCTATATAGATAAAAATTCTATTTTGTTATTCTCTATATAAAGGTCTTGCCTTTTCAAATATAAAGATTTCGCCTTTATAAAAATATCATTATAAAAATCACATCTTTATTTTGCTACTCATATAAAGATGATATTTTTAATATCTCTATCATGTAAAAATTATATTTTTAATTCTCTACATAAACAAAATCATATTTTTACATCTTCCATATAGTAAAGATTATATTTTTAATACTTAAAAAATATAAAAATCATATTTTTCATCCTATCATATAATACATATGTAAAAGATGGATTTGTAAATGCTATTATAAATGAAAAAAAAAACTGATTTTATTACAAAAGAATAAATTACTTAACTAAATAAATAGAAGTAAATAACCAAATTGAATATATAAATAAAATAACTTACAGTTGAATTGGAAGCGAGGGGGGTTTGCTGACCAGCGGTTGTAGGTAAAAGGGGGCGCAGGCGAGATACGGCAGGTCAAGGAGAGCTGCGGCGTCTTCTTGGTGGTCGGGCGGCCTTCTCGCGGTGGTGGGTTTCGGATTCAGGGGGTGTACGATCGGACAGGGAGGAGGGTTCGTCGAGCTTCAGTGGGGGGGGGGGCTCGATCGTGCGGCGGCGCGACTGCTGAGGGGGTGGGGGTGGCCTCGCGGTGGTCGCCGCCTGGGAGGGGGGGTCTTCGCTCTGTCGAGGAGGGCAGGGGTGGGGGTTTGGGTCTGGGCGGCGGCAGCAATCATGGGGGGCGCGGTGCGGTGCGGTACCGATCGGAGGGGCGGCGCGATTAATTAGGGCACAGTTTTTTTTTCTTTTTTCGTTTTGAAATGAATGGGGGGGTCGGCTGATAAAAGGAGAAGGGATATTTTTTTTAATTTAATTATTTAATTTGCAAAAAGTTGACTTTCACATATGACCTCTAAACGAGGCCCACCGCCTGTCGTCCATAGCGTATTACCCCCATTCCGAACACAATGGGATATATATCGCAAGCTGATTTGATCGTTTCGATCTGTTTCCGTCAAAATCAACATATAACTCTATATATTGAATTTGAACGCGCATTTCAATTTACCGGGGTCACATACTAACTCTAAAAATTCTCGAAAAATATTTTCTAGCTTTGTATTGACGATACGATCCTAACAAAACTAGTTTCGTCGAATTCTGAGACCGTATGAAAAATGGCCAATTTCCAGTCGATTAAAATCAACTAAAACTGGTCAAACGCGTTTTCCTTCGCCACACTCACATATTGATTCAGAAAATTATGAAATTTGAAACCTAGCAATAATTTGACATCACGGATCCAACAAAAGTGGTTTCGTCGAAATCCGAGGTCGTTTGCAAAATGTCTATTTTTAAGGGCCTGAATTCCATAGCGACTATTCAGAATTTTCAACTGGACATATCTTTTGATTCCCGTTATGAAATTTCGATTTTTCGGATTCGTTGGAAAGATATCATCAATTAGATCCTATTGTTTTTGGTTTCACTAAAATCCGGATTGTTTTGCACCCGGTACATTCAATTGAAGTTTGAAATCGAATTATCGAACTTCCGCGCCATTTTCAATTCTATTTATAATTATATATAATTATTTATATGCTAACGACGACGTATATAGTATATACGTCGAATTTCAATTCAAAATAAATTTCTCGTCGATATGATTTAAAATAATCTATTTTAAATATTCACAATTCGCTAAAATTGCCAAAATAAAAATTTTAAACTGGCCCAGATTTTCGGGTTATTACAGAATGTTTGTGCTTTCTGTATTCACAATGCTTTTATTTCTGAAATAGAACTAAGTTCATATGATATTGCTCTTAATGATGAATCTTGGATTTTAGCTATGCAAGAGGAACTTAAACAGTTTGAGAGGAATAAAGTCTGGAATTTGGTGCCTAGGCCAAAAGACTATCCAGTTATTGGAACAAAATGGGTGTTTAAAAATAAACTTGACGAATCTGGAAATGTAATTAGAAACAAAGCTAGATTGGTTGCTAAGGGATATAATAAAATTGAAGGCATTGATTTCGATGAAACATTTGCTCCAGTTGCTAGGTTAGAAGCAATTAGAATTTTGCTAAGTTTTGCATGTTTTAAAGGTTTTAAACTTAAGCAAATGGATGTTAAGAGTGACTTTTTGAATGGTGAGCTGAAAGAAGAAGTTTTTGTTGAACAACCCCCTGGTTTTGAGAGTCATGAATTTCCAAATCATGTGTACAAACTAGAAAATGCATTATATGATCTTAAGCAGGCTCCTCGAGCTTGGTATGACTGTCTTTGTTCATATCTTTTGGAAAATGGTTTTAAAAAGGAATGTACTGACACTACTCTGTTTCTATTACATGATGGTAATGATTTCTTGATTGTTCAGATTTATGTTGATGATATCATTTATGGTGCTACTAAGGATATTTTGTATGAGAAATTTGAAAAAGTCATGCAGGACAAATTTGAGATGAGCTTGGTTGGAGAGCTAAAATACATTCTTGGATTTCAAATCAAACAGAGCAATAAAGGAATCTTCATTTCTCAGACGAAGTATGTAGTGGAGCTGTTGAAGAAATTTTGGAGTTGAAGATGCAAAACCAATTAGAACACCAATGAGCCCAACAACTAAACTTGACAAAGATGAAAAAGGTGTTGTTGTTGATCAGAAAAAATATTGTGATATAATCGGTTCATTTCTCTATCTCTCTGCTTCTAGACCCGATATTATGTTTTCTATCTGCTAATGTGCTCATTTTCAATCTAATCCAAAAGAATCTCATTTAAAAGCCACAAAACGAATTTTGAGGTATTTGTTGCACACACCAAAACTTGGCTTGTGGTATCCATCTTTTGACAATTTTGATTTTGTTTTACTGACGCTGATTATGCCGGCTCACTCACTGATACGAAGAGCACTAGTGGAACTTATTTCATGCTAGGACATTCTGTTGTTTCTTGGTCAAGTCGTAAACAAAATTATGTTGCATTATCCACCACTGAAGCTGAGTATATTGCATTAGGAAGTTGTTGTGCATAGATTTTATGGATGATACAAACTCTTTCTGATTTTGGTCTATTCTATAAACCAGTTCCTTTGAAATGTGACAGTAAGAGTGCAATAGATCTTTCAAATAATCCTATACATCATTCATGCACAAAACACATTGATGTGAGACACCATTTCATTAGAGATCATATTGCTAGTGAGGACATTTGTATTGAATTTATTCCAACTGAATCCCAACTTGCGGATATTTTTACTAAACCCCTTCTTGAAGATAGATTCTGCAGATTATGATTGGATTTGGGAATTATAGATATTAATTAATCTCTTTGCATTTTTGGGTAAATTTTTTCTCAAGATGTTATGTTATTAATTTCATTTTCTGGCAAATTAATCCAATCTTCAAATCATCAAGAAAATAACAGTTTATTTTGGACATTTATGATAAAATTGTGACTTCAGAAAATGAGATGGATGAAAGCTTCTCTATAACCCTGATTTGATTGAATATATTTTATAATATGAGTAATTTAGGAATTCTTTTCACATCCATCCTTATCTCTACCACCCTTCTATCATCCATTATTGTTCTCATATATTAAGGGGATTTTGTATATATAATAATAATAATAATAATAATAATAATAATAAGTATTTCTTTGACCTCATTTAAAAATCCAAGCTCTGGTCATGCATGGTCATGAGTTTACTTATTTAATTTCATGCTGCAACTAATCCCATTTAAAAACCCAAGTTCTGGTTATATGTGGTTAGTGTGCTCTTGAGATAAAAAAAATGTATATAGATATAATAATATATAAAATCCTCCCTGATATATGTTAACTAGCTTTCCGTTCCATCTTTTAAATTGCAAAATGTATTCCTATCTTACGGATTTTTTGTTTGTTTGATTGGTTGGAGTTTGTGGTTTTGGATTCTGTCAAATTTCTTGATCTCTAACTATGGTCCATATCCTTTGCAAATGTCCAGCCCTATTCATCTTTTGATGATTACAAAGGGAGAGAAGGAGCTAAGATTTTGATACGTATACAGACATCTATAGATTTTATTTTTCCATTAATGCTAAGTGTTTAATTATTTTCTATTTTTTTTTCAAATTTGTATTTATGTCTATTTACAATTATAAGGGTAGCACATATATAGAGGGAGTTCATATTTAAATACATTCTGATGTATTCAAAATCTCAAGTATGTTTATCATCATCAAAAGGGGGAGATTGTTGAACCTGTGTTTTTTTGTTTGATGATAACAAACATATTTTAGTAATGTGTTTAAAATTGTACTGTTAACTGTCTTTCACATCATACTGAAATAAAAGATTTTTTTTGAATAATAATATTTTTATACAGAAATTGAAAATCTATTCAAGCAGTTATTATTCAAAAAATTATATTTTTATTTCATAATCCAAACAGTACATTTTTCCTTTGAACTCTCTACTATACAAAATATAAATATAAATGTTTTTCACTGCATACAAATATATATATATATATATATATATATATATCCCATACACATCTCCTCTCACACTTGAGTACATATCTCTACACACTTTTACTGTCCCTTTGCTCCTATGGCATCATCCTGATACCTGTCACAGAAAATAAATACACACGATAGAGTGGAACTGAAAATAGACACTGAACAAATAAAATTTTATTTCATAATTTTTTATTTGTCTCAGATTTTCTATGTGTTCTTCTCATCATCTTTCTGACTTGATCAGCCTCGACATAACCATACTGGTTTGCTGATCAGAACCAGCATCAAACTCAGCTGATTCTGACCAGTCCCAACACAGAATAGTAAGTCTGCTGATGTATATTACAGTGTCACATATACAAGACAGGTCAAAAATCAAAAGAGAAATGGAAATGCAATAATTTCCAGATCAGCAAAAGCAGTGCATCATATTCAAGTTAACATTCAAGTACAACAATGCAGCAAACACAATGCAAGTGCAAGTGGTGTACAAGTGATACAAAATTCATGGACCAGTATAATCTTGAATGGTTCAAGATATTGCTTCAGCAGCAAACATGAAGTGGCAATGGAGCATGCATGATGATACAAGGCAGCAGCACATTCAAGTGCCAAACACAAATACAGAGCAGCTAAGAAATGAACCACAAAGGTCAAGCTTATATAAGAGAAATGATAATGCATTCAACATAGTAGTGAAACAAGAAGGTCAAGTGAAAAATGGTGTGTGCACATACAACATGATGGCAACAGTTTTTTTTTGGTGTTGGTTCATGTTCATGCAGCAAGGCAGCATTCAAGTGTAAAATCAGTACAAGTATGGGTCAAAACTAAAAATACATGCTGCTCAGGAAACTTCATAAATAAATGGTCAAGCCAAACTTTCAAAGTACACAAGAAAGTTAGCACCAAAGTGGTCGAGCCACTTCGGTATGGCAAAAACTAGTTGCAAAACAAAAACTGGAATACATATATGTGAAGAACTGGATGGATCTTTGGTGCAAACATTCATGAACAGCTTTAAATTACAAGTCAGTTTGTACTTATTCAAGTCAATGTGGTCGAGCAACAAACTACACAGCAGGAGATAAATACAGCAATGAGAGAGAATAAGTGCAAAGTGTAAAATGTGATTCACAACAGTGAAGTGCCAGAACAGCAATTGTGTATTTTGGAAAGTGCAAAATTTGTTTGTGGAAAGAGTTTAATGAAAGTTTCTGAAATCAAATTTCTTCTATCCAGTTTTTTCTTTTACAATCATTTTTGGCATAGTGTCTAAGCAAGCAATTTCAAAAAAAGATTTGATTTCTGTAAAAATTTGTTTTTAAATGAGCAAAGAAATGTTTTTGGGAAAGCTTTTATTTTTTTTCAGAAATCTCAATTCTTTTTGGAAAGGATAAAATTCCAAAATTGGAATGCAATCACTTCCTTGAGAAATCAATAAATGATCGCAGAGAATTCAAGTCAATCAAAGGAACAAAATACATGACCAGATTCAGCAAGCAAAATTATTTTCCAAACATATGGAAACAAATTTCAATCGGTTTTAGACAAAGGAAGATTTAAATGCCAAAATTAACAGCTTGTTTTCAAAATTCAAATTATTAGAGAATCTACCACCGAAACAAAAAGGAAAGCTTTATAAATCGGCCTCAAAATTAGACAACAAAATTCCAGGTGCAAAATTCGATTCGAATATTCCTAAATCAAATCGAGCAAGTCATTAAACTGAAATCAGAGGATAAGGGTCTCGAAATCCCTATATAAACACACTCTTCCTCATCGACAAAGATCATCCAAGTTATTCAAAAACAATTATAACCCTAAGGCTTAAATCAGAAAGTTTACAATGTTCGATCAAAGTAGAGAACAATTCTGAGTTGAGCTCGAAGGCAGAATCAATTTACTGAAGGGACATCGAGCCATGGTGATTCAATTTTTGAAGAAGCCCTAGATGATTCAGAGAAACCCTAGCCGCCAATTTCTTTTTGGCTTGGAAAATAAAAGAAAAAGGGGACGACCGATTTATAATAAAAGATACAAAGGGGTTTTTTTTATTTTAGGGCTTGTTTTTACTGTATTTTTGCTTTACCTTTCTAACTTCAATTCTTGTTTTTCTAGTTTCAAATAAAACTAGGGTTTACAGATTATGGTCTGTAGTCTGGGAAAATCTGGTCTAGGGTACACAGGCCAGTCTAGGATTTTGAGCTTAGGGTTAGGACAGGAGCAGGCATTGCGAGTTTACATAGGATTGTAAGTGGGAACTGTTTGTAACTCCTAGTAGAAATATTAAAAAGGCAGCAGTAGGCACAAATTGCCGAAGCTGGGTATCTCTGGTGTGATTTTCCTTTACTGCAATTTTTTCATTACTCTGTGATTGTTTTGATTACTGTTAATCCCTATTCACCCCTCCTTCTAGGGTTAATATTTATCCTACGGGTTTTTATGGTTTTGTTTACAGCTTCAACGGCTCTGTTTGCCCTTGGATGGGCTACTGAGGAAAAACTTTTGATAATTTCATTCCTACCACAAAACCGAGTGAATTCTTCGCTCTCGAATTGTGTTCCATTATATGACATGATCTTGTAAGGAATCCCAAAGTGAGTAACAATATTCTTTATCACAAATATCAACACTTTCTTAGATGTGATTGTTGGAAGGGGTTCTTCTTCTATCCACTTGGTAAAGTAATCAATGGCTACTATGACATACTTAGCTCCACCTTTGGAGAATAGAAGGGGTCCGATCAAGTCTATCCCCCATACATCAAATGGACAAGGTCTTGAGATAGTGGTTAAATCACTATGAGGAAGTCGGGGTATTCTGGAGTACCTTTGACATTTCTCATATTTCTTCACATACTTAATTGTTAGGTTAATCATTTATGGCCAATAATAACCTTGTCGCATGACTCTTTTGGCTAGCTTAATTCCATTGGAATTATCTCCGCATAAACCTTCATGTGCCTCCTTCAACAGGTTGGATCCATTTTCGATGCTTACGCATCTTAGATAGGGGAGTGAGTGTCCTTTCTTATAGAGAATCTCGTTTGTAATCACAAATGTAGTGGCTTGGTATTTTATCCTCCTTGCTAAGGTATAGAGCTCCGTTCAGAAGGTACTCTACTATAGGATCCATCCAGGTATTTTCGTAATGAAAATTTACCTCTGTTGAGGAAAGTTCTTTGTTAGAAGCATCCTCCCTATCCATTTCGTCCCCCTTTCAAAGCTTGGGATCTAGTTAGGACTAACAATTCTTTTCTTGTTTCGGGCTCTTCAAGCTCACTACTGGGTCTTTCCTGGTATCCCATAGGGATAATTCGAGTTTCGGGCACCCCTCGGGGACTGGCCAATTTGGCTAGTGAATCAACTTGGGTATTCTCCCCTCTGGGTATTTGATGTATTGAGAAATCCTCAAACTGGGAAAGCATCTTTATTATCCTATTTACATATAGGACTAACCATGCATCCTTGGTCTGATAGGTTTGCTTTATCTGATTTACCATTAGTTGTGAATCACTAAAGATCTCTATTTAAGATATCTTTAACTGTAGCGCCAGATTCAACCCTGCCATCATTGATTCGTATTCAGCCACATTGTTAGTAGCTGAGAACCCTAACTTCATTGCATAGTGCAAAGATGTCCATCAGGTGAAATTATGATGTAACCTGCCCCTGCTTCTTGTTCATTTGAGGCTCCACCACAAACAATTGCCACTTGGCCTTTAAATTGTTCTCTTTAGTTGACCGTTCTTTAATAAAACTTGTGCATTCATTCATGAAGTCTGCAAGATATTGTCCTTTAATTGCTTCTCGAGGTTGAAATTCAATCTCATATTGACTAAATTCAATCCCCCATTTTACTAACCATCGAGATGTTTTTGGTTTAATGAAAATTTGTTTAAGCGAAAAGCTAGTCAAGACCTTAATAAGATGTGCTTGGAAGTATCCTCTAAGCTTTTGTGTTGTAAGTATTAGGCAATATGCTAATTTTTGCATCATGGGGTATCGGGTTTCTGCATCCTTTAACCTCTTGCTAACGTAGTAAATTGGGTGTTTAGTTCCGTCACTTACTGTTATAAGGACTGAGCTTGTTGCATATTCTGAAATGGCGATATAGAGATATAAATCTTCTCCCTTCTTGGGACTGGACAAAATTGGGATTTTTCCCATGTAGTCTTTCAATTCTTGAAAATCCTTTCTACATTCTTCATTCCATTGGAAGTTTTTCGTTTTCTTTATAACATCAAAGAAATGGAAACAATTGTCTGTGGCTTTGGAAATGAACCTACTGAGGGCTGCCACCTTTCCGTTTAAGCTCATGACTTCTTTGCTTGTTTTAGACTCTTCCATATCCTTTATGGCTTGGATTTGGTCTGGACTGGCCTCTATGCCATGCTTGCTTACCATTTATCATAGAAACTTCCCAGATTGGACCCCAATAGAACACTTTTGTGGATTTAACTTCATTTGGTAGCTTCTTAAGATGTTGAACATCTCTTCTAGGTTCTTTAGTTGACTTTCTGCTTTGATGGACTTTACTAGCATATCATTCACATATACTTCCATGTTGCGCCCTATCTTCTCTTGGAACATTCTATTGACAAGCCTTTGGTATGTTGCTCCAGCGTTTTTTAATCCGAAAGGCATTACTTTGTAACAAAATGTCCCCTAGTCAGTAATAAAACTTGTATGCTCTTCGTCGGGTTTATGCATGGGAATTTGATTATATCCGGAGTAAGCATCCATTAGGGACAGTATCTTGTGGCCACTGGTTACATCAACTAACTTGTCTATCCGCAGAAGGGGGTAGCAATCCTTTAGGCAAGCCTTGTTTAAGTTCGTACAATAAACACATTTCCTCTATTTCCCGTTGGACAGGACTGACATGACATTTAGGGTAAAAACTTCTCGAATGAACCCGTTTGTTTCTAACCTCTTGACTTCTTTCTTTAAAGCCTCTGATCGGTCTCTATTGTATTGTCTCTTAATATTTCGGGCTGGGATTACAGAAGGGTTGATGTTTAGGGAATAGCTCATGATAGAAGGATTGATTCCGACCATGTCTGAATGGGTCCAAACGAAAACATTCTTGTTGAGCTGCAAGAACCGAACTAGGTCACCACTCAAGGGTTCTGTTAATCTCTTCCCTATGTTGATAACTTTGGCCTTATCTTCTGAATCTATGTTTACTTCTTCCAAATCCTCTATAGTCTTATCCTTTCAGTGTCTCTAGAATCTAAGTCTGTGACAATTTCTTCTTCCTTTAACAAATTTATGTTATTAATTCTCTTCCTTTTTCATCTCAAAGAAGTGTACCTACCATTTGCACGTCTGTTAGCTTTATTAATTTTTACTTTAGCTTCGAATTTTGGATGTAAGAACCCATCATCCGAAGGTTTAAAAATGGTAGAAGAATCCAAATATGAAGAATACTCCCTTTTGTATTTGCCAACCATTGCAAAGTATAATTCGCGGGAAATAAACTGTTCTCCCCGGATGGTTCCCCATCCCTGATTAGTTAGGAATTTTAGCATAAGATACTTGGAAGCGACAAAAGCATCCATTTCTTCCAGAGCAGGTCAACCGAAGAAGGCATTGTAGTAGGATGGTTGATCAATCACAGCAAAGAGAGTTTCAAAGGTTCAGTGGAGTGGAGATAAGCCAACTTGAACTAGGAGATTGATTTGTCCTACAGGAGTCGAGCCCTTAATGTTGAGGCCAAAGATTGGCTCATTTCTAGGTTCCAACTTCTTCTCAAATATCCCCATTTGATCAAAAGCATGCTTGAAGATGACAGTGCAGGAACTTCTAGTGTCGACAAGGATCTTGGAAACAATAGAAAGTCCAATTTGAGCTGTTATCATAAGAGGGTCATTGTATGGTTGACGAACCCTTTTCTTCGTCTCCTCTGGAGAAACGGCCAGGTTATGCATCTTGAGAGTGTAATGAGCATTTTTCAATGAGGCTTCCTCTTGAATGGAAAATTTCCCTTCGCGAGTCTCCTTTAGGTATCGACTCTTAGCTACTAGGCAATTTCCAACAGGATGCAGCCCGCTACGGATCACAGTAATCCGATTTATTGGTGGTCCCTAATCTATATGATCTTTTGCCACAGGAGCTTCTATTGCATTGGATGAAACCTTCTGATGTCCATTCGCACGCTGGGTGGACGACGTTTTGTTTAGAACAAAATCTTTCAGATGCCCCTCTCGGATGAGCTTTCAAATAATCACGTCCAAAACCTTGGACTCGTCAGTCTTATGCCCAATGGTTTTGTGATACTCACAATACTTTCCACCAGCATGTAGTTCAGGGAAATTCTTGGCTTTCAACGAGATAGGGAAGTTGTTGATCCTTTCTTTTAATGCTACAGCATACACAAAAGAAATGGGCTTGCTTAAAGCGACTGCATTGTAATTAGAATCTTCCCGCCTCGATCTTTTTTGATTTCCATCCAAGCCAAACCTTCCACACTGAGGCTTTCTACTGAAGTTCGGCTTTCCTCCTTCCCCTCGAGGCCCAAACTTCTTTTTTATAAAGTACAGATCATCCATTCGAACGAATTTGTCAACCAACCATGGATATAGAGTTCCTTCCAGAAGTCGGTGTTCTCAATTAACCTCGAATGCACAACGATTAGCTTATCATAGTCATTCATGTCCTTTGCCCTCATTGCTTCCACATTCAACCTTTTCAAGTAATCTCCTAAGGACTCCTCCTGCCTCTGTTTGATGTTGGCAATGACTATGTAGTCTGCTGTTGGATCCTTGCAAATGCAAAATTGTGCGTAAAATTCATAAGCAAACTGATTCCACGAATAGACAGTATTTTCTCTGTACTAGAAGTACCACTTGGCGGCTGCTCCTTTGAGGGTTACTGGAAAAATTCGGCATCTAACGGCTCCTGAAGCATTATAGAGATCCATTTGGCTGTAGAAAGCCATTAGATGGTCATCAGGATCAGTTGTTCCGAGATATCTTTTGGTTGGAACCTTCTCCCTAGATGGTATTGTAGTGTTCATGATCTCATCAGCGGAAGGAGCCACTCTTTCGTTGTTATTAACCCTGTCATCCTGGGTTCTTTTCCCTATGCTCCCCAGCAGGTCCTTGACGGGTTTTCAAGCGATATCCTTGAGATAAGCTTCCATGTTCTCATAATCAATCCTTTTTGGATCGTATCCTTTGGAAGTAGAGCTCCCAGACTGTTCTTGGTGTAACGACCCGGATTTTGAGCGACTTTGGTTATCGACATAAGCACGATGTCGATAACCAAAACATCGAAAAATCCTGGTAATTAGTGAAAGAAATTAGAGGGTGAGAAAAGATAAGATAGAAACTTAGAATAGAAGAAGAAGAAGAACACAACATCAGAGTAACACGAATCTCACAGCGGAACGAATAAATATATTTCATAACATAACTTTGAAATACAAATCTGTACTTGAATATACATATCATTATCAAAGTATAGCACTTACAACACAGCGGAAATAACTATAGCTATATGATCCTGAAGCCTCCTGCTCCAGCTCTTCCAGTATATCTATAAATCCTGACTACTTGACTGCCCATACAAATTTAGGCACCCAAGAGTTTAGGGAAAACAACAAAGTAAACTCCGGGTCAGTCATGGGACTGGTATGAGTAAAACAGTTTAAAAACAGTTCGAACAAGTAAACGATATCTCATAAGACCACGCCGCATAACGGAACGAGTTTTTCCCTTATGAGAATCCAAAATATCTTTATATCAAAAACCTTTTGATATTATAATAATGTCTATCAACCACAGTATATATATAATCATCTAGCAGAAACGCTTTCATCTCACGTTCTACATATATAGTATACAATCAAAACCGCAAGGACGTATTGGGTAATGGATTTCCAACTATGACAAGGTATGGATTCACCTTTCGCTCGTGTACCTCTAGAGAGGAATACACTGGGTTCAACAAGACCATCTTGCAACCCGGCCACACATGACCGACCACTCATTTCGCTTGAGTGTATCGAATGTATATCACCAACAGTTGGGATCAGCAACCGTTTCCTGAATGGGACAGCATCAACAATAGATTTTTAGAAGTAAATGAAACTCTAGATCAGGTGATTATACACCCTACTTCGGTGCGACCGACTTAGCCATGCTGCCTGCCCGATTTCTGTCATTTACCGGATGTGAGGCTAGAAGCTACGCTTTAACATCATATCAGATTCACTTTGAATGTCACATCGTCAAATCCATCAAATCACCGATTGACGTCCTCAACCATACATTATGTGTTAGCTAAAAGAAGTTTCCTTCTCCGCTTCCACTCTTGGTACAGTTGGAGAAATCAATATACATGATCGTCTGGAAATACTTTGTCAGACATCCATCCATACAAGTCATCCAGGAACAGGATGAACCGAAGGCACTATTCTGTAAACAGGATAGCCCTTGCATTACTCCGTCTTCAATTTCCTTTGGCATATATGATTCGAAACGCTTATGACAATACAGAGTGGTTCTTTGGATAATAATCCAACCGGTCTCTCCATATTAACAACGTTAAAATGGTCAAAAACTTCGATAGTCTGTGATTTAACTATTGAATAAAAATAGGTGTGCAAACAATGATATTATTTCCAAATGGAAATTATATCAATCAAACATCATTCAACATTCATCTCTTTAGTTCATTAATTTACTTATCTCATGTTTCCCTACGTTCAATATTCCTTATTTTCTAGATTGGGAAAATATACGTTATTAACAATGGAAATCATTTCCATTTCTTTGTTTCTTTATTAGAAACATTTCTGGTTTCTTATTTGGAAAACATTTCCAAAGCTTCTTCATTGGACTTAGACAGATGTTTAAATAAACCATCGCGATGCCAACTCAAACCATTTCCTTTACTGTCGAACCTTAACTATTCCTTAGTTAAAACGAAGCCAATCAAGTTGGGGTAGAACTACCTCTCAGACCTTAACTGAACAACATTTCTAACTTTGAAATAGGCAAAGTTCACTTTATATTCCTTTTAATAACTTCCTTACTTAACCCTCCTTCGAATAGCTATATTCGATTGACTCTTTTCACTTAACTCTATTCGATTAACCCTTATCAATTAACTTTATTGGACTAACACTATTGGATTAACTCTATTTGACTAATGCTATTGATTTACTCATTTCACTTAACTCCTTCCGAATAAACTATATTCGATAATTCCTTTTACTTTCTATTCGAATAACTATATTCGATTAACTCATTTGCTTTAACTCTAATCGATTAAACTAACATCGATTAACTCTTTTTAACTTTATTCTCAAATCGATTAACTAACATCGATTAACTCCTTTGACTTTCTTCGAATAAACTATATTCGATTAACTCCTTTTGACTTTCTTCGAATAAACTATATTCGATTAACTCCTTTCACTTTATTCTCTAATCGATTAACATCGATTAACTCCTTTTACTTTAACACTAATCGATTAAACTAACATCGATTAGTTCCTTTTACTTTAACACTAATCGATTAACTCCTTTCACTTTATTCTCTAATCGATTAACTAACATCGATTAACTCCTTTTACTTTAACACTAATGTAATAACCCGAAAATTTGGGCTAGTTTAAAATTTTTATTTTGGCAATTTTAGCAAATTTTGATTATTTAAAATGAATTATTTTAAATAATATCGACGAGAAATTTATTTTTGAATATATTAGAACGTATATATTTATACGCGTCGTCGTTAGAATATAAATAATTATATATATAATTATAAATGGAATTGAATATGGCGCGGTAGTTCGATAATTCGATTTCAAACTTCAATTGAACATACCGGGTGTAAAACAATCCGGATTTTAGTGAAACCAAAAACATTATGATCTAATTGATAATATCTTTCCAACGAATTCGAATAATCGAAATTTCATAGCGGGAATCAAAAGATATGTCCAGTTGAAAATTCTGAATAGTCGCTGTGGAATTCAGGCCCTTAAAAATGGACATTTTGCAAATGACCTCGGATTTTGACGAAACCAGTTTTTTTAGGTCCGTGATGTCGAATTATTGCTAGATTCCAAATTTCATAATTTTTCGAATCAATATGTGAGCGTGGCAAAGGAAAACATGTTTTGACCATTTCAGTTGATTTTAATCGACTGGAAATTGGCCATTTTTCTAACGGTCTCAGAATTCGACGAAACTAGTTTTGTTAGGACCGTATCATCAATATGAAGCTAGAAAATATTTTTCGGGAATTTTTAGAGTTAGTATGTGACCCCAGTAATTCGAAATGTACGTTTAAAATTCAATAAAGTGATTTAAATGTAAATTTAACGGAAACTGATTGTAACAGCCGAATCAGCCTACGATACATATCCTATTGTGTTCGGAATGGGGGTGAAACGCTATGGACGACAGGCGGTGGACCTCCGTTAGAGGTCGTTTGTGAAAGTCAACTTTTTATAAAATAAATAAATAAAATAAATTATAATATATATTCTCTCTCCTTTACCCTATCCCTCTCTCTCGTTTTAAACAGAAAAGAAAAAAAAAAGAGAAAGGCGATCGACGGAAAGGGGGGAAACCCTTGCCGCCCTCCACCGCCGTGCCTCTCTCTCCTCTGGCCAACGATCGCGCCCCCCTGCTTCCCCTTTTCCTTCGCCTCCTCCTCCTTCTAATCGAACCCGATACCCCCTCAAGCCCTAACCCTAACCGATCGCCAGAAGCCCACCTCCGCGCCGTGGCCTTCCCCTCCGGCGAGCCTCCCCCAGTTCGACGTCCTCACTCTTCTCTCGTGCTGCTCCTCCAAGAACCCACAGCCCCATTCGATCCCCCCTCGAACCTGGGAGCTCAAATCTGCGAGCACCCCCTATGACCAAGGCTCGATTTTTTTTAACAGTAAGGTGAGTTTTCTTTCTTTTTTTTGTTTATTTCTATTTTATAAAAAAACTGATTTTAATAGTGTATAAAAAATTGATTTTATTAGTATATAAAATCAGTTGATTTTTATTTAAAAAGATGGGATTTTTATTATGGGTAAAGATTTGATTTCTATATATATATATTTTTACATAGGAAAAAAGTTTGATTTATATATATATTACTTCATGATAAAAATTTGATTGGTGAAAAGAATTGATTTTTATATACGAAGTAGCAAAATAAAGATGCGATTTTTCTATAGTATTCATATGAATAAAGAAGCTATTTTTATTGTAAAGGAGATTTTTATTTAACATAAAAGTGAGATTTTTATATAAAGAAAAGCGGGATTTTCATATAAAGAAAGGTGAGATCTTTATTTGTGTAAAGCTTTGATTTTATAAATATAGTAAATATTTGATTTTCTTTATATGAAAAGCTTACATTTTTATATATAAAAAGCTTAAGTTTGTTTATATGAAAAGCAAGTATAAAAATATAATTTGGTCATATGAAAAGCAATTTAAAAATATAATTTTTGTCATTCGAAGAGCAAGTTAAGAATATGATTTCTCATATATAAATAGCGAATCAAAATTTGATTGGTGAAAAGAATCGATTTTTATATATTGAATAGCGAAGTAAAAATTCGATTTTTATATATTGAATAGCGAAGTAAAAATTCGATTTTTATATATTGAATAGCGAAGTAAAAATTCGATTTTTATATATTGAATAGCGAAGTAAAAATTCGATTTTTATATATTGAATAGTGAAGTAAAAATTCGATTTTTATATATTGAATAGCGAAGTAAAAATTCAATTTTTATATATTGAATAGCAAAGTAAAAATGTGACTTTTATATAGGTAGTGAATACGGGCAACGAAATAGACGAAAGAAAAGCACAGTGAAGATTTCCTACCCATGAAGAATTGCGTCATTCAGTTTAGCGAAAGGGTGAGAACTCCTCACTCTAATTTTCTTATTCTAGTTATACATACATATATATAGATATATATATATATATATATATACTAGGATGCAGACGGTGCTTAGTAGCACCCGACACCCGTCATCCACAGACCATGGATGGCTTGTTTGTTAAATTGTTTGGTTGTGTAGTTAGTTAGATTATTTGGTTTGAACTGAATTGTTTGGTGAAATAAAATTGATTTGATTGATGTGTGAATGGCGTGGGCCTTCACTAGACCGGGGATAAGGCTAGGCCTCGTCCCGTTTCTAGTATCGTGCCGTTATGCCGTCGAAATTTTCTAAAATATGTTAGAAAAATAAAAATATCATTTTTATTGTGTAAATGAAATGAATAGAAATTCATGTGTTAAAATAAAATATATTATCATTAAAAATATAGTTTTAACGTGAAAGTGAATAAATAAATATTTATAAACAAATCGGCCGATTTGTTTATATACACTGATTTGACTGATATTGAATGGGTCGATAAATTTTACACATCGCCCAACTGCACAACTAAAAATCTGTGTTTGATTGTTTGAAACCCCACACGGGTTTGGGATGAAATTTGAAGTTCACTCATCCTGATTGATTAAATATGTCGATCGATTGATTGACAGGCTGTTATAAGCGTAAGATATCTATATTTGATGCTTATACAGTGTAGTGCACTTTGGTTGATGGTTGATTGTTTATTATTGCTAGTATATACATGTGTTGTATGGAATCCATATAATTAACGTTATATGGTGATTGATTGGGCCTCATTCCAATCGGGAAAGTAATGAATATTATAAAAGAAAATTCATGTGTTGAATATAAAAATAGTGATGTGTTGACAGTACTCATGTGTTGAGATTAGTCGTGTGTTGAAATAAATATAGATTCATGTGTTGAATGGGATAAATATTCATTTGTTGGATAGAATAAAGAAGTTTTGAAAATATAAAGCCGTGTTGATTAGATTGACGCCATTTTGACGTAAACGATATTTATATCGATTGTATTCATTTCGAAATGAATTGAATTGAAAACGATTTCGAAATGAATTGAATTGAAAACGATTTCGAAATGAATTGAATTGAAAACGATTTCGAAATGAATTGAATTGAAAACGATTTCGAAATGAATTAAATTGAAAACGATTTTGAAATGAATTGAATTGAAAGCGAATTCGAAATGAATTCAAATTGAATTGAATAGAAATGAATTTTAAAACGAATTTATAAAGAAGAATTCAATTTTGATTTGAATTGAAATGGAAGTTGAAATTGTTTTGAAACGAATGTAGAACTATTTATAAAATTCGTTTTAAAAGGAAATCGACGAAATATATATAATATATATATATTATATATATAATGGCCTGAATAGAACGCGCCGCGGCAGTTCGTGAATTTCGACCATTTATTTCAAACGGACATTGCGGGAGATCCGACCGTCGGATTCTCCTAAAACCGGAACCATTGGGTTCGTATCGAAAAGAGCTTTCCAATGAATATTAGAAATTTGAAATCTAACGGTTGGATTTGGAGTTATGTCCAAATCAAATTCGAAAAAGGTCGCTGTAAGTGCAGTTCGATGGCCGTTGTTGGAAATCGAGTGTACGGGCCTTGGTAAAATTATTAAAAATATCTATAATTTCTGTAAAATCATAATATATGGATTGGAAAGAGTTGAGCTGGAAAATTCCACATTTGAAAAGATAAAAATAGATTTTTATCGAAATAAACTAGTTTTGAACTAGAATTAAAATCAATTTATTTTTGAAATAAATAAATTGAATTTGAAAGTGATTTTAAAAATAATCAATACTCCCAATACGTGGATTGGACTGGAGTTGAATCGAAATTATCTTCGGGATATTTCGATGTTGGATTTCATGACTATACAAATATTGTTATGGGGATTTGAAAGATATATTTTATATCGTTATTTCCAATACGATATATGTTGGTTTCAGAATTTGATATTGAATGTAAGCCGATATATTTTCTATTCAGAGCCTTGTATTTAATATCAAATGTGATTTGGGTTTATCGTGAATCGTGTTTTAGAAGACATTGGTTCTTTAACCCAGTTAAAGGCAAGATATCGATTTTTGAGAAGATTAAAACTAAGTGGAGTTTTAATGAATCTTTAATTAGATTGAAAAATGAATTGATTATTTAAATTATCAAATCTGGAAGGTGATCGAGAATGGAGTACCACCAGTTTTGCTCCAAAGCGATAGTTAAATCTTTAATTAGATTTGAACGTGAAATGGTAATTAATTTTACCGATAACACAGTGGTGTTAGATGTGGAGTATTACCAGTTTTCTCCATGGGATATATAGGTTGGGATTGGGAAATAAAATAATAATTACTTCGGTGTGGTTCGCTAATCCCGACTAGTTTGGAAAACCATAATATGGTTTGAAATGATATCCAAAGGAAGATTAAAGAATAAATTTAGAAGAATTTATCTTGGATAAAATTAATGGGGACCCTTCCCTAAAAATGTGATTTTGTGAATAAAAGAATATTCTGAATTGGAATGAGGCGTTTGATGTGTTTGTGTAACATTTGTTTATCATATACGTGGGTTATTCAGAAAGGCCGGGTTTACACCCATTCTGAATAACCGATTCGACGAGATGTCGAAGATGAAGACGGTGGTTGAAGACCGGAAGTCTTCACATCGTTTGGATAATTACTGACGATCCTGATTGGGCTGTACACCCAAGAGGATGGAAATAGTTGGCGGTCGTCCAGACGTACTTGGAGATGGATGGATATGCGAGGAAAGTGCCTACGGTTTCGTTCAGACCTAGAACGGACTTGTAAATGGATGGTGTGTCTGACATTGTATTCCTTTATATTGTATTTGTTGATCTCTGCTAAATATATATCTGTTTGGCGGCAGAGAATTTATTCTCTTGCTTAACGCCCTTCTCTGAGACATATGAGCTCAGAGGTTATATATTGGCAGAAATCAGTGGTACGATATGGATTGATAGTATGGCATACTGAGATGCAGTGATCCAGACTTCTGTTGAAAAGCAAAGTTTGGTGGTTGATGATCAAAGCGCAGCTGATATAGCATGGCTTTATGTATAGCGTTGATCCGCGAGCCTCACAGCCCGGGATGGTGGTAAACTGATGGTTTGATCAGTATACATTTTTAGTGTAGTGGATTCGGTCGACCGATATTGAGCTTCGTGCTCGGAGGGATAGACTAAGCGGTGTTTTCTCTTGCTGGGACGTAAGCCGCGGTGATACTTGAGTCCCAAAAGTGCAGATGTGCATAGCGGTGTTTTCTCTCGCTGAGACGTAAGCCGCGGTGATTTGTACTACGCGATCGATCTTTCGAATCAGGAGCCACCATGATGGAAATCCAATTTCCAATACGTGTATTTCGGCTTTATTTGTAGAGCCTAGTATGGCGACATAGTGGGATGGGGCACTCATGCCGTCTATGATTTATATTTATGATTGAAATTGTTTTTGACACTATACACTTATTATAGTATCAAATGATTTGTTTTAAACGTATCAAGCATGTTTGGCTGTTATAAGGTAAAACCCTATCCTCCGGCTTGCGTTGCATTGTGTGATGGGACCTGGGTCTTATAATAGCTTCATTTTTCGAAAAAGCATTGCGCTGTTTATTCTATGCACTAGTATTCTTGGGAGGAAACCCGTTCCGTGTTATACGGCGTGGTCCCTTGAATTACTCTCTTTTAAAGTAAAGTTTTAAATAACTGTTTTAGTTCTCACACCAGTCACATGACTGACCTGGAGTTTATTGTTTTAACCTAAACTCTGGGTGCCCTTATTTTCGACATGGGCAGCTAGTAGTTTTGGTTTTGCAGATTTATATTCACAGGATCCTGGTTTACAGCTGGAATGATATCCGGAAAGCTTTGTATCCGTATATCTCTTCTAGTTGTGTATTGTATTATTTTCCGCTGCTAGGTATTTAAATGTAATTTAAATCTCTGATATTTCTGTGTAATATTCATTTTTACTCTGTATATTCTTGTAATCTGATGCATTGTTGTAATAACAGTGAAATGTTCTTCTGTTTGTGTTCTGATTTGTCTTGTCCTCACAGTAATTCGTTCTTTCTCATCTCTTCGGAGACCGGGGAAGTTTCGGGTCGCTTCAACTAATCGATTAAACTAACATCGATTAGTTCCTTTTACTTTAACACTAATCGATTAACTCCTTTCACTTTATTCTCTAATCGATTAACTAACATCGATTAACTCCTTTTACTTTAACACTAATCGATTAAACTAACATCGATTAGTTCCTTTTACTTTAACACTAATCGATTAACTCCTTTCACTTTATTCTCTAATCGATTAACTAACATCGATTAACTCCTTTTATTTTAACACTAATCGATTAAACTAACATCGATTAGTTCCTTTTACTTTAACACTAATCGATTAAACTAACATCGATTAGTACCTTTTACTTTAACACTAATCGATTAAACTAACATCGATTAGTTCCTTTTTCTTTACACTAATCGATTAAACTAACATCGATTAGTTCCTTTTTATAAACTACGTTTTCCGTTACAACTATTTCCTTTTTATAACGTTTACTTACCGTTACAAATATTTCCTATTTATAACTTCTATTTATTTTCTAAATAAATATTTCTTTTCTATTTCTATTTATTTTCTAAATAAATATCCCTTTTATAAAACCGTGTTCGTTTTATAAATATTTCCTTTTATAAAATCCTGTGATTTTATAAAATTCCTTTATTTCAATATACATTGAAGTACTTCTTTTTTTTTCATCCCAGGGTTTCTTATGATATTTACAATATCGAATAACAATGATCAATATCATTCCAACACCCATAATCCATAACAGATTATATAACACATCATATATCACAATATATGAAAACAGTAAAATAAATGTTGAGGAATCCAGTTGGATTCCTCCAACCTGTTTCCCTGCATCACAGATGTTAAACAATATAGATAACATCACTTTTCAGTTCTATATGATATATTCTGTTAAACAGAATCAATATAGAAAATTTAACTAACTGACTAGCAGTTCAATCAAACAGTCAACATACAATATCAGCCAATATCTAACAGTTCTAAAAATATAACATGAAATTAAAAACTGTTCAAAGTTAGTGAGATTTACTCACATTGGCGCGTTTACCGTTAAATAACGGTTTGCATTATTTGACTCAGTTGGACAATTTATTTCTCCATAAATTGTAATGAGCTCGGATGGACCTCCAGTCAGTTCCATCATGTAATGCCCGTCCCTACGATCCCGTCAAATCTTGTTTCATGGAATTTCTCTGAAATCCAGCCCGACACCTTAAACTCCAACCCGTGAATGTGATCTTCTCCTTCCCCGTAATAAATCTGCTCCTACCATACTTCGATCCCTCCACTACCGATTCTTCGAACTCCTCCCTCATGAACACAGACCGCGCTCTCTACTGTCACGTATTCCCACTCCCGTTCCAGTTTCTAAACCACCACGCATGCACTTGAAAACCCACCCGTGCGTACACCATCTCGGACTGGACATGCTATCAACAAGAATTTGAGCTTGTTGTCCCTCTTCAAGCCTTATCACCACCATTTCCATCCACTTTCTCAATACAAACGCATGTCCCAGTGATGTATCCCTCTGCCAAACACTTTTAAACCCTCACTACAGCAAAACTGCATCGGCCTTAAGTATCAGACCTGAAGCACCCAACTCCCAATTAACACTGCCTTTAACCATTTTGAAATTATCACTATTAAATACAAATCCCGTGCCTAATCCCTTTCCTCTCCCGTTTGATACACCAGCTCAAAACAGTACGCTCACCTCACCACTCCAACAACAAATATCCGCTCCCCCTTTCCTTTCATATCCCACAAACAGGACCCGCACCCTACAACATTCGCTCCTTCCCCTCACCATCGTTCGCACTGAAATCCCTTAACACAAAAATGAGATCGAAACTAACCCAAGGTTACTCCTTTTCAAGAAATTCCTAAGCCCTAAACGCTGCAATTGTAAATACAGCGAACCGTATTTGGTCCGAACCCTCCATCGTTTACCACAAAGTGAAGAGAAACCATTCCAGATCCTAAGAACTTCGATTTATAAGCTTTTCGATTTTAGTGATTTTTTCTTTCTTTTTCTCTGATTTTTGAAGTGGGCGGATGGAGTTTTTCTCAAATGAAAATGACGGCGCTGAAGAGTTTTTAAATCGGAGAGACAAATTTAGGGTTTAGCCGATCCCTTTTATAAAAGAATATGCGGGTTGGTTTAGTTTGTGAGGAGGAGCTTCTTCCACCATTTCCCCTTTTGTTTGTGGCTGAGAACTATTTAGGGCGTGGCCTTTGTTTTATCATAGAATGGGAGTGGTTGATGCTGCATACACGTATGTTTATTCTCTACCATATATGCTTTGCTAATCTGTTCATGTTATTTGTTAATTGTACAGAGCGCTATCGACACACATAAAAATACCGTTGTGACGACCAACGTACCCCGATCCCAAAAATATCATAATATCGGTAGCTTAACTCATTTTGTGAAACCTCAAATTACTGATTTCAGGGTGCGAAATACTTCAAATAAAAAGTTGCTTATTTAATTAATTAAAAATCACTATAAAATTCTAAAAATTAAATTATCACTACTTCCTAAAAGAACCTTGTCTAAATTCAAACCTGATATCTAGTTATTTTGAAATAACCGTTATGGCCGATAAACGATTCTATAGCGACTATTCTGAAATTTGATTTGGACATATCTCAAAATCTACACGACGAAATCCCGATTTTTCTCTTCCACTAGAAAGATATACTATACCAGCTCCACACTTTTCTTGTTTCACAAAAATCCGGCTTAAAACGAATCCTGTATGTTCAGTTGAAGTTCGAATCGCCAATTTACGAACTACAGCGCCATTTCGAACTCTATTTTAATTATATTATAAACTATATGTTCAACTGTCAACGATTGAATATATTCGTTATTCAAATTCAATTCCAAGCTGAATTAAACATCATAGATGATCCGGTTCACACCATATCGTCATTTCAACCAATTCTGATTATTTCAAAATTAAATATATTATTTAATTTATTATTTTAATTAAATATTCACCATTATTTTAATTCCACGACCTTTTAATTCACTATATCACCATTGATATAATTAAATAAATTAATCATAATATCTCTGCCAATGCGGGTCATTACAATCTTCCCCACTTAAAATAATTTCGTCCTCGAAATTGCTAAAAGGTAGAGGATGACCCTATCGACTGGTTAGAACATATTTGTTCATTTCTTAACTTCAGTTTCAACTGAACCAATTTAATTTCAATTAAATTATTAATTCTTATCAACGAAAATTTTCAAAAATCCTGAAAATTTTCTAACGCCTTAACTCTTCGAAAAATTACGCCAGCACCTCCTTTGTACCGGTCAATACGTCAAACTCCAACTCGCCTCTCTAGGCCATCTCCAACCCAAAAGAAAATCAAACAGCCAAGCGGCTTGCCAATTCGGCTTACAAATCTTATATCAAATATAAACTGGTACCTTTTTGTCGGGCATATCGTTATATCCCTCACATCTGCTATCAATTCAGCATATACCAATGTCATGCCAATCAAACTCCAAATCAGTTTTATCTCCAACACAACCATTCGCTTATATCCAAGCCAAATCCCATTTCAACTCAAGTTCAATTCTTGATTTTCAATTCCTTAACTCCTCAATCCAATACCATTTCGGATTCTAATTTCACAAATCCAATTTATTCGATTTCAATTCAACTTCAGTTACCACTTAACTGACTTTACTTTAATTCAAATCTGATTTCACAAATTTCTGTTAAATTTGTTTTTAATTCAACAGTCTTTTCCAGGGAGTTTTCAAACAGTTTACTCTTTTCAAAAATCAGATTTTCCTTTTGAAATTCAACTGAGCCCATAATCAATATTCCATTAGTTAAATCACTTCTCTATTTCTTTATCAATATTTGTTAACCAAATATTTTCAATAACCATATTGGCCTTTTACGTTATTTGGAAAACATTTCCGAATATCGCCCTCCTTTATTTTCTAAACTTAGAAAATATATGCTATTTATAATTGGAAAATGTTCCAATTACTTATCTCTTTTCCGATCTCATTTATTACCATACTTAGGAAATATTCTTTATTATATTTCCAAGCTTACACTTATTTGGGTTAAAACGGATGTTGTGTAAAACATCGTTACGACAACCCAAATATTATATTCAACTAACTCTCATCCAACATTGATTTTTGAGCCTGAAATCTTACTATTTATTTGTTAATAATGAAATCAATCAAGTTGGGGTATAACTACCTCTCAGACCTTGACTGAATAACATCTATAACGTCAAAACAGATATGACTACTTACTCGAATAATCAACACCCTACAACTACTTATTCACTTTTAAACACATATACACTTTCTCTTTCTATTCTTACTAGATTTTATTTTAGACTTCCTTTTTGATTTTACTATTCTATTTCTAAGTTCGTTTCCTTATCGACTTCTATATATATATATATATATATATATATATATATATATATATCGATACGTTGATTTCTAACTATCACATTATCTTAAAAATATTCTAACTCCTTAAATTCCCGGAAAAATTCGCCATAGCCTCCTTTGTATCAGGAGCATCGGGATATTTCAAATAGCCTCCCATGGCCCTCACCAATCCAAAAGAAAAAGAAAAAGCCAAGCGGCTAGCCGATACGGCGCATAAAATCTCATATATGAATTAAACACATACCTATTTATATACCTTCATACCTTATCCATACATATCTCATGTATATTTATACATTTCTAATTCATTTCAACTTAATCTAATCGTTTAACTCATTTCATTAAGTGATTTTCAAATTACTGGTTTGCCCATTTCACCTTCATATTTGAGTATAACATGTTCCAATATATTTTAACTTGTTTATCCACTAATTGAATTCCATTTCAATTCTATTTGAATTTCCTATATTCAAATTCCATTTCAATTTCCTTATTCAAATTCTATACTTGAATTTCATTTCAAATCTCTTATTCATACTTGAATTTCATTTCAAATCCATTTATTCAAATTCCATACTTGAATTTCATTTCAAATCTCTTATTCAAATTCCATACTTGAATTTCTTTTCAAATCTCTTATTCAAATTCCATACTTGAATTTCATTTCAAATCTCTTATTCAAATTCCATACTTAAATTTCATTTCAAATCCATTTGAATTCTCTTTATTTCATTTCAATTCCCTTTGAGTCTTCTATATTCAAATTTCAAATTCAATTCTATTTGAATCTTCTTTATTCAAATTTCCTTTTCAATTCTATTTGAATCCTCTACATTCAAATTTCATTTCACTTTCGATATTTGTAATAACCCGAAAATCTGGGCCAGTTTAAAATTGTTATTTTGGCAATTTTAGCGAATTTTGATTATTTAAAATGAATTATTTTAAATAATATCGACGTGAAATCTATTTTGAATATAATTCGAACGTATATATTATACGCGTCGTCGTTAGAATATAAATATTTATATATAATTATAAATAGAATTGAAAATGGCGCGGTAGTTCGATAATTCGATTTCAAACTTCAATTGAATGTACCGGGTGCAAAACAATCCGGATTTTAGTGAAACCAAAAACATTAGGATCTAATTGATGATATCTTTCCAACGAATCCGGAAAATCAAGATTTCATAGCGGGAATCAAAAGATATGTCCAGTTGAAAATTCTGAATAGTCGCTATGGAATTCAGGCCCTTAAAATTGGACATTTTGCAAACGACCTCGGATTTCGACGAAACCAGTTTTGTTAGGTCCGGGATGTCAAGTTATCGCTAGGTTTCAAATTTCATAATTTTTCGAATCAGTATGTGAGCGTGGCAAAAGAAAAAGCGTTTGACCAGTTTCAGTTGATTTTAATCGACTGGAAATTGGCCATTTTTCTAACGGTCTCAGAATTTGACGAAACTAGTTTTGTTAGGACCGTATCGTCAATACGAAACTAGAAAATATTTTTCTGGAATTTTTCTAGTTAGTATGTGACCCCGGTAATTTGAAAAGTATGTTTAAAATTCAATATAAGGATTTAAATGTAAATTCAACGGAAACTGATTGTAACGATCAAATCAGCTTACGATACATATCCCATTGTGTTCGGAATGGGGGTAAAACGCTATGGATGACAGGCGGTAGGCCTCGTTTCGAGGACATATGTAAAAGTCAACCTTTTTACCAAAATTAAATAATTAATTAATGAAAAAAAATATATTATTTTAATTTTCGTTTCCCCCCTTTTTCTTCATTGCCCCCCCCCCCGATTCACAATTCAGAAACGAGAGAAAAAAAACCTAACCTAAATCGAACGGAGCCGCCGCCCCCCCTCAAGACTGACGCCGACGAACCTATCGCCGCCCCACCCCTCCGTCCAGCCTCCTCCTCCCACCGAACAATACCTCGAAGCCGACGAAGCCCACGAAGCAGCACCCCGCCCTCACCCTGAACCCTACCGCCTCCACCTCGAACACCACATCGCGACGCCCCCTGGAGCCTGCCGCCGACGAACACCATCGAGCTCCCCTTCGCATCCAGCGGTGAGAATTTAGGTTAGTTTATTTTTGTTTTTATATTTGTTTTGCAGTAAACTAATTTCTGATTTAAATCTTTTTAAAAAAAAAACTGAATTTTTTTTAGCGAAGAGGAACTGATTTTTATAGCATTAGGAAGTATAATTTTTAGTGATGAAAAAGAATTGATTTTTAATGTTAAAAAGTTTAGATTTTTAATGCAAATATGATTTTTATATATTGAACTTCGAATTAAAAACATGATTTTTATATATTGAACTTCGAATTAAAAATATGATTTTTATATATTGAACTTCGAATTAAAAATATGATTTTTATATATTGAACTTCGAATTAAAAATATGATTTTTATATATTGAACTTCGAATTAAAAATGTGATTTTTACATATGTAGTGGCTACGGGCAACGAAGATGCGATGACGATGAAGATTTCTATCAAAGAAGAGCCGTGGAGCTAGGATAGCTATTTGTGAGAATTTCTCACTCTTCAATTTCTTTTCTAGTTATATATATATACTAGGATGCAGACGGTGCTTAGTAGCACCCGACACAATCGTCCACAGACCATGGACTTGTTTGTTTGGTTGCATAGCTTAGTTATATGATTTGATTTGAATTTGGTTGTTTGGTGATTTTGATTGATGTGTGAATGGCGTGGGCCTTCACTAGACCGGGGATAAGGCTTGGCCTCGTCCCGTTTCTAGTATCGTGCCGTTATGCCGCCGAAATTATCTAAAATATGTTAGAAAAATAAAAATATCATTTTATTGAATAAATGAACTGAATAGAATATTTTCATAGGTTGAATAAAATGTTTTATCGTTAAAAATATAGTTTTAACGTGAATATGAATAAATAAATATTCATTTACAAACCCGACGGTTTGTTTATGTACACCTATTTGAAGGACATTGATTGGGTCGATAAATTTTACACATCGCCCAACTGCACAAATAAAATCTGTGTTTGATTGTTTGAAACCCCACACGGGTGTTGGGATGAAATTTGAAGTTCACTCATCCTGATTGATTAAATATGTCGATCAATTGATTGACAGGCTGTTATAAGCGTTGAATATCTATATTTGGTGCTTATACAGTGTAGTGCACTTTGGTTGATGGTTGATTATTTTCAATGTTATTATATACATGTGTTGTATGAAAATCCATATAATTAATTTTATATGGTAATTGATTGGGCCTCATTCCAATTTGAAAAATGAAGAATATTTTAATAATAAAATTTACATCTTTATCAATATAAATAAAGGTTCATGTGTTGACAGTACTCATCCATTGAGATTGGTCATGTGTTGAACGAAATATTTTAATAATAAAATTTACATCTTTATCAATATAAATAAAGGTTCATGTGTTGACAGTACTCATCCATTGAGATTGGTCATGTGTTGAACGAAATATTTTGATAATAACAACTATTTTGAAAAAGAAATATTTGAAATAGAATATTTGAAAATAGAAATTTATGAAGCCGTGTTGATTAGATTGATGTCATTTTGACGTGAACGATATTTATATCGATTTTAAACGATTTCGAAAGGAATTGAATTGAAAACGATTTCGAAAGGAATTGAATTGAAAACGATTTCGAAATGAATTGAATTGAAAACGATTTCGAAATGAATTGAATTGAAAACGAATTCAAAATGAATTGAAAACGATTTCGAAATGAATTGAATTGAAAACGAATTCAAAATGAATTGAAAACGATTTCGAAATGAATTGAATTGAAAACGAATTCAAAATGAATTGAAAACGATTTCGAAATGAATTGAATTGAAAACGAATTCAAAATGAATTGAAAACGATTTCGAAATGAATTGAAAACGAATTCAAAATGAATTGAAAACGATTTCGAAATGAATTGAATTGAAAACGATTTCGAAATGAATTGAATTGAAAATGAATTCAAAATGAATTGAAAACGATTTCGAAAGGAAATGAATTGAAAACGATTTCGAAATGAATTGAATTGAAAACGATTTCGAAAGGAATTGAATTGAAAACGATTTCGAAATGAATTGAATTGAAAACGATTTCGAAATGAATTGAAAACGAATTCAAATTGAATTGAAAGCGAATTGAAATGAATTCGAATTGAATTGAAATTTGAATTGAATAGAAATGAATTTTAAAACGAATTTATAAAGAAGAATTCAATTTTGATTTGAATTGAAAAGGAAGTTGAAATTGCTTTTGAAACGAATTTAAAACTATTCATATAATTCGTTTTAAATAGAAATCGACGAAATATATATTATATATATTATATATATAATATAATGGCCTGAATAGAACGCGCCGCGCCGCGGCAGTTCGTAAATTTCGACCATTTATTTCAAACGGACATTACGGGAGATCCGACCGTCGGATTCTCCTAAAACCGGAACCGTTGGGTTTGTATCGAAAAGAGCTTTCTAACGAATATTAGAAATTAGAAATCTAACGGTTGGATTTGGAATTATGTCCAAATCAAATTTGAAAAAGGTCGCTGTAAGTGCAGTTCGATGGCCCTTGATGGAAATCGACTGTACGGGCCTTGATAAAATTATTAAAAATAATAATAATTTGTGTAAAATCATAAGAAATGATTTGGGAAGATTTGAGATGAAAAACTCCATATTCGAAAAGATAAAAATAGATTTTTATCGAAATGAACTAGTTTTGAACTAGAAATATAATTCTATTTATTTTTAAATAAATAAATTGAATTTGAAAAGGGTTTTAAAAATAACCAGAATTTCCAATGATTGCATTGGAGTGGATTTGAATCGAAATTGTCTTCGGAATATTTCGATGTTGGAATTCGTGATTATACAGATGTTGTTATAGAAATTTGAAAGATATATATTTATATCGTTATTTCCAATACGACATTTGTTAATCGTAGAATTTGATATTGAATATAAGCCGATATATTTTCTATTCAGAGCCTTATATTGAATATCAAATGTGATTTGGGTTTGTCGTGAATGGTGTCTTCACTAACACTGTTCTTGAACCCAGTTGAGAAAAGATTAAATCTTTTTATTTAGATTTAATGAAGTGTACCAATTAAATTATATTTAATTGGAACTGAATTGGTATTGATTTTTGGGTTTATCGTGAACGGTGTTTTAAATAACACTTGTTCTTTAACCCGATAATTAATGGAATGTGATTTTGGGTTTATCGTGAATCGTGTTTTTAAATGACACTGATTCTTTAACCCAGTCAAAGATTAAAACTAAGTGGAGTTTTAATGAATCTTTAATTAGATTGAAAAAAATCGAAATGGAGTATCACCAGTTTTACTCCAGGCGATAGTTAAATCTTTAATTAGATTTGAACGTGAAATGGTAATTGAATTTACCGATAACACTGTGGTGTTAGATAAGAAGTATTACCAGTTTTACTTCATGGGATTAATAGGTTGGGATTGGGAAATTAAAACAAATGATTACTTCGGTAAGTTTCGTTAATCCCGACTAGTTGAATCGAATTTCAAAAGATAGAATAAAGAATAAATTCAAGGAATTTATCTTGGATAAAATTAATGGGAACCTTTCCCTATGAATGTGACATTTAGAAACTAACTGTCGGTTAGCCAAGCAGAAGGGTTTTCTGGATATTGATCTGATGTTGGTTTCGGCCTTCGGGGTTAATATTTGGGGAATTATTCTCTTGATTAATTTACGGTTAGTGACTAATGAATTGGAATGAGGCGTATGTTGTGTTTGTGTAACACTTATTTAAAATATACGCGAGTTATTCGGAAAGACCGGGTTTATCCCATTCTGAATAACGGATACGACGATAAGTCGAAGATGAAGACGATGGTCGAAGAC
The DNA here is from genome assembly GCA_030737875.1 of Allium sativum. Taxonomy (NCBI): domain Eukaryota; kingdom Viridiplantae; phylum Streptophyta; class Magnoliopsida; order Asparagales; family Amaryllidaceae; genus Allium; species Allium sativum. The sequence continues at coordinate 651,760,354 of CM060915.1, forward strand.
CGGAGGTCTTCACGTCGTTTGGGTAATTACTGATGATCTTGATTGGGCTGTACACCCAAGAAGATGGAAACAGTTAGTGATCGTCCAGACGTACTTGGATATCGATGGATATGCGGGGTACTAGGTGCCTCCGGTTTCGTTCAGACCCAGAACGGACTTGTGAATGGACTGTGTGTCTGACATTGGATTTTAGTCTGTGTGATTGACCTCTATTAAATATATATCTGTTTGGCGGCGGAGAATTTATTCTCTTGCTTAACGCCCTTCTCTGAGACGTACGAGCTCAGGGGTTATATATTGATGGATATCAAACGCATGGAGTGAATTGCCTGTGTGGCATGCCTAAGTGGCAATTGATCGAGGCTTCTGTTGAAAAGCAAAGTCTTGTGGTGATGATCAAAGCACGGCCTTTGTGGCGTAGCTTTGTGTAACGTTTACCTCGCGTGTTTCACACCCGGTATGAATCAAAAACGGGAGACGGACCTCAGGGAGGGCATGCGTTTCTTCCTAGTTAGAAGTGGCGTCAGTGGTTTTACACGCCCTGGCGAGTTTGACTTATGTGGTTGTTGCTGTTGCGAGGCGCCTCGGATTGATCGGTCGTTCTCGAACCGATGGAGTCATTTAGTTGGCTCATTTACGCCCCAAAGGGCGGGGAAACGTAGTGTTCAGGCATAATAATCCACATCGGTGGACCGGCCCTGACGATCCATGGGGCAGTTGCGGCTGTTCCTGAGGCTCGGACTAGGCAGTCTCGAATCGGTTGAGGACTATCTTTTGCCTCGGTTCATAGACGGAAATCCAATTTCCCAATACGTGACATTTGCGGTTTTATTTGTAGAGCCTAGTATGGCGACATAGTGGGATGGGGCGCTCATGCCGCCTATGATTGATACTTATGATTTGAAGATTGTTTTATACACTATACACTGATAATAGTATCAAATGTTTTGTTTTAAACGTATCAAGCATTCTTTGGCTGTTATAAGGGAAAACCCTATCCCCCGGCTTGCGTTGCATTGTGTGATAGGACCTGGGTCTTATAACAGCTTCATTTTTCTTTATTTAGCATTGCGCAGTTGTTTTATGCACTGGTATTCTTGGGAGGAAACCCGTTCCGTGTTATACGGCGTGGTCCCTTGATTTACCTAACTTTAAAAATAAAGATTTATAACTGTTTTAGTTCTCACACCAGTCACATGACTGACCTGGAGTTTATTGTTTTAACCTAAACTCTGGGTGCCCCTATTTTGACACGGGCAGCTAGTAGGTTTGGTTTTGCAGATTTATATTCACAGGATCCTGGTTTACAGCTGGAACGATATCCGGAAAGCTTTGTATCCGTATATCTCATTCTAGTTGTGTATTGTATTATTTTCCGCTGCTATGTATTTAAATGTAATTTAAATCTCTGATATTTCTGTGTAATATTCATTTATACTCTGTATATTCTTGTAATCTGATGCATTGTTGTAATATACAGTGAAATGTTCTTCTGTATGAGTTCTGTTGTGGCTTGTTCTCGAACTATCCGACGCTTTCCTTTACGGGGAAGTTACGGGTCTTTACAGTTGGTATCAGAGCTTTGGTTTACAAAGCTAGAGAACAAGACACATTAGAAACATACGAAAGAATTCATCAGATATTGGATTAGCAATATCCAATGAGAATGACTCGTTAGAGATGGGATCAGTAGTATCCTAGAACGAGTGTGAAGAGTATATTTTTAAAGTGAAAACAAATTTTGTTTTGAAAATTTAAATCAATTATTCGTAATTGATTGTTTATTTATATTGATTTGGACAGTCCAGTACATAAAGATTTTGCATATACGCCTTGCAAACGTATATTTGAAATTTTAATATACTGGATAGATATAGAATCACATTCTAGACACCCGGAGATGGTTCTGATGATTGATCGATCATCATCAGAATCTATGTTCGTGTTTTGAAGATGTGGTATTTATATATTTCCTATTGACTGGTGTGAGAACCAAAATTAGATAGGGCCTATTGTTGTGAATTGGCATCAAAAACACGATTTTTGTATATGTATCAAAATTATGAATTTGAAACTCTAATTCACTAATTGATTGATGTTTGTGTGGTTTGTTTAATTGTTTGAAAATTTTGAACCATTATGCCTAATTTGATCGAATAATGAATTGTATTGAAAATTGGTCGCATTTGCATGCATACATGTATATCTTTTGAACAGGTCATAGCAAGGAGGCTAGAGCAGAGAATAAAATTTGTTTGCTCGACAAATAGGTACATGTTTACTACATAATTTCCTGTTTTGTTTGGGTGATGATGATTTTGTGAGCCTATTGGCTAGCCGCTTGGCTTTTTCTTTTTCTTTTTGAGATCTGAAGGACCGGGGAAGCTATTTGAAATTCCCCGATGCTCCCGGTGCAGGGGAGGTTATGGCGAAATTTTTCGAAAATTTAGGGTGTTAGCCAAATTTTTAAAATTTTGAAAATTCTCAGAAACTGAAAGGTTGGAGAATGGAAGCCAGATCGATCGTAGAGCTGAATAATCAAACCACTTTCGACTTTGTTCCTTTTCGGGGACGAAAAGTTTTAAGTGGGGGAGATTGTAATAACCCGAAAATCTGGGCCAGTTTAAAATTGTTATTTTGGCAATTTTAGCGAATTTTGATTATTTAAAATGAATTATTTTAAATAATATCGACGTGAAATCTATTTTGAATATAATTCGAACGTATATATTATATGCGTCGTCGTTAGAATATAAATATTTATATATAATTATAAATAGAATTGAAAATGGCGCGGTAGTTCGATAATTCGATTTCAAACTTCAATTGAATGTACCGGGTGCAAAACAATCCGGATTTTAGTGAAACCAAAAACATTAGGATCTAATTGATGATATCTTTCCAACGAATCCGGAAAATCAAGATTTCATAGCGGGAATCAAAAGATATGTCCAGTTGAAAATTCTGAATAGTCGCTATGGAATTCAGGCCCTTAAAATTGGACATTTTGCAAATGACCTCGGATTTCGACGAAACCAGTTTTGTTAGGTCCGGGATGTCAAGTTATCGCTAGGTTTCAAATTTCATAATTTTTCGAATCAGTATGTGAGCGTGGCAAAAGAAAACGCGTTTGACCAGTTTCAGTTGATTTTAATCGACTGGAAATTGGCCATTTTTCTAACGGTCTCAGAATTTGACGAAACTAGTTTTGTTAGGACCGTATCGTCAATACGAAACTAGAAAATATTTTTCTGGAATTTTTCTAGTTAGTATGTGACCCCGGTAATTTGAAAAGTACGTTTAAAATTCAATATAAGGATTTAAATGTAAATTCAATGGAAACTGATTGTAACGATCAAATCAGCTTACGATACATATCCCATTGTGTTCGGAATGGGGGTAAAACGCTATGGACGACAGGCGGTAGGCCTCGTTTCGAGGACATATGTAAAAGTCAACCTTTTTACCAAAATTAAATAATTAATTAATGAAAAAAAAATATATTATTTTAATTTTCGTTTCCCCCCTTTTTCTTCATTGCCCCCCCCCCCCGATTCACAATTCAGAAACGAGAGAAAAAAAACCTAACCTAAATCGAACGGAGCCGCCGCCCCCCCTCAAGACTGACGCCGACGAACCTATCGCCGCCCCACCCCTCCGTCCAGCCTCCTCCTCCCACCGAACAATACCTCGAAGCCGACGAAGCCCACGAAGCAGCACCCCGCCCTCACCCTGAACCCTACCGCCTCCACGTCGAACACCACACCGCGACGCCCCCTAGAGCCTGCCGCCGACGAACACCATCGAGCTCCCCTTCGCATCCAGCGGTGAGAATTTAGGTTAGTTTATTTTTGTTTTTATATTTGTTTTGCAGTAAACTAATTTCTGATTTAAATCTTTTTAAAAAAAAAACTGAATTTTTTTTTAGCGAAGAGGAACTGATTTTTATAGCATTAGGAGGTATAATTTTTAGTGATGAAAAAGAATTGATTTTTAATGTTAAAAAGTTTAGATTTTTAATGCAAATATGATTTTTATATATTGAACTTCGAATTAAAAATATGATTTTTATATATTGAAATTCAAATTAAAAATATGATTTTTATATATTGAACTTCGAATTAAAAATATGATTTTTATATATTGAACTTCAAATTAAAAATATGATTTTTATATATTGAACTTCGAATTAAAAATGTGATTTTTACATATGTAGTGGCTACGGGCAACGAAGATGCGATGACGATGAAGATTTCTATCAAAGAAGAGCCGTGGAGCTAGGATAGCTATTTGTGAGAATTTCTCACTCTTCAATTTCTTTTCTAGTTATATATATATACTAGGATGCAGACGGTGCTTAGTAGCACCCGACACAATCGTCCACAGACCATGGACTTGTTTGTTTGGTTGCATAGCTTAGTTATATGATTTGATTTGAATTTGGTTGTTTGGTGATTTTGATTGATGTGTGAATGGCGTGGGCCTTCACTAGACCGGGGATAAGGCTTGGCCTCGTCCCGTTTCTAGTATCGTGCCGTTATGCCGCCGAAATTTTCTAAAATATGTTAGAAAAATAAAAATATCATTTTATTGAATAAATGAACTGAATAGAATATTTTCATAGGTTGAATAAAATGTTTTATCGTTAAAAATATAGTTTTAACGTGAATATGAACAAATAAATATTCATTTACAAACCCGACGGTTTGTTTATGTACACCTATTTGAAGGACATTGATTGGGTCGATAAATTTTACACATCGCCCAACTGCACAAATAAAATCTGTGTTTGATTGTTTGAAACCCCACACGGGTGATGGGATGAAATTTGAAGTTCACTCATCCTGATTGATTAAATATGTCGATCGATTGATTGACAGGCTGTTATAAGCGTTGAATATCTATATTTGGTGCTTATACAGTGTAGTGCACTTTGGTTGATGGTTGATTATTTTCAATGTTATTATATACATGTGTTGTATGAAAATCCATATAATTAATTTTATATGGTAATTGATTGGGCCTCATTCCAATTTGAAAAATGAAGAATATTTTAATAATAAAATTTACATCTTTATCAATATAAATAAAGGTTCATGTGTTGACAGTACTCATCCATTGAGATTGGTCATGTGTTGAACGAAATATTTTAATAATAAAATTTACATCTTTATCAATATAAATAAAGGTTCATGTGTTGACAGTACTCATCCATTGAGATTGGTCATGTGTTGAACGAAATATTTTGATAATAACAACTATTTTGAAAAAGAAATATTTGAAATAGAATATTTGAAAATAGAAATTTATGAAGCCGTGTTGATTAGATTGACGCCATTTTGACGTGAACGATATTTATATCGATTTTAAACGATTTCGAAAGGAATTGAATTGAAAACGATTTCGAAAGGAATTGAATTAAAAACGATTTCGAAATGAATTGAATTGAAAACGATTTCGAAATGAATTGAATTGAAAACGAATTCAAAATGAATTGAAAACGATTTCGAAATGAATTGAATTGAAAACGAATTCAAAATGAATTGAAAACGATTTCGAAATGAATTGAATTGAAAACGAATTCAAAATGAATTGAAAACGATTTCGAAATGAATTGAATTGAAAACGAATTCAAAATGAATTGAAAACGATTTCGAAATGAATTGAATTGAAAACGAATTCAAAATGAATTGAAAACGATTTCGAAATGAATTGAATTGAAAACGATTTCGAAATGAATTGAATTGAAAACGAATTCAAAATGAATTGAAAACGATTTCGAAAGGAAATGAATTGAAAACGATTTCGAAATGAATTGAATTGAAAACGATTTCGAAAGGAATTGAATTGAAAACGATTTCGAAATGAATTGAATTGAAAACGATTTCGAAATGAATTGAAAACGAATTCAAATTGAATTGAAAGCGAATTGAAATGAATTCGAATTGAATTGAAATTTGAATTGAATAGAAATGAATTTTAAAACGAATTTATAAAGAAGAATTCAATTTTGATTTGAATTGAAAAGGAAGTTGAAATTGCTTTTGAAACGAATTTAAAACTATTCATATAATTCATTTTAAATAGAAATCGACGAAATATATATTATATATATTATATATATAATATAATGGCCTGAATAGAACGCGCCGCGCCGCGGCAGTTCGTAAATTTCGACCATTTATTTCAAACGGACATTACGGGAGATCCGACCGTCGGATTCTCCTAAAACCGGAACCGTTGGGTTCGTATCGAAAAGAGCTTTCTAACGAATATTAGAAATTAGAAATCTAATGGTTGGATTTGGAATTATGTCCAAATCAAATTTGAAAAAGGTCGCTGTAAGTGCAGTTCGATGGCCATTGATGGAAATCGACTGTACGGGCCTTGATAAAATTATTAAAAATAATAATAATTTGTGTAAAATCATAAGAAATGATTTGGGAAGATTTGGGATGAAAAACTCCATATTCGAAAAGATAAAAATAGATTTTTATCGAAATGAACTAGTTTTGAACTAGAAATATAATTCTATTTATTTTTAAATAAATAAATTGAATTTGAAAAGGGTTTTAAAAATAACCTGAATTTCCAATGATTGCATTGGAGTGGATTTGAATCGAAATTGTCTTCGGAATATTTCGATGTTGGAATTCGTGATTATACAGATGTTGTTATAGAAATTTGAAAGATATATATTTATATCGTTATTTCCAATACGACATTTGTTAATCGTAGAATTTGATATTGAATATAAGCCGATATATTTTCTATTTAGAGCCTTATATTGAATATCAAATGTGATTTGGGTTTGTCGTGAATGGTGTCTTCACTAACACTGTTCTTGAACCCAGTTGAGAAAAGATTAAATATTTTTATTTAGATTTAATGAAGTGTACCAATTAAATTAAATTAAATTAAATTGGAACTGAATTGGTATTGATTTTTGGGTTTATCGTGAACGGTGTTTTAAATAACACTTGTTCTTTAACCCGATAATTAATGGAATGTGATTTTGGGTTTATCGTGAACCGTGTTTTTAAATGACACTGATTCTTTAACCCAGTCAAAGAGTAAAACTAAGTGGAGTTTTAATGAATCTTTAATTAGATTGAAAAAAATCGAAATGGAGTATCACCAGTTTTACTCCAGGCGATAGTTAAATCTTTAATTAGATTTGAACGTGAAATGGTAATTGAATTTACCGATAACACTGTGGTGTTAGATATGAAGTATTACCAGTTTTACTTCATGGGATTAATAGGTTGGGATTGGGAAATTAAAAAAAATGATTACTTCGGTAAGTTTCGTTAATCCCGACTAGTTGAATCGAAATTCAAAAGATAGAATAAAGAATAAATTCAAGGAATTTATCTTGGATAAAATTAATGGGAACCTTTCCCTATGAATGTGACATTTAGAAACTAACTGTCGGTTAGCCAAGCAGAAGGGTTTTCTGGATATTGATCTGATGTTGGTTTCGGCCTTCAGGGTTAATATTTGGGGAATTATTCTCTTGATTAATTTACGGTTAGTGACTAATGAATTGGAATGAGGCGTATGTTGTGTTTGTGTAACACTTATTTAAAATATACGCGAGTTATTCGGAAAGACCGGGTTTATCCCATTCTGAATAACGGATACGACGATAAGTCGAAGATGAAGACGATGGTCGAAGACCGGAGGTCTTCACGTCGTTTGGGTAATTACTGATGATCTTGATTGGGCTGTACACCCAAGAAGATGGAAACAGTTAGTGATCGTCCAGACGTACTTGGAGATCGATGGATATGCGGGGTACTAGGTGCCTCCGGTTTCGTTCAGACCCAGAACGGACTTGTGAATGGACTGTGTGTCTGACATTGGATTTTAGTCTGTGTGATTGACCTCTATTAAATATATATCTGTTTGGCGGCGGAGAATTTATTCTCTTGCTTAACGCCCTTCTCTGAGACGTACGAGCTCAGGGGTTATATATTGATGGATATCAAACGCATGGAGTGAATTGCCTGTGTGGCATGCCTAAGTGGCAATTGATCGAGGCTTCTGTTGAAAAGCAAAGTCTTGTGGTGATGATCAAAGCACGACCTTTGTGGCGTAGCTTTGTGTAACGTTTACCTCGCGTGTTTCACACCCGGTATGAATCAAAAACGGGAGACGGACCTCAGGGAGGGCATGCGTTTCTTCCTAGTTAGAAGTGGCGTCAGTGGTTTTACACGCCCTGACGAGTTTGACTTATGTGGTTGTTGCTGTTGCGAGGCGCCTCGGATTGATCGGTCGTTCTCGAGCCGATGGAGTCATTTAGTTGGCTCATTTACGCCCCAAAGGGCGGGGAAACGTAGTGTTCAGGCATAATAATCCACATCGGTGGACCGGCCCTGACGATCCATGGGGCAGTTGCGGCTGTTCCTGAGGCTCGGACTAGGCAGTCTCGAATCGGTTGAGGACTATCTTTTGCCTCGGTTCATAGACGGAAATCCAATTTCCCAATACGTGACATTTGCGGTTTTATTTGTAGAGCCTAGTATGGCGACATAGTGGGATGGGGCGCTCATGCCGCCTATGATTGATACTTATGATTTGAAGATTGTTTTATACACTATACACTGATAATAGTATCAAATGTTTTGTTTTAAACGTATCAAGCATTCTTTGGCTGTTATAAGGGAAAACCCTATCCCCCGGCTTGCGTTGCATTGTGTGATAGGACCTGGGTCTTATAACAGCTTCATTTTTCTTTATTTAGCATTGCGCAGTTGTTTTATGCACTGGTATTCTTGGGAGGAAACCCGTTCTGTGTTATACGGCGTGGTCCCTTGATTTACCTAACTTTAAAAATAAAGATTTATAACTGTTTTAGTTCTCACACCAGTCACATGACTGACCTGGAGTTTATTGTTTTAACCTAAACTCTGGGTGCCCCTATTTTGACACGGGCAGCTAGTAGTTTTGGTTTTGCAGATTTATATTCATAGGATCCTGGTTTACAGCTGGAACGATATCCGGAAAGCTTTGTATCCGTATATCTCATTCTAGTTGTGTATTGTATTATTTTCCGCTGCTATGTATTTAAATGTAATTTAAATCTCTGATATTTCTGTGTAATATTCATTTATACTCTGTATATTCTTGTAATCTGATGCATTGTTGTAATATACAGTGAAATGTTCTTCTGTATGAGTTCTGTTGTGGCTTGTTCTCGAACTATCCGACGCTTTCCTTTACGGGGAAGTTACGGGTCTTTACAATATTCAAATCCTATATTTGAAATCTCTTATATTTTCTATATCCAAACGCCATTTGAATTTCTATATTCAAATTCTATATCACTTCCATTGAATTTCATATATTCAAACTCCCTTTGAATTTCTATATTCAATTTCTATTTGAATTCTCTTTATTCAAATCTCCTTTGAATTTTCTATATTCAAATCCTATGTTTGAACTTCCTTTATTCAAATTCCTTTAAATAAGTCTCAGTTTCAATTCCTTTTGAAATCGATATTTCTACCTTTGGAAAGTAGATTTCCCTTTCAATTTCGCACTTGTATTTTTATATTTCTGAATTATCCAATGATAATTCTTTTCACTTCATTTTATAAACTTCGTTTATAAAAGAACTATTTATAAACTTCGTTTATAAAGGAACTTCTCGTTTTATTTCTTTTAAAACAAGTTAATATTTCAAATCTATTTCAAAATTCAAATTCTATATTTTAAATCCCATTTTGAAATTCAACACAACTCGTCTTTCCCAAAACAATTTCAAAACAGTATCTCTGGTAGTAATTCGTCACTTACAACTCGAAAATGAATACTGATGATGCAGCTGTCATCATCAGAATCTATTTTCCAGCGATCGAAGTGAGTTCAATACTATAAAACCATTTCTAAACCTTTCCACTTTGAAATTCATTTCAAAATATAATTCACACTGCTTGTAAAACAATTTAAAATCTCCCAGGATCTTAAATTTTCCTTATTCTTAATCCAAATCCATTTACAAACACTTATCCAATTTTCCAGAATTTTAATTCAATTTCTGGTTTAAATTTCAGATTTAATTCATCTGATTTCACGCATTTCGCTTATGTGAATTCTGATTTGTTATTTACATAACTATTTAATTTATAATCTTACTCGATTATAATAATAACATATATATCCATTATAATATAATTTTGATATATATATCTTCTCTATATCAAGATATACCTCGGGTAAACTTATTTTAATTTACCCTCATTTCAAAACATACCATGACGGTTCATCGTATTCGAGTGTTTACAAAATCCCTACCGATACAGTGGATCAAACTGATCGACCAGAACTCATAAACAACTCAACCAATAGATCTCCACAATATAAAACAATTTTTATATCAATAACAAATACTTTCACTCGTATATATACACTCAACTCAATCTAGGGTATTACTAACCCTATCTCTACCGAGTCACGCCACAGAGCCAAGTAATTCTTAACTTAAGCTCTGATACCAACTGTAACGACCCGGATTTTGAGCGACTTTGGTTATCGACATAAGCACGATGTCGATAACCAAAACATCGAAAAATCCTGGTAATTAGTGAAAGAAATTAGAGGATGAGAAAAGATAAGATAGAAACTTAGAATAGAAGAAGAAGAAGAACACAACATCAGAGTAACACGAATCTCACAGCGGAACGAATAAATATATTTCATAACATAACTTTGAAATACAAATCTGTACTTGAATATACATATCATTATCAAAGTATAGCACTTACAACACAGCGGAAATAACTATAGCTATATGATCCTGAAGCCTCCTGCTCCAGCTCTTCCAGTATATCTGTAAATCCTGACTACTTGACTGCCCATACAAATTTAGGCACCCAAGAGTTTAGGGAAAACAACAAAGTAAACTCCGGGTCAGTCATGGGACTGGTATGAGTAAAACAGTTTAAAAACAGTTCGAACAAGTAAACGATATCTCATAAGACCACGCCGCATAACGGAACGGGTTTTTCCCTTATGAGAATCCAAAATATCTTTATATCAAAAACCTTTTGATATTATAATAATGTCTATCAACCACAGTATATATATAATCATCTAGCAAAAACACTTTCATCTCACGTTCTACATATATAGTATACAATCAAAACCGCAAGCACGTATTGGGTAATGGATTTCCAACTATGAAAAGGTATGGATTCACCTTTCGCTCGTGTACCTCTAGAGAGGAATACACTGGGTTCAACAAGAACATCTTGCAACCCGGCCACACATGACCGACCACTCATTTCGCTTGAGTGTATCGAATGTATATCACCAACAGTTGGGATCAGCAACCGTTTCCTGAATGGGACAGCATCAACAATAGATTTTTAGAAGTAAATGAAACTCTCGATCAGGTGATTATACACCCTACTTCGGTGCGACCGACTTAGCCATGCTGCCTGCCCGATTTCTGTCATTTACCGGATGTGAGGCTAGAAGCTACGCTTTAACATCATATCAGATTCACATTGAATGTCACATCGTCAAATCCATCAAATCACCGATTGACGTCCTCAACCATACATTATGTGTTAGCTAAAAGAAGTTTCCTTCTCCGCTTCCACTCTTGGTATAGTTGGAGAAATCAATATACATGATCGTCTGGAAATACTTTGTCAGACATCCATCCATACAAGTCATCCAGGAACAGGATGAACTGAAGGCACTATTCTGTAAACAGGATAGCCCTTGCATTACTCCGTCTTCAATTTCCTTTGGCATATATGATTCGAAACGCTTATGACAATACAGAGTGGTTCTTTGGATAATAATCCAACCGGTCTCTCCATATTAACAACGTTAAAATGGTCAAAAACTTCGATAGTCTGTGATTTAACTATCAAATAAAAATAGGTGTGCAAACAATGATATTATTTCCAAATGGAAATTATATCGATCAAACATCATTCAACATTCATCTCTTTAGTTCATTAATTTACTTATCTCATGTTTCCCTACGTTCAATATTCCTTATTTTCTAGATTAGGAAAATATACGTTATTAACAATGGAAAACATTTCCATTTCTTTGTTTCTTTATTAGAAACATTTCTGGTTTCTTATTTGGAAAACATTTCCAAAGCTTTTTCATTGGACTTAGACAGATGTTTAAACAAACCATCGCGATGCCAACTCAAACCATTTCCTTTACTGTCGAACCTTAACTATTCCTTAGTTAAAACGAAGCCAATCAAGTTGGGGTAGAACTACCTCTCAGACCTTAACTGAACAACATTTCTAACTTTGAAATAGGCAAAGTTCACTTTATATTCCTTTTACTAACTTCCTTACTTAACCCTCCTTCGAATAGCTATATTCGATTGACTCTTTTCACTTAACTCTATTCGATTAACCCTTATCAATTAACTCTATTGGACTAACACTATTGGATTAACTCTATTTGACTAATGCTATTGATTTACTCATTTCACTTAACTCCTTCCGAATAAACTATATTCGATAATTCCTTTTACTTTCTATTCGAATAACTATATTCGATTAACTCATTTGCTTTAACTCTAATCGATTAAACTAACATCGATTAACTCTTTTTAACTTTATTCTCAAATCGATTAACTAACATCGATTAACTCCTTTGACTTTCTTCGAATAAACTATATTCGATTAACTCCTTTTGACTTTCTTCGAATAAACTATATTCGATTAACTCCTTTCACTTTATTCTCTAATCGATTAACATCGATTAACTCCTTTTACTTTAACACTAATCGATTAAACTAACATCGATTAGTTCCTTTTACTTTAACACTAATCGATTAACTCCTTTCACTTTATTCTCTAATCGATTAACTAACATCGATTAACTCCTTTTACTTTAACACTAATCGATTAAACTAACATCGATTAGTTCCTTTTACTTTAACACTAATCGATTAACTCCTTTCACTTTATTCTCTAATCGATTAACTAACATCGATTAACTCCTTTTACTTTAACACTAATCGATTAAACTAACATCGATTAGTTCCTTTTACTTTAACACTAATCGATTAACTCCTTTCACTTTATTCTCTAATCGATTAACTAACATCGATTAACTCCTTTTATTTTAACACTAATCGGTTAAACTAACATCGATTAGTTCCTTTTACTTTAACACTAATCGATTAAACTAACATCGATTAGTTCCTTTTACTTTAACACTAATCGATTAAACTAACATCGATTAGTTCCTTTTTCTTTACACTAATCGATTAAACTAACATCGATTAGTTCCTTTTTATAAACTATGTTTTCCGTTACAACTATTTCCTTTTTATAACGTTTACTTACCGTTACAAATATTTCCTATTTATAACTTCAATTTATTTTCTAAATAAATATTTCTTTTCTATTTCTATTTATTTTCTAAATAAATATCCCTTTTATAAAACCGTGTTCGTTTTATAAATATTTCCTTTTATAAAATCCTGTGATTTTATAAAATTCCTTTATTTCAATATACATTGAAATACTTCTTTTGTTTTCATCCCAGGGTTTCTTATGATATTTACAATATCGAATAACAATGATCAATATCATTCCAACACCCATAATCCATAACAGATTATATAACACATCATATATCACAATATATGAAAACAGTAAAATAAATGTTGAGGAATCCAGTTGGATTCCTCCAACCTGTTTCCCTGCATCATAGATGTTAAACAATATAGATAACATCACTTTTCAGTTCTATATGATATATTCTGTTAAACAGAATCAATATAGAACAGTTCAATCAAATAGTCAACATACAGTATCAGCCAATATCTAACAGTTCTAAAAATATAACATGAAATTAAAAACTGTTCAAAGTTAGTGAGATTTACTCACATTGGCGCGTTTACCGTTAAATAACGGTTTGCGTTATTTGACTCAGTTGGACAATTTATTTCTCCATAAATTGTAATGAGCTCGGATGGACCTCCAGTCAGTTCCATCATGTAATGCCCGTCCCTACGATCCCGTCAAATCTTGTTTCATGGAATTTCTCTGAAATCCGGCCCGACACCTTAAACTCCAACCCGCGAATGTGATCTTCTCATTCCCCGTAATAAATCTGCTCCTACCATACTTCGATCCCTCCACTACCGATTCTTCGAACTCCTCCCTCATGAACACAGACCGCGCTCTCTACTGTCACGTATTCCCACTCCCGTTCTAGTTTCTAAACCACCACGCATGCACTTGAAAACCCACCCGTGCGTACACCATCTCGGACTGGACATGCTACTAACAAGAATTTGAGCTTGTTGTCCCTCTTCAAGCCTTATCACCACCATTTCCATCCACTTTCTCAATACAAACGCACGTCCCAGTGATGTATCCCTCTGCCAAACACTTTTAAACCCTCACTACAGCAAAACTGCATCGGCCTTAAGTATCAGACCTGAAGCACCCAACTCCCAATTAACACTGCCTTTAACCATTTTGAAATTATCACTATTAAATACAAATCCCGTGCCTAATCCCTTTCCTCTCCCGTTTGATACACCAGCTCAAAACAGTACGCTCACCTCACCACTCCAACAACAAATATCCGCTCCCCCTTTCCTTTCATATCCCACAAACAGGACCCGCACCCTACAACATTCGCTCCTTCCCCTAACCATCGTTCGCACTGAAATCCCTTAACACAAAAATGAGATCGAAACTAACCCAAGGTTACTCCTTTTCATAAACCCTAAACGCTGCAATTGTAAATACAGCGAACCGTATTTGGTCCGAACCCTCCATCGTTTACCACAAAGTGAAGAGAAACCATTCCAGATCCTAAGAACTTCGATTTATAAGCTTTTCGATTTTAGTGATTTTTTTCTTTCTTTTTCTCTAATTTTTGAAGTGGGCGGATGGAGTTTTTCTCAAATGAAAATGACGGCGCTGAAGAGTTTTTAAATCGGAGAGACAAATTTAGGGTTTAGCCGATCCCTTTTATAAAAGAATATGCGGGTTGGTTTAGTTTGTGAGGAGGAGCTTCTTCCACCATTTCCCCTTTTGTTTGTGGCTGAGAACTATTTAGGGCGTGGCCTTTGTTTTATCATAGAATGGGAGTGGTTGTTGCTGCATACACGCATGTTTATTCTCTACCATATATGCTTTGCTAATCTGTTCATGTTATTTGTTAATTGTACAGAGCGCTATCGACACACATAAAAATACCGTTGTGACGACCAACGTACCCCGATCCCAAAAATATCATAATATCGGTAGCTTAACTCATTTTGTGAAACCTCAAATTGCTGATTTCAGGGTGCGAAATACTTCAAATAAAAAGTTGCTTATTTAATTAATTAAAAATCACTATAAAATTCTAAAAATTAAATTATCACTACTTCCTAAAAGAACCTTGTCTAAATTCAAACCTGATATCTAGTTATTTTGAAATAACCGTTATGGCCGATAAACGATTCTATAGCGACTATTCTGAAATTTGATTTGGACATATCTCAAAATCTACACGACGAAATCCCGATTTTTCTCTTCCACTAGAAAGATATACTATACCAGCTCCACACTTTTCTTGTTTCACAAAAATCCGGCTTAAAACGAATCCTGTATGTTCAGTTGAAGTTCGAATCGCCAATTTACGAATTGCAGCGCCATTTCGAGCTCTATTTTAATTATATTATAAACTATATGTTCAACTGTCGACGATTGAATATATTCGTTATTCAAATTCAATTCCAAGCTGAATTAAACATCACAGATGATCCGGTTCACACCATATCGTCATTTCAACCAATTCTGATTATTTCAGAATTAAATATATTATTTAATTTATTATTTTAATTAAATATTCACCATTATTTTAATTCCACGACCTTTTAATTCACTATATCACCATTGATATAATTAAATAAATTAATCATAATATCTCTGCCAATGCGGGTCATTACACTTGGTCACATGGATTCCCTTGATGATCTACCCCTGTTAATAGGGATTTCTTTTTCCTAATGGAAGTTGCTTTGAGCTTCTCTTTTGCTTCAGAACCCTGAACAGAGCCTTTCTTTTTGGAGACTCACCCATTTCTCTCTGGCTGGATTTAGCTAGCTTTAAAGATCTTTGTGCTTGATTAGCGTCTGTTTGAGCTTGCATCTCCTAGATCTGTTTCTCCAGAGTCATAATTTTAGCAGCATTCTCCTCTATGGCCTTCGGGTTTGATGGTTGCATTAGGTTGGAGGTTGCTCCTTCTTCATTATTGTTCGGGTTGAATGTTGGGCTCATGTTCCTTCAAGGGTTGTGTTAGGAGTGGGTTCTTTATTTGGATCCTCCAATCTTTTTGATTTCATCTTTCTCTGCCACGAAACAATAAGTTTTCCAAATTAATTTTTGATAGGGTAAACATAAAAACGAGGTTCAAGCACTCCTTCTAGCGCCAAAATGTTAACGACATTTTCCATCAAAACCGGAACTAGAATAGACATTGCATGTACTTAGAATTTGATGTAAGGGCGATCTAAAGGTCATTGAAATGCAGTCTTGAATCAGTGCCCTTTAGTTAATTTCACCATTTTCTAGGTGTTAGAACCTTAAGTCAGAAGACTAGTTACTCTCCCCGCTGTGAAGACCCGCAACTTCCCCGTAAAGGAAAGCGTCGGATAGTTCGAGAACAAGCCACAACAGAACTCATACAGAAGAACATTTCATTATATATTACAACAATGCATCAGATTACAAGAATATACAGAGTATAAAAGAATATTACACAGAAATATCAGAGATTTAAATTACATTTAAATACATAGCAGCGGAAAATAATAAAATACACAACTAGAAGAGATATACGGATACAAAGCTTTCCGGATATCATTCCAGCTGTAAACCAGGATCCTGTGAATATAAATCTGCAAAACCAAAACTACTAGCTGCCCGTGTCAAAATAAGGGCACCCAGAGTTTAGGTTAAAACAATAAACTCCAGGTCAGTCATGGGACTGGTGTGAGAACTAAAACAGTTAATCTTTATTTTTTTTAAAGCTAGGTAAATCAAGGGACCACGCCGTATAGCACGGAACGGGTTTCCTCCCAAGAATACCAGTGCATAAAACAACAGCGCCATGCTAAATAAAGAAGAATGAAGCTGTTATAAGACCCAGGTCCCATCACACAATGCAACGCAGTCGAGGATAGGGTTTTCCCTTATAACAGCCAAAGAATGCTTGATACGTTTAAAACAAATCGTTTGATACTATAGTAAGTGCATAGTGTATAAAACAACTTCAAATCATAAGTATCAATCATAGGCGGCATGGGTACCATATATCATGTCGCCATATATAGGTTTACAAATAAAACCGCAAATGTCACGTATTTGGAAATTGGATTTCCATCTATGAACCGAGGCAAAAGATAGTCCTCAACCGATTCGAGACGCTCTAGTCCGTGTCTCAGGACCCAGACACAGGTGGGCCCTTGGATCGTCAGGGCCAGTCCACCGATGTGGATTAAACTTAAACCCTGAACATGCATTTCCCTGCCCTATGGGGCGTAAACGAGCCAACTAAATGACTCCATCGGTTCGAGAACGACCGATCAATCCGAGGCGCCTCGCAACAGCAACAACCACATAAGTCAAACTCGTCAGGGCGTGTAAAACCACTGACGCCACTTCTAACTAGAAAGAAACGCATGCCCTCCCTGAGGTCCGTCTCCCGTTTTTGGTTCATACCGGGTGTGAAACACGCGAGGTAAACGTTACACAAAGCTACGCCACAAAGGCCGTGCTTTGATCATCACCACAAGACTTTGCTTTTCAACAGAAGCCTCGATCAATTGCCACTTAGGCATGCCACACAGGCAATTCACTCCATGCGTTTGATATCCATCAATATATAACCCCTGAGCTCGTACGTCTCAGAGAAGGGCGTTAAGCAAGAGAATAAATTCTCCGCCGCCAAACAGATATATATTTAATAGAAATCAACCACACAGACTAAAATCCAATGTCAGACACATAGTCCATTTACAAGTCCGTTCTGGGTCTGAACGAAACCGGAGGCACCTAGTACCCCGCATATCCATCGATCTCCAAGTACGTCTGGACGATCACTAACTGTTTCCATCTTCTTGGGTGTACAGCCCAATCAAGATCATCAGTAAGCACCCAAACGACGTGAAGACCTCTGGTCTTCGACCATCGTCTTCATCTTCGACTTATCGTCGTATCAGTTATTCAGAATGGGATAAACCCGGTCTTTCCGAATAACTCGCGTATATTTTAAATAAGTGTTACACAAACACAACATACGCCTCATTCCAATTCATTAGTCACTAACCGTAAATTAATCAAGAGAATAATTCCCCAAATATTAACCCCGAAGGCCGAAACCAACATCAGATCAATATCCAGAAAACCATTCTGCTTGGCCAACCGACAGTTAGTTTCTTAATTTCACATTCATAGGGAAAAGTTCCCATTAATTTTATCCAAGATAAATTTCTTGAATTTATTCTTTAATCTATTTTTGAATATCAATTCAAACTAGTCGGGATTAGCGAACCTTACCGAAGTAATCATTTGTTTTAATTTCCCAATCCCAACCTATTCATCCCATGAAGTAAAACTGGTTATACTTCATATCTAACACCACGGTGTTATCGGTAAATTCAATTACCATTTCACGTTCAAATCTAATTAAAGATTTAACTATCGCCTGGAGCAAAACTGGTGATACTCCATTTCGATCATTTCAATCTAATTAAAGATTCATTAAAACTCCACTTAGTTTTAATCTGTGACTGGGTTAAAGAATCAGTGTCATTTAAAACACTGTTCACGATAAACCCAAAATCACATCACATTTCAATCAGTCCCTAATTGTAAATTAGCAAGTGAGCAATTCCCTAAGTATTAATCCCGAAGGCCGAAACCAACATCAGATCAATACCTCGGAAACTATTCAACTCAACTAATCTCCAGTTAGTTTCTGATTTTCTTAACTTCTTTAGGTCTAAGAACTGTATTATTGAAGATACCGTTCACGACAACCCAAAATCACATTTCATTAATGATCGGGTTAAAGAACGAGTGTTATTTAAAAACACTGTTCACGATAAACCCAAAAATCAATATCAATTCAATTCCAATTAAATATTATTTAATTGGTACACTTCATTAAATCTAAATAAAAAGATTTAATCTTTTTCCACTGGGTTCAAGAACAGTGTTAATGAAGACACCATTCACGACAAACCCAAATCACATTTGATATTAAATACAAGGCTCTGAATAGAAAATATCCCGGCTTATATTCAATATCAAATTCTACGATTAACAAATATCGTATTGGAAATAACGATATAAATATATATATCTTTCAAATTTCCATAACAACACCTGTATAATCACGAATTTCAACATCGAAATATTCCGAAGACAATTTCGATTCAAATCCATTCCAATGCAATCATTGGAAATTTTGGTTATTTTTAAAACCCTTTTCGAATTCAATTTATTTATTTAAAAATAAATAAATTACTATCCTAGTTCAAAACTAGTTCATTTCGATAAAAATCTATTTTTATCCTTTCAAATATGGAGTTTTTCATCCCATTTCTTTCTAAATCATTTCTTATGATTTTACATAAATTATTACTATTTTTAATAATTTTATCAAGGCCCGTACAGTCGATTTCCATCAATGGCCATCGAACTGCACTTACAGCGACCTTTTTCGAATTTGATTTGGACATAATTCCAAATCCAACCGTTAGATTTCTAATTTCTAATATTCGTTAGAAAGCTCTTTTCGATACGAACCCAACGGTTCCGGTTTTAGGAGAATCCGACGGTCGGATCTCCCGTAATGTCCGTTTGAAATAAATGGTCGAAATTCACGAACTGCCGCGGCGCGGCGCGTTCTATTCAGGCCATTATATTATATATATAATATATATAATATATATTTCGTCGATTCCTATTTAAAACGAATTATATGAATAGTTTTAAAATCGTTTCAAAAGCAATTTCAAGTTCCATTACAATTCAAATCAAAATTGAATTCTTCTTTATAAATTCGTTTTAAAATTCATTTCTATTCAATTCAAATTTCAATTAAATTTGAATTCGTTTCAATTCGCTTTCAATTCAATTTGAATTCGTTTTCAATTCATTTCGAAATCGTTTTCAATTCAATTCTTTTCGAAATCGTTTTATATTCAATTCTTTTCGAAATCGTTTTATATTCAATTCTTTTCGAAATCGTTTTATATTCAATTCTTTTCGAAATCGTTTTATATTCAATTCTTTTCGAAATCGTTTTATTCAATTCTTTTCGAAATCGATAAAATCGATATAAATATCGTTCACGTCAAAATGGCGTCAATCTAATCAACACGGCTTCATAAATTTCTATTTTCAAATATTCTATTTTCAAATATTCTATTTCAAATATTTCTTTTTCAAAATAGTTGTTATTATCAAAATATTTCGTTCAACACATGACCAGTCTCAATGGATGAGTACTGTCAACACATGAACCTTTATTTTATATTGATAAAGATGTAAATTTTAATATTAAAATATTTCGTTCAACACATGACCAATCTCAATGGATGAGTACTGTCAACACATGAACTTTTATTTTATAATATTCTTTATTTTTTCAAATTGGAATGAGGCCCAATCAATTACCATATAATGTTAATTATATGGATTTTCATACAACACATGTATATAATAGCATGGAAAAATAATCAACCATCAACCAAAGTGCACTACACTGTATAAGCATCAAATATAGATATCTAACGCTTATAACAGCCTGTCAATCAATCGATCGACATATTTAATCAATTAGGATGAGTGAACTTCAAATTTCATCCCAACACCCGTGTGGGGTTTCAAACAATCACACGCATATTTTATTTGTGCAGTTGGGCGATGTGTAAAATTTATCGTCCCAATCAATGTCATTCAAATAGGTGTACATAAACAAACCGTTCGGTTTATAAATGAATATTTTATTTTATTCACTTCACGTTAAAAATTATATTTTTAACGATAAAACATTTTATTCAAACCTATGAATTTCTATTCAATTCATTTATTCAATAAAATGATATTTTTAATTTTTCTAACTTTTTTTAGAAAATTTCGACGGCATAACGACACGATACTAGAAACGGGACGAGGCCTAGCCTTATCCCCGGTCTAGTGAAGGCCCACGCCATTCACACATCAATCAAATCAATTCGTTATGCAAACCACAAAATTTGGAGTAAGAGTCTAACCTAGCCTTACTCCTTCGCCTTATAACGGCGCATGTCTAATCCTAACCAATTTATCGATTCGATTTTTCACACCACAAACCACATTCAAACCAATATCACAATCAATCACCTAACAGTCAAACAAACAAGTCCATGGTCTGTGGACGATTGTGTCGGGTGCTACTAAGCACCGTCTGCATCCTAGTATATATATATAACTAGAAAATGAAATTGAAAGGTGAGAAATTCTCACCTATAGCTATCCTAGCTCCACGGCTCTTCATTTGTAGAAGTCTTCGCCTTTTCGCCTTTTGTCGCTTTCGTTGCCCGCTTTCACTACATATGTAAAAATCGAATTTTTACTTCGCTATTTCATATATAAAAATCGAATTTTTATTTCAAAGTTCAATATATAAAAATCGAATTTTTATTTCAAAGTTCAATATATAAAAATCGAATTTTTATTTCAAAGTTCAATATTTTTAATTCTCTATATGAACAAAAATCATATTTTTACCACTTCTATATAGTAAAGATTATATTTTTAATACTTTAAAAATATAAAAATCATATTTTTAATACTTTAAAAATATAAAAATCATATTTTTATTACTTTAAAAATATAAGAATCATATTTTACTTCTTCTACTTAATAAAATTCCGACTTTTCTATTTTCAAAATATGATCTTTTCTATTCTAAAAAAAGATGTGATCTTTTTCTATTTAAAGTTTAAATCTTTTCCTTTTTTTAAAAATTCAAATCTTCTTCCCTTTTTAATCTAAAAATAAAATCAGTTTTAAAATTTAAAAAAAAAAACAGTTTTATTTCTTTACAAAAATCAGTTTTTCCTTTAATCTCTTTTTTTCTCCCAATCAGTTTTAGACTTTAAAATTAAAATAAAAGTAAAATAAAATACTTACAGCGAAATTTTCTAAGTTTTTCTTCTTTTCGTCGTCGGAGAACTCGCTGGTCGGAGGAAGGGGGGGTTCGCTGTGGGCGGTGAAGGAGGTGATGCCGAAGGCGACGCTGGAGGTGGCCTTCACGAGGCGGTTCAGGTGGTCTTCGATTTTTGGATTCGAGAGGAGGGAGGGTTCGAATCGGGTCTGGGGAGGGGGGGGGAGGCTGCTTCGCGATAGGGGGGGTTTCTGGGTGGCTCGCGGCGTCGGTGCGGGCGGGGGTCTTGAGCGAGGTGGCGGGAGGAGGCGAGGGTTGAACGGAGGGGGGCGCTCTGGTTGGAGGAGCGACGGCTGCTCCTCCTTCCTCCGTCATCTTCTCTCTTTTTTTTTCATCGATTTGAAATGAAATTTAGGGGAGGGGGGCCAGAGATAAACGAAAGGGGATTTTTTTTATTATTATTATTTAATTCAACCAAAAGTTGACTTTTACATACGACCTCGAAACGAGGCCCACCGCCTGTCGTCCATAGCGTTTCACCCCCATTCCGAACACAATGGGATATGCATCGTAAGCTGGTTCGACTATTTCGATCAGTTTCCTTTTGAACTTACATTTAAATCGCTATATTGAATTTTAAACGTACATTTCAAATTACCGGGGTCACATACTAGCCCGAAAAATTCCAGAAAAATATTTTCTAGCTTCGTATAGACGATACGGTCCTAACAAAACTAGTTTCGTCGAATTCTGAGACCGTTAGAAAAATGGCCATTTTCCAGTCGATAAAAATCAACTGAAACTGGTCAAACGCGTTTTCCTTTGCCACGCTCACATATTGATTCGAAAAATTATGAAATTTGGAATCTAGCAATAACTTTAACATCACGGACCCAACAAAACTGGTTTCGTCGAAATCCGAGGTCGTTTGCAAAATGTCCATTTTTAAGGGCCTGAATTCCATAGCGACTATTCAGAATTTTCAACTGGACATATCCTTTGATCCCCGCTATGAAATTTCAATTATTCGGATTCGTTGGAAATATATCACCAATTAGATCCTATTATTTTTGGTTTCACTAAAATCCGGATTGTTTTGCACCCGGTACATTCAATTGAAGTTTGAAATCGAATTATCGAACTACCGCGCCATTTTCAATTCTATTTATAATTATATATAATTATTATATATTCTAACGATGACGTATATAAAATATACGTCGAATTCTATTCAAAATAAATTTCTCGTTGATATTATTTAAAATAATCTATTTTAAATATTCAAAATTCGCTGAAATTGCCAAAATAAAAATTTTAAACTGGCCCAGATTTTGCGGGTTGTTACAATCTCCCCCACTTAAAACTTTTCGTCCCCGAAAAGGAATAAAGTCGAAAGTGGTTTGATTATTCAGCTCTACGCTCGATCTGGCTTCCATTCTCCAACTCTTTAGTTTCTGAGAATTTTCAAAACTTCAAAAATTTGGCTAACACCCTAAATTTCTGAAAAATTTCGCCATAACCTCCCCTGCACCGGGAGCATCGGGGAATTTCAAATAGCTTCCCCGGTCCTTCAGATCTCAAAAAGAAAAAGAAAAAGCCAAGCGGCTAGCCAATAGGCTCACAAAATCATCATCACCCAAACAAAACAGGAAATTATGTAATAAACATGTACCTATTTGTCGGGCAAACAAATTTTATTCTCTGCTCTAGCCTCCTTGCTATGACCTGTTCAATGATATACAAGTATATGCAAGCAAATGCGACCAATTTTCAATACAGTTCAATATTTGATATAATTAGGCTAAATGGTTCAAAATTATCAAACAATTAAACAAGCAACACAAACATCAATCAATTAGTGAATTAGAGTTTCAAATTCATAATTTTGATACATATACAAAAATCATGTTTTTGATGCCAATTCACAACAATGTGTTCTAACTATATATAAGTTTTGGTTCTCACAACAGCCTAATGGAAATATATAGAAAATCACACCTTCGAAACACGAACATAAGTTCGGATGATGATCGATCAATCATCAGAACCATCTCCGGGCGTTTAGAATGTGATTCTATATCAATCTAATATATCAAAACTTTGAATACACGCGGATCAGACGTATACGCAAAATCTACATATACTGGATTGTCCACATCAATATAAATAAATAATCAACTACGAATAATTGATTTAAATTTTCAAAACAAAATTTGTTTTCACTTTAAAAATCTACTCTTCACCCTCGTTCTAGGATACTACTGATCCCATCTCTAACGAGTCATTCTAATTGGATATTACTAATCCAATATCTGATGAATTCTTTCGTAGGGTTCTAATGTGTCTTGTTCTCTGAGCTTTGTAAACCAAAGCTCTGATACCAACTGTGAAGACCCGCAACTTCCCCGTAAAGGAAAGCGTCGGATAGTTCGAGAACAAGCCACAACAGAACTCATACAGAAGAACATTTCATTGTATATTACAACAATGCATCAGATTACAAGAATATACAGAGTATAAAAGAATATTACACAGAAATATCAGAGATTTAAATTACATTTGAATACATAGCAGCGGAAAATAATAAAATACACAACTAGAAGAGATATACAGATACAAAGCTTTCCGGATATCATTCCAGCTGTAAACCAGGATCCTGTGAATATAAATCTGCAAAACCAAAACTACTAGCTGCCCATGTCAAAATAAGGGCACCCAGAGTTTAGGTTAAAACAATAAACTCCAGGTCAGTCATGGGACTGGTGTGAGAACTAAAACAGTTAATCTTTATTTTTTTTAAAGCTAGGTAAATCAAGGGACCACGCCGTATAGCACGGAACGGGTTTCCTCCCAAGAATACCAGTGCATAAAACAACAGCGCCATGCTAAATAAAGAAGAATGAAGCTGTTATAAGACCCAGGTCCCATCACACAATGCAACGCAGTCGAGGATAGGGTTTTCCCTTATAACAGCCAAAGAATGCTTGATACGTTTAAAACAAATCGTTTGATACTATAGTAAGTGCATAGTGTATAAAACAACTTCAAATCATAAGTATCAATCATAGACGGCATGGGTACCATATATCATGTCGCCATATATAGGTTTACAAATAAAACCGCAAATGTCACGTATTTGGAAATTGGATTTCCATCTATGAACCGAGGCAAAAGATAGTCCTCAACCGATTCGAGACGCTCTAGTCCGTGTCTCAGGACCCAGACACAGGTGGGCCCTTGGATCGTCAGGGCCAGTCCACCGATGTGGATTAAACTTAAACCCTGAACATGCATTTCCCCGCCCTATGGGGCGTAAACGAGCCAACTAAATGACTCCATCGGTTCGAGAACGACCGATCAATCCGAGGCGCCTCGCAACAGCAACAACCACATAAGTCAAACTCGTCAGGGCGTGTAAAACCACTGACGCCACTTCTAACTAGAAAGAAACGCATGCCCTCCCTGAGGTCCGTCTCCCGTTTTTGGTTCATACCGGGTGTGAAACACGCGAGGTAAACGTTACACAAAGCTACGCCACAAAGGCCGTGCTTTGATCATCACCACAAGACTTTGCTTTTCAACAGAAGCCTCGATCAATTGCCACTTAGGCATGCCACACAGGCAATTCACTCCATGCGTTTGATATCCATCAATATATAACCCCTGAGCTCGTACGTCTCAGAGAAGGGCGTTAAGCAAGAGAATAAATTCTCCGCCGCCAAACAGATATATATTTAATAGAAATCAACCACACAGACTAAAATCCAATGTCAGACACACAGTCCATTTACAAGTCCGTTCTGGGTCTGAACGAAACCGGAGGCACCTAGTACCCCGCATATCCATCGATCTCCAAGTACGACTGGACGATCACTAACTGTTTCCATCTTCTTGGGTGTACAGCCCAATCAAGATCATCAGTAAGCACCCAAACGACGTGAAGACCTCTGGTCTTCGACCATCGTCTTCATCTTCGACTTATCGTCGTATCAGTTATTCAGAATGGGATAAACCCGGTCTTTCCGAATAACTCGCGTATATTTTAAATAAGTGTTACACAAACACAACATACGCCTCATTCCAATTCATTAGTCACTAACCGTAAATTAATCAAGAGAATAATTCCCCAAATATTAACCCCGAAGGCCGAAACCAACATCAGATCAATATCCAGAAAACCATTCTGCTTGGCCAACCGACAGTTAGTTTCTAAATTTCACATTCATAGGGAAAAGTTCCCATTAATTTTATCCAAGATAAATTTCTTGAATTTATTCTTTAGTCTATTTTTGAATATCAATTCAAACTAGTCGGGATTAGCGAACCTTACCGAAGTAATCATTTGTTTTAATTTCCCAATCCCAACCTATTCATCCCATGAAGTAAAACTGGTTATACTTCATATCTAACACCACGGTGTTATCGGTAAATTCAATTACCATTTCACGTTCAAATCTAATTAAAGATTTAACTATCGCCTGGAGCAAAACTGGTGATACTCCATTTCGATCATTTCAATCTAATTAAAGATTCATTAAAACTCCACTTAGTTTTAATCTGTGACTGGGTTAAAGAATCAGTGTCATTTAAAACACTGTTCACGATAAACCCAAAATCACATCACATTTCAATCAGTCCCTAATTGTAAATTAGCAAGTGATCAATTCCCTAAGTATTAATCCCGAAGGCCGAAACCAACATCAGATCAATACCTCGGAAACTATTCAACTCAACTAATCTCCAGTTAGTTTCTGATTTTCTTAACTTCTTTAGGTCTAAGAACTGTATTATTGAAGATACCGTTCACGACAACCCAAAATCACATTTCATTAATGATCGGGTTAAAGAACGAGTGTTATTTAAAAACACTGTTCACGATAAACCCAAAAATCAATATCAATTCAATTCCAATTAAATATTATTTAATTGGTACACTTCATTAAATCTAAATAAAAAGATTTAATCTTTTTCCACTGGGTTCAAGAACAGTGTTAATGAAGACACCATTCACGACAAACCCAAATCACATTTGATATTAAATACAAGGCTCTGAATAGAAAATATCCCGGCTTATATTCAATATCAAATTCTACGATTAACAAATGTCGTATTGGAAATAACGATATAAATATATATATCTTTCAAATTTCCATAACAACACCTGTATAATCACGAATTTCAACATCGAAATATTCCGAAGACAATTTCGATTCAAATCCATTCCAATGCAATCATTGGAAATTTTGGTTATTTTTAAAACCCTTTTCGAATTCAATTTATTTATTTAAAAATAAATAAATTACTATCCTAGTTCAAAACTAGTTCATTTCGATAAAAATCTATTTTTATCCTTTCAAATATGGAGTTTTTCATCCCATTTCTTTCTAAATCATTTCTTATGATTTTACATAAATTATTACTATTTTTAATAATTTTATCAAGGCCCGTACAGTCGATTTCCATCAATGGCCATCGAACTGCACTTACAGCGACCTTTTTCGAATTTGATTTGGACATAATTCCAAATCCAACCGTTAGATTTCTAATTTCTAATATTCGTTAGAAAGCTCTTTTCGATATGAACCCAACGGTTCCGGTTTTAGGAGAATCCGACGGTCGGATCTCCCGTAATGTCCGTTTGAAATAAATGGTCGAAATTCACGAACTGCCGCGGCGCGGCGCGTTCTATTCAGGCCATTATATTATATATATAATATATATTTCGTCGATTCCTATTTAAAACGAATTATATGAATAGTTTTAAAATCGTTTCAAAAGCAATTTCAACTTCCATTACAATTCAAATCAAAATTGAATTCTTCTTTATAAATTCGTTTTAAAATTCATTTCTATTCAATTCAAATTTCAATTAAATTTGAATTCGTTTCAATTCGCTTTCAATTCAATTTGAATTCGTTTTCAATTCATTTCGAAATTGTTTTCAATTCAATTCTTTTCGAAATCGTTTTATATTCAATTCTTTTCGAAATCGTTTTATATTCAATTCTTTTCGAAATCGTTTTATATTCAATTCTTTTCGAAATCGTTTTATTCATTCTTTTCGAAATCGATAAAATCGATATAAATATCGTTCACGTCAAAATGGCGTCAATCTAATCAACACGGCTTCATAAATTTCTATTTTCAAATATTCTATTTTCAAATATTCTATTTCAAATATTTCTTTTTCAAAATAGTTGTTATTATCAAAATATTTCGTTCAACACATGACCAGTCTCAATGGATGAGTACTGTCAACACATGAACCTTTATTTTATATTGATAAAGATGTAAATTTTAATATTAAAATATTTCGTTCAACACATGACCAATCTCAATGGATGAGTACTGTCAACACATGAACTTTTATTTTATAATATTCTTTATTTTTTCAAATTGGAATGAGGCCCAATCAATTACCATATAAAGTTAATTATATGGATTTTCATACAACACATGTATATAATAGCATGGAAAAATAATCAACCATCAACCAAAGTGCACTACACTGTATAAGCATCAAATATAGATATCTAACGCTTATAACAGCCTGTCAATCAATCGATCGACATATTTAATCAATTAGGATGAGTGAACTTCAAATTTCATCCCAACACCCGTGTGGGGTTTCAAACAATCACACGCATATTTTATTTGTGCAGTTGGGCGATGTGTAAAATTTATCGTCCCAATCAATGTCATTCAAATAGGTGTACATAAACAAACCGTTCGGTTTATAAATGAATATTTTATTTTATTCACTTCACGTTAAAAATTATATTTTTAACGATAAAACATTTTATTCCAACCTATGAATTTCTATTCAATTCATTTATTCAATAAAATGATATTTTTAATTTTTCTAACTTTTTTTAGAAAATTTCGGCGGCATAACGGCACGATACTAGAAACGGGACGAGGCCTAGCCTTATCCCCGGTCTAGTGAAGGCCCACGCCATTCACACATCAATCAAATCAATTCGTTATGCAAACCACAAAATTTGGAGTAAGAGTCTAACCTAGCCTTACTCCTTCGCCTTATAACGGCGCACGTCTAATCCTAACCAATTTATCGATTCGATTTTTCACACCACAAACCACATTCAAACCAATATCACAATCAATCACCTAACAGTCAAACAAACAAGTCCATGGTCTGTGGACGATTGTGTCGGGTGCTACTAAGCACCGTCTGCATCCTAGTATATATATATAACTAGAAAATGAAATTGAAAGGTGAGAAATTCTCACCTATAGCTATCCTAGCTCCACGGCTCTTCATTTGTAGAAGTCTTCGCCTTTTCGCCTTTTGTCGCTTTCGTTGCCCGCTTTCACTACATATGTAAAAATCGAATTTTTACTTCGCTATTTCATATATAAAAATCGAATTTTTATTTCAAAGTTCAATATATAAAAATCGAATTTTTATTTCAAAGTTCAATATATAAAAATCGAATTTTTATTTCAAAGTTCAATATTTTTAATTCTCTATATGAACAAAAATCATATTTTTACCACTTCTATATAGTAAAGATTATATTTTTAATACTTTAAAAATATAAAAATCATATTTTTAATACTTTAAAAATATAAAAATCATATTTTTATTACTTTAAAAATATAAGAATCATATTTTACTTCTTCTACTTAATAAAATTCCGACTTTTCTATTTTCAAAATATGATCTTTTCTATTCTAAAAAAAGATGTGATCTTTTTCTATTTAAAGTTTAAATCTTTTCCTTTTTTTAAAAATTCAAATCTTCTTCCCTTTTTAATCTAAAAATAAAATCAGTTTTAAAATTCTTTTTAAAAAAAACAGTTTTATTTCTTTACAAAAATCAGTTTTTCCTTTAATCTCTTTTTTTTCTCCCAATCAGTTTTAGACTTTAAAATTAAAATAAAAGTAAAATAAAATACTTACAGCGAAATTTTCTAAGTTTTTTTTCTTCTTTTCGTCGTCGGAGAACTCGCTGGTCGGAGGAAGGGGGGTTCGCTGTGGGCGGTGAAGGAGGTGATGCCGAAGGCGACGCTGGAGGTGGCCTTCACGAGGCGGTTTAGGTGGTCTTCGATTTTTGGATTCGAGAGGAGGGAGGGTTCGAATCGGGTCTGGGGGGGGGAGGCTGCTTCGCGATAGGGGGGGTTTCTGGGTGGCTCGCGGCGTCGCTGCGGGCGGGGGTCTTGAGCGAGGTGGCGGGAGGAGGCGAGGGTTGAACGGAGGGGGGCGCTCTGGTTGGAGGAGCGACGGCTGCTCCTCCTTCCTCCGTCATCTTCTCTCTTTTTTTTCTTCATCGATTTGAAATGAAATTTAGGGGAGGGGGGCCAGAGATAAACGAAAGGGGATTTTTTTTTTTTTTTTTTATTATTATTTAATTCAACCAAAAGTTGACTTTTACATACGACCTCGAAACGAGGCCCACCGCCTGTCGTCCATAGCGTTTCACCCCCATTCCGAACACAATGGGATATGCATCGTAAGCTGGTTCGACTATTTCGATCAGTTTCCTTTTGAACTTACATTTAAATCGTTATATTGAATTTTAAACGTACATTTCAAATTACCGGGGTCACATACTAGCCCGAAAAATTCCAGAAAAATATTTTCTAACTTCGTATAGACGATACGGTCCTAACAAAACTAGTTTCGTCGAATTCTGAGACCGTTAGAAAAATGGCCATTTTCCAGTCGATTAAAATCAACTGAAACTGGTCAAACGCGTTTTCCTTTTCCACGCTCACATATTGATTCGAAAAATTATGAAATTTGGAATCTAGCAATAACTTTAACATCACGGACCCAACAAAACTGGTTTCGTCGAAATCCGAGGTCGTTTGCAAAATGTCCATTTTTAAGGGCCTGAATTCCATAGCGACTATTCAGAATTTTCAACTGGACATATCCTTTGATCCCCGCTATGAAATTTCAATTATTCGGATTCGTTGGAAATATATCACCAATTAGATCCTATTATTTTTGGTTTCACTAAAATCCGGATTGTTTTGCACCCGGTACATTCAATTGAAGTTTGAAATCGAATTATCGAACTACCGCGCCATTTTCAATTCTATTTATAATTATATATAATTATTATATATTCTAACGACGACGTATATAAAATATACGTCGAATTCTATTCAAAATAAATTTCTCGTCGATATTATTTAAAATAATCTATTTTAAATATTCAAAATTCGCTGAAATTGCCAAAATAAAAATTTTAAACTGGCCCAGATTTTGCGGGTTGTTACACCCGCAAGTGGTGAGTATCACGCTTACGAAACCATGAGGTTGAAGACAAACTTGAGGAAAGGTTTCTACTAGTTAAATGAGACTGAGACCTTATGTAACAATTGCCTTAAGATCCTGGATAAAAAGATTTACATTGTGTTGGGAAGGAATAGGCTAATGCCTCACAAATCTTGGCTTTGTTTATTACACTTACCATCTCATATGATACTTCTGCATTGAATTGGCATGTATAGGCCTTTGTTGCTTCAGTTATCAAGCCACAAACTTATAGCAAGATCCCTTCCAAGGTTGGGTTGCATAAGGCTTACTATGGAAGAGTAGAATCACGTATGTGAAAGTTCGGAGGAGGGTGTAACACCCCGTGTATTCTATAACTTTGAAATTCACAAATTAAAGTATAACTAATTTCAAAACAAAGTATTAAGGGAAACGGGATACGCCATTGCGATCGTCTCGGAAAAATACGCGAAATAGAGTCCGAGTTTTCGAAAAACGGAGTCCGTATGACCAAATTATGGCCCGATGAAGTTTCAGAAAATTCAAATTTCGAAAACAGAATTTAATTTCAGCCCAATCAGAGTAGGCGTGAAAATTCCCGCCCAAACCCACCAGGTCGACCTGGGGGTCGACCCTAGGGTCGACCTGCCAGGCCAGGTCGACCTGGGAGTCGACCTAGGTGTCGACTTGCCCAGGCAGGCCGACTCTAGAGTCGACCTGGGGGTCGACTGGGGAGTCGACCTGGCCCGTGAGCCAGGTCGAACCCAGCCCACCCTGGCTGGCCTAGTCTGTGTTTGGTCGATTTTCTGAGCCCTGCCTTGTCACTAGGGCTAGGTGTCAGCTCCTGGTTGGTCTCTTCTTTGAACGAACGGCTATTATTAAACCAAGCTCCATCGACGGTCTAAATCAACTCAGAAACTCTATAAAAAGGACCTAAGTCTAACCCTAATTCACATAAACTAAAATGGAGATGAGACCGTCATGCTGCTGAGGAGAGATTGAGGATAGCCGTCAGAAAATAAAGAGACAATTAGAAGATAAATCAAAAGCTTAAAGCAACGTCAAATCAATCGAATCAACGCCTACAACAAAGGATAGCATCTCCAATTTCAGATTTAGATTCCTGAATTGAAGATTCGTCATACGTTGTAAGTAGAGTGCTATTCTGATGTGAATTAAATAATTGTGTTGATTTGTGTAATGTAAGAAATGGAATTGTGGCGATAATAATTTACATTTGTATGTTGCTTTGTTGCTAAACGATTTGGGAATATTATGATATACGATTGGATATTTGCAAGTACGCGATTTGCGTTGAAAGTTAACAACGAAATGGAATTGTGGTGATAGTAACTTATGTTTACATGTTATTTTGATTTGGCAGAGCTATGGTGTACGATTTGATTCATATAAGTATATGGTTTATGTTGACAACCACATGTTGTGGAATTTTAATTGGGATTCATGCAAGCATATGATTCAAATTGAAAACTACATGTTTGTGGTGGTTATTTACAACACCCATTTGATAATTGCAAGTGTATAATTCATGTTGAAAATAACAACTATATGTTGTAATAGTTTATTTGAAATTCATGCAAGTCTATGATTTATTGTTATGCCAACATGATGTATAATTCTATGGTCACCTTTAGTGTAATTTGATCCACTTAAGTATCATGATTCATAGGAAAGTTTTGTTGGAATTGGCATCATAGTTCAAGTGTAAAAATCATGATTTTGTGATAAAAGCAAGCCTTTTTGTAAGCTTGTATTAATTTTATGAACATGACTAAACTATGTTTGTTATTATGCCTAGTTGAAAACATGTTTCTAGGCTTATGTTGTTATCATAATCATATGATAATATATTTGGAACATAAGTTACATTAGAAATTACACTAGAATTACATCCCACTTACAAGTTGCATAGATAGGATAAAAACCATGATTATATGAATAGAAGGACTCATGTTTAATTATGATTATTCCATAATTATATGATTAGAATGGTTCATGTTTAAGTATCATTCATGCCATGACTACACAAATAGAATGATTCATGTTTTGTTTATGCCATGATTATGTGAATAGAATGATTCATGTTTAAGTATTGCTTATATTATATGTTGTTACAATTGCAAGTTCACATATGCCTACCTTATGTTAATTAAATCGTTATGTTGCAAGTTCATGCGTTCACACTCCCCTTTTTATGTTACCTTATAAACACCATGTTATAAGCCTCCCATTTTCATATGGCTAAATTGGGTTTAAGTATTAAACCCAACACACCTTACATTTGAACGGACGTGTAAAACGGGGGTATTGACGTTTGGGCTAAAATATAGAACATATATGTTGGCATGTTTGACGCATGCCAACAACCTTGGAAAACAATTAAGTGGCATAAATAAATCTTAACCAATAAAGATGAATTTGAATAATGGGCCGCAAATATTTACATATAAAAAGAAAAAGACAAAATATGTAAATGTAGAAAATACGATGTGTTTAACCCGAGGTTGGATTGAGTTGTGATGTAAACCTACCCGGAACCGCCCGGCTGTCCAGTAGTCACAACAATACCTATCCAATGTGGGTGGTTAAACACGGAGCCCAATAAGGACCCGAGGTTAGACTGAGTTGTGGCGTAAGACTGCCCGGACCCAACCGACAACAGGCAACCACAACAATACCTGTCTAATGTGAGAGGTCAAGGCTTTAATAAGACAATTAAGGCTGAGTCAGGATTGATAGGATTAAGTGAATTAAGACTTAATCAAAATAAGAACATGCTAAACTAAACAGACTGATTGGGGGTTAGGTTTATAAGACACTTAACCAACTTAGCATGTTGGCTAGAAATAGAAAACCTAGTAGCGGGGGACCCTTTTCAGCAGTAACCCTATAAGGCGTATCATGATACCCTGAAACTAGGCAGGGTGGGGCACGATTACTGGGCTGACTGTAAGAGGTCAAATCGATGGCGGTGGTGTGGAAGTGTAGGTTCTAACGGAGTGCGGGCGTGCACACACTCTGGCGCAGAAAAATAAGGCACTGGGCACCAGTAGCATACCTGTGCATTCTAGGATTGTGTCGGGCCGCCACCATGGGACTTGATACACCCCATGGTGGGACCAGCATAGGTAACTACAACATCGGGGGCCATAAGACACATGTAACTATGCGAGTAGGAGCCGATCATCATAAAATGGATCACTTTACCCTGATTATGGGGTGCCTGTTGGGAACTAGTTTATATGGGTACAGAGATTAATATGGGGTACGATAGTATATTCGACCCTAGACAACTTAACTTAGTTTATGGTGCTTTCCCATTTCTATTTTATGCTTATCATACCCAGTTCTTTATTCATAGACTGAATAGTCCTAGACTTACTCAGGCTTTATGTCTGACTCTACTTTTCTTTCGTCTTCTTTTCTTCCGTCCCCCCCAGGTCCACAGGGAGGGAATACCGCAGCTTGACCAGCCTTCATATTCAGCTTGAAGAGAAAGAATGTATTGCTTGGATCTTTTCGTTTTGGACTATGGCTTTGGACATCAATTATGGGACTTTTGCAGTTTATTTATGTTTTCTTTATGCTTCTTTAAATAATGTAATCAAGACAGTTATGAAGATGTTATGTTTTTGAAAGTGTTGTAAGACAATTATGGTATGGTTGGTGTAACACGTATTTTAATGAAATAAAATTTGTTGTTTTCCGCTGTTCAAAAATATGTGTTATTATATCTGTCTTGTATATCTGTGATTTATACTTATAAACCTCCACCAAAATTAGGGCATTCCCTTTGAGAGTGACCCTAACGGAGGTGGGGTGTTTCACTTGGTATCAGAGCATAGGTTTACCAGATAAGATAAAAAGTTTTGAAAATTTATTTTCAAAAAGAAAATTTAAAGAAGCATTATTAAGATAAAATATTATTTTATTTTAAAAGGCAAAGTCCCCCAAAGCCATAGGAACTATCTCTTATCCTTCGTTTTGAATCTATCCTTTTTGTTTCAGCATGTCCGAAGAACTTAACTTGCCAGAGGGTGTACCAATACCTGGTTGGTTTAGACGGTTCTTAGAAGTAAGGGCCACTCAGCCAGGTCCTACCGTTCCTCCTCCCCCAGCTGCAGGAAATGATCCAGCTGCAGCAGCACCTCTTCCTCCACCTCCTCCGCGGGGAAACACTTTTGCTAAGATATGTAAAGATTTTAAAGCTATGGGAGGAAATGATTTTCATGGATCTGAGTCCTTCGTGGCAGCTAGAAATTGGCTGAAAGAAACCGAGGACTTATTCATCATCTTTGAGGTAGGGGATAGACAGAAAGTACAACTGACAGTATGGCTACTTAAAGGCGAGGCTTCCTACTGGTGGGAAGTCACTAATGCAGAAAGACCAATAGAAACATGGGAGGACTTTAGGGCAAGGTTTGAGGCTAAATTTCTCTCAGATGCAGAAAGGAGTTTGCAATTGGAAAAATTCTTATTTCTTAAGCAAGGGAACAAGACAGTCAAAGAGTATGTTAATCAGTTCGATGAGCTGGCTAGGTTCGGACTGGACCTAGTCAACACCCCGCACAAGAAGGCTCTCCGTTTTGTCAAAGGGTTGAATGAGCCATTACACAGTTTGTCCATGACCCATATACCCATGGGAGCTACGTATGAAAGGTTGGTACAGATGGCGTTGCTGAACGAAGAGGATAAGGGCAAGAAGGAGACAAAGGCAGAAAGCTCTCAAGGGAAGAAAGAGGGTTTGCAGCCTAAGAAGACAGACTTTAAGAAGGGCGGGAAAGGCAACAAAGAGAAGAGGAAGTGTAATTTCTATGGCAAAGTAGGGCACTTAGTAAAAGATTGCCGGAAAAAGAAAGCCAAGATGAATGGTGGGTGCTTTTCTTGCGGTGAGACAGGCCACATGGCAAAGGACTGCCCAAAGAAACGAGGACAGGGGCAGAGGGCTGGATCCACCTCAGGGGCACAAGTTCATGTGCTAGAAGCGCCACCTCTGCAACAGTGAGGTACAAATACTTCTGTAGAAAGTATAGTTTATCTTTATGATCACCCCGTTCGCACTTTATTTGATTCCGGCGCATCACACTCCTTTATCTCGTCTGCTTTAGTAGAATCTCTGCACCTAAAAACTAGTATGGTAGAGGACCCCTTAATTGTCTCAAACCCAATTGGGGGCCCAGCTCATTTGTCTATGATCTATTTGGGATTGAAAATTTCTATTCTAAGCGTAGAAGTTAAATGTAGTGCCTTTGTTTTGGGCTTTTCGGGATATGGTTTGATTTTGGGCATGGATTGGCTATCCAGTAATGGGGCCATCCTTGATTGTGAAGAAAGGGTTGTTAGGCTCCTAACCCAGCTCGGTAATACTTTGGAAATATCTTGTAATCCCTCGTATGCGGTTATGCTTAGTTACCTTGAATCGCTAGATGCCTCCGTTGAAAATTTGCAATCGGTTAGAGTGGTTCGGGAATATCCGGATGTCTTCGAAGAGGTGAAGGGCTTGCCTCCGAAGCGGGAGATAGACTTCCGCATATATCTTGTAGATAATGCAAAGCCCGTTGCTTTACCCATTAGACACATGGCTCCACGGGAAAGGAAAGAGCTCTGTAAACAGATTAAAGAGCTTCTAGAAAAGGGGTTCATTAGAAGAAGCATTTCAGAATGGGGCGCTCAAGTGGTGTTCGCTACAAAGGCGGATGGTTCACTCCGTCTATGTGTTGACTATAGGGAGCTCAACAAGCTAACGAAAAAGAATAGGCACCCTCTCCCCAGAATTGACGATTTGTTTGATCAGCTTGTAGGAGCGTCTGTTTTCTCCCAACTCGATTTAGCGACCGGTTTTCATCAGCTAAGGGTGGCTGAAGACAGTATCAATAAAACGACATTCAGAACCCTAGACGGCTTCTTTGAATGGCTTGTCATGCCTTTCGGCTTGAAAAATGCACCTGCTTACTTCGTGGACCTGATGAGTAGGGTATTCAGAGATTTCCTCAATAAGTTCGTAGTGGTCTTCGTAGACGATATCCTTATCTTCTCAAAGAGTAAAGAGGAACATGCTCAGCACTTAAGGGAAATCATGGAAACTCTGCGAGTCCATCAGCTAAAAGCCAAATTCTCCAAATGCCACTTTTGGAGAGAAGAAGTGAGGTTCCTTGGGCACATAGTATCCAAACAAAGGTTTGCAGTGGACCCCGCTAAGGTAGTGGCGGTACAGGATTGGAAGACACCAAGGAATGCAACTGAGGTCCGAAGTTTTCTAGGACTAGCAGGTTTCTATCGAAAGTTCATAAGGGATTTTGCGAAAATCTCAGCTCCGCTCATGAAGTTGACCAAGAAGAATCTAGTGTTCAATTGGGACTTGGATTGCGAGTTTGCTTTCCAGCGACTGAAAAGGGCTCTTACAACAGCCCCAGTTTTGACATTGCCAGATGGAAGCAAGATGTTCACCGTTTATACTGATGCATGTGGGACAGGGCTAGGCGCTGTCTTAATGCAAGAAGGAAGGGTAGTAGCGTATGGCAGAAGACAGTTGAAAGTGCATGAAAAGAACTACCCGACCCACGATCTTGAATTAGCTGCCATCGTCTTTGGACTCAAGTCTTGGCGACACTATCTCCTAGGTGAGAAGTTTGAACTTTACACTGACCATAAATCATTGAAATACCTTTTCTGGCAGAAGGACCTTAACTTGAGGCAATAGAGATGGATGGAGTTTCTTGCCTCGTATGATTTCGAGATCTCCTATACTCGGGGCGAAGGCAACGTAGTGGCAGACGCGTTGAGCCGAAAGAAACTGACCCTAAGCCTGCTGTTTGTTGAAAGACAAAGCCTAGAGTTTATAGCCAGCTTCGACTTTAGGCCTTCCTCCGATTTTGTACCAGGCTTGCTAGCATCTCTCGAAGTACGCCCGACTTTAGTGGACTCAATAGGGACAGCACAATGCGAAGATCCTCAACTTGTGGAAACGATTGATAGGCTAATTAGGGGTGAGACTTCAAGTCACCTCAACAGATACTCCATCGACGATAAGGGTTGGCTAAGGCGAGACGGAAGACTATGCGTCCCACAGACAAGGGATTTAGTAAAGAAGGTTCTCGAGGAAGCACATCACTCCAAGATGACGATACACCCAGGCGGCGATAAAATGTACAAGGACATAAAAAGAACATTCTTTTGGAACGGCATGAAGAAGGACGTGGCAGAATTCGTCTCTAAGTGTATGGTGTGCCAACAGGTTAAGGCGGAACAGAAAAAGCCTGGCGGTCTGCTACATCCTCTAGAGGTCCCGCAGTGGAAGTGGGATAGCATCTCAATGGACTTCATCGATGGGCTGCCTAGGTCCAGGAGAGGCAACACTAGCATTTGGGTAATAGTGGATAGGCTCACTAAAAGCGCCCACTTTTTACCCGTCAAAAGTAAAAGAACTGCCTCATCCCTAGCATCTCTTTACCTCAAGGAAATCGTTCAACTCCATGGAATACCACCCAGCATCGTTAGTGACCGAGACCCTATCTTCACCAGTGAGTTTTGGCGGAGTCTGCAAGAAGCGGTAGGCACACAGTTATGCTTGAGCACAGCCTATCATCCCCAAACCGACGGCCAAACAGAAAGAGTGAACAGAGTTTTGGAGGACCTTCTAAGACTGTGCGACATGGGAAGACCATCTTCCTTTGGTGGAATTTGCCTACAACAACAGCTATCAAGCAACCATCGGAATGGCGCCCTTCGAAGCTTTATATGGAAGACCGTGCCGATCACCCACTTATTGGTGGGATTATACTGATAAGCTCATACTTGGACCAGATATGATCCGAGAGACTTCAGAAAAAGTAGACTTAACACGAAGAAGGATGAAGACGGCCCAAGACAGACAAAAGTCCTAAGCCGACAAGAGGAGGACCGACCTTGAATTTGAGGTTAGGGACAGAGTTTTTCTTAAGGTATCTCCGCTAAGGAACGTTGTTCGTTTTGGAACCACAGGAAAGCTAGCACCAAGGTTCGTAGGGCCATTCCCTATCATTGAGAAAATTGGGAAAATGGCCTATAGATTAGAGCTACCCGAAAAATTGGCCGGAGTTCACAACGTCTTTCACGTTTCACATCTCCGAAAATGTCTACATGAGTCTGCTGAGGTGGTAGAGCCAAATATCCTAGAAGAAGCTGAAGTGGAACGCGAAGCAACCATAAGGAAAGTTCCAACCCGCATATTAGGAATGGAAGTGAAGAAGCTACGCAACCGCGAAGTCAAGCTCGTCAAAGTTCAGTGGAGCGACGCCGAGGGAGACGCAACTTGGGAAACTGAAGCTAGAATACGCGCTGCCTACCCTTTTCTTTTCGAGGGTACATCTTTGATCTTTCCTTTTTCCTTAAGTTGCGCTTTTATCTATCCTGGTATATCTCCTCGACCCTATCTTTTAGGTAGAAACCCTTTGGATGGAAACATGTAATTGAAACATGTTATGGATGATGATCGCAAGTGGTTGCAAGTGATTGCTAGTGGTTGCTCGTGGTTGCATATACACACACAATCTAGGTTTTAGATCGGCTCAATCACTTCATATTGCATATGCATATATGTTTGGATTCGTATATGGTTGAACTTTAATGTGTTGTCATATGGATGTTGCATTTGTATGAATGATTGTGCACTCATGTAGAATCATGAATAAGAGGATTTGCATACATAATGGATTCACAACACTTACATAATTTGCATTAAGGAGGTCAACTGAATCAGTAGACCGTCTGATTTTGCATTAGATAAGTACATGTACACACACACTTCGCATATTATCATGAAGCATTAGAAGTCATTTAAGGACAATGGATGCTCGTGTTTGATGGATGAGTAGATGGATGTTTGGATGTTAGGAGGTACATTCTTCCTGAACTTGAAGATTTCGGGACGAAATCCTTTTAAGTGGGGGATAATGTAACACCCC
Source organism: Allium sativum (assembly GCA_030737875.1). Taxonomy (NCBI): domain Eukaryota; kingdom Viridiplantae; phylum Streptophyta; class Magnoliopsida; order Asparagales; family Amaryllidaceae; genus Allium; species Allium sativum. The sequence continues at coordinate 651,800,721 of CM060915.1, forward strand.
GTGTATTCTATAACTTTGAAATTCACAAATTAAAGTATAACTAATTTCAAAACAAAGTATTAAGGGAAACGGGATACGCCATTGCGATCGTCTCGGAAAAATACGCGAAATAGAGACCGAGTTTTCGAAAAACAGAGTCCGTATGACCAAATTATGGCCCGATGAAGTTTCAGAAAATTCAAATTTCGAAAACAGAATTTAATTTCAGCCCAATCAAAGTAGGCGGGAAAATTCCCGCCCAAACCCACCAGGTCGACCTGGGGGTCGACCCTAGGGTCGACCTGCCAGGCCAGGTCGACCTGGAAGTCGACCTAGGTGTCGACCTGCCCAGGCAGGTCGACTCTAGAGTCGACCTGGGGGTCGACTGGGGAGTCGACCTGGCCCCTGAGCCAGGTCGAACCCAGCCCACCCTGGCTGGCCTAGTCTGTGTTTGGTCGATTTTCTGAGCCCTGCCTTGTCACTAGGGCTTGGTGTCAGCTCTTGGTTGGTCTCATCTTTGAACGAACGGCTATTATTAAACCAAGCTCCATCGACGGTCTAAATCAACTCAAAAACTCTATAAAAAGGACCTAAGTCTAACCCTAATTCACATAAACTAAAATGGAGATGAGACCGTCATGCTGCTGAGGAGAGACTGAGGATAGCCGTCAGAAAATAAAGAGACAATTAGGAGATAAATCAAAAGCTTAAAGCAACATCAATTCAATCGAATCAACGCCTACAACAAAGGATAGCATCTCCAATTTCAGAATTCAGATTCCTGAATTGAAGATTCGTCATACGTTGTAAGTAGAGTGCTATTCCGATGTGAATTAAATAATTGTGTTGATTTGTGTAATGTAAGAAACGGAATTGTGGTGATAATAATTTACATTTGTATGTTGCTTTGATGCTAAACGATTTGGGAATATTATGATATACGATTGGATATTTGCAAGTACGCGATTTGCGTTGAAAGTTAACAACGAAATGGAATTGTGGTGATAGTAACTTATGTTTACATGTTATTTTGAGTTGGCAATGCTATGGTGTACGATTTGATTCATATAAGTATATGGTTTATGTTGACAACCACATGTTGTGGAATTTTAATTGGGATTCATGCAAGCATATGATTCAAATTGAAAACTACATGTTTGTGGTGGTTATTTACAACACCCATTTGATAATTGCAAGTGTATAATTCATGTTGAAAATAACAACTATATGTTGTAATAGTTTATTTGAAATTCATGCAAGTCTATGATTTATTGTTATGCCAACATGATGTATAATTCTATGGTCACCTTTAGTGTAATTTGATCCACTTAAGTATCATGATTCATAGGAAAGTTATGTTGGAATTGGCATCATAGTTCAAGTGTAAAAATCATGATTTTGTGATAAAAGCAAGCGTTTTTGTAAGCTTGTATTAATTTTGTGAACATGACTAAACTATGTTTGTTATTATGCCTAGTTGAAAACATGTTTCTAGGCTTATGTTGTTATCATAATCATATGATAATATATTTGGCACATAAGTTACATTAGAAATTACACTAGAATTACATCCCACTTACAAGTTACATAGATAGGATAAAAACCATGATTATATGAATAGAAGGACTCATGTTTAATTATGATTATGCCATAATTATATGATTAGAATGGTTCATGTTTAAGTATCATTTATGCCATGACTACACAAATAGAATGATTCATGTTTTGTTTATGCCATGATTATGTGAATAGAATGATTCATGTTTAAGTATTGCTTATATTATATGTTGTTACAATTGCAAGTTCACATATGCCTACCTTATGTTAATTAAATCGTTATGTTGCAAGTTCATGCGTTCACACTCCCCTTTTTATGTTACCTTATAAACACCATGTTATAAGCCTCCCCTTTTCATATGGCTAAATTGGGTTTAAGTATTAAACCCAACACACCTTACATTTGAACGGACGTGTAAAACGGGGGTATTGACGTTTGGGCTAAAATATAGAACATATGTGTTGGCATGTTTGACGCATGCCAACAACCTTGGAAAACAATTAAGTGGCATAAATAAATCTTAACCAATAAAGATGAATTTGAATAATGGGCCGCAAATATTTACATATAAAAAGAAAAAGACAAAATATGTAAATGTAGAAAATACGATGTGTTTAACCCGAGGTTGGATTGAGTTGTGATGTAAACCAGCCCGGAACCGCCCAGCTGTCCAGTAGTCACAACAATACCTATCCAATGTGGGTGGTTAAACACGGAGCCCAATAAGGACCCGAGGTTAGACTGAGTTGTGGCGTAAGACTGCCCGGACCCAACCGGCAACAAGCAGCCACAACAATACCTGTCTAATGTGAGAGGTCAAGGCTTTAATAAGACAATTAAGGCTGAGTCAGGATTGATAGGATTAAGTGAATTAAGACTTAATCAAAATAAGAACATGCTAAACTAAACAGACTGATTGGGGGTTAGGTTTATAAGACACTTAACCAACTTAGCATGTTGGCTAGAAATAGAAAACCTAGTAGCGGGGGACCCTTTTCAGCAGTAACCCTACCAGGCGTATCATGATACCCTGAAACTAGGCAGGATGGGGCACGATTACTGGGCTGACTGTAAGAGGTCAAATCGACGGCGGTGGTGTGGCAGTGTAGGTTCTAATGGAGTGCGGGCGTGCACACACTCCGGCGCAGAAAAATAAGGCACTGGGCACCAGTAGCATACCTGTGCATTCTAGGATTGTGTCGGGCCGCCACCATGGGACTTGATACACCCCATGGTGGGACCAGCATAGGTAACTACAACATCGGGAGCCGTAAGACACATGTAACTATGCGAGTAGGAGCCGATCATCATAAAATGGATCACTTTACCCTGATTATGGGGTGCCTGTTGGGAACTAGTTTATATGGGTACAGAGATTAATATGGGGTACGATAGTATATTCGACCCTAGACAACTTAACTTAGTTTATGGTGCTTTCCCATTTCTAGTTTATGCTTATCATACCCAGTTCTTTATTCATAGACTGAATAGTCCTAGACTTACTCAGGCTTTATGTCTGACTCTACTTTTTTTTCGTCTTCTTTTCTTCCGTTTCCCCCCCAGGTCCACAGGGAGGGAATACCGCAGCTTGACCAGCCTTCATATTCAGCTTGAAGAGAAAGAATGTATTGCTTGGATCTTTTCGTTTTGGACTATGGCTTTGGACATCAATTATGGGACTTTTGCAGTTTATTTATGTTTTCTTTATGCTTCTTTAAATAATGTAATCAAGACAGTTATGAAGATGTTATGTTTTTGGAAGTGTTGTAAGACAATTATGGTATGGTTGGTGTAACACGTATTTTAATGAAATAAAAGTTGTTGTTTTCCGCTGTTCAAAAATATGTGTTATTATATCTGTCTTGTATATCTGTGATTTATACTTATAAACCTCCACCAAAATTAGGGCATTCCCTTTGAGAGTGACCCTAACGGAGGTGGGGTGTTTCAGAGGGAGAGCCTCGGTTTTACTCAAGACCTTCCTTCCTATGAAGTAATTGTGATCAACCCTTTCATAAGAAGGGTTAGTGATAACTCTCTGTCTTATCATTATAAACACAATATGATTATCGAATTGGGAAAATCCTTAAGTCCTGGACTTCTTTCTTTTATTAGTTACAAATATATTACAAGATTTGAAGAAATCCCCAACTTGATTCGGACATTAGGTTTTGCTCTAGAGGGAAAGAGAGAGAGATTGAGAAAATGAGAATTCATCCCCAAAATGAGACCCCTGGGGTCTTATCTATTGACAAATCGGGGACCCTTTTATCATTGGGCCAGCAGCACTCCTGTCGGCCGCTTTTCCCTTTTGTTTCGAAAGTTCTAGCTCTCGGCTGTCTTTTCTTTAGGTTCGGAAGGTTGTCTTCGGCTTTTCGAAGTGCCGGTTCATTCTCTCGGGAGGGGGTTTCGGCCTAGCGGAACTCTTTTTTACTGCATGTTCATCCATTTTGCTTTGATCTTGAGTTTGTCGGTGCAAATGGCTTTCAGAAGGTTATGGCTTTCGACTCATGGACTTCTGGATGTAGGCTTCCGATTTTGTTATTGACACTTTGTGGAGCTTGTCTTTGTAATTTAAGTGAAAGGTTGGCGGGTCTGCCAACCCTGCTGGTATCAATAGTAAGCATACTAGTGTAGATATCTTGTCTCTCCTTGGGCTCTCGACTTTCCTTTCGGCTGTCTCCCGAGGTATATCCCTGCCTTCCCAGTAGGCCATTTCCGAAAGTTTGATAATTACTGGTTAGGGTAGTCTCTCGGGAATCGACTAATGGTGGTCCCGGTGATTGGTTTCTGGATGATTCCATTATACTCTTGATGCTTTTGCTTCTTGATGTATCGGCTTTAGCCCTTTCGTTCTTCTATGTTCCGGTTAGTAGAATTCTTAGTCTTTCCCTTCATTGGCTTCCGGTCTTGGGTGACCTTCTACGGATCGTGCCAAATGACACTAACGGTATTTTCTCTTGCGTAGACTTTGAGCTCTACTAATGGTGTCGGTTGTGTAGCTTCCAGATTGTTTCCTTGTGCTGTTGGCTTCTTCTTGTGTTGAGCCTTTCTTGTCGGAAGACTCTTTTATGTTTATGTTGGTCTTCTACCCCTTCACCGCCTGCCTGTTCTGGTGTTTTATATTGGTAGTAACTAGTAACAGAAATAAAAATAAGATTTTTACCTGAATGATTCTACCAATAAAAGTTAATGAAGAAAATTTGGATTTTGAAATATTATTTAAATAATTTAGTATTATTTTAAAATTGGAATTATTAAATGAGACGGGATTTAGAGGAATCAAATAAAATTGATTTCAGAAGTTATGTAATGTATAATTTGTGAATAATAAACGAAATTTATAAAAATGATTTGGGTTTATAAAGTAACTTGATTTCAATATGAAATGATATTTCCAAGTAAAAATCAAGATGGGTTGATAAATGAGTCTAGATTCCTGTTAAGGAATGATATTCAGATTTTAAAGTGAATAACGACTTGAAAGCAAATGTTTTCCGAATGATTATAATTATGAGGAAAATTTGAGTTAACCTGAAATGGTAGAACATTTCGAAGTTCAGAATATTAATCGAATATATAATATTCGAAAGAGAGTTATTTATTGAAATTCGGTTCTATCGAATTTAGGAAAGTAATTCTTGGTTCCCTTTTTAATCAAGATTATTTATTAATTTATTTAAATTAGTGAATTAAAATTATATTTTAAATTAAAATGTTTTGGAAGGAAGGATTATAGTGTTATCGTTATAATCAACGTTTTCCGTAAAAGAAGTAAATTCTTAAATTGAATCAGAGAGTTGCGTAAATGATGGTTTGTTTGAAGTTGTGAGATTTGACTATTCCGAAGTTAAGAATGTTGTTCAGTTAAGGCCTGAGAGGCAATTATACCTCAACTTTATTGACAGAGGAATGGTTATGGTTTGGTAGTGAAGATTGGTTATTAATACGGTTAACTAATGAATGATTAATGGTTTCAGTTATAACAACGATGTTTTTATAACATCGATTTAATTTAAAGGATTTTGAAATGTTTTCCGAATAAAATCAGAGATACTTTCTAAGCATAGAAAATGAAACAAATTTGTTAATGAGGATTTAAGAAATGGAATATGGGAATGTTTTTCGATATTAATATTGTATATTTCTAAATATAGAAAATAAGGATTCGTGAATATATGGAAATGTTTCCCAAAATGTGAGAAGAGATATTTTCTGGAATATAGGGAAAATAAAGGGTTTATAAATGAACATTGAGAAATATCCGGAAAGATACGAGAAGTTGGGAAATTAATAAATTAGTAAAAAATTAATTTAAAAAGTGCCCAGTGTTGTTTGATGTATGATCAGTAGAATTTCCATTTGGAAATAGAATCGTTGATTGTATGGATGTTCCTTTGATAGTTAAATCATCGACTATCAAAGCTCGGTTTATTTTATACCTCTGTTGTCAATACGGAGAGACCAAGATCAGGTTATTTATCTGAAAACCACTCCAAATAGGCAGAAGCGTTGCGAATCAAATTATGCTGAAGAATTGAAGACGGAGTAAAGAGCAAGGGATGTTCTGTTAATCCTAGGTAGAAATTTCCTAAGATGGATTGATGGAATAGTGCCTTCGGTTTGTCCAGTCCCATGACAACTTGTATGGACGGGTGTCTGACAGAGTATTTCTAAATGATCACGTACATTGATTTCTTCAAATATACCAAGTATGGTGGCAAGGAATTTATCCTCTTAGCTTAACATCCAGAGTATACTTGTGGACGTCAATTAGTGATTTGATGGATCTGACGATGTGGCATTCAAAGTGAATGATGATGTGTTGTTCTAGAAGAAAATTGTGACCTCAAGCCTTATCAATTGGGAAATGACAGAAATTTGGAAGGCAGAAAGGCCAAGTGGGTCATTCCCATTAGGGGTATTATCACCTGATCTAGAGAAATTCCATTTTCTTCTTATTCTATTCTCTGTTGTATGCTTTCAGTAACGGTTGCCGATCACAACCGTTGGTGATAATATGTTCGTTACACTCAAGTTAAATGAGTGGCCAGCCTGTGTGGCCGGGTTGCAAGATGTACTTGTTGAAGCCATTGTATTCCTCTCTAGAGATACACGATCGGAAGGTGGTCCCATACCTTGTCGTGGTTGGAAATCCATTCTCCAATAAGCACCCTACGGTTTTTGATTTTATATCATATACGGAGCGTGAGATGCAAGTGTTCCGCTAGATTGATATTTATTTGATTTAGACACTATTATAATATTACTGGATTTGATATCAAAAATATTTTGGGTTATTGTAAGGTAAAAACCATTCATGTTTATGTGTGGATCGGTCTTACAATTATCTTTTCTTTCAAGAGATTTTTGAAAGTTAAACAAGTGGTTGGAGTTCACTCACACCAGACCCATAACTGACCCAGAGTTTATTTTGTTTGTTTTACCCTAAACTCTTGGGTGCCCAAATTTGTACGGGCAGTTAAGTAGTCAGGATTTTATAGGTTCACTTGGAGGAGCATGAAGCAAGAGGCTTCATCAGTTAGTTATAGTCTATCATGTTTTCCGTTGTGTACTATGTTATATTCAGAAACAGGTGTTTATAACTGTTCCAGAATAGGTGTTGTGCTCCGATGATGGTATGAATATACAAAATAGGTTTATATTTCAAAAACTTATAGTATATAACATATTTTATTCGTTCCGCTATGAGATCTATGTTCTTCATTTGTTTATATTCTAGCATTTCTTTCTTTCTACTTCTCATCCTCTAACTTCTTTCTATTAATGTTTCGTATTTCTATGCAATTTAGGTTGGACATGTGGTGTAATTAGTCAACTCAAAGGGTATGGAAATTCGGGCCATTACACGCAGCCTATCCAATGTCAACAACTCCTTCCCCTACTCCATGTAGGCCCCCCATTAGCCCAAAGCTCCTCCTTTCCACCTTAAACCCTTAAAAATATCATATTTACCCCCATTTAACACCATTTAAACACCCCTACCTCCTCTTTACCACCACCATCTCTCTTCCCTGGCCCCACACAACGCATGCAGGCCCCACGCAGCAGGCCTACCCTTAGGCCGTGTACCCTATCTCCTCTAACATCCCTTAAACCTTTAAAAATCCCATCTTTCTTCTCTATAATACAATTATATATATGCGCACACACATATATACACACACACACACATACACACACACACTAGTATACATTGAATTTGTGGAGTGTTTGAAGTAGAAAAGTAAGTAGCTTGGTCGTGAAGTGAAGTCCGACGCTGTAGCGGAGTGAGAGGGTTCTATACTTAAAGTTTGGTGGAGTGGATAAGTAATGGTGAGCACACTTTGCTCACATTTGGATTAATTATCGTAGTTAGCATAGTTAATCATGTTATGTTGTTAAGTAACTTTGGGTTTTATGACTGTTAATGATGTTAATGGAAGTTAGAAAAGTTAATTACATTGTAGTTTAGTAATTAAGTGATTACTCCAATGATTATGAAGTTTAACCGAAAATAAATGATCGGTTAATTTGGTTAATAACGTGATTGTTATGTTATGGATGAATAGTAAGATCAAAATTTTTTGATGTGACATTGATTGAAAACTTGTTGTGATGTGTGTCGACATTAATTGGACATGGTTGGATTTGCTAATAATAGCAAATAAATTATTAAAGATGGTTAATAATTTAGTTAAAGTGATTTGAAATAGTAATTAAGTGTTAATGACCTTAACGCTTAAGTTAATGATGTCATTCAGTGACAATTGGATGTTAATGTAAATGATCATTAAGGATTGTTAATGGTGTGTTAAACCCATATGACTTAAGTTGTATGGTAACTGATTGAGTTTTATTCCAAATCGGAATTTAATCGAATATTTTATTAATTAAATAATAAGTAAAAAATAAAAGTTTGAATTTTTAATCTAAAATTATTTGTAAAGATAGTTTAAGTAATTACGAATAGTTTTCGTAAAGGTGGGAAGTTTATTTGAACAATTTTTCAAGTGAGTAAAACATGTTTAAATTTGAATTTAAAAGTGAATAATAACTTTAAAAAGTGAAGTTCGGTTTGGATATCTAGAAAATATTTTAACAAGATTTTATTATCCAAACTATATTATTTATTTTTATAATGGATTTCAGGAAAGTTTGGGTTTTAAAAGATGAAGTTTGAAAAATAATATTATTTTAATGTAACATCCCATATTTTCTATATATCTAATTCTCAATTTAAAATAAATAAAATGAAATAATCTAGGGAAAAATCAAATTTTGTTGATTATAATGATAGTTATTTTTTGAATTAAGTATGAATAGACTTTTCCAAAAAAAATTTATTTAGAAATGTTGTAATCTGGGATATAATATTTAAATGATTGAATAAAATTTAAATTGTTTAAGTTAAAGATTGAAATTCAAATTTAAATTCAAATAATAAAATTCAAGAACTTAAAAAATTGTGAAATCTGTTTATAAAATTTATTTAAGTTTAAATTTGATTTAAATAGAATTTTATTAATATTTAAATTGGAATTTAAACAGTTAAATAGAAAATCTGAATATTTTATAAATTATTTAATTGTGAAATTTAACTGTTTTGGCAACTGTCTCGGAATCCGGAGAAACCAGTCTCATCGGAACCGGAACGGTGAATTATGATAGGATTCCAATTTGCGTTACGATCCGACTTACCGTTTGATCGTATGTGAGAAAATGTGGAAGAAGTAAGTGTAATATGATAATTAGTTGTTTCTATTGTTTGGGCCTTCCACTTATATAAATAAAAATCCCTTCCTTCACCTATCAGCCCATTCTCTATTACGTATACTTTTCTCCATCAAAATTTCATCGTTAATGTAAAAAATAATATTTTCAAAACCCTAGAAACAAAAATACAAGCTTCAAATTCAAACTTCCTCAAACCCTATCATATTATATATCAAATCAAAGAGCTCAGTGATACGAAGCTACGGGTGGCTTTGATTTCGACATGCAGTGAGTGGTTTGGTCAGAAAACGCGGTCAAAGCTGACTGATTTCGAAATTCTAGGGTTCGAATTGGGGACTTCGATTTAAAGGTCAATTGAGGAATCGGTCTTCTGGGTTTTGTTGAGAACGTCGATATGAGTTAAACGAGGGTAATCGGAGGTTCTAAGGTTAAGTGGATCACCAGAGTTTCGAGATTTATGGTTTCGGGTGCCCTATGTTCGGATCATCGGCGGCAGCACAGTGGACCACCGGAGGTGGTGGCTCGGGTACCCTTGGATGCGGATTTCAGAGGGCTTCCATTTTGAGGTGGCCGTTCAAACTCAAGTGGCAGGAGAAGAGCGGTTTTGGTGATCAAAGGGTCACGGTTTTGGGTTCGCTTCAGCGTGTGTACTATAGGGATGATAAAGCGGGGGAGGAAATATGGGGAGCTGACGTGGCAGTACCCTATTGGGTAAGAAAATTTTATATATATATTTAAAATTTCAGAGGATAAAACGCTTATAACTTTTACATACTGACTCGGATTTGGACGCGATTGGGTGCGTTAGGATCGTGGCGGAATTGCAGACGTTTTGACGCTGGTTTAGTTGCGTTTGGAGACTGTCAAGTTTTGGGCTTCTTTTGGATGTCCGATCCACTAAGGACCCGAAGGTGAGTGATTTTTCCACTCACGATGAACTAAATAATTCCCATATTTATCAAATTGAATTATAAAATAAGTTTGGTTGCATGGTTGTGTTTGATTGTTGATGTGTGTTTTAAAATGTGACTTGCAAGTGTGTTAACATGCCAATTTAGTTCGATGATTAGTTATTTTATTAAATTCAAATGTTTAGTTGGAAATTCGAATCCTTGCTAATCCTGAAACAATTTAATGCTGATTAATTGAATGGAATGGTTGTGATGGATGTTGGTTGAAATTTATTACTGAATTGATAGTGACACTGCTGATGCTCCATACTTCAGTATATTGTATTGCATGTTGATTCTAACGGTAAATCCCATTTACCCTTGATGTTACGGGCATCGAATAAACCCGCGATTTATCGATAAAAATAAATTAAGAACACAGATTGAAATGATAAATATCTGTGACCCTGATTTGGATTGAAATGATAGATTCATCCCTAAATATCGAGAAATTAAATTTAAAATCACTTGGCCATAGGATAGCAAATTATATATGGACATCAGTTGGTTAAATGATTTTAAATATTTGAAAATTGAGTTGATGGAAATTTTATTTAAAGGAAATGTGTCGATTTTGAATTTTTTCCTTTAAACATGAACCTGGAATGTTAACGAATTTGTCTAGGGAAATTATCCAAACAAATTGAGATTTGTAAAATGAGATTTTATTTATATCTTTGAGTTTCCAAATTACGGTAAAGTGTGAAATTGATAATTTCCAATGAATTGAGTTTTGAAATGTAAGTTATTTGGGGATACTTAAAATTATTTCGAATTGGCATGAATATGAATTGGAATCCGTTAAATTCAACGGTTTGTTTGATCAAGGTTGAAATGAGATATGGAATTTAAATGAACTCCATTGAGACTTGAATATAGACTCAAGTATTTGAAATTCGGAAGAAAGGAACAATTACGATTTAAATTTTTATTTTCAAAGATTCTATATATACATATATATATGCACATACCTTGCTTGTTCATAAAATAAACTATTTCTTTTCTTCAATTTTTTTTTATTTCAAAACTTTTAACCTATGAACTATTTTATTATAAATAAATTTTCCTTTATATTTGATTATTCAAAACTATCTAGTAAATTTTAAGTTATGTATATACACATTGTTTAAATTACCTTATTTTATTTCAACTATTATATTATATATATATATATTACATAAAGAATTTCTTATAAGCATCTATTTTTCATAAGTATATTTTATGAATTGTAATTTTATTTCGAATGGAAAGTATTTGGATTTAAACCATTGGTTCAAATGGAGCTGAGATAAAATTTCATTCTATTTGAATATAAATCGATTTATATATAGAAATATGAATTTTATTCTTCTCGAATATAAATGGATCTCCTAAGGGATTGAAATGAGTTGAAGTGAAAATATATATATTCTATTTGGATATGAATGGATTTCTGACCTTAAATCGATTTCGAAATAATTATGATTTTGATATGAAATATATTCTACTCGAATATAGATCGATTTTGAAGTATTATATGATTATAATATATATGGATATGGAAATATATTCTATTTAGAATATAATTGGCTTGGTATGATTTATGATGTTTTTGATATGAAATTATATTCTATTTGAACATAAATTTGGTTCGAAACAGAATATGATATTTTGATATGAAAGTGAACCTTTATGAAATATAAAAGAACCAACCGATGTGAAAGATGTAAGCGTTAGTTATGTAGGAGATCGGAGTCGACATAAGGCATACTCTCTGTCAGTGTCGATACCACTTTGACAACTGTGAACGTTACGACGTATCCAGAATGAGATATGATGACTTGGAGGCGATTATCGAATTGAAGAAGATGAACGGTGACGAAATAGCCCTGACCTTCGGGTCAGAATTGAAATGACTAAAACCGGAGCTATACCGTGACTAATTAAGGTAGCACCTCTAATCGGAGATACTTCTTCAATACAATTTCTATGACTATGATGATGATGATTTGGGCCCATTTGATTTGGGAGTGTGGTCCGAGGTGGGGGGTAGTGGCTGCTATGCGTTACCACCAGTCCAGGAGTGCGATTGGTAGAATCCTACCCTGGGCATTGCCTCGAGTGCCTTGTCATATTTATCCATATCGAGCCCCATACGATTTTGATTTAGCATTGCCTTCTATGAAGTGCCCTCTGATAACACCAGTACGGTGAATTTACGGTACTATATAGATTGTTGGTGCTTATAAACGACGTAAGCGTAATATGGTTATCCCGCTTATGCTATTTTTATGATATTTACTTTATTGGATAGACACTATCATAATAGCGTATTTTACTATGTATGTATTAGTTTAGTGGATCCTCGAGAGATGGAAAAATCCCGTAACATCTCTTGAGTTACTGCACCCATGACATTCAAGTTATTTCATATTTTTATTTGACTAATATGAGAATGATTTAGTGCTGATCCGATTGTTTGTTGGGTTTTCTTTTTATGCAATACGCTCGGGTCAGCCGATGTTGCAGCTAGCAAATATTTTCCTTCCTTGGAGCATGAAGATGAAGTTGGTATATATCTACTATATATAATATTTTTCCGCTGCACTTTGTTTCCGCTGTCGTGTATGTATACATGTATATGTATAACTCTGATAATCATTGATAGTTATAGCTATATGTATCTTTTAACTGTTTTAAACTGTTATTTAATTATTATATGTTGTCCTTCCGCTGCGAGAACTCTTTCTTGGCTTTCTCTTCTTTCTTATTTTCCCAATAACTACCTATATTTGAGATTTGTTTGGGTCAACATATGTGGTTTATTGTCGATTTTGAACAGTCAAAAATGTGGGTCGTTACAAATTTTGGTATCAGAGCACTGGTTAGCGATAACCTTGGCTCTGTTTAGGAATTAACTCATTAGAGATAAGCTTAGTAATGCCCTAGAATGAGTTGAGAGTATATGTATATGAGAGAGCTGTGAAAACCCGTAACTTCCCCGTAAAGGAAAGCGTCGGATAGTTCGAGAACAAGCCACAACAGAACGCATATAAAAGGACATTTCATTTCATATTACAACAATGCATCAGATTACAAGAATATACAGAGTATAAATGAATATTACACAGAAATATCAGAGATTTAAATTACATTTAAATACATCGCAGCGGAAAATAATACAATGCACAACTAGAAGATATACGGATACAAAGCTTTCCGGATATCATTCCAGCTGTAAACCAGGATCCTGTGAATATAAATCTGCAAAACCAAAACTACTAGCTGCCCGTGTCAAAATAGGGGCACCCAGAGTTTAGGTTAAAACAATAAACTCCAGGTCAGTCATGTGACTGGTGTGAGAACTAAAACAGTTATTAATCTTTGTTTTTAAAGTTAGGTAAATCAAGGGACCACGCCGTATAACACGGAACGGGTTTCCTCCCAAGAATACCAGTGCATAAAACAAACAGCGCAATGCTAAATAAAGAAAAATGAAGCTGTTATAAGACCCAGGTCCCATCACATAATGCAACGCAGCCGAGGATAGGGTTTTCCCTTATAACCGCCAAAGAATGCTTGATACGTTTAAAACAAATCATTTGATACTATTATAAGTGTATAGTGTATAAAACAACTTCAAATCATAAGTATCAATCATAGGCGGCATGAATGCCCCATACCACTATGTCGCCATACTAGGCTCTACAAATAAAACCGCAAATGTCACGTATTTGGAAATTGGGTTACCATCTATGAACCGAGGCAAAAGATAGTCCTCAACCGATTCGAGACGCTCTAGCCCGTGTCTCAGGACCCAGACACAGGTGGGCCCTTGGATCCTCAGGGCCAGTCCACCGATGTGGATTAAACTTAAACCCTGAACATGCGTTTCTCCGCCCTATGGGGCGTAGGTGAGCCAACTAAATGACTCCATCGGTTCGAGAACGACCGATCAATCCGAGGCGCCTCGCAACAGCAACAACCACATAAGTCAAACTCGTCAGGGCGTGTAAAACCACTGACGCCACTTCTAGCTAGAAAGAAACGCATGCCCTCCCTGACGTCCTCTCCCGTTTTTGGTTCATATCGGGTGTGAAACTCGCGAAGCAAACGTTACACAAAGATACGCCACAAAGGCCTTGCTTTGATCATCACCACAAGACTTTGCTTTTCAACAGAAGCCTCGATCGATTGCCACTTAGGCATGCCACACAGGCAATTCACTCCATGCGTTTGATATCCATCAATATATAACCCCTGAGCTCGTACGTCTCAGAGAAGGGCGTTAAGCAAGAGAATAAATTCTCCGCCGCCAAACAGATATATATTTAATAGAAATCAATCACACAGACTAAAATCCAATGTCAGACACACAGTCCATTTACAAGTCCGTTCTGGGTCTGAACGAAACCGGAGGCACCTAGTACCCCGCATATCCATCGATCTCCAAGTACGTCTGGACGATCACCAACTGTTTCCATCTTCTTGGGTGTACAGCCCAATCAAGATCATCAGTAATCACCCAAACAACGTGAAGACTTCCGGTCTTCGACCACCGTCTTCATCTTCGACTTATCGTCGTATCAGTTATTCAGAATGGGATAAACCCGGTCTTTCCGAATAACTCGCGTATATATTATAAAAGTGTTACACAAACACAACATACGCCTCATTCCAATTCATTAGTCACTAACCGTAAATTAATCAAGAGAATAATTTCCCAAATATTAACCCCGAAGGCCGAAACCAACATCAGATCAATATCCAGAAAACCATTCTGCTTGGCTAACCGACAGTTAGTTTCTAAATTTCACATTCATAGGGAAAGGTTCCCATAAATTTTATCCAAGATAAATTCCTTGAATTTATTCTTTATTCTATTTTTGAATCTCAATTCAAACTAGTCGGGATTAGCGAACCTTACCGAAGTAATCATTTATTTTAATTTCCCCATCCCAACCTATTCATCCCATGAAGTAAAACTGGTAATACTTCATATCTAACACCACAGTGTTATCGGTAAATTCAATTACCATTTCACGTTCAAATCTAATTAAAGATTTAACTATCGCCTGGAGCAAAACTGGTGATACTCCATTTTCGATCATTTCAATCTAATTAAAGATTCATTAAAACTCCACTTAGTTTTAATCGTTAACTGGGTTAAAGAATCAGTGTCATTTAAAACACGGTTCATGATAAACCCAAAGTCACATTCATTAATTATCGGGTTAAAGAACAAGTGTTATTTAAAACACTGTTCACGATAAACCCAAAAATCAATATCAATTCAATTCCAATTAAATATTATTTAATTGGTACACTTCATTAAATCTAAATAAAAATATTTAATCTTTTCTCAACTGGGTTCAAGAACAGTGTTAGTGAAGACACCATTCACGACAAACCCAAATTACATTCGATATTCAATACAAGGCTCTGAATAGAAAATATATCGGCCTATATTCAATATCAAATTCTACGATTAACAAATGTCGTATTGGAAATAACGATATCAATATATATCTTTCAAATTTCCATAACAACACCTATATAATCACGAATTCCAACATCGAAATATTCCGAAGACAATTTCGATTTCAAATCCACTCCAATGCAATCATTGGATATTTTGGTTATTTTCAAAACCCTTTTTAAATTCAATTTATTTATTTAAAAATAAATAGAATTATATTTCTAGTTCAAAACTAGTTTATTTCGATAAAAATCTATTTTTATCTTTTCAAATATGGAGTTTTTCATCCCAAATCTTCACAAATCATTTCTTATGATTTTACACAAATTATTACTATTTTTAATAATTTTATCAAGGCCCGTACAGTCGATTTCCATCAATGGCCATCGAACTGCACTTACAGCGACCTTTTTCAAATTTGATTTGGACGTAACTCCAAATCCAACCGTTAGATTTCAAATTTCTAATATTCATTAGAAAGCTCTTTTCGATACGAACCCAACGGTTCCGGTTTTAGGAGAATCCGACGGTCGGATCTCCCGTAATGTCCGTTTGAAATAAATGGTCGAAATTTACGAACTGCCGCGGCGCGGCGCGTTCTATTCAGGCCATTATATATAATATATATATTATATATATTTCGTCGATTTCTATTTAAAACGAATTATATAAATAGTTTTAAAATTTGTTTCAAAAGCAACTTCAACTTCCATTTCAATCCAAAGCAAAATTGAATTCTTCTTTATAAATTCGTTTTAAAATTCATTTCTATTCAATTCAAATTTCAATTCAATTTGAATTCATTTCAATTTGCTTTCAATTAAATTTGAATTCGTTTTCAATTCATTTCGAAATCGTTTTCAAATTCAATTTATTTCGAAATCGTTTTCAATTCAATTTATTTCGAAATCGTTTTCAATTCAATTTATTTCGAAATCGTTTTCAATTCAATTTATTTCGAAATCGTTTTCAATTCAATTTATTTCGAAATCGTTTTCAATTCAATTCATTTCGAAATCGTTATATATTCAATTCATTTCGAAATCGTTTAAAATCGATATAAATATCGTTCACGTCAAAATGGCGTCAATCTAATCAACACGGCTTCATAAATTTCTATTTTCAAATATTCTATTTCAAATATTTCTTTTTCAAAATAGTTTTTATTATCAAAATATTTCGTTCAACACATGATCAATCTCAATGGATGAGTAATGTCAACACATGAACTTTTATTTTATATCGATAAAGATGTAAATTTTATTATCAAAATATTTCGTTCAACACATGACCAATCTCAATGGATGAGTACTGTCAACACATGAACTTTTATTTTATATCGATAAAGATGTAAATTTTATTATCAAAATATTTCGTTCAACACATGGCCAATCTCAATGGATGAGTACTGTCAACACATGAAGTTTTATTTTATATCGATAAAGATGTAAATTTTATTACTAAAATATTTCGTTCAACACATGACCAATCTCAATGGATGAGTACTGTCAACACATGAACTTTTATTTTATATCGATAAAGATGTAAATTTTATTACTAAAATATTTCGTTCAACACATGACCAATCTCAATGGATGAGTACTGTCAACACATGAACTTTTATTTTATAATATTCTTTATTTTTCAAATTGGAATGAGGCCCAATCAATTACCGTATAAAGTTAATTATATGGATTTTCATACATTACACACATATAATAGCATTGAAAAATAATCAACCATCAACCAAAGTGCACTACACTGTATAAGCATCAAATATAGATATCTAACGCTTATAACAGCCTGTCAATCAATCGATCGACATATTTAATCAATCAGGATGAGTGAACTTCAAATTTCATCCCAACACCCGTGTAGGGTTTCAAACAATCGAACACAGATTTTATTTGTGCAGTTGGGCGATGTGTAAAATTTATCGACCCAATCAATGTCCTTCAAATAGGTGTACATAAACAAACCGTCTGGTTTGTAAATGAATATTTATTTATTCACATTCACGTTAAAAATTATATTTTTAATGACAAAACATTTTATTCCAACATATGAATTTCTATTCAGTTCATTCTTTAAATAAAATGATATTTTTAATTTTCTAACTTATTTTAGAAAATTTCGGCGGCATAACGGCACGATACTAGAAACGGGACAAGGCCTAGCCTTATCCCCGGTCTAGTGAAGGCCCACGCCATTCACACATCAATCATATTCACCAAACAACCAAATTCAAATCAAATCATCAAACTAATCTATGCAACCAAACAAACAAGTCCATGGTCTGTGGACGATTGTGTCGGGTGCTACTAAGCACCGTCTGCATCCTAGTATATATATAACTAGAATAGAAATTAAAGAGTGAGAAATTCTCACAAATAGCCATCCTAACTCCACGACACTTCATTGATATAAATCTTCGTTGCTATCGCATTTTTGTCATCTTCGTTGCTGCTTTCACTACATATGTAAAAATCACATTTTTACTTCGCTATTCAATATATAAAAATCGAATTTTTACTTCGCTATTCAATATATAAAAATCGAATTTTTACTTCGCTATTCAATATAAAAAAATCAAATTTTTACTTCGCTATTCAATATATAAAAATCAAATTTTTACTTCGCTATTCAATATATAAAAATCGAGTTTTTACTTCGCTATTCAATATATAAAAATCTAAACTTTCCTTTAGTAAAAGATCTCAACTTTTTTTTGGTAAAAATCCTTACATTTTCTATGTTAAAAATCTGTTCTTTATATAATGAAAAATCTATTCTTTATTCATATAAAAATATGAACTTTATATTTTCAAAATTCCAGTCTTTCTATGTTTAAAAATAACATATACACATGTTAAAAATCATAACTTTCGTCTATCATTAATTGTTTCTTAGTATGATTATTTTATAAATAATATTTATAATCTAAAAAATCATATTTTAGCTTTCTAAAAATAATTTCTTAACCTGACATTTTATAAATAGCAGATATACAATAATAAAAAAAATCTTATCTTTATAACTGTTTTATATGGTTTAAAAATAATATATAATTATAACATAGTCATATTCATAAAAAACCATGTTTTAAACTAAGTCGTATTTATAAAAATCATGTTTTATATATATATATATACATATATATGTATATATATATATATTAAACAATGTTATACTTAATTAGTAAATTAATTAACTAATTACATTATATATAAATAAAAATAAACTCACTGCGACCGTCGTTCATAAGTGCTCGCAACCTAGGGTTGCAGTTTTCTGCCACCAGGGTCATCGAGGGTCCGATCAGAGGCTGCCACGTTGAAGGTCTTCGCGCCAGCTCTCCGGCGAGGTGCAACTCGTCAGGTTCGACGGTCAGATAGTGACGGAAATCTAGGCGCTGCGGGTGAACTTTGGGCACGAAATCCGATCACCTGAGCTCGCCTAGGGGCAAGCGTCGCCGGCTACTGGCGGATCTCCCCAAGCCGAGCAATTTTTCAGTGGTCCCCATCACCAGTAGGTGCGTCGTGGAGGAGATCGGCGACGTTGAAAGTGGGAGCTCGTATATCGTTCGTTCTTTTTATTTATGGAGGCGCGATATCTGTTTGACCATCTTTTTAATTTCTAACCTAGGGTTTGACCTCCTATTTAGGTTATATATTCTATTTTATATTATATTTAATCCACGCCTTACTCGTTTAACATTCTGAATCCCAAATCAAACCCAACGACTGTCGCCACTAGCTAAATACCCCCATTTCGAACACAATGGGATATGTTTCGTAGCCCAATTCGCTTGCTACGATCAGCTTCGTTCAATTTAAAATATAAATCTTTATATATTCAATTTGAACGTACATTTCAAATTACCGGGGTCACATACTGACACCGAAAATTCCCGAAAAATTATTTCTAGCTTCGTATTGACGATACGGTCCTAACAAAACTAATTTCGTCGAATTCTGAGACCTTTTGAAAATGGCTATTTTCCAGTCGATTAAATTCAACTGAAACTGGTCAAACGCGTTTTCCTTTGCCATGCTCAAATATTGATTCGGAAAATTATGAAATTTGAAACCTAGCAATAACTTAACATCACGGACCCAACAAAACTGGTTTAGTCGAAATCCGAGGTCGTTTGCAAAATGTCTATTTTTAAGGGCCTGAATTCCATAGCGACTATTCAGAATTTTCAACTGGACATATCTTTTGCTTCCCGCTATGAAATCTCAATTCTTCGGATTCGTTGGAAAGATATTATCAATTAGATTCTAATATTTTTGGTTTCACTAAAATCCGGATTGTTCTGCACCCGGTATGTTCAATTGAAGTTTGAAATCGAATTATCGATCTACCGCGCCATTTTCAATTCTATTTATAATTATATATAAATATTTATATTCTAACGACGAACTATATAAATATATTCGTTCGAATTCTATTCAAAATAAATTTTCGTCGATATTATTTAAAATAATTCATTTTAAATAATCAAAATTCGCTAATATTGCCAAAATAAAAATTTCAAACTGGCTCGCATTTTACGGGTTGTTACAATCTCCCCCACTTAAAACTTTTCGTCCCCGAAAAGGAACAAAGTCGAAAGTGGTTTGATTAATCAACACTACCTTCGATCTGGCTTCCATTCTCCAACTCTTTAGTTTCTGAGAATTTTCAAATTTTCAAAAATTTGGCTAACACCCTAAATTTTCGAAAAATTTCGCCATAACCTCCCCTGCACCGGGAGCATCGGGGAATTTCAAATAGCTTCCCCGGTCCTACAGATCTCAAAAAGAAAAAGAAAAAGCCAAGCGGCTAGCCAATAGGCTCATAAAATCATCATCACCCAAACAAAACAGGAAATTATGTAGTAAACATGTACCTATTTGTCGGGCAAACAAATTTTATTCTCTGCTCTAGCCTCCTTGCTATGACCTGTTCAATGTAAGTATATGTATATGCAAGCAAATGCGACCAAATTTCAATACAATTCATTATTTGATACAATTAAGCATAATGGTTCAAAATTATCAAACAAATAAACAAACAACACAAACATCAATCAATTAGTGAATTAGAGTTTCCAATTCATAAATTTGATATATATACTGAAAATCTTGTTTTTGATGCCAATTCACAACAATGTGTTCCTAACTATATAAGTTTTGGTTCTCACACCAGTCTAATGGAAATATATAGAAAATCACACCTTCGAAACTCGAACATAAATGTTGATGATGCGATCGCTATCATCAATATCATCTTCGGGCGACTAGAGTGCGATGCTATATCTATCCAATATATTAAAACTTTGAATATACGTTTGCAAGGCGTATATGCAAATTCTTTATATACTGAATTGTCCAAATCTTATAATTATATAATCAAATACGAAAAATTGATTTTAAATTTTCAAAGCAAAATTTGTTTTCATTTGAAAAATATACTCTTCACACTCGTTCTAGGATACTACTGATCCCATCTCTAACGAGTCTCTCATTGGATATTGCTAATCCAATATCTGATGAATTCTTTCGTATGGTCCTAATGTGTCTTGTTCTCTGAGCTTTGTAAACCAAAGCTCTGATACCAACTGTGAAAACCCGTAACTTCCCCGTAAAGGAAAGCGTCGGATAGTTCGAGAACAAGCCACAACAGAACGCATATAAAAGGACATTTCATTTCATATTACAACAATGCATCAGATTACAAGAATATACAGAGTATAAATGAATATTACACAGAAATATCAGAGATTTAAATTACATTTAAATACATCGCAGCGGAAAATAATACAATGCACAACTAGAAGAAGATATACGGATACAAAGCTTTCCGGATATCGTTCCAGCTGTAAACAAGGATCCTGTGAATATAAATCTGCAAAACCAAAACTACTAGCTGCCCGTGTCAAAATAGGGGCACCCAGAGTTTAGGTTAAAACAATAAACTCCAGGTCAGTCATGTGACTGGTGTGAGAACTAAAACAGTTATTAATCTTTGTTTTTAAAGTTAGGTAAATCAAGAGACCACGCCGTATAACACGGAACGGGTTTCCTCCCAAGAATACCAGTGCATAAAACAAACAGCGCAATGCTAAATAAAGAAAAATGAAGCTGTTATAAGACCCAGGTCCCATCACACAATGCAATGCAGCCGAGGATAGGGTTTTCCCTTATAACCGCCAAAGAATGCTTGATACGTTTAAAACAAATCATTTGATACTATTATAAGTGTATAGTGTATAAAACAACTTCAAATCATAAGTATCAATCATAGGCGGCATGAATGCCCCATACCACTATGTCGCCATACTAGGCTCTACAAATAAAACCGCAAATGTCACGTATTTGGAAATTGGGTTTCCATCTATGAACCGAGGCAAAAGATAGTCCTCAACCGATTCGAGACGCTCTAGCCCGTGTCTCAGGACCCAGACACAGGTGGGCCCTTGGATCCTCAGGGCCAGTCCACCGATGTGGATTAAACTTAAACCCTGAACATGCGTTTCTCCGCCCTATGGGGCGTAGGTGAGCCAACTAAATGACTCCATCGGTTCGAGAACGACCGATCAATCCGAGGCGCCTCGCAACAGCAACAACCACATAAGTCAAACTCGTCAGGGCGTGTAAAACCACTGACGCCACTTCTAGCTAGAAAGAAACGCATGCCCTCCCTGACGTCCTCTCCCGTTTTTGGTTCATACCGGGTGTGAAACTCGCGAAGCAAACGTTACACAAAGCTACGCCACAAAGGCCTTGCTTTGATCATCACCACAAGACTTTGCTTTTCAACAGAAGCCTCGATCGATTGCCACTTAGGCATGCCACACAGGCAATTCACTCCATGCGTTTGATATCCATCAATATATAACCCCTGAGCTCGTACGTCTCAGAGAAGGGCGTTAAGCAAGAGAATAAATTCTCCGCCGCCAAACAGATATATATTTAATAGAAATCAATCACACAGACTAAAATCCAATGTCAGACACACAGTCCATTTACAAGTCCGTTCTGGGTCTGAACGAAACCGGAGGCACCTAGTACCCCGCATATCCATCGATCTCCAAGTACGTCTGGACGATCACCAACTGTTTCCATCTTCTTGGGTGTACAGCCCAATCAAGATCATCAGTAATCACCCAAACAACGTGAAGACTTCCGGTCTTCGACCACCGTCTTCATCTTCGACTTATCGTCGTATCAGTTATTCAGAATGGGATAAACCCGGTCTTTCCGAATAACTCGCGTATATATTATAAAAGTGTTACACAAACACAACATACGCCTCATTCCAATTCATTAGTCACTAACCGTAAATTAATCAAGAGAATAATTTCCCAAATATTAACCCCGAAGGCCGAAACCAACATCAGATCAATATCCAGAAAACCATTCTGCTTGGCTAACCGACAGTTAGTTTCTAAATTTCACATTCATAGGGAAAGGTTCCCATAAATTTTATCCAAGATAAATTCCTTGAATTTATTCTTTATTCTATTTTTGAATCTCAATTCAAACTAGTCGGGATTAGCGAACCTTACCGAAGTAATCATTTATTTTAATTTCCCCATCCCAATCTATTCATCCCATGAAGTAAAACTGGTAATACTTCATATCTAACACCACAGTGTTATCGGTAAATTCAATTACCATTTCACGTTCAAATCTAATTAAAGATTTAACTATCGCCTGGAGCAAAACTGGTGATACTCCATTTTCGATCATTTCAATCTAATTAAAGATTCATTAAAACTCCACTTAGTTTTAATCGTTAACTGGGTTAAAGAATCAGTGTCATTTAAAACACGGTTCACGATAAACCCAAAGTCACATTCATTAATTATCGGGTTAAAGAACAAGTGTTATTTAAAACACTGTTCACGATAAACCCAAAAATCAATATCAATTCAATTCCAATTAAATATTATTTAATTGGTACACTTCATTAAATCTAAATAAAAAGATTTAATCTTTTCTCAACTGGGTTCAAGAACAGTGTTAGTGAAGACACCATTCACGACAAACCCAAATCACATTCGATATTCAATACAAGGCTCTGAATAGAAAATATATCGGCCTATATTCAATATCAAATTCTACGATTAACAAATGTCGTATAGGAAATAACGATATCAATATATATCTTTCAAATTTCCATAACAACACCTATATAATCACGAATTCCAACATCGAAATATTCCGAAGACAATTTCGATTTCAAATCCACTCCAATGCAATCATTGGATATTTTGGTTATTTTCAAAACCCTTTTTAAATTCAATTTATTTATTTAAAAATAAATAGAATTATATTTCTAGTTCAAAACTAGTTCATTTCGGTAAAAATCTATTTTTATCTTTTCAAATATGGAGTTTTTCATCCCAAATCTTCACAAATCATTTCTTATGATTTTACACAAATTATTACTATTTTTAATAATTTTATCAAGGCCCGTACAGTCGATTTCCATCAATGGCCATCGAACTGCACTTACAGCGACCTTTTTCAAATTTGATTTGGACGTAACTCCAAATCCAACCGTTAGATTTCAAATTTCTAATATTCATTAGAAAGCTCTTTTCGATACGAACCCAACGGTTCTGGTTTTAGGAGAATCCGACGGTCGGATCTCCCGTAATGTCCGTTTGAAATAAATGGTCGAAATTTACGAACTGCCGCGGCGCGGCGCGTTCTATTCAGGCCATTATATATAATATATATATATATATATTATATATATTTCGTCGATTTCTATTTAAAACGAATTATATAAATAGTTTTAAAATTCGTTTCAAAAGCAACTTCAACTTCCATTTCAATCCAAAGCAAAATTGAATTCTTCTTTATAAATTCGTTTTAAAATTCATTTCTATTCAATTCAAATTTCAATTCAATTTGAATTCATTTCAATTTGCTTTCAATTAAATTTGAATTCGTTTTCAATTCATTTCGAAATCGTTTTCAATTCAATTTATTTCGAAATCGTTTTCAATTCAATTTATTTCGAAATCGTTTTCAATTCAATTTATTTCGAAATCGTTTTCAATTCAATTTATTTCGAAATCGTTTTCAATTCAATTCATTTCGAAATCGTTATATATTCAATTCATTTCTAAATCGTTTAAAATCGATATAAATATCGTTCACGTCAAAATGGCGTCAATCTAATCAACACGGCTTCATAAATTTCTATTTTCAAATATTCTATTTCAAATATTTCTTTTTCAAAATAGTTTTTATTATCAAAATATTTCGTTCAACACATGACCAATCTCAATGGATGAGTAATGTCAACACATGAACTTTTATTTTATATCGATAAAGATGTAAATTTTATTATCAAAATATTTCGTTCAACACATGACCAATCTCAATGGATGAGTACTGTCAACACATGAACTTTTATTTTATATCGATAAAGATGTAAATTTTATTATCAAAATATTTCGTTCAAAACATGACCAATCTCAATGGATGAGTACTGTCAACACATGAACTTTTATTTTATATCGATAAAGATGTAAATTTTATTACTAAAATATTTCGTTCAACACATGACCAATCTCAATGGATGAGTATTGTCAACACATGAACTTTTATTTTATATCGATAAAGATGTAAATTTTATTACTAAAATATTTCGTTCAACACATGACCAATCTCAATGGATGAGTACTGTCAACACATGAACTTTTATTTTATAATATTCTTTATTTTTCAAATTGGGATGAGGCCCAATCAATTACCGTATAAAGTTAATTATATGGATTTTCATACATTACACACATATAATAGCATTGAAAAATAATCAACCATCAACCAAAGTGCACTACACTGTATAAGCATCAAATATAGATATCTAACGCTTATAACAGCCTGTCAATCAATCGATCGACATATTTAATCAATCAGGATGAGTGAACTTCAAATTTCATCCCAACACCCGTGTAGGGTTTCAAACAATCAAACACAGATTTTATTTGTGCAGTTGGGCGATGTGTAAAATTTATCGACCCAATCAATGTCCTTCAAATAGGTGTACATAAACAAACCGTCTGGTTTGTAAATGAATATTTATTTATTCACATTCACGTTAAAAATTATATTTTTAATGACAAAACATTTTATTCCAACATATGAATTTCTATTCAGTTCATTCTTTAAATAAAATGATATTTTTAATTTTCTAACTTATTTTAGAAAATTTCGGCGGCATAACGGCACGATACTAGAAACGGGACAAGGCCTAGCCTTATCCCCGGTCTAGTGAAGGCCCACGCCATTCACACATCAATCATATTCACCAAACAACCAAATTCAAATCAAATCATCAAACTAATCTATGCAACCAAACAAACAAGTCCATGGTCTGTGGACGATTGTGTCGGGTGCTACTAAGCACCGTCTGCATCCTAGTATATATATAACTAGAATAGAAATTAAAGAGTGAGAAATTCTCACAAATAGCCATCCTAACTCCACGACACTTCATTGATAGAAATCTTCGTTGCTATCGCATTTTTGTCATCTTCGTTGCTGCTTTCACTACATATGTAAAAATCACATTTTTACTTCGCTATTCAATATATAAAAATCGAATTTTTACTTCGCTATTCAATATATAAAAATCGAATTTTTACTTCGCTATTCAATATATAAAAATCGAATTTTTACTTCGCTATTCAATATATAAAAATCGAATTTTTACTTCGCTATTCGATATATAAAAATCGAATTTTTACTTCGCTATTCAATATATAAAAATCTAAACTTTCCTTTAGTAAAAGATCTCAACTTTTCTTTGGTAAAAATCCTTACATTTTCTATGTTAAAAATCTGTTCTTTATATAATGAAAAATCTATTCTTTATTCATATAAAAATATGAACCTTATATTTTCAAAATTCCAGTCTTTCTATGTTTAAAAATAACATATACACATGTTAAAAATCATAACTTTCGTCTATCATTAATTGTTTCTTAGTATGATTATTTTATAAATAATATTTATAATCTAAAAAATCATATTTTAGCTTTCTAAAAATAATTTCTTAACCTGACATTTTATAAATAGCAGATATACTATAATAAAAAAAATCTTATCTTTATAACTGTTTTATATGGTTTAAAAATAATATATATTTATAACATAGTCATATTCATAAAAAACCATGTTTTAAACTAAGTCGTATTTATAAAAATCATGTTATATATATATACATATATATGTATATATATATATATATTAAACAATGTTATACTGAATTAGTAAATTAATTAACTAATTACATTATATATAAATAAAAATAAACTCACTGCGACCGTCGTTCATAAGTGCTCGCAACCTAGGGTTGCAGTTTTCTGCCACCAGGGTCATCGAGGGTCCGATCAGAGGCTGCCACGTTGAAGGTCTTCGCGCCAGCTCTCCGGCGAGGTGCAACTCGTCAGGTTCGACGGTCAGATGGTGACGGAAATCTAGGCGCTGCGGGTGAACTTTGGGCACGAAATCCGATCACCTGAGCTCGCCTAGGGGCAAGCGTCGCCGGCTACTGGCGGATCTCCCCAAGCCGAGCAATTTTTCAGTGGTCCCCATCACCAGTAGGTGCGCCGTGGAGGAGATCGGCGACGTTGAAAGTGGGAGCTCGTATATCGTTCGTTCTTTTTATTTATGGAGGCGCGATATCTGTTTGACCATCTTTTTAATTTCTAACCTAGGGTTTGACCTCCTATTTAGGTTATATATTCTATTTTATATTATATTTAATCCACGCCTTACTCGTTTAACATTCTGAATCCCAAATCAAACCCAATGACTGTCGCCCCTAGCTAAATACCCCCATTTCGAACACAATGGGATATGTTTCGTAGCCCAGTTCGCTTGCTACGATCAGCTTCGTTCAATTTAAAACATAAATCTTTATATATTCAATTTGAACGTACATTTCAAATTACCGGGGTCACATACTGACACCGAAAATTCCCGAAAAATTATTTCTAGCTTCGTATTGACGATACGGTCCTAACAAAACTAATTTCGTCGAATTCTGAGACCTTTTGAAAAATGGCCATTTTCCAGTCGATTAAATTCAACTGAAACTGGTCAAACGCGTTTTCCTTTGCCACGCTCAAATATTGATTCGGAAAATTATGAAATTTGAAACCTAGCAATAACTTAACATCACGGACCCAACAAAACTGGTTTCGTCGAAATCCGAGGTCGTTTGCAAAATGTCTATTTTTAAGGGCCTGAATTCCATAGCGACTATTCAGAATTTTCAACTGGACATATCTTTTGCTTCCCGCTATGAAATCTCAATTCTTCGGATTCGTTGGAAAGATATTATCAGTTAGATTCTAATATTTTTGGTTTCACTAAAATCCGGATTGTTCTGCACCCGGTATGTTCAATTGAAGTTTGAAATCGAATTATCGATCTACCGCGCCATTTTCAATTCTATTTATAATTATATATAAATATTTATATTCTAACGACGAACTATATAAATATATTCGTTCGAATTCTATTCAAAATAAATTTTCGTCGATATTATTTAAAATAATTCATTTTTAATAATCAAAATTCGCTAATATTGCCAAAATAAAAATTTCAAACTGGCTCGCATTTTACGGGTTGTTACAAGAGCATACTTGTATTTTGATATAAAATGATTTTATATTGTGTTGATTGTTCTGTGGAATATTTATAGATTTTGGTCGATTTATGGGACGCCATGGAATTAATAGGAGTTTCTAAATGATCAAACAGAACGGATCGAAATAATATGGTTTTCGATTATATTTTCAAATATACTAAATATATTATTATTGGTTTAAGTGTATATGCTTTGGACGTTAGTAGGTATTACCTATTATAGCTGATTAGATAATAAATCTAATAAGGAAATTTAATGGTTTTAGAAAATATTTGAAATAAAATGATACCCTTGAGTGTAATTAGGCACAAGCGAGTTGCGATTAAAATGGAATGAACTTGAAGACTTGATTCTGGTGCTTTGAAAATGGTTTGCTAAATTCTGAAATAATATTGTCTTATGAAAATAGATTTGCCAGAATTTTTGGAATATATATATATATATATATATATTCATATGTAAGTGTTTTGAAAGGGAAAAGGTTTAAAGGAACAAATGTGTAATCCCTCCTCAGAACATCAGAAATAACTTCAGTAATGAGTGCACGCATTATCGTTGTTTAGTCTGAAGAGTCTGAGAGGGGGATAGCCCACTCAATCATCATTATAATTGGTTTAGACAAAGGATTTTGGATTTAATTTCATATGGAATAATTTTATATAAAGGTATTAACATATATTGTTTAAGTTGAGTTTAAATTAAACCAGAGTTGAAAAAATTTGTTCTTTGTTAATTAAAGATTTAGATTTGGAAAATTTTATGGTATGGTTTCCTATTATTTCATAAACACATAAGTACATATGTTATTTTAAACTTGATTTGTAAACCCGAAATCAAGCATTGAGTTTACTTTAACTAATAACAACTATAACTTTATTCAAACGGAACTTGAGTTCGAAATTTATAAAATTTATATTACGAGCCTGAAATGGCGTGGTAGTTTGAAAATTCGATTTTAAACTTTGGTTAAATATATAAAATTCAGTATAAGTCAGAATTGGATAAAACAAGAAACGCTAGGATCGAATTGACCAGATCTCTCTAATGAATGTAAGAAATTTAGTTTTCACTTTATAAATGGTAAGTTATGACTAAATTAAAATTTAGAAATAGCGCTATGGAATTTATATATTTATATATATTTTATTAATATATAAGCTTAAATGGAAATCTTACAAACAGCTTCTGAGTACGATGGAATCACCTTCTATGGATTAGTGTAAATGCGAAATGAAGACACAGAAATCTAAATAGGTTAAACCTCCTTGGGACAATATATCAACTGTAAATCTGAGTATGGAAAAAAATAGAATATAAATCGATTGTCGAATGAAATGTAACTTAATTGAATAGAGGAATTGAGTTAACTAAAGTTTAACTCAGGAAAATTGAAAATAGCGGGTTGAGAACTAAATAGGAAGTTGATCTATATAACCATCCTTAATTCAAGATATGATTTAAGAGCTGAATAAATAGATTTAGTAAAGGGAATAAGATATAAAAATATAACTTGAGTGGGGAGATGGATTAAATTTAAGGAAATCAACTTAAGAATTTAATAAGTCGTTTTGGAATTCATATGGACGGTTAGATTGAGTAAGAACAATTTGATTTGTACTAGCGATTAATGTTATGTAAGTTAAGGAAAGTTGAATAAATGAGATAAAATAAAATGGTTTGTATAAAACTATGACTGACCTTAATCCGCGGTTATAGATTTGAGTTAACTAAATGGAATGAAAAAAAAAATAACTTGAAATCGATATGAAATAAGGTGTTAGAAATATGAAATCGAAGTTTAATTTATAAAATTAGAATACTGAAGGAACGCGAACCAAGTGAACTCGAGTAAGTCGAAGGAACTTGAATAAAGCGAAATAAACTCGAGAAATTCTAAATTGATTGATCTAAACCAAACTTAAGTGAATAAAACGAAGTAAGAATGAACTTGAATGATTAGAATAAATAAAATCAGAATGGAATTTGTAGGCTTTACTTATCTTGTTGTCCTAGTTATGTCCAAAGAATAAACAACCAATAAGAAGTTGGAAGATCGAGAAAAATTTGAGAATTAAGAACTTAGCTAAGAAACGAATTATAATTCTTTGGTAAGTTGATTTAGGTAAATGAGTTAAGAATTTAATATGATTAAATTCGTAGTAAAAGTTAGAATGAATTCGAGTTTTAATCGGAAATTAACGCTTGAAACGAAATAGATAAGTTTGGGAATGAACCTAAATAAGATTTGGCGATATTGGAACATAAATACATGGAATGAAATTTTACTTAATGTAAATGAAACGAATGTGAATGTATTTAGCAATAAAAAGGGAAACCATATTTCGAGGGTAATGAAACGATAACCCGTTCTAGATGGTTAAATTTGCTTAAACCCTTTGAAGTCGAAATTAAGATTCTAAATAAATAAATCGACGATTATGCGAAAACCTGAAATTGTCGATAAGTTGAAAGCAAAATGAGCATAACTTTTGAATGGATCATTGGAATTTGACGATTCTGGACTTTTTGGAAACCTTAGGAACTGAGCTAAAACTTTCGTTAATAGTGCCATGTCGAAATTCTCATGTTTACTACGCTGAAATTCAAGTTTTAGTCGTAGTACTATACGCAAAAAATTTAAAACTAAAGCGTATGTCGATCTTGTTTTGACCATAACTTCCTAACCGAGCGTCGGATTTTGATGTGCGAGGACAATTCAGAAAGGCCAGGATCTGAACTAAAACTTTGCTTCAATATGTTCTATAAAATTCTGAAGTTTAAAAGGTTAAAAACTATGTTGAACAATTCAGGCCAGCAATTTACTGGTCTGAGCTGAAAAGTTCACTCTTACTAAAACGACCATAACTTTTAAATGAATTATTCGAATTCGACGAATCCGGACAATTCGGAAAGCCTGAAACAAATGCAACAACTTTTGCTGAGTATGCTTTGGTCAAATTCCATCATCTATGGGTGTAAAACCCAATTTGTTCGTTGGCCTGTTGTGAATATTTTAGTTCTGTAGTTGAAAATGTTTAATATATGTTGTACAAGTTATATACATTCGCTACTTATTATATATATGTTGAATCCTCATGCGTATGTAAGTATGTAGCAGGTGTAGAGAAGTCACGCTATGCTTTGGAGCTCATTTGCGCAAAATGCTATATCGCTAAGTAAATAAAATTGCATATAAGCGCTAAAGAAGGTACGTATTTTGTGATACATGGTTTTGTGGTTTTATATTTGTGTTTCCCCTGGTTCAGGGATGCCTCATCGTGTGATGAGATGAATATTTGGATTTATATATGTATTGCAATTTTTTCGGACCTCTCCGTACAAAGGAGATGCTGCCGAAATTTTTCGTGATTTCGGGAGTTAGAAAATTTATGAGGTTCTACAACTATATAACTTATTTTATAAATGCTACTTTATAAAGTGTGGATTTGCAGTATAATTTTTGTTCAATACCGTATTCGTTCTCTTTTCAAGGACGAAAAGATTTTTAAGTGGGGGAGAATGTAACATCCCATATTTTTTTATATATCTAATTCTCAATTTAAAATAAATAAAATGAAATAATCTAGGGAAAAAAATCAAATTTTGTTGATTATAATGATAATTATTGTTTGAATTAAGTATGAATAGACTTTTCCAAATTTTGTTTTATTTAGAAATGTTGTAATCTAGGATATAATATTTAAATGATTGAATAAAATTTAAATTGTTTAAGTTAAAGATTGAAATTCAAATTTAAAGTCAAATAATAAAATTCGAGAACTTAAAAAATGTGAAATCGGTTTATAAAATTTATTTAAGTTAAAATTACATTTAAATAGAATTTTATTAATATTTAAATTGAATTTAAATAGTTAAATGGAAAATCTGAATATTTTATAAATTAATTAACTGTGAAATTTAGCTGTTTTGGCAACTGTCTCGGAATCCGATGAAACCAGTCCCATCGGAACCAGAACGGTGAATTATGATAGGATTCCAATTTGCGTTACGATCCGACTTACCATTTGATTGTACGTGAGAAAATGCAGAAGAAGTCAGTGTAATATGATAATTAGTTGTTTCTAATGTTTGGGCCTTCCACTTATATAAATAAAAATCCCTTCCTTCACTTATCAGTCCATTCTCTATTACGTATACTTTTCTCCATCAATATTTCATCGTTAATGGCAGAAACAATATTTTCAAAACCCTAGAAATAAAAATACAATCTTCAAATTCAATCTTCCTCAAACCCTATCATATTATATATCAAATCGAAGAGCTCGGCGATATGAAGCTACCGGTGGCTTTGATTTTGACATGCAGTGAGTGGTTTGGTCAGAATGCGCAGTCAAAGCTGTCTGATTTCGAAATTCTAGGGTTCGAATTGGGGGTCTTCGATTTAAAGGTCAATTGAGGAATCGGCCTTCTGGGTTTTGTTGAGAATGTCGATACAAGTTAAACGAGGGTAATCGGAGGTTCTAAGGTTAAGTGGATCGCCAGAGTTTTGAGATTTAGGGTTTCGGGTACCCTATGTTTGGATCATCGGCGACAACACTGTGGACCACCGGAGGTGGTGGCTCGGGTACCCTTGGATGCAGATTTCAGAGGGCTTCCGTTTTGATGTGGCCGTTCGATATCAAGTGGCCGGAGAAGAGCCGTTTTGGGGATCAAAGGGTCACGGTTTTGGGTTCACTTCAGCGCGTGTACTTTAGGGATGAACGAGCGGGAGAGGAAATGTAACGACCCGGGGAAAATTCGACGCTCGAATTTTCGACAACAATACATAAACCCATATTACTTGCCAAAAACCCAAGTATAGAATCCCAGATTGTTATTAGAAAGAAATTTAAGGATGAGAAAAGAAAGAAAGAATATTAAAATAGAAGAAAGAAGAAGAACACCACAACAAAATCTCACAGCGGAACAGATAAAATATAATATCAAATCTCTTTATACAAAAGAACTGTATAAACATACCAATCATCAGAATACAACATATATCAGTCACAGCGGAAAATAACTCTATATATCTAACGGTGAAGCCTCCTGCTTCCATCTCCTGAAACTCCAAGTGAAACCTAACCTGGAACATACTCGGTCTGACCCGAGCACATTTGAAGCAAAGCAAAATACATCGGGTCAGTTTGGAAAACTATCAGTGATAAATTCACAGCACACACACACAACATGCTTAACTTTGTAAAATCCTTTTGAAATCAAAGGATAATAGTAAGAACAGCCAACACATAAACACGGACGGTTTTTACCTTGCTATAACCCAAAACATTTTTGAAATCATAACTTATTCTGATATTATCATAATGTCTAAATACAAATAATTAACAATCTAGCGGAACGCTTGCATCTCACGCTCCACATATATAATATACAATTAAAAACCACGGCGCTTATTGGATATTGGATTCCAATCTTGACAAGGTATGGGACCACCTGCCGATAGTGTATCTCTAGAGGCGAATACACTGGGTTCAACAAGAATGTCTTGCAACCCGGCCCACACATGACCGACCACTCATTTCGCTTGAGTGTATCGAATGTATATCACCGACGGCTGGGATCAGCAACCGCCTCCCGAAAAGGGACAGCATCAAATATAGATTTAAGAAGCAAATGGAATTTCTCTAGATAGGTGATTATACACCCTAATGGGAGCGACCCACATAGCCATGCCGCCTGCCCGATTTTTGTTATTTTCCGGTTGTGAGGCTTGAGGCTAGAATCTCTTTAAAACGTCTGGCCATCATTACATTGATTGCCACGTCGTCAGATCTGCCAGAAAAATCACTAATTGACGTCCACAAAAAAATACCCTGGTCGGGAGTGACCTAACTGTGATACGTTTGAAGAAATCAATGTACGTGACCCTTTTGGAAATACTTTGTCAGACATTCGTCCATACAAGTCATCCAAGAACAGGA
The DNA here is from genome assembly GCA_030737875.1 of Allium sativum. Classification (NCBI taxonomy): domain Eukaryota; kingdom Viridiplantae; phylum Streptophyta; class Magnoliopsida; order Asparagales; family Amaryllidaceae; genus Allium; species Allium sativum. The sequence continues at coordinate 651,835,011 of CM060915.1, forward strand.
TGAACCGAAGGCACCCTCCCACTGCATCCTAGGAATCACCCTATAGATCAGTAGCGAGAAGTCCTTGCAAATCTGTGGATTTCAACCACGATAGAATCACAAATCAAATAACTCTGGTTGCAATCCAGAGAAATTCGACAAGTAGTCCCTCCGCTTATAAAGATCCACGGTCTTCACTTGCTCCATCTTCAATCGACGTATTCACGTATTTGTTGGTCGGAATGTTTTTCGAATATAAATTTGATCCCGGTCTTTCCATACCAACAATCATATTGGTCAGGTTTGATAGTCGGTGATTTAACTATCAAATACAATAGTGTGAATACAATGAGTTTGCTGATTCGGTACTTGGCATTACCCGGCCTATTAAAATATATTTAATAAAATAGTTAATGAACTTCTAATATTCCAATACATTAGAAACATTACACTTAATTTCATTCTAGTATGACAAAACTATTTTTAATGTTTTAGAACCATGTATATATATGGATTTCCACCTTTTTATTTCCTTGGTTAATGTCAAGAACTTCCTTCAAAACCTTTATCCCATTTTCTTATGTTCGAGCATCTCACGACATATATATTACTTAATGGTATTAAACAAGTTCCAATTCTAATATGGTCAAAACCAATGTCGACTTGTATCGTTTAAAACCAATTATCCTTATTAACATTGAAACCAATTTAGTATTGATTCATATTCCAAAACCTCGCGCTTGTATTCAATCCTTATCGTATGGAATATCACACCTATCACATCCCCTTTCACTCGTTCCAAACCAATACCATTCCTCGATAATAATGAAGCCGTTCAAGTTGGGGTATTTTATTTACCTCCCGGACCTTGATCGACAACGTTCTTATCTCAGAATAATATTAATTCGTCACTTAACCATCTCACCAAAATCTTATTTACCATCTCGATCTCAGTTGGTTTTATAATCCATTTCTTAAACATTTTTAGTCTTCATTTTGGTTTAAAGACCCTTTTAAACCTCGTTTGGATTTCTTTCTAAATGCTTATAAAAATCCATTTATCATCCTTTTTGCAACTTAGCTCAGATTTCACTTTAAACCCATTAACATCTTTTAGTCCATTACAAATCTATTTACTGTTTTCCTTAATAATTTTATTCGGTCGAGTTCACTTTTCTTAATTTTAATAATGAAGAAAAATCTTATTTAAGTCATTATATTCATTAAATATCTCATTTGCACCTCTCGTCTTGAAACTTGAATTTTACACCTCCGTATAAAATCTCTTATTTGTCTTGAAAGATTTCATCGACACTTCACCACCTCTAATGGGATTCCAACTAAAGGTAATTTCTTTAATTATATCTAATTACAATAATAATTTACTTTAACACTTAACTATATTAAAATAGTTAACAATGCTACTAGCTAAAAAAAATAGTCTAAATTATTATTTGGAAAGGCTTACTAAATAAAATCAACTTTATTAACATAATTCAATAATTTCCTTAATTTATAGTTAATCGAGGATTAACTAGTTGTTAACACCATTCATTAAACCTTAACGAATATTCAAAGTATTTAAATCAAATTTCTTCGATTATCAATTTCAAATAAATATGTTTGATTTTTGTCGACCGTACACCTCACTTAACAGTTAACTGATTATCATTAATCATTTCCCCTTTTTAAGTTAATTAGATAGCTTAATTAATTTAAAAACGCCATTTAATTGTTTTAAAAACAACTATTCTATTTTGCACCCCGTAGGCAAATTTTATGGTTTCTGCTTTTAGCACTTTCGCAAATCACATCTTATTTCATAATCATTAAACAAATTTCTTTTTAAAAACTCGATTAAAATATTTATTCATAAATTTCTAATTTAATTAATTATATAAAATGACTGAAAGACTTTAGTTCAATTATAAAATATTTTATAACTTTAAAGCTGCGTCAATTCACCGAACGGTCGAACGACGTCTAAAACAATACATTTTAGGCCATTCACTGACAATTAACTGTAGGTTGATTTTAAACACAACACAGGTGAATATTTATTCAACCATCACGCTCAAACAGGTTTTTCTACCATATTGGGTTAAATCGGTTCAAATATCAACAATATAAAACAAACAAACAACATATATAATATTTGAGGAATCCGGTCGGATCCCTCAAACCTTTTCTTCCCTGCATCACAGCTCGTTATATATTTCATAATAATATATGAAATAAATTTCATATGATCTACTAACTTAAAACGACTAAATCTAAATAACAGCATCTAATCAACCATAACAGTCTACAACAACCAATCAACCAATTTATGTTTTTAAGGGTAAATTATATTTTAATATGAATTTACCACATCACAGAATTCTAGAAGGTGTGAGAATTAACTCACCAGATCATTTTGGTTGGCGGTTGACGCGTTTGTTGCATTTAATCTTGAACGGACGCTCAAAATTCACTGAAATTTCAACAGCGTCAGATCAGCGCCTAGTCAGTGCCATCACCTAGGGCTCGTCCCTGCGATCCCAGCGGATCCTGTTTCGTCAAATTTCGTCAACGTACGAAAAAGTTACGCTCGTTTAAAGATTCATATATATACGATTATAAACTAACTAAACCAATATATAAATTAATTAAAAATTCAAATTTAATTACCTTTCCTAATCATGCTTAGCCACGTCATCATCAGTTAAAGTAAAAACGCGTTTTCTCAAACAAGAAATTCCTGAACCCGATCCTCTCCTTCCACTCCACGATCTGGACAACACCACTCCACCAATCCACTTGATCATCGGCAACGCCACAGTGCACCGGACCTCCACCTGACCTCGCTGGCACCACCACCAGTCCTCAGCGCTGCCTCACCCTAAAACCCGCCCCCTAGTTCGCCGTCAACGCCAGAAAAGGAGCATGACCGAAACTGCTTCTCGCCCAAAATCCTCCGTCCATAGATCACCGGACCACCCACGACCGGTGCCAAACTGACCGCCGTGCCACCCATCATCGATCCCCTCAGACCTCCGCCACCACAAACCCTCCAGCTCACCGGAAATTCACCAAAACCCGTCGCATCTTTTGAAAACTGCCCCCAAACTGAACACCTACGTTCATCTCAACCCCACGACCACCAGAGAACCCAAGACCATAGCCAAATCGAAGCCTTATCTATCCTCTACAAAAACCCCAAGGTCCCGGCCTCTCAAATCGATCCAATCTCCTCAATTTTGGCCAAAAAACGAAAATGATTTTCCACGGTTTAACACCGATTCCGGCCACCTCCAACCACCATTCCACCCCAACTTTCTCCAGTAGGTAGATATCGTCCCGATCAACCACTTTCCCTTTGGAACCCCCCTCAAATTCATCACGGATTTAAAGAAATAAATTAAAATGTAAACGGGGACTTTTCTGCAAAAATGTTCCCTGGATGAATGTTTGGAGGTGTTGATCAGAAATATGGCTGAGGGGGAAGTGTATTTATAAAGAAAAATAATATTTATTTAAGTAGATGTGACGAATGATATTTTCCTTCGTGTCTATCGCAATTTCAAACATCGTTTATCCGTTACTACGCTCACATACAAACCCCGTTCGAGATGCGTATGGACAGCATAGAATAATTTGACGATACGGTCCTAATGAACCTTGTTTCGTCGAATTCCGAGTTCGTTTGCTTGAATGGCCCTCATTCACGTTCAAATGGTCGTTTTTATTTGTATTTTATTTTGCCACGCTCACAAATTAACCCCGATTGACGCACAGATTGAAACCTAGCAATAATTTACTGTTGCGGTCCCAATAAAATTTGTTTTGTCGAAAACGAAGGTCGTTTGAATAAAGTCCCTTTTATAACTGCCCAATTCAAATAAAATAAAACATTTTTAAAATACCTCAATATAATATTAATAAAATATTGAAATTGGACATACACGACCAGAATATCATACATTACCACAATAAAATATCTCGGGTTGAATTTGAAGCCAAATCGATATTATAAAAATTTAAAAACCCCTTTGTTTAATATAAATAAACGATATAATTTATAAAGGAATTTCATAGCGACCTTTTCAAAATTTGATTTGGACATAAAATAAAATCTACAACATGAAAACTCGATTTTTCTCTTTTATTAGAAAGATATTATCCAACAGATTCCGACGTTTCTTGTTTCGAGAAAATACGACTCATTTTGGGCCTTGTACAACCATTTAAAGTTCAAAACGCCAAATTACGAATTGCCGTGCCGCTGCAGCTCGTTTTATAATTAAATTATAAATTAAACGTTATAACGTCATTTTAAAATGAAATCGCCACCAAAATTTCAATACAAACCATATTTAACCATTTTACGTTGTCTGCTCACTCTATACTGCGAATTCAACATTTTTCCAATATTTCAGAAATTAAAATATTATTATATTATTAATATAATTTAAATATTTAAAATAAAATGGTCAAAATCGATTATTTGAATTCAAACTAATATTTTAAATAAATAAAATATTTTAAATAAATGGTCAGAAAATACGGGACATTACATTCCTTCCCCCTTAAAATAATTTCGTCCTCGAAATTGCTAAGGTAGAAAGAACGTCACAACCCATTATCTTTATAAAAATAATAAAATTTAAAACTCGATTTTATTTCGAAACTAATCTAATCGGTCGTAAAACCAAATTTGCTCAAATAAAAGAATTTCCCAAAAATCTTTAAAAAAATTCTAACACCTTAAATTTTGGAAATTTTTTGGCAGAGTCTCCCCTGTACGGAGGACATCTGCAATATCGCATGTTCAAGAAATATATATATACATCGACTCTCATGGTCGGAAAAATCAAAATCCAAAATCAAAACCCAAATAAAACCAAAATTTCAAATTTGCATAGGCGTACCTTTTTGCGAGCGTTATTATACGATATGCGATAATTTATTCTCGAGCTTGCTTAGTTATTATGCAGCTCTATTCAAACTGGATTCGATTAACTCCAAAATTTTCTCTTCTGGATGGATTTTAAAGCTGAATTGGCTCTTTAGCACCTGTTTCTCAACTCAAACCAATTCATTAGTATACAAAATAAATGTCAGTTATGTTCCAAACATCAATATCATTCACATCAACCAATTCTACACACTGTTCAATCCACACGAGATTATAATTATTTAAAATCACTTCACTTATTTCTTCAATTATCCATTCAAATTTATTTATCTGGATTGATTATCCAACCTATTTATTTCATATTGGTTTTAACCCAATCGATTCAGGCCCAGGTTCATATTCAAGCAACCAACAACATAATCCAAACATATCACACAATCAACATTAACAAATCCAAATAATTTGCCCATATTATAATAGTTTGAGAAAATCATTACCTTTATTATTTTATAAAATATATTGGGCGAAAACAATTTCAAAATAATTTTATATCAAATTACAAATATGCGCTCTCTTATATACACTCAGCTCAATCTAGGGTATTACTAACCCCATCTCTATCGAGTCACACCACAGAGCCAAGGTTATCACTAAACCAATAGCTCTGATACCACTGTAACGACCCGTGGAAAATTCGACGCTCGAATTTTCGACAATAATACATAAACCCGTATTACTTGCCAAAAACCCAAGTATCGAATCCCAGATTGTTATTAAAAAGAAATTTGAGGATGAGAAAAGAAAGAAATAATATTAGAATAGAAGAAAGAAGAAGAACACCACATCAAAATCTCACAGCGGAACAGATAAAATATAATATCAAATCTCTTTATACAAAAAAATTGTATAAACATACCAATCACCAGAGTACAACATATATCAGTCACAGCGGAAAATAACTCTATATATTTAACGGTGAAGCCTCCTACTTCCAGCTCCTGAAACTCCAAGCGAAACCTAACCTGGAACATACTCGGTCTGACCCAAGCACATTTGAAGCAAAGCAAATTACATCGGGCCAGTCTGGAATACTATCAGTGATAAATTCACAGCACACACACACAACTTGCTTAACTTTGTAAAATCCTTTTGAAATCAAAGGATAATAGTAAGACTAGCCCACACATAAACATGGATGTTTTTTACCTTACTATAACCCAAAACATTTTTGAAATCATAACTTATTCTGATATTATCATAATGTCTAAATACAAATAATTAACAATCTAGCGGAACGCTTGCATCTCACACTCCACATATATAGTATACAATTAAAAACCGCGACGCTTATTGGATATTGGATTCCATTCTTGATAAGGTATGGGACCACCTGCCGATAGTGTATCTCTAGAGAAGAATACACTGGGTTCAACAAGAACGTCTTACAACCCGGCCCACACATGACCGACCACTCATTTCGCTTGAGTGTATAGAATGTATATCACCGACGGTTGGGATCAGCAACTGCCTCCCGAAAAGGGATAGCATCGAATATAGATTTAAGAAGAAAATGGAATTTCTCTAGATAGGTGATTATACACCCTAATGGGAGCGACCCACATAGCCATGCTGCTTGCCCGATTTTTGTCATTTCCCGGTTGTGAGGCTTGAGGCTAGAATCTCTTTAAAACATCTGGCCATCATTACTTTGAATGCCACAACGTCAGATCTGCCAGCAAAATCACTAATTGATGTCCACAAAAAAATACCTTGGTCGGGAGCGACCCAACTGTGATACGTTTGAAGAAATCAACGTATGTGACCCCTTTGGAAATACTCTGTCAGACATTCGTCCATACAAGTCATCCCGGAACAGGATGAACCGAAGGCACCCTTCCACTGCACCCTAGGAATCACCCTATAGATCAGTAGCGAGAAGTCCTTGCAAATCCGTGGATTTCAATCACGACAGAATCACAAATCAAATAACTCTGGTTGCAAGCCAGAGAAATTCGACAAGTAGTCCCTCCGCTTATAAAGATCCACGGTCTTCACTTGCTCCGTCTTCAATCGACGTCTTCACGTATTTGTTGGTCGGAATGGTTTTCGAATATAAATTCGATCCCGGTCTTTCCATACCAACAATCGTATTGGTCAGGTTTGATAGCCGGTGATTTAACTATCAAATACAATAGTGTGAATACAATGAGTTTGCTGATTCGGTACTTGGCATTACCTGGCCTATTAAAATATATTTAATAAAATAGTTAATGAACTTCTAATCTTCCAATACATTAGAAACATTACACTTAATTTCATTCTAGTATGACTAAACTATTTTTAGTGTTTTAGAACCATGTATATATATGGATTTCCACCTTTTTATTTCCTTGGTAAATGTCAAGAACTTCCTTCAAAACCTTTATCCCATTTTCTTATGTTCGAGCATCTCACGATATATATATTACTTAATGGTATTAAACAAGTTCCAATTCTAATATGATCAAAACCAATGTCGACTTGTATCGTTTAAAACCAATTATCCTTATTAACATTGAAACCAATTTAGTATTAATTCATATTCCAAAACCTCGCACTTGTATTCAATCGTTCTCGTATGGAATATCACACCTATCACAACCCCTTTCACTCGTTTCAAACCAATACCATTCCTCGATAATAATGAAGCTGTTCATGTTAGGGTATTTTATTTACCTCTCAGACCTTGATCGACAACGTTCTTATCTCAGAATATTATCAGTTCGTCACTTAACCATCTCACCAAAATCTTATTTACCATCTCGATCTCAATTGGTTTTATAATCCATTTCTTAAACATTTTATGTCTTCATTTTGGTTTAAAGACCCTTTTTAAACCTCGTTTGGATTTCTTTCAAAATGCTTATAAAAATCCATTTATCATCCTTTTTGCAACTTAGCTCAGATTTCACTTTAAACCCATTAACATCTTTTAGTCCATTACAAATCTATTTACTGTTTTCCTTAATAATTTTATTCAGTCGAGTTCACTTTTCTTAATTTTAATAATGAAGAAAAATATTATTTAAGTCGTTATATTCATTAAATATCTCATTTGCACCTCTCGTCTTGAAACTTGAATTTTACACCTCCGTATAAAATCTCTTATTTGTCTTGGTCGATTTCATCGACACTTCACCACCTCTAATGGGATTCCAACTAAAGGTAATTTCTTTAATTATATCTAATTACAATAATAATTTAATTTAACATTTAACTATATTAAAATAGTTAACAATGCTACTAGCTAAAAAAATAGTCTAAATTATTATTTGGAAAGGCTTACTAAATAAAATCAACTTCATTAACATAATTCAATAATTTCCTTAATTTATAGTTAATCGAAGATTAACTAGTTATTAACACCATTCATTAAACCTTAACGAATATTCAAAGTATTTAAATCAAATTTCTTCGATTATCAATTTCAAATAAAGATGTTTGATTTTTGTTGACCGTACACCTCACTTAGCAGTTAACTGATTATCATTAATCATTTCCCCTTTTTAAGTTAATTAAATAGCTTAATTAATTTAAAAATGCCATTTAATTGTTTTAAAAACCACTATTCTATTTTGCAACCCGTAAGCAAATTTTATGGTTTCTGCTTTTAGCCCTTTCGTAAATCACAACATCTTATTTCATAATCATTAAACAAATTTCTTTTTAAAAACACGATTAAAATATTTATTCATAAATTTCTAATTTAATTAATTATATAAAATGACTGAAAGACTTTAGTTCAATTATAAAATATTTTATAACTTTAAAGCTGCGTCAATTCACCGAACGGTCGAACGACGTCTGAAATAATACATTTTAGGCCATTCACTGACAATTAACTGTAGGTTGATTTTAAACACAACACAGGTGAATATTTATTCAACCATCACGCTCAAACAGGTTTTTCTACCATATTGGGTTAAATCGGTTCAAATATCAACAATATAAAACAAACAAACAACATATATAATATTTGAGGAATCCGGTCGGATCCCTCAAACCTTTTCTTCCCTGCATCACAGCTCGTTATATATTTCATAATAATATATGAAATAAATTTCATATGATCTACTAACTTAAAACGACTAAATCTAAATAACAGCATCCAATCAACCATAACAGTCTACAACAACCAATCAACCAATTTATGTTTTTAAGGGTAAATTATATTTTAATATAAATTTACCACATCACAGAATTCTAGAAGGTGTGAGAATTAACTCACCGGATCATTTTGGTTGGCGGTTGACGCGTTTGTTGCATTTAATCTTGAACGGACGCTCAAAATTTACTGAAATTTCAACAACGTCAGATCAGCGCCTAGTTAATGCCATCACCCAGGCCTCGTCCCTGCGATCCCAACGGATCCAGTTTCGTCAGATTTCGTCAACATACAAAAAAGTTACGCTCGTTTAAAGATTCATATATATACATTATAAACTAACTAAACCAATATATAAATTAATTAAAATTTAAAACTTAATTACCTTTCCTAATCATGCTTAGCCACGTCATCATCAGTTAAAGTAAAAACGCGTTTTCTCAAACAAGAAATTCCTGAACCCGATCCTCTCCTTTCACTCCACGATCTGGACAACACCACTCCACCAATCCACTTGATCATCGGCAACGCCATAGTGCACCGGACCTCCACCTGACCTCGCTGGCACCACCGCCAGTCCTCAGCGCTGCCTCACCCTAAAACCCGCCCCATAGTTCGCCGTCAACGCCAGAAAAGGAGCATGACCGAAATTGCTTCTCGCCCAAAATCCTCCGTCCATAGATCACCGGACCACTGACAACCGGTGCCAAACTGACCGCCGTGCCACCCAGCATCGATCCCCTCAGACCTCCGCCACCACAAACCCTCCAGCCCACCGGAAATTCACCAAAACCCTTCGCAGCTTTTGAAAACAGCCCCAAACTGAACTGTAACGACCCGGAAAATCTGAACCGATTTAAAATTTTTAAATTGCCTAAAATAGTGGATTTTAAATATTAAAAATAAATATTTTAAATAATAATGATGAAATGTAAGTTGAATCGATGTTGAAAATGAAAATAATTTTTTCTAATTATAAAAAAGGCCTGAAATGGCGCTGTAGTTTCAAAAATAGAATTCAAACTTTGTCGGACTGTACCGGGTGCAAAACAAAACGGATTTGAGTGAAACTGAAAATATTTAAATTTGTTTGTGAATACCTTTCTAACGAATCTGAAAAATCGAAGTTTGATAGCGGAAAGCAAAAGTTATGGCCAAATGAATTTTCAGAAATGTCGCTATGGAATTTATATAACCCGTGAAATTGGCCATTTTGCATACGACCTCGGAATTCGACGAAACCACTTTTGTTGGATCCGGGATGAGAAGTAATTGCTAGGTTTCAAATTTCATAATTTTTGAAGCTAGTATGTGAGCGTGGTAAAGGAAAACGTGTTTCGGTCAATTACAGTTAAATTGGATCGACCAGAAATGGGCCTTTTTGCAAACGGTCTCAGAATTCGACGAAACTAGTTTTGTTGGACCGTATCGTCAAAACATAGCTAGATATATTTTTCTGGAATTTTTCGAATCAGTTTGTGGCCTTGGCAAATTGAAATGTACGTTCAAATCGAATATTGAATGTTATATATTTTAAATTGAATGGAAACTAACTGAAACAGTCGAATGAGCCTACGAAACATATCCCATTGTGTTCGTAATGGGGGTAAAACGTTGGGGACGACAGTCATTGGGTTTGGATTGGGGTTCGTGTGTGAAAGGGGTATTTTAGAATTTTGAAAATATATAAAAAAATAAAAAAAATTCATTGGCCAGTTACCATTTTCTCTCTCCTCGATGGATACTGCGCACGACGGAAATGATGTCGCCACCTTCTCTCTTTGATTTCTCCCACGTTTCACAATGAAATCGAGTGATTCTTGATTCATTTCAAAGCTCTTCGTCTCCTCTTTAAATCCATCTAAGGTTTGCTAGTTATCATCAAGTGTGGAGGGAGATACGAGTCCTCAAAGTCAACGACTTTGGAGCGCCGCCGAGCCTTCAGGGCGCCACCGAACGGAGCGAAACCACCGGCGCCGGGAAGGTGGTTCGAAACTCTTCGACGCTGTGTGAGCTGATTCTCCTATCGCGCAACAGTTTGATCGAAAGATCAAAACCTAGTTTTGAACCATCGTGAAAGGTGGGTCCTTTATTACATCTGAACTTTGAAAAATCATATCTTTTTCGTTTCTTGACGAAATTCGATGAAATAGAAAACATCGTGACCGTGTGGACGTCTTCTACATTTTAGAAGAGACCGCATATTTTTCTGAGCCTTCTGCAATTTTTGGTGGAGTGGAATCCAATGTGAGATTTCTAATTTATAAACGATATGGAAAACGACGATGTATAAATTATATAGTCGATGTATGAGTTATATAAGCGTTGTACACCTCTTGTATAAGCGTTGTATAAGTTGTACGTTCGATGTATAAGTTGTATATGCGTTGTAAAAATTATATATGTGTTGAAATAGAAGTGAATTGATATATATATACGCCCCTCGTCCACAAACCATGGACGATATTTATTGGTTGTGATTGGTGTGAAAATTGATTGATAGCGAATGGTTGATTGGAATTGTTTGTGGTTGAAATTGATTGAATGTGGTTGAAAAATACCCGTTTGTGGTTGAAAATTATTTGGTTGAAACCATATAGGATTAGTTTGTGGAAATGAAATAAATATACATGTCGCCTGCGTGCGAACTAGATGCATGATTCCCCATTGTCAAAAGTTGCGAGCCTTTAAGGTAGAGCGAGGAGCCGTACTAGGGACGACCCCGGTTTTAACTACCCTGCCGTTATGCTGCCGAAATTTTGAATAATATTCATGTGTTAGAATTATTTTCCTATGTTGAAATTATATTCGTCTGTTGAATAGAAAACCTTCATCTGTTGAATAGTAATTCATTCGTTGAATCATATTCATGTGTTGAATGGTATTCGTGTTTTAATTATAAAAATCACATTTTTATCTGTATATACAAACTATAGAAAACCTTCATGTGTTGAATCGATATTCATTCGTTGAATTGATATTCATGTGTTGAATGGTATTCGTGTTTTAAATATAAAAATCACATTTTTATCTGTATATACAAACTATAGAAAACCTTCTTGTGTTGAATCGAAATTCATTCGTTGAATTGAAATTCATGTGTTGAAGGGTATTCATATTTTGGAATAAATTGTTTTATAATAAAAATCCCATTTTTAACATCAATATGAAATGTATAAAATAATCTTGTTTTGAAATAAATTGTTTTATAATAAAAATCCTATTTTTATCACCTATATTAACTATATAAAATAGTCGTGTTTTGAAATGAATTGTTCTACAATAAAAATCACATTTTTATTATATAAATGAATTGTTAAAAATAGTGAAGTGTTGAAATAGAAGACAGTTAGATAAAAATATCATTTTTATCTAATGTATGAAAAGGATATAGTTTGGAAATCGAAGAATCGATATATATATATATAATTAAAATATATCAAATAACGAAGCTGTAGTTCGTATTTTGAAACCATGATTTCAAACGATTAGTGCGGGAGATCCGACCATCGAATTTTCCCAAAATCGCAACCGTTGGGTTCGCTTTGAAAATATCTTTCCAACGACACCAAGTTTGTAAAGATCCAACGATTGGATTATCTAGAATGTTTCATTCAAATCTGAAGAAAAACAGTGCCAGAATCGATTATATTTATATTAATTCGAATAACGACGCTGCAGTTTGTATTTTGAAATCGAAACTTCAAACGATTATACCGGGAGATCCGACCGTCGGAATTTCCCGAAACTGGAACCGTTGGATTCGTTTTGAAAAGATCTTTCTAATGATGTAAATTTTGTGAAGATCCAACGGTTAGATTTTCAGATATGTGTAAATCAAATCTGAAGAAAAACAGCGCCACGGTCGCGTTATGGCCCGAAGCGTCGTTTCGAATAAATTGGCTATTTTAAAATAAATAAAAATATCGATAAATCGTTATAAAATATTATAAATGATATGGATGTGAAATTTAGAAATTAACTGAAAGTTGGCTAAGTCGAATGGTTTCCTGGGTGTTGATCTGATGTTGGTTTCGGCCTTCGGGGTTAATATTTGGGAAATCATCCTCTTACTGACTGACGGTTAATGACTAATAAATTGAAATGATGCGTATGTATGTTAGTGTTGCACTTGTTTATTATATACGCGAGTTGCTCAGAAAGACCGGGTATATCTCATTCTGAATAATTGAATCGACGATAAGAAATCGAAGATGAAGACGGTGGTAGAAGACCGGAGATCTTCACCTCGTTTGGATGGTAACCGAGGTCCTGATTGGGAGGCATCCCGAAATATGGATAATGAGTGGTGATCGTCTAGACGTACATGGTGATCGATGGGTTTGCGAGGTATATAGTGCCTCCGATTTCGTTCAGACCCAGAACGGACTTGCAAATGGACAGTGTGTCAGACATTGGAATTTATTCTGTGTGATTGATAGCCATCAGTCGCACGGTGTGAATTGCCTGTGTGGCATGCTAAGATGCAGTGATCAGGGCTTCTGTTGAAAAGCAAAGTCTTGTGGTGATGATCAAAGCACCGCCTGTGTGGCATAGCTTTGTGTATAACGTGAATTCGCGAGCCTCACCCCCCGGTATGAACCAGAAACAGGAGAGGACATCGAGGAGGGCATGCGTTTCTTTCTAGCTAGAAGTGGCGTCAGCGGTTTTACACGCCCTGACGAGTTTGACTTATGTGGTTGTTACTGTTGCGAGGCGCCTCGGTTTGATCGGACGATCCGGGTCCGATGGAGTCATTCGTTGGCTCATTGACGCTCCACAGGGCGGGGAAACGCAGTGTTCAGGAATTTTAATCCACATCGGTGGACCGGCCCTGACGATCCAAAGGCTTGACTGAGTACTTGCCTGAGACACGGGCTAGAGCGTCTCGAAGTCGGTAAGGACTATCTTTTGCCTTGGTTCATGACGGAAATCCAATTTCCAAATACGTGACTGTGCGGTTTTGATTGTATACCTATACATGGCAACATAGTGGTATGGGGCATTAATGCCGTCTATGATTGATAGTTATGATTTGAAATTGTTTTCAAAACATATAAACACTAGTAATAATATGAAATCCTTTTGTTTTATTCGTATCAAGCATATTTTGGCTATTATAAGGTAAAACTCTATCCTCCGGTTTGCGTTGCATTGTGTGATGGGAACAGGGTCTTATAATGACTTCATTTTTATAAAATGCATTCCGATGTTTGAAAGAACTATTTGTTTTTAAAGCACTGGCGATCCAATGGAGTAAACCCGTTCCACGAAAGTGGCGTGGTCCTGTGATTAGCCATATTTTAAATGTGTTGAGTAGATTTCTCATACCAGTCCAATGACTGACTCGTAGTTTGTTTCACTTTCAAACTCGGGTGCCCCTTTTTCTACATGGGCAGCCTTGTATTCAGGTTTTAGCTGACTTTCTCTGGATAACTGGAGCTGAAGATAGATTCTATCATTTATCTCTTTTTATGCTGTTCAGCTCCTATTGTACATATTATGTTTGTTTTCCACTGTAGACATTTATGTATTGCTGAACTGTATTTGTTCTAAGTATGATCCTGTATACTGTGTGACTCTGATGATTACGTTTATCCAGTGTATTATTGTTCATTATCTGGTGTATTTATTTATTTCTGTTCTGCTATTATCTGTTTATGTGTTATATTCCAAAGATTACCCTTATCGTCGTCAGTACGGGATTTGGGGTCGTCACATCGTGGTATCAGAGCTTTGGTTAAGCTCGGCTCTGGTATATAACACGTTAACGAACTCGTCAGAAATAGAACCAGTAGTGTTCTAGGACGGGTAACTCAATACAGATAGGATCAGTAATATCCTAGTATGAGTAGAGCGGAAACAGAATAACTCGTTAGAGATGGGGTCAGAAGTGCCCCAGAACGAGTCGAGAGTTATATGTTTATAAATAACGTATTTATAATTATATATCTAGTTTGGTTTTAGAAATATGATCTTTGAACATATATAAAAGATATATATTTTTGAAAGGTTAAAAACAATTTGATTGTTGTTTGTGTTGTGTGATAGTAGGTTTGATTAATTAAATTATTAGAACAATAGTTAATTTAATCAATAAGAGAATGAATGGTAGAATTTATTCGATTATATCACACATTGAACTGTTTAGAAAATAGATAGAAATATATATTTGTGCATTATATATGTTTGAATAGGTAATTGGATTAGCTGTTGAATAAAGATTTTATTTGCGTGCCCGACAAATAGGTAAACCTTAATGAGTTGGATGCGCACTAATATTATTATATCAACTCCTGTGAATGCCATTGGATGCGGAGTGCTGGTTATTCTGTGTGTAAAAATAAATGTCGCCATAGGATAGTAACAATTAATTTTGAACTACACTACATGGCATACTTCTGAAGATAGGCATACTTCATCATATACCACATAAGCATTTGGAGCTTGTGTGACGAGGTGGAAGATTTACCATACGAGCGAGAGGCTTGTATGGCGATGGCTATATTTTACAGGTTGAACTGATGACTGATATGGACTATTTAAAAATTGTAACGATAAATTTGCAAGATTAATAAAAAACCCACACGGGTCTGGAGTTGACAATAATCACGTCTCTCTAGTTATTAGATACGACACATGGACTATTTATTACCCACACGGGACGAGGTGACGAGGATTTATCCTCTGGAGCATTTAAAATACACACTCCCTCAGGCTTTGACAGGGTGACGAGAATTTATTCTCTGGAGTTATTATCTATACACGCTCCCCTGTAAACACCAGAATATCACTATAAATATGTGTATGCTTTATAGGATTTATTGGGTACCTAATACAGCCCAATAAATTTCCAAACCCCTCCCCGTACAAAAGAGGTTATGGCGAAAATTTTCGAAAATTCCGGGTGTTAGCCAAATTTTTGAAGAATTTGAAAATTCTCAGAAACTGAAAAGTTGGAGAATGGAAGCCAGATCGAATGTAGAGTTGATTAATCAAACCACTTTCGACTTTGTTCCTTTTCGGGGACGAAAAGTTTTAAGTGGGGGAGATTGTAACGACCCGGAAAATCTGAACCAATTTAAAAAATTTAAATTGGCTAAAATAGTGGATTTTAAATATTAAAAATAAATATTTTAAATAATAGTGATGAAAAGTAAGTTGAATCGATGTTGAAAATGAAAATAATTATTTCTAATTATAAACAAGGCCTGAAATGGCGCTGCAGTTTCAAAAATAGAATTCAAACTTTGTCGGACTGTACCGGGTGCAAAACAAAACGGATTTGAGTGAAACCAAAAATATATAAATCTGTTAGTGAATACCTTTCTAACGAATCTGAAAAATCGAAGTTTCATAGCGGAATGCAAAAGTTATGGCCAAATGAATTTTCAGAAAGGTCGCTATGGAATTTATATAGCCCGTGAAATTGGCCATTTTGCATACGACCTCGGAATTTGACGAAACCACTTTTGTTGGATCCGGGATGAGAAGTTATTGCTAGGTTTCAAATTTCATAATTTTTGAAGCTAGTATGTGAGCGTGGCAAAGGAAAACGTGTTTTGGTCAATTACAGTTAAATTGGATCGACCAGAAATGGGCCTTTTTGCAAACTGTCTCAGAATTCGACGAAACTAGTTTTGTTGGGACCGTATCGTCAAAACATAGCCAGATTTATTTTTCTGGAATTTTTTGAATCAGTTTGTTGCCCTGGCAAATTGAAATGTACGTTCAAATCGAATATTGAATGTTATATATTTTAAATTGAATGGAAACTGACTGAAACAGTCGAATGGGCCTACGAAACATATCCCATTGTGTTCGGAATGGGGGTAAAATGATGGGGATGACAGTCATTGGGTTTGGATTGGGGTTCATGTGTGAAAGGGGTATTTTAAAATTTTGAAAATATATAAAAAAAATAAAAAAAATCATTGGCCAGTTACCATTTTCTCTCTCCCCGATGGATACTGCGCACGACGGAAATGATGTCGCCACCTTCTCTCTTCGATTTCTCCCACATTTCACAATGAAATCGAGTGATTCTTGATTCATTTCAAAGCTCTTCGTCTCCTCTTTAATTCCATCTAAGGTTTGCTAGTTATCATCAAGTGTGGAGGGAGATACGAGTCCTCAAAGTCAACGACTTTGTAGCGCTTCCGAGCCTTCAGGGCGCCACCGAACGGAGTGAAACCACCGGCGCCGGGAAGGTGGTTCGCAGCTCTTCGACGCTGTGTGAGCTAATTCTCCTATCGCGCAACAGTTTGATCGAAAGATCAAAACCTAGTTTTGAACCATCGTGAAAGGTGGGTCCTTTATTACATCTGAGCTTTGAAAAATCATATCTTTTTCATTTCTTGACGAAATTCGATGAAACAGGAAACATCGTGACCATGTGGACGTTTTCTACATTTTAGAAGAGACCGCATATTTTTCTGAGCCTTCTGCTATTTTCGGTGGAGTGGAACCCAATGTGAGATTTCTAATTTATAAACGATATGGAAAACGACGATGTATAAATTATATAGTCGATGTATGAGTTATATAAGCATTGTACACCTCTTATATAAGCGTTGTATAAGTTGTACGTTCGATGTATAAGTTGTATATGCGTTGTAAAAATTATATATGTTTTGAAATAGAAGTGAATTGCTATATATAAATATATATATATATATATATATATATATATATATACGCCCCTCGTCTACAAACCATGGACGATATTTATTGTTTGTGATTGGTGTGAAAATTGATTGATAGCGAATGGTTGATTGGAATTGTTTGTGGTTGAAATTGATTGAATGTGGTTGAAAAATACCCGTTTGTGGTTGAAAATTATTTGGTTGAAACCACATAGGATTAGTTTGTGGAAATGAAATAAATATACATGTCGCCTGCGTGCGAACTAGATGCATGATTCCCCATTGTCAAAAGCTGCGAGGCTTTAAGGTAGAGCGAGGACCCGTACTAGGGACGGCCCCGGTTTTAACTACCCTGCCGTTATGCTACCAAAATTTTGAATAATATTCATGTGTTAGAATTATTTTCCTGTGTTGAAATTATATTCGTTTGTTGAATAGAAAACCTTCATGTGTTGAATAGTAATTCATTCGTTGAATCATATTCATGTGTTGAATGGTATTCGTGTTTTAAATATAAAAATCACATTTTTATCTGTATATATCATGTGTTGAATCGATATTCATTCGTTGAATTGATATTCATGTGTTGAATGGTATTCGTGTTTTAAATATAAAAATCACATTTTTATCTGTATATACAAACTATAGAAAACCTTCATGTGTTGAATCGAAATTCATTCGTTGAATTGAAATTCATGTGTTGAAGTGTATTCGTATTTTGGAATAAATTGTTTTATAATAAAAATCCCATTTTTAACATCAATATGAAATGTATAAAATAATCTTGTTTTGAAATAAATTGTTTTATAATAAAAATCCTATTTTTATCACCTATATTAACTATATAAAATAGTCGTGTTTTGAAATGAATTGTTTTACAATAAAAATCATATTTTTATTATATAAATGAATTGTTAGAAATAGCGAAGTGTTGAAATAGAAGACAGTTAGATAAAAATATCATTTTTATCCAACGTATGAAAAGGATATAGTTTTGGAATCGAAGAATCGATATATATAAATAGAATTAAAATATATCGAATAACGAAGCTGTAGTTCGTATTTTGAAACCGTGATTTCAAACGATTAGTGTGGGAGATCTGACCATCGGATTTTCCCGAAATCGCAACCGTTGGGTTCGCTTTGGAAATATCTTTCCAACGGCACCAAGTTTGTAAAGATCCAACGGTTGGATTACCTGGAATGTTTAATTCAAATCTAAAGAAAAATAGCGCCAGAATCGATTATATATATATAAGTATAATTATATTAAATCGAATAACGACGCTGCAGTTCGTATTTTGAAATCGAAACTTCAAACGATTATACCGGGAGATCCGACTGTCGGAATTTCCCGAAACTGGAACCGTTGGATTCATTTTGAAAAGATCTTTCTAATGATGTAAATTTTGTGAAGATCCAACAGTTAGATTTTCAGATATGTGTAAATCAAATCTGAAGAAAAACAGCGCCACGGCCGCGTTATGGCCCGAAGCGTCGTTTTGAATAAATGGGCTATTTTAAAATAAATAAAAATAGCAATAAATCATTATAAAATATTATAAACGATATGGATGTGAAATTTAGAAATTAACTGAAAGTTGGCTAAGTCGAATGGTTTCCTGGGTGTTGATCTGATGTTGGTTTCGGCCTTCGGGGTTAATATTTGGGAAATCGTTCTCTTACTGACTGACGGTTAGTGACTAATAAATTGAAATGATGCATATGTATGTTAGTGTTGCACTTGTTTATTATATACACGAGTTGCTCAGAAAGACCGGGTTTATCTCATTCTGAATAACTGAATCGACGATAAGAAATCAAAGATGAAGACGGTGGTCGAAGACCGGAGATCTTCACCTCGTTTGGATGGTAACCGAGGTCCTGATTGAGAGGCATCCCGAAATATGGATAATGAGTGGTGATCGTCCAGACGTACGTGGTGATCGATAGGTTTGCAAGGTATATAGTGCCTTCGGTTTCGTTCAGACCCATAACGGACTTGCAAATGGACAATGTGTCAAACATTGGAATTTATTCTGTATGATTGATAGCCATCAGTTGCACGGTGTGAATTGCCTATGTGGCATGCTAAGATGCAGTGATCAGGGCTTCTGTTGGAAAGCAAAGTCTTGTGGTGATGATCAAAGCACCGCCTGTGTGGCGTAGCTTTGTGTATAACGTGAATTCGTGAGCCTCACCCCCCGGTATGAACCAGAAACGGGAGAGGACATCAGGGAGGGCATGCGTTTCTTTCTAGCTAGAAGTGGCGTCAGTGGTTTTACACGCCCTGACGAGTTTGACTTATGTGGTTGTTACTGTTGCGAGGCGTCTCGGTTTGATCGGACGATCCGGGTCCGATGGAGTCATTCGTTGGCTCATTGATGCCCCATAGGGTGGGGAAACGCAGTGTTCAGGAATTTTAATCCACATTGGTGGACCGGCCCTGGCAATCCAAAGGCTTGACTGAGTACTTGCCTGAGACACGGGCTAGAGCGTCTCGAAGTCGGTAAGGACTATCTTTTGCCTTGGTTCATGACGGAAATCCAATTTCCAAATACATACTGTGCGGTTTTGATTGTATACCTATACATGGCGATATAGTGGTATGGGGCATTAATGTCGTCTATGATTGATAGTTATGATTTGAAATTGTTTTCAAAACATATAAACACTAGTAATAATATGAAATCCTTTTGTTTTATTCGTATCAAGCATATTTTGGCTATTATAAGGTAAAACTCTATCCTTCGGTTTGTGTTGCATTGTGTGATGGGAACTGAGTCTTATAATGACTTCATTTTTATAAAATGCATTGCGATGTTTAAAAGAACGATTTGTTTTTAAAGCACTGGCGATCTAATGGAGTAAACCCGTTCCACGAAAGTGGCGTGGTCCTGTGATTAGCCATATTTTAAATGTGTTGAGTAGATTTCTCATACCAGTCCCATGACTGACTCGTAGTTTGTTTCACTTTTAAACTCGGGTGCCCCTTTTTCTGCACGGGCAGCCTTGTATTCAGGTTTTAGCTCACTTTCTCTGGATAGCTGGAGCTGAAGATGGATTCTATCATTTATCTCTCTTTATGCTGTTCAGCTCCTATTGTACATATTATGTTTGTTTTCCGCTGTAGACATTTATGTATAGCTGAACTGTATTTGTTCTAAGTATGATCCTGTATACTGTGTAACTCTGATGGTTACGATTATCCAGTGTATTATTGTTCATTATCTGGAGTATTTATTTATTTCTGTTCTGCTATTATCTGTTTATGTGTTATATTCCAAAGATTACCCTTGTCGCCGTCAGTACGGGATTTGGGGTCGTCACATGAACACCTCCGTTCTTCTCAACCCCACGACCACAATGGACCACCAGAGAACCCAAGACCACAGCCAAATCGAAGCCTTGTCTCTCCTCTACAAAACCCCCAACATCTCGGCCTCTCAAATCGATCAAATCTCCTCAATTTTAGCCAAAACCAAAAACGATTTTCCATGGTGTAACACCAATTTCGGCCACCTCCGACCACCATTCCATCCCAACTTTCTCCAGTAGGTAGATATCGTCCCGATCTACCACTTTCCCTTTGGAATTCCCCTCAAATTCATCACGAATTTAAAGAAATAAATTAAAATGTAAACGGGGACTTTTCTGCAAAAATGTTCGCTGGAAGTATGTTTGGAGGTGTTGATCAGAAATATGGCTGAGGGGGAAGTGTATTTATAAATAAAAATAATATTTATTTAAGTCGATGCGACGAACGATATTTTCCTTCGTGTCTATCGCAATTTCAAACATCGTTTATCCATTGCTGCACTCACATACAAACCCCGTTCGAGATGAGAATGGACGGCATAGAATAATTTGACGATACGGTCCTAATTAAACTTGTTTCATCGAATTCCGAGTTCGTTTGCTCGAATGGCCTTCGTTCACATTCAAAGGGTCGTTTTTATTTGTATTTTATTTTGCCACGCTCACAAATTAACCCCGATTGAAGCGCAGATTGAAACCTAGCAATAATTTACTGTTGCGGTCCCAATAAAATTTGTTTCGTCGAAAACGAAGGTCGTTTGAATAAATTCCCTTTTATAACTGCCAAATTCAAATTAAATAAACCAATTTTAAAATACCTCAATATAATATTAATAAAATATTGAAATTGGCCATACACGACCAGAATATCATACATTACCACAATAAAATATCCTGGGTTGAATTTGAAGCCAAATCGATATTATAAAAATTTAAAAACCCCTTTATTTAATATAAATAAATGATATAATTTATAAAGGAATTCCATAGCGACCTTTTCAAAATTTGATTTGGACATAAAATAAAATCTACAACACGAAAACTCGATTTTTCTCTTTCATTAGAAAGATATTATCCAACAGATTCTGACGTTTCTTGTTTCGAGAAAATCCGACTCATTTTGGGCCCTATACAGCCGTTTAAAGTTCAAAATGCCAAATTACGAACTACCGCGCCACTGCAGCTTGTTTTATAATTAAATTATAAATTAAACGTTATAACGTCGTTTTAAAATGAAATCGCCACTAAAATTTCAATACAAACCATATTTAACCATTTTAAGTTGTCCGCTCAATCTATACTGCGAATTCAACATTTTTCCAATATTTCAGAAATTAAAATATTATTATATTGTTAATATAATTTAAATATTTAAATTAAAATGGTCAAAATCAATTATTTAAATTCAAACTATTATTTTAAATAAATAAAATATTTCAAATAAATGGTCAGAAAATATGGGACATTACAGGAAATAGGGGGAGCTGATGTGGCAGTACTCTATTGGGTAAGAAAATTTAATTTAATTTTTATATATTTAAAATTTCAGAGAATAAAACGCTTATAACTTTACATAATGACTCGGATTTGGACGCGGTTGGGTGCGTTGGGATCGTGGTGGAATTGCGGACGTTTTGGCGCTGGTTTGGTTGCGTTTGGAGACTATCAAATTTTGGGCTTCTTTCGAATGTCTGATCCACTAAGGACCCGAAGGTGAGTGATTTTTCCACTCATGATGAACTAAATAATTCCCATATTTATCAAATTGAATTATGGAATAAGTTTGGTTGCATGGTTGTGTTTGATTGTTGATGTGTGATTTAAAATGTGACATACGAGTGTGTTAACATGCCAATTTAGTTCGATGATTAGTTATTTTATTAAATTTAAATTTTTAGTTGGAAATTCGAACCCTTGCTAATCCTGAAACAGTTTAATGCTGATCAGTTGAATGGAATAGTTGTGATGGATGTTGGTTGAATTTTTTTTACTGAATTGATAGTGACACTGCTGATGCTCCATACTTCAGTATATTGTATTGCATGTTGATTCTAACGGTAAATCCCATTTACCCTTGATGTTACGGGCATCGAATAAACCCGGGATTTATCGATAAAAATAAATTAAGAACACAGATTGAAATGATAAATATTTGTGACCCTGATTTGGATTGAAATGATAGATCCATCCCTGAATATCGAGAAATTAAATTTAAAATCACTTGGCCATAGGATTGCAAATTATATATGGACATCGGTTGGTTAAATGTTTTTAAATATTTGAAATTTGAGTTAATGGAAATTTTATTTAAAGGAAATGTGTCGATTTTGATTTTTTTCCCTTTAAACATGAACCTGGAATGTTAACGAATTTGTCTAGGGAAATTATCCAAACAAATTGAGATTTGTAAAATGAGATTTTATTTATATCTTTGAGTTTCCAAATTACGGTAAAGTGTGAAATTGATAATTTCCAATGAATTGAGTTTTGAAATGTAAGTTATTTGGGCATACTTGAAATTATTTCGAATTAGCATTAATATGAATTGGAATCCATTAAATTCAACGGTTTGTTTGATCATGGTTGAAATGAGATATGGAATTTAAATGAACTCCATTGAGACTTGAATATAGACTCAAACATTTGAAATTCGTAAGAAAGGAACAATTACAATTTAAATTTTTATTTTCAAAGATTATATATATATATACACATACCTTGCTTGTTCACAAAATAAACTATTTCTTTTCTTCATTTTTTTTATTTCAAAACTTTTAACCTATGAACTATTTTATTATAAATAAAATTTCCTTTATATTTGATTATTCAAAACTATCTAGTAAATTTTTAGTTATGTATATACACATTGTTTAAATTACCTTATTTTATTTCAACTATTATATATATATATATATATTACATAAAGAATTTCTTATAAGCATCTATTTTTCATAAGTATATTTTATGAATTGTAAATTTCTTTCGAATGGAAAGTATTTGGATTTAAACCATTGGTTCAAATGGAGTTGAGATAAAAATTTCATTCTATTTGAATATGAATCGATTTATATATAGAAATAAGAATTTTATTCTTCTCGAATATAAATGGATCACCTAAGGGATTGAAATGAGTTGAAGTGAAAATATATATTCTATTTGGATATGAATGGATTTCCGACCTTAAATCGATTTCGAAATAATTATGGTTTTGATATGAAATATATTCTACTCGAATATAGATCGATTTTGAAGTATTATATGATTATAATATATATGGATATGGAAATATATTCTATTTAGAATATAATCGGTTTGGTATGATTTATGATGTTTTTGATATGAAATTATATTCTATTTGAATATAAATTTGGTTCAAAACAGAATATGATATTTTGATATGAAAGTGAACCTTTATGAAATTTAAAAGAACCAACCGATGTGAAAGATGTAAGCGTTGGTTGTTAAGGAGACCGGAGTTGACATAAGGCATACTCTCTGTCAGTGTCGATACCACTTTGATAACTGTGAACGTTACGACGTATCCAGAATGAGAAATGATGACTTGGAGGCGATTATCGAATTGAAGAAGATGAACGATTACAAAATAGCCCTGGCCTTCGGGTCAGAATTGAAATGACTAAAACAGAAATTATACCATAACAATTGAGGTAGCACCACTGATTGTACATACTTCTTCGATACTATTTCTATGACTATGATGATGATGATTTGGGCCCATTTGATTTGGGAGTGTGATCTGAGGTGGGCGGTAGTGGCTGCTGTGCGTTACCACCGGTCCGGGAGTGCAATTGGTAGAATCCTACCCTGTGCATTGCCACGAGTGCCTTGTCATATTTATCCTTATTGAGCCCTATACGATTTTGATTTAGCATTGCCTTCTATGGAGTGCCCTCTGATAACACCAGTATGGTGAATTTAGGGTACTGTATAAACTGTTGGTGCTTATAAATGGCGTAAGGGTAATATGGTAATCCCGCTTACGCTATTTTTATGACACTTACTTTAGTGGATAGACACTATCATAATAGCGTATTATACTATGTATGTATTAGTTTAACGGATGCTCAAGAGATGGAAAAATCCGGTAACATCTCTTGAGTTACTGCACCCATGACGTTCAAGTTATTTCGTATTTTTATTTGACTAATATGAGAATGATTTAGTGCTGATCCGAGTGTTTGTTGTGTTTTCTTTTTAGGCAATACGCTCGGGTCAGCCGATGTTGCAGCTAGCTAAGATTTTCCTTCCTTGGAACACGAAGAGGAGGTTGGTATATATCTACTATATATAATATTTTTCCGCTGCACTTTGTTTCTGCTGTCATGTATGTATACCTGTATATGTATAACTCTGATAATCATTGATAATTATAGCTATATGTATCTTTCAACTATTTTAAACTGTTATTTAATTATTATATGTTGTCCTTCCGCTGTGAGAACTCTGCCTTGTCTTTCTCTTCTTTCTTCTTTTCTTCTTTTCCCAATAACTACCTATATTTGAGATTTGTTTGGATCGATATATGTGGTTTATTGTCGATTTTGAACGATTAAAAATGTGGGTCGTTACATTTAAGAATTTTAATAGTGGAAATTTGTTCCAAGGACACATTTTAGAAAAAAAAATTGGATCAAAGGACAAGCGATCTTTGCTATGTAAATCAAGGACTACTTTCATGTTTTAATTGGAAAAACTCCAAATATTTTAAACTAAGTAGTGTATTGGCATTTCACATATAATAAAAAGTGGATATTTGTTTCAAGGACACATTTTAGAAAAAAAAATAGATCAAGGGACAAGCGACTTTTGCTATGTAAAGCAAGGACTACTTTCATGTTTTAATTGGAAAAACTCCAAATATTTTAAACTATGGACACGTTTTGGCATTTCACAAATAATAAAAATTAATACAAAAATATTTTTCTGTGATTATAAGCTTAAAAATTAATAAAAATTAATTATGAAATGTTTATTTGTTGTAAATATGGAAGAAAAAGCAGTATAAGAAAATTATGGATGGAAAGCTAAATGCATATAGCTTCGTTATTTACGGTATAGCTTTTTTATGGTGCAAATGAGATTAGCTTTAAAATGACTTAATTATGTGTTTTGATGATACAATATAAAGCTATATTTTTAAGTTATAAACCTATATTCATTTAGCTTTCCGAACTGATTATTTTTATGTGTTCATAATAACACAAGTTGACTAAAATAATTTTAAAATCGTATTTTTTCTTTCAATTTTGAGGGTTGTTTTTTGTTTTATATATTAATTCATTAATAATGAGAGTTAAAGTGAATTTTATGTTGCATACTATAATTTGACCTTTGTCCTTAATTTAATTATTAAATTTAGTGGTCCTTTGATCTAATTTTTTTTTTGAAATTTGTCCTTCAAACTAAATACCCCATTTTAATAATATTATAATATTTAAATAATGGAATATTTGAATTTAAAGTTAAAGTTAAATATTGGAAATATAGTTTCCAGAAGTCATTATATAATTATAAACTATTTTGAAAGCAATTTGATTTGATTTTAATCATAAGTCGAAGTTAGGTCTGGATATAACTTGTCGTGCAACGGTAGTTCGCGAATTTCGACCGTTGACTTCAAATTGACGTACCGGGAGATCCGACCGTTGGATTTTCCCAAAAAAAAAGTTTTTCTCGAAATGAAAAGAGATTTAAAATGCATAGGAAATTTTTATAGTCCAACGGTTATATTTTGAAATATGTTCAAATTAAATTTGAATAAAAACAACGCCAATGCAATTTGGGACCTGAAATTGGATTTTGTTAAAATGAGCCATTTTAAATTACTAAAAATATATATAAATTATGTTAAACCATAATAAATGTTTTGAAAGTAATTTTTATTGAATTCACTAAGTTTGTAAATTTAAAAATTTATTTTCTGAAAACTAGTTATTTCAGCAAAGTTACTTGCAACGGTTTGAAAAAAAAAGTTTTGAGATAACCAGTGGTACCCAAATGATTTGGAAACTAATCCATAGGATTAAATAGGATATTGAGATACTTTGGGATTTAAAAGTAACAAACACAGTTAAGTTTTCCGAATTGATTTGGAATCGATTTGGTTCTAATTGGGATAAGTCTTTATAGATAGAGACCTTTACTATTTAAGAAATTTAAAGGAAAAACTGTTATTTCGGTTATAGTATTAGTCCGATTTAGGAATTTATATCGATTATGAGCTGATATGATTACCGTGAATATTTCATTGAACATGAAAGAATGATTTTGGGTTTATAGTGAATGACATCTAAAATAACATTTGTTTTATAACCCATTTGAAGGAGACGATGATTTCCCAATTTAAGTTGAAGAGTAATCTTTATTAAATTTGAATATAAATATTTAATGAAAGAGTTTTCTCTAGCTAACGATTATGGGAACAAAGTTTAAAGATTATTTAAAAGATAAGCGAGTTTTCCCAAATGAAATGATTAATAAATCATAAATACGATTTTGGGCTAGAGATACGATCAAAGAAAGATAAAATAATCTACCATAACATGATCAATGAATGGGTTGGGTTTGGAAATATGGTTCCCACAAAGATAAATGAAATCTTTAATCAAATTTGGATTTAAAGAATGAGATTTATGAAGGTAATTAAACTTACCAAAATACGAGGGCAATTAGATATGGGGTACCGCCATTTTTGCTTCATGGGATGAATAGGATGGGATTGGGATAATGATTTGAGAAATTAACTTTTTCATAAGATTTGATAAGCCCGATAAAATGTAGAAACCTCTGTTCGAGTTAAATCTATAAAATGATATTTTATATCAATTGAAATGATTTCCAAAGAAATATTTAAACAAGAGTTTAAAGTTAAATCTTTGATAAGATTCAAAGGGAGTAATTCCCAATGTAAAGAATGATTTGAATAAAAGAATATTCCAATGGAATAAGGCTCATGATATCTTGTAAATCTCTATTGATTTTAAAGGTGCGCTAGTTATTCGGAAAGACCAGGTTTCAACCTATTGTGAATAACCGTGATTGTTGACCGGAGACCTTCACATCGGAAGGATTGCTCGTTGATGCCTCGGGTGGCTACCCAAATATGGGGTTACATTACAACGCCAATCTGACCGTACTAGAAGCGATTCATATTGTAAGGACTTTCGCACCTAGGCAGGGTCGTGGAATAAAGTGCCTTTGGTTTCGTTCGCAACCCAAATTGAACTTGTAAATAGATGTGTGTCTGACATTGTATTTTACAGCATAATGAATTAGTTTCTAACGATATGTCAAAGATGTGGCGGAGGATCTATCCTCTTAGCTTAACACCCTCCTCTAAGATATATGTACTCAGAGGGTTATATATTAATAGACACGGGTTATATGTTGTGAATCGACAATGTGATATATTAAGTGATGAGCTATTGATGATCAAAGCTTTTATTGAAAAGCAGAGCTTTGTGTGCAAGCATGACTTCAGTACCTCAAAACCGGTAATGAGATGAAACATGATTAAGTATAACAGAGATAAGGACTAATGTTTCCTTTTAGTTGAGAAGGTGAGGCCATGATATAGAGCCCAAGAAATTAATTAGTGGATGATGGAATGAGGCTCCTCAGATAAAGGTTGACAACAACCGGGAGACGTTATGTTCAGAAGAAACCCAAAATACGCCAGTATAGGTGGGCCGACTTTGTCGCTACAGAAAGTGGCATTTGTTGATCCTTGGACATCCTGCTAGAGGTGCTACAAATCGCGACTAAGGAAGATCCTTTGCCTTAGTCATTGATGGAACCCAACTTCGAATACAAAGCCTTACGGTTTTAGTCGTACTCTATGTATGTAGACGTAATATACGGGTACCTACGTTTGTTAAGATTGATACATTTATTTTGAAAAGGTTTTCAAATATAGACATTGATAATAATATCAAATGATTTTCGCATACCAAGCATATTTGGTTATCATTAGGTAAAACCTGCTCCTTATGGTGTGTGTTTGCATTGTGTTATGGGGAGTAGGTCTTATGGTAACCTCATTTTCTAAAAAGCGTGAACGAAGTTTTGAAACTCTCTTTTGATGATGGTTTGAGATATGTATGACTTTTTATCTAGTTCTCATGCTGGTTAATCCAAATCTAACTCGATTGTTTGACAGTCGGGTCAAATCCGAGTATATTTCAGGTTTAGACAGGATTCGAGGAGTTCCCAAACGATTCCAGAAGAGCTAGCAATCTTTGTTAGAAGACGGGAGGTATTCTACTATCTATACTTGGATGTAGGGTTGTATTACGTGAGGATGCTGTTTATAGCTATCCATGGTATGTTATTTCAATTTAAAAGTTTCTGCTATAAAGTTATATTGAATATTGTATTTGTTCTATTCCACTGTGAGGTTTTGTTCTTCTCTTTGTTTATGTTTCGTTGTGTTTTCTCTGATAAAACCTCAATGGATTGAGTTTGCGAGATTTTCTTTTGTAGTACATAAACATCGTGGATGTGCTAAGTTTCGACCATCGAAGATCAAAAATTCGGTTTATAACACGACTTTTCAAAGATGCCTACTTTTTGGACTGGACTTGTGTGGCTTATAGTCGGTTTAAAGGGTGAGGGTTTTTGGGTCATCACATTTTTGATGAGCAACATATCCAATGTATACTTGATTTTGATCTGAATTCTAGCTTATGCTTATTATGTGGTCTTAAATACAGGTAGCAAGCACAAACAAATGTTCTTAAGTAGTTGTAGTCTGGTTTAACACTATTTTCATATATGCGGACTTTATTCAACACTTCAGTTGGTAATTTATTCATCAAAAATATAGTTGTGTTGAATGAATCAGGCTAGATTATCAAAGGCATAGATTCTTTAGCTAATAGAGGTAAACCAATCTCAACTATATGTCTATATTTTCTCTTAACTAGCCCATTTTGTTCTGATGTGTGTGGATAAGTGATTATGTGGCTTATCCCTCTTTCATGAAAATATGTTGACATAGGTTTATATTATGTTTCACCATCAGATTGTATGATCTTTACTTGAGCGAGAATTTATTTTTCTACCTGGTTTATAAGCTGAATTACAGTGTTACATGTTTCATCCTTTGACTTTAAGAAATAAATCTAAGTGTATTTTTTTATGCATCCACAAATGATAAGTAATATTTATATGCATAATCTGAGTGTATTGGGGTGGGTCCTCATAAGCCAGTGGCTATCATTTCGAATGGCTTACTGTATGCAGTACCAGAATATGAAAATGGTAGATTATGACTCTTTCCCACCTGACAATAAGTACAAACAAGTGACATGGGTACATTATCAAAATCAACATTATTTCTGTTATGGACTTGTTTTACAAAAGTAATACTTTTATGTCCAAGTTTATTATGCCACACATTAAGCACATCATTGCTTTCCATAGTTTTACTTTGAGCATGATTGCAGTTCTTTTGCCTCTTAACATTGTTATGGCAGTTGAAATGATTAAACTTGTATAAATCATGTACTCCTCTACCCTGCAAAAGAATATCATTAGAGAGTATGTCTCTTAGGAAATAGTGCTTAGGGTAAAATTCAAAGTATACCTTATTCTCATGGGCTAACTGAGACACACCAATAAGGTTCTTTTTAATTTTGGGTACTCTAAGTAGATTATTTAGTAGAAGTTTTCTTGTGCCAGTGATAGTACCCTTACCTATATGATAAATGTTGAGATACTTACAATTGCCATGCATACACTCTGATTACCTTTATAATCTCTGTGCCTACGGTTTAAATTGTCCAGATTATTAGTTAAGTGATTTGTTGCTCCAGAGTCAGGGTACCAGCTTTCATCATGAATAATATCTTGACTTGCTGCATCATTAGACTTTGAGTTGTTGTTTCCATTGTTGTCACTTTGAGTATTCTACTCACTGTGGACTTGTGCCACATTAGCATTTGAGTTCCTTTAATTGCTTGTATAACTTTAATAACTCCGATTAATCTGAAATAGCACTTAACTGCTGTGTGTCCCACTTTCTTACATATTTGGCACTTTGATCTAGTATTATTGTTGTATCCTCCTTTTTCTCTAGGTCTGGTAAAGTTAATTCCTCTCCTAGTTGATTGTTCTCCTTTTTTATACCATCCTTTACCTATGTTGCTTACAACAAAATTGATTGATAAATCAGGTTCTAGTGCTCTTTTTGTTTCAATTTGTGCCTCATGTGCAAGAAATACAGAGTGAATATCCTCCATTGAGAACATAACCTTTTGTAACGATATCACATCAACCACTTCCTAATAATCATCATTGAGGTCATTCAGGATGGTAAGAATTTGTTCATATGGAAATCTTTTGTTATGTAGCTTCAAATGTATCACACATTGTCTTTACTTTAACAAGGCAGTCCCTTATGGATATATTTTCTTTTCTCATACTCTGTTGCTGCCTTCTGTAGTACATAACCTTGGCTGCGAATTGAGAATTAAAATTTCTTTCAACTATATTCTAAATGTCATTTGAATTCTGGCACCCTATTACTTGTGGTAATAGTTTTGAACTGATTGATGAAAGCAACCATGAGCTAGTTAACGTGTCTTGTCTGTGGAAATTCATGCATTCTCTATTACTAATTACATTGTTTGCTACATCAGTGATGAACTTGGGTTGAATGGATAATATATCGTGTATAAAGCCTACCGGGCCATATCCTTGAATTGTAGCTTTCACTTGCAATTCTGGAGAAAACAGTTGTCTTTTTTAAGCTTTACAGTGATAAGTTGACATTGTGGACTTATCATTGCCTTGTTTAGATGCTCAACAAATTCAAGTTGCTGAGGGTTACTTGCATTGTTGGTTGTCGAAGAAAGTGTCTCACTAGCCATTGAGGAAAGCAGGAAAAATAAATCTTGGTTTATTCGAGACTAAGATGATGATCAAGTATGTAATACAAGTTTCAAGACAGTTGTGGACACCAGAATTCAAATAGTTGAGCAGATAGAATTGATTTCTAAAACCAGACATGTGAAAACACTTACTCACATGATGTGTGCTCTGATGAGTCTACCTGTATGGCACTTTCTTGGATCTTTGAATTGATTCCTTCTGATTCTTGATTCTAAAATATGGTTTTCTTTATTGTTTTGAAACATAATTCAGTTGTATCAATTTTGTTGCAGTCGAATATCTGATTCTGGTGTGGCACTTGGTTGGTATGTTGCATTCAACTCTCAGATGAAGAGATACAAATCCCCGATGAGAGAAAAACTCACTCGATGAAGCTTTTATAATGAGTTTCCCCTTAGCAATGGTATGAGATTGATGATCGATTGCTGGGAAGCTAATAGAGGCTCTAATACCATGTAAAGATTGTAACACATGAATGTGTAGGTACAACTTAATGATCAGAAAATGATTTTATTAATGTTGTTGAATGATTTACAGAAGAGAAAACAATGTAATAACCGAGATAAAATGTCTCTTGTACATAGCTGATATATATACAAAGCTTTTTGATAATAGGTTGTAATATACATCTCACTTTACATTACTTAGAGCAGCCTGAATATAATGAGATATTGTATATATGAAGTAGCAACCACATAGCTCATAATATAAACACTATTTGAATATCTAAAATTGATATTCTAGTGATGAATTTCCATTAGCTACCCTAAACATATCTTGGAGTTAACTCTTTCCATTGGCTCGAAATAAGCGCTCAACTTTATTGACTCTTGTAAGTCCTGTCTCAACATATAATGACATAAACAATGTACAAGTAGCTCTAGAGTGACATCCTAATCTCTCTCCATTCTTCCTCTAGGTTCACTTTGTAAGTAATGCCATCTCATGGTATACCTGATGCACTCACCGACGTTTTACCCAACTGGTTGTAAATACCTAGACATATGAGAGTTGTATGTAATTGCTAAACACTACATGCACAACCTCACCCATAAACCCCCTAACCATCTCATCTAATGACTTATACAAGTCTTTACTTGTTCCTTCATCGGTCAGTAATCTAAAGTCATCCATACTGAGACTATACGTTTAGATCACCCACATCTAAAATATATACAATATAACCCATGCATCAGTCAATAGCCCCAAATTAGGCATTTTAGGACTCTATAAGTTGCTTAAGTTGCATAAATATATAATATGTTTTGCGCACCATCGGTACTCCTTAGTTAGGCATGTTGAAATTATATCTTAATTGCCTAATATGCATATATATATATATATATAACATAATCCATGCACGGTAGGTATCCTAAAGGGTTTACCAAAGCAACATATAAATTTCTTAAGCTGCTATATAATCGATGTCTCCACGTAAGGCATAGAGTAATTAAATATAAATCGCCTTATTTGCATATATATGAACATATATAATATATTTTGTGCACCAATCGATAACTCCAAGTAAGGTTTACTGAAATTATATATAAACTGCATAATTTACACATATATTTATGCATACAATAAAAGTCAACCATATGGGAGACATACTATGTATCATAAACATATTTAATCGACAATCAAGATAACAAATCCATACTCTTATTAGAACAACAATTCACACACATACACACTCTCACAAAAATAATTCAATTAATAATTAGTATAGGAATGAGAACTTATGTGCCTAAATCATACATATTCGACATCTACCAAGGATCCTAATAAACTAGCCTATCTCAAATTGATGCATACCAATTCCAAACATTTATCTCTGTACTGTTACACAGGTCACTTTACATCGAAGTCTTATACTCTAGTATGTGCGAATCTAATAATTTATAAAATACAGACCATTATTCCTACTCTCATTTTAGATATTTTTTGATTTTCCAAACACTAGCCAAAGCTATACCATTACCTAAACTTGGTTTAATCAAAACAGAAAAAACCTCATCTTGGTGGGACCTCATACAGATAATATACAAACTTGATAAGATATTGATTTATATTTTGAATAAATACTTATTCAAAATCATTATTAAATTATCTTTTCACCCACTTTCCTACATTCTCTTATCTTGGTATATACATTACGGACTTTGTAACAACCCGTCTTTTCGACTTTCAGAAGTCGACATTAATACATCTATGGTATATATTCATGTGTTGAGCATTTAAGTGTTAGAAGGATATTTTGTAAGGAAAAAGAAAAGTAAAAACCAAATCCCACAATGAAATAAATAATATATAATATATAAATGATCTTTATCGAAGAATTTTTTTTATGTATAGTCAGAGAAAAGAGAACTTATGATTAGTCCGGACGGAGATAAAGACATATCCTTACAAATGTTGATAAATACACAAATGACGCATTAGAAAATAAAATAAAATTATAAGGGTACGACTTGAAAAACCCGCTCATTTATCGAAGCTTCAAAACACGCAAAGCTAAATTTAAAAAATATGCTTGGTCTGACACCGAGAATAATAAGAAAATAATGTTTAAATTAGTCTGGTAAAACCGACATGAGAAACATAATCAAATGGATTATTATACCTTATAAAACCTTTAGAAATAAAGGTGTCTCATAAGACCATGCCACATATAAACATGGACAACTTTTAACTGTGGTGACCAAAACCATTTTATAAGATATCTTGTGATATTATAATAACACCCAAGGTTTAAAACAAAAAAAAATATGGAACACAACTGAAATTATTAAATTAACTAAATTTCAGTATAATAGGCATGGATCTAAGACCTTAAAGGCATGTATTGGAAAATAGATTTCATTACCGACAAGATTACTGGGATACCGCCCACCATGGTACACCTTTAAATGTTGAACCTGTCGACCTTTTCATAGCATGACCGGTCTACTTGTTGATAGATAGTACTGAGTATGTCACCATCTTCATCACACCTAACAACTGTATTATGCCTCAAGCATACATAAATTAAAATATTGGTTTAGATCAGGGGATGAAAATACCTAATGAGAGCGACTGATATAGCATTGTGGCATATCACATATTTTAGTAATTTCCGATTAATAAAACTTGAAATTATGCTTTACATTTATATAGCAGTCCTACTTGGAATGCTAACACTGCCCTCTAAGAAATAGTGCAATGCCACCCTTCGTCCATACTAGATATGAAAAAAGAAAGATATTAATTCTGCAACCTAAGGATTATAGCAAGTAACCCTGGCACTTCAGAGAGCTTCACATTCGATTCCTTCACCTTCAGGACGTCTTCGAATTGAACATTTTAGCTAGTTCAAAATGATTTTTAAATAACTCACATATATCTGATCCTTGTCTCTCCATATCAACAACCAATGTTTCCTGTTAAAATCAACTCCGGTTCCTATGGAAACAAGCAAAGAATTCATAAGAGTGAGGATCACCTTAACTGTTTAAATGGATAGATCTTCCTATACTTTGTCCTAAAAGAGCACATTGTGTTTGTATGTATAGTAGTATCATCTAAGGTAAGTGTACTAAAATTCTCATGCTTCCTTTAGATATATCCAGAGTTGGAAACTGGATAAAATTTGCTAGTCGGTTATTTTCCTATCAAATAAACAACACTCAATCATAGATTCGATTTCATTGAATCACCAAGCCAAATTTTATTAACATTCCATTATTTAAGTCTGTTGAATTTTTTATACAAATTATATATATAGTTAACTCACTGTGTGTGTGTGTGTTAAGTAATTAACATAGTTTTCCATTTCAAACTCATATTAAATGGGTCAAAAATAAATGTCATTTAAAATATAATACAAACCCAAACCGCTTATTTCAGGTGTTAACTATGGAATAGCAATTTCATACCATCATAATATTAAGAAGGATTATTTATTAATTTCATAAGATTGGATTTCTTAAGTAAAATCCAATCATACATGGAAATAAAAAATTTATACCAAACATTACTCTATGATTTCAAGCTAAAAATATTATTTGAATAACAATAAAGCTATTAAAGTTGGGGTATTATTGTCTCGACCTTGACTCGGTATCACTCTTGCCCTTCAAGATGGATAAAAGGTTCCTATCTCAACGTTTTAATGTCTAGTATATGGTTTCATGTGTTCCATATACAATTCATTTTAAGAAGGTTGTACAAACCCTATCTGTTTCAATAAATTCCTTTTTATAAAGCAAATTATTATTTTTTTAAAAGTCTTTTCGTAAGCAAAGTTATCATTTACACATTATTATATTAATTTAAACTCCGTTATTAAATAAATCAGCTTAACTTAAAGCACATTTAATTAAATTATTACTTAAATTTAAACATCATTATTATATAATTATTTAACCTAAAATACAATTTAATGAAGCAAATAATTAACTTAAAACCTTTTTAAGTAAAATAATTAACATCAAACTCCATTCTTAAAATAATTAATTAACTAACTTATAAAACATTATTAATTAAAGATTGAATTAACTTAGGACAATATTAATTAAATGATGATTAATTTAAATATTATTTAATATAATAATAATTATCTTGAACATCATTGATTAAAATAAACATATTATTAATTAATAACTTAAATGCATAGTTAGATTAACTTTAAACATTGTTAATGAAACTAATAATTAAACGTTATCAATTTAACAATTTACTTTAAATTGTTCTAATGCTTACGTTGATTTCACATCCGTAACCTATCCAATTTGGAAAAA
Source organism: Allium sativum (assembly GCA_030737875.1). Taxonomy (NCBI): domain Eukaryota; kingdom Viridiplantae; phylum Streptophyta; class Magnoliopsida; order Asparagales; family Amaryllidaceae; genus Allium; species Allium sativum. The sequence goes on from CM060915.1 coordinate 651,871,686, forward strand.
GGCCTAGCAAAACTTAATTGTACTTAAACAAGATACCAATGTATGTCAGATTGACATTCAAGTTACAACATACGTATTTAAACAACATAATAAAACACATAACGTATCATTATACCATCAAATTTCACTACAACATACGGGTTAACTTATTCTATAAATGCGTTCTTCATGCTAATACAAAATCATCGCTGAAAATCGCGTAAATGGATTCCGCATAAATGAGTTATCCAAATTTTATATGTTTTCTAACTTTAAAATCCTATACATACATGACACATAGGCACCAGCACTCATCCTACCAAGCCAACATGCCCATAGAACACTGACCCTAACCAAATGGAGCGTGCACATGCATATACCTTTCTCTTCAGGAAAGGAAAACAAACTCCAATTCCATATTCAAAACCTAGAAACGAATTTCACACATGCATTTGTAAGTGACAAGTTTACCTTTGTTTAAGGGTATTGCTTAAAATACAAATTTACCTTGAAAATTTGTAAGTGACAAATTTGTTATAATTTCACACTGCTGGCTAAGGTAATATTTGCATCGAAAGTGAGACAAACACCCATTCGATCAATATGTGATAATTATAGATATAAAGAAATTAAAAGGTGCTAGAATGTATAGAATTCATAGTCTTTATCCAAAATACAACAGTCTACATCCATTGTCCACTTTGTTAAGGAGTCTTTCCTTATTTTACAAAAGTGATTTACAACTATATTACTTATAACTTAGATAAGAATCCAATGAAGTATATGGAAAATTAGTTAACTCAAAAAATAAGAAGATTCGAAAGTTCCCATCAATTTGCACCTCACTTGTATTTATATACAAAAGTTTTCAAAATAGACCTTAGGATTAGCTCACCATGTTTTACATATGGTATGATCCATTAAAAAAAGATCATGACCAAATTACCAAATAAATTTCAACTCAGTACCGAGTTGTGCTTACAACTACATGCCGAGTTATGTCATTTCCATTTTCAAGTCATGTGCTCTGTTTCGTTTTTAGTTTCCTAAGCCTATTATGGTGGCTCATCATTTAATGTTAACTTAGTAACGAGCAACTTCAATATGTAATTTCCCTATTTTTCATTTCACTACTTGGCTTAACTAAATATTGGCAGAGTACCTTCTAATGGCAAGCACGGATTGATACCAATTCATAGGAATTCACTTGGATTTTGGTTTCTAGTTTTACACTTTCGGGTTTCTAGTTTATTCTGTGACCATTCAACTATTTGGATTCATCAAGATATTGTTAATTCAAAAGTGGGTAATAGTTTCCCTTTAACATGGTCCCTGTGTTAAAAGGCATGCTTTGGATTAAAATAAATAATCAACTTCAAGCTTCAATTTATAAAGGCGTCCTTGTCCTTTGAACTGTTTTCATAAATTAATACACCTTCTATGGCTTGACATGTCTCTTTAAGAAGTGGCACATTCATGTCGTTTGCATGATTCAAGACCTGAAGTAACCCACTTGGCTTATCACTTAGTTTCAGAAATCTTGGAAGACTCTTCTTTTGTTTGGTTAAGCAGTACCTTGCCTTCTCACCATTATTGTTTCTTATTTCTATTTTCATTTCTTTTTCTTTTTCTTTCCTTATGCGCGTTTTGCTCGATGATATCCACTAATAACATGTAACTCAAAACCAAATTTTAGCAGACTTTCACTTAATAAGGCTTCATTACTTATCCTCTTTCACTTGTATTCTCAACTAGACTCTTCACTTATGAATTCATTCTCTAACCACCATTTAGCTTTCTATTCAAGCCACTACTAACTTAGTGCTATCTTACAGCTTCGCCACCAGCCATCTTCGGCCACCTCCATCTCCACTTTGATTGACTCAATAGTAATCCATACAAAATTATCCCTAAACAAGTTGAATTGTATCCAGATTTCCTTGACTTGACGCTGCTATTTTCATTGTCTTCAAGCTCATGTAGGTGGTAACGGCCACTTCAAGGTTATCGATTCTTGATAATCACTTCTTACCTATGCTCTACCACGTTAATGCAAGTTTTCCTCTTCTTCATGATAGATTTAGGTATGCTCTAGGGGAAACTATGTTTTTTTTACATATATCTAACTTAATAAATGACCTTGTTCTAACTAAAAGGTATTTTGTTTATATTATATACTTTAAATAATATATTTATATTAATTAATTTAATTCAAAGTACATTTGTTAGAAAATTTCATAGAAGTTATGTTATTTGATAATAATTACAACGTGTTGTAACAAGTGTAATTTATTACAATAAAATTAAATTTGCCATTTTAAATATTCTCAAGTGAGATTCATTGAGATTGTGATATATTTGTTAAGACTAAATACATAAATCTTTCCAAATGTCAAGCAACGTATTACTTATAGTTGTTGAAGGCACCTAGTGGTTACTTACTAAAAGTTATATAATAACTATGGAATGACTCACTCAGTAGTAGACTATTGGTTAATACAAATTAGATCAAACTAGAAAATATGGATGTGACTAACTTACATAGTTCTCTCATCTTGATATTACTATAGATCTTCAATATGAAAGCACTACTTTGATTATAGTCAAACCATGGCATAATGTCGGTCGAGTAACTGTAGTTTGGTTAAATGTAAGTACTGTAAGCAAAGCATTATTCAGGAAAGGATTTATCTCCTCAATTACATGAGGTAAGTATAACATTAAACTCCAGTTAGCTCAAACTCAAGGTCTCCAACCAAGGCACATTGATTATTAATAATTTTTGTTATTGTATTGATGAATTAGTGTTTAGATTGCAAAACTGAATATGGAAAACATTGGAACTTTGACCAATATAAATTCCACAAATCCAAAGTGATATAATTTTAACAAAGAGAACTGGTGTAAAATATAACTTAGAATCTGGTAACGCTTAATAATGTAAAAATTAGCATATACTTAAAACTAAGAAAGTAATAATTTTGGCTATAATTTCACATCACCTGCTAAATAATGTATGGAAGATAACATTCAAACAGTATGATGTTAATCATTGGTTGAGTTTACACCTGAGAGTCACACAAACGTAAGATGAATTATTTTTAGATCGAATGATTTAATTTTTTTATAAAAATTATGAATTAGTGAAAATAATTATTATTTGTGAAATATTAATTATTAGATTTAAATATAGTTTAAGGAATATATATTGTTTTTTTATATTTATAACAATATAAATATATCTATTAATATGAGAAATTGAAAGGACTTAAATTGGATCTAATTGAAATATCTACCTAGCTTAAATGGGCTATTAGAGGCTAACTTTGGTTAACAATAAGTTGTATAGCAGGAATCAAAAATTGGAGTTAAGGAGTGTAATGAATGGTTAAGATCTATTGAGAAAAGGTAAGTGATTTGATCCACTTTCCTCTTTGATTCAACCACTATAAAAGGAACCATCCTAACTTAACTTTGTTTTTTTTCTACTATATCTATCTATCATAGGGTCGAAACAATCCTTTATTCTTTGCATAAGAACTTAAATCAAAACCTCTTGGATAACAAAGAGTATGTGGTTCAACGACTAATAATCTGTAGAATCAAGAATTTTTCTAAGAGGGGAGAACTCATCATTGCAAGTAGACTTGAGGGTATTAGTTTTAGGTAAGTGGTTAGTTCATGTATCAACTCGCTTTTTTGCAAGGTCACCAAACATCGAATTCGGCTAGATGGCTTTCTCAATGAATATAGATTGAAGCCTCAAGAGATGATTTATTAGTTCAGAACTCAAGCCACGAATGTGAATTCACTCAAACAACACTCTATAATTGCGTAAGTATGGATTTGGAATTCTTGTAGGCAAGAGATAGGTACATATCCCTTACCATAAGCAAGGATATAGATATGATAATCAAAGAATTAACCTCATAAACAAACATTTTCGCCTCAGTAAAATCACTTAATATCTCAAGTTTTTACCTAAGCGACCTTAACTGCTATCATCGATAACCCGAGTTATATGCCATTGAAAACCCATCACAGGGGTCACATCCCATTACTTTGAAAGTTAAAGGATATATTCCAATCACTATGCTATAGAGATTGATATCGATCCCTTATATTGTTTGTGATCTTATCTATATTTTCTAGTAGCATTTGACTTGGTCTTTCAGTTATCTGCAAATTTTCAGGCCGATCCAATGAGTTCTTCACCCATAAATTTAGCATCTTCTACGTAAGAAAGAGTACCTTTTCTTCTACTAGCGATGAGACTCTGTAAACTTTCTTATTTAAACCAATTGTAACTGTAATCTCTCTACAATATAAGTAGAAAGAATTACTTTTAAATGGACGTAGGTTAAAAATATGTCGAACCACAATAAAATCTTGTGTCTCTTTTCTTCTTATTTTCATGTTTCTTCTTTATTTTATTTTCACCATTGCATTTCTATTTAGATTTTGGATTACTCTTTCTATCATAATACTTAGGTATTTGTGATCATTTTTGACATAAACATTTTGGTGCTTTCATTGACAGAACTGTCACCCCCTCATTGGAAGAGCTTTGGTAGGATTATCAACAGTAGTAGACTAATAGAAAGAACTTTGATTAAGGAAATGGACAAGAGGGTAGTCAAAAGGTGTCCTAAGTAGGGAATAATTTATCAGTATACGTTACCAGAGAGGAAATGCAAACCATGATGTACGAAATGCTAGCAAGAATCAATGCATAATAGGATTATATGATGGAAAAATTAGTCAAAAGGATTAAAAAATATATAAAGGAACTAGAACCTTTGGAGTTCAAATTTTGGACCATTAAAATTGTTGCGAATAGGTAAAGGAACGAACTAGAGCAACTGGGATAGACCCCAGGACCTATGATAATGATTAACCATGATCCTTACCAAAAGGTCGACAACGAACCCATAAAAGAGCACAACTTTGGCTGACTTAGAATGTTACAGGACTTTTGGTATGTATTTGACATGTAAATTAAAACATGTAACACAAGGAATATGTATCGGAATGCCCTCGCAGAGTCGAGGGGTAGGAATATGGATCAAAGGCTACCGATACAAGATGATAATTGACAAGTGGAAATGATTTGAAAAGCTATGAGAAGCGGATTGTCCAATAAAACCTTAAAATATGCGAATAAAAGTCTCCTCACTGCTAATACGAACTATGTAAGGAATCTACTGGATTTCAACCTACTGCATTTAGATTCGTATAACGAAAAAAACGTTGGGAAATTCATTTGATGTGATATATAAGGCATGTGGAAGTACTTGGGGCATCGGATGAAGTTATAGTGTGAAGCTTCCTTTGTGCTTAATAGATATAGGTGTGTTGTGGTTCAAGTGGCTAGAAAATGAATTCATAAGCATGTAGACAAAGCCGATAGATAGATTTGTGAGGCAAATTTGGGTCTATGTCACTATACCCAAGAATGTGATTACTCTAATAATGGTGAAGAAAAGATAAGGCGATATCTTAAAAAAATATTAGACCTGGTTTAATGTGGCAGTTGCTATAGTGGATAAGTCGGATTCATTGACGATATTGATGGTAGTAGTTTCAGGGATATCTGATGATACATATCTTGAAACATATTTAGAGTGGGATCCTTCGATAGATATCAATGAGCTTTACCATAAGGATAAAAAAATTCTAGAGTAGGAGGGCATTGCAACAAATAGAAAATAAATTAAATCTACCAAGGATAGAGGACCATTTAATGAATTTTTAAATAAAAACAAAAGAAAAAGAAAAGTAGATGATGGATATGGTAGCCAAAAGAACCACTGGAGAGAACAAAGCACTATTGATACATTGAATTGAATGAATCGTTAGAAACGATTTATGTGGATACCCAAATGCACTTAATGTATCAAAGGCCAATGCGAAAGGGAGTCCATCAGAAAAACACTTCCTATTCCACGAACTAGACTGGAATATCATTAGTGACTGCAAATGTCTAAAATACATGGTGCGAAAGCATATGTGGAGTGGTCAACTCCCATCGTACATCGAGAATAGAACCAGGATAGTAGAACATGAGCTACCATTATCCAAACCAAATTGAAGAGAGCTTATCCCAGGGGAATAGATCATCCCTTAATAAGGACAACATAAATGTGATAAATAATAAGTAAACCCTACAATAAAACGACAAAGTCACTTGCATATGTGTATGATCAAGGCTTAGTCTGTATGCATGCTCTGAGATGATGATGAATCGTCATGCTCAGAGAGGCATGTAACGCCCCACCCCGAGACCCACATTAACAAAGAGACTACATAATAATTATGTATGCTAACGCAGAGAACAGGGATGGTTAAAGGCGACCAACTACGTCCTTATCTTAACTGTCTATTGAAAATGTTGATAAATCTATGTATTTTCTCAACTCAAGTGGCTCAACATATCCCATAACAGTTAATACAAAGCTATAGGTGGTCGTGGATCTATCAGAACAAAACACCATAACTAAATGGATAACTCATCACAAAATAGTTCATATACACATATATTTATATATATAATCATATATCTCAATTCAATACAAATATCTCAATAGAGCGGTATGAAGACCTCTCAATATACATGAAGCAAAGAATATACAACTCGATAATATCTCACAAGAAAGCTAACAATCCCAAATAGATGACTCGACCCCATAAGGAAGAATCATGAAACTTCTAAATCCAAATGAGAAGATAATACCTAAAACAAACTCGGTCTCATCCGAGTGAAAACACACTGGTTAGGCTAGCTAAATTTATCGGTTAAATAGAACAATCGATAATGTAAATTAAGGGATAGATACGGTGTCCTTTACTCAAAGGATACCAAGCCATAACAAGAACTCTGCATCGTAAGAAAGAATGGTATCTCTTCTTGGTATTAGAAGAGATGATAAGACAAGGTTATACTCAAGTGGTAGAATCGACACCTAAGTAAGTAGGACATCAACAGGTAGAGTCTTAAAGGTAAGACTCATGTAACGACCCGCATTCTACGCATCGGGGGATCGTAGAATATTTATTTCTTTCACATATGAAGTCGTATGGTCATGTAACTTTGGGAAACATCTATTAGAGTCATTTCCCATGTTCATGATTTTTGTCGATTTTTAAATGACCATTTTGCCCCTAGTTGGTACTGTTTTGGCCATAACTTTTTATTGGAAAGGAATTTTGACCTGAAACCGCTTCCATTAGATTCGTTTGATGGTTTACCTTTCCGTAGATTGGTCATAATAGTCAAACGGACTTACCGTTTGGGAGATATGGCTGAAATAAGGTTTGGAAGGTGAAAAACTGCTTAACCGGATCAAATAGGGTGATTAATGAATAGGCCCATAACCCATTTCGGAATTAGGGTTATGGGGAGGCTGAAATGAGTTAGAAGATCATTCCATTTCAGTTTTCTAGCTTCCACTTATCTCCAAGAAACCCTAGAAATGGCCTCCAACCTCTAAATCACCTCCAAATCACCTTTTGGTCAAGGATTTGGCTTAGCAACCTCTAATCAAGGAAGATCTACACCAAAGCAAATTTTGAGCTGCTGTTTGGCATTGGGATTCACATCAAATCAGAGATTTATTTCAGATCTTAGTTTATTTGTGGCTAAGGTGAGTGATTTGCATAGTTTTGCACTAATTATGGCTAATCAAGGGTAATTAGTGTTAATTAGCAAATTTATACACTAATAAATTCGGGAAAAATGTTCATAAATTCTTAAATGATGTTTTAGACCTCTGATATGAATTTGGGTTGATTTGGTTAAGTTTTGCTAATCTTATCATTAGTTTCATCTAAACATGCTTAAGGGGAAATATGGGGTTTTGGGTATGTTTGATCCATTTTAACCTATCATATTGATGTTTTGATGTTTGTGGTTGATTATGCATGTTGCTATGACTGTATGATATGCTTTGTGATTGATTTCAATAGTTAGAGTGGTCGAAAACGTCGTCGAATGGCATAAACACATGCTGGAAAAGTTTCAGAAAACAGTGCAGGTTTCAGATCGGATCGGATATGGGGGCTCGGATCGGATATGTTGAACTGGGCAAGGGATTCGATCGGATCGGAACCTGACACTTGAGAAAATTGGCAAAAAGGAAGGCCACGCTAACTGAACTAGGATCGGATCGGATTAAGGAGGAGGGATCGGAGCGGATAGAGGAGGATTGTAAAGACCCGGAAAATTCGAACACTTAATCTTTGAATAACATAACAATTTGTAATATTGTTAACTGTTATAAATATGATTTTATAACCTTGTTAAATATCATTTAATTAGTAATCTATAATTCTAGACTCGTTTAGGAAAAATTCTTTAAAAATATATTTTTGGTAAAATATTGATAAAATGACCGAAAATCGTTTTATCAATAAATGGCTATTTTCTCAGTAAAAGTTGTTGAAAATTTTAGTGAATTTCTAATTAATCATTAGGGAAGTAGTTAGCTAATAAAAGTATTTTTCATATTTATGGTTAACTATTTTGATGATGTCATCATTTTCAAAAATGAGCATTTAAGGAAAGTTTTTGTATTTTGGGTATTTAAGTATTCAAATAAGTGCTTTATAATTTGAATATGCTTGTTTTAATTGTTTAAATAAGTTAATGGATTTATTTCCAAGTTTTGTTTACTTGAATAAATCATTTGATAAAGAACTAAAAATATGATCGAGGTTCAACTTCCAGATTCACATCCTATCGTTGAATAGAAGTTGTTTCATATCGTTGCAACGTTGTTTGATATATTTGTATATATGCACATACACATATATATGTAATCATAATTAGTCACATCAAGAGTTTAGAAAATATCCTAAGTGTATGTATATAAGCTTCTTATATGTATACAAATGAATGCTTACTTGAAAAAGCAAACTTACCTTCTCTTACACACATTTCACTTCTCTTACACACCTTTCACTTCTTTCATGAGTGTGTTTAGGGTTTTAAGGGCATTTTGGTCTTTTCCCATCCACTTTCTTTTTCCTATATAAGGAGGGGTATACCTCCTTCTTTCTTACACAAAATTCCTAAGCAAAAGTGAAACTTTTTAATGGCTTATCTTCATCTTCTTCCTCTTCCTTACTAACTTTCTCAAACTATACTCAAACCAACTCCAAATCAACTCAAACTTTGAGTGTAGCCTTCTTATGCCATTACAAGACCTTTTAGCAAGTTAGAAGTTGAAAAATCCAAGCCCCTCTCAATTTTCATCTTTGGCCGTGAGCTATATAAGGAAGAAAGCAAGGAAAAACATGGGAAGGAAGGAGGTTGCTAGCTTGGATCTTTGTTCTTATTCTTGGATCTTTGTTCTTATTATTGGATCCTGGATTTTCTAAGGATTAAGGTGAGTTTACTCACTATTTAGGACATCAAACATAAACCCTTTTGCATGTTTTTAACTATGCTTAAAGTTGCTTGAATGTTGGTAACTTATGTTAAAAATGTTGTCTTGATTCTTACTTTAAAAGTAAGCGACATATGTGATCCATGTTAATGGATTGGAATGGACTTGAATGGACTTGGAATTGGACTTGAATTGACTTGTATAACAAGTGGAATGGACTTGAAACAAAGCACATAAGGATTAGTAGGGAATTGACATATTGTGGACTTGAACTTGAAAGTGCACTTATAGCGATAGTCGCTATATATGCAGTTTTAATTGTTGTGTTTTCAATACATTGTATGGAACTTTGTAATGACGTCCTTAGTGATTTCTTATCATATTAAAATGGTTGTTTAACTTGTATGTTAAATTGAAGTAAGTTTGAAAGTGTGTGAAGCTAGAATAGTGATATGAGTGCACTTGCTAATTACTTGTTTATTGAATATCATGATTATTGTGCTTAATTCTAATAAGCCGACGAGTAGGCTTATCTATCTGTGAGTGTCAAGAATGGGGTGTCTAGGCAAGGGGTGATATGCAACCAGTGCTCTAACTTACCTGGCCTCACTCTTGACCGAGGGATAGTTAAGTTGATAATGTCGGAAACGAGTTAAGTACACGAAGTGTGATTTCTGTAAGCATAAAATGGTTTTGGGTTTGTCGTGACAACGTGTTAATTACATTAGTCTTAAACCCTCTCAGATTATATCATGGAAGTAAATATAATTGAATCTTTAAACAAACATTTAAAGATAAATTATAAAGGATTGTTTTGGGTTTGTTGTAAACATTGTTTTAGCAACACTTGTTTTAAACCCTTAGAATGTAGTTAAACTGGAATATACAGTTTAATGGTTTTGAATATACTTAGATCTTTAATAATTTATTTTAAAGATAGAAACAAGTATAGAAATCTTTCAGAATAAAGATATTGAATAAGATGTTTAACTTATAAAGAGAAGAGGTTCTTTATTAAACAATGGTTTTAACCTCTTTGATTTTATTTTTAAGAAAAATCTTGTAAATTGATTATGGTGATACTTATACCGGAGGGATAAGTATATGAATATGTTTTGTAGTATTGAAGTTATAGAGGGAATCTTAGAAGTTAATTATGGATATACTTATACCGGAGGGATAAGTATATGAATACGATTTTAAGTATTCAAGACTATAAAGGGATAGTGAATTAGTAGAATATATACATATACACCTTTTATATGTATAAGTTGAATATATACGCAAGTATATAAAAGAATATTAATCGAGTATGAGTTATTGATTAATAAGCAAAGTCTTGTTAGACAAATGAAGTTTTATTAGATAAAAGGAGTTTTACTAATAACAGAAGTTTTAATTAATGAAAGGTTAATTAAATGGTAATGGGATTAGAAGCCGTTTATATGAGTTAACCGTGCTTCAACTGTTTATCATGCTATGTGACTTGATAGTAATTTGATTGTTTAACACGCTTTGTAACCTTGATAGTGCCTTGGATGTTTATTCAATTGTTATGGAAATTAAGCGAGGCTGTTTTCCATATACAATCGTCTATTGTGTGAATTGTAGTCAGTTAATTGACTATAGAACTTGACCTTAAATCTAGCGACTAGTTTTGAGGAGACCGGGATTGGTAAGTGTTCTACTTATCAAAAAAACCACTTCAAAACTAGTATACGAGTTCTATGTTTTGGAAGCGGCTGGGAAGTGAAGGCTATGTGGTGATTCGAGATCTATTGAGATGCTCGAACACATTTAGTAATTCTAAGGTCTATGAAAGAATCTATGTGTGATTCCAAGATCTATTGATGTATTGGAATCCATGTGTGATTCCGAGATCTGTGAAGAAATCTATGTGTGATTCCAAGATCTATTGAGCTGTGGGATTCCAACTGGGAATTCTTGTTCTGTTCGAGTGGTGAAGATTCATGTGAACGATGCTGAACGAAACCTCGACATCGGAAATGGCTAAAAACAGAGTAGGAGCACAATCTGGGGTTTTGCTAACCTACGGCAGGATATATTGACTTCATATCTAGTGTATGCTTATTATCGAATCGTTGCGGGAGCTCTTTGAAGTTGCGCGCGGGAGTTGGGTATATTTGGTTCCACGTGGTGCACTCTGGTGTTTTCGTGCGTGGGCCAGTTGTGTTTACCTTATGGTATATTTCATCTAGAGATATACGACGCTCGGAGGTACTTTCTGACCCTTGTGCATGGAGTTCGGATCTATATTGAGAGATCTCCGATGAAAAATCCAATATGCGAACGTGCCTTATCGGTTTTGTTTGTACACTTAATAGTTGTTGAATGTAACCAATGTAACCATTCCTTCTATGTGAATTTATTTATATTCTACGCCCTAGACATTATTTATAATACAACTATACTTCTCATAATAAATGGTTGGTTTCAATTGAGGGGAAAACTGGAGCGGTAATCTGCACAGTTCCCTCAGTGTTGTTACATGCAATATGTATCTTGAGTTTCTTATACCAGACTGATGTTTGACGCTTAGTTTATGTTTTCCCTAAAACCCTCACGTACTCCTTCGAGTAGACTGAGTATAGCAGGTTTTACTTTGGATGCTTTGGAGCTTCTGGAAGAGAGTTGGAGTTCAACTTACCGTACTTTTTATATCCGCTGCATTATATGTTGTACATCAACAGTGATGAGGACATGTTGTTATGACTGTTCAAGTTGATGATAGGTTGGTCTTCTCTGATAGTTGTAAACATACAGTTTATTTTATAAAGATCATTCTTTATATTATATGTTATCGTTCCGTTGTGAGATTCTGATATTGTGTCCTCTTCTTTCTTAGTCTATTTGCTTTTTATTTTATTTCACCCTAACTTTTCGTCTTTCCGACACTTGGGTGCTCGGCACGTGAATACCGTGGATGTATTAGTGTCGACATTCGAGGGTCAAAAAGTCGGGTCGTTACATTTGGTATCAGAGCACAAGGTTAAGCGAACACCTTGGCTTAGGTTGGGTATGACTCATCAAGAGATAGGGTAATGGAATGCCCTAACATGAGTTGAGTGTATTATATATAAGAGAGCGCGTATTTGTTAGTGCTATAAATATATTTTATGTTGTGTTAGTTAATCTTTTGAGTGGTTTATGAATTCTGGTCGATATATGGGACGCCATGGTATCGATAAGGATTTCTAAATACTTAAACAGGGAAAATCGACACAATATTGGTTTTAAATTGGTAAATGAAATAATTTTACCTAGGCTTATATTTTTGTACAAAATATAATCTTTCATAAATTGATATAGTTATTTATGATGTGTTTGGTTGTTAGAAATGATAATATTCAACTATTATTAGTTATGGTTGATCAGTTTATGAGCACGAACTATTGCTTGTTGACTTATAACTAGTTTACCTTTTAAAAACATGGGTTGGGTAGATGGGAATAAGTGATAACATTAGATATGAACACCTTGTGAATTAAGTTTCATAGTTTGACTATAAGGCGTTTAATGATGATGTAAGGTTAAATTTAATTTTAACATGATTCGTCTATTATAATCCGAATAATGATAAGAATTTGTGAAATAAGTTAGATAAAGAAGTGCTTTATATAAATTATTGAAACTTGATTAAGTCATTTTACGGAACCATATAGTTTATGCATTAAGATTGTATAAATGTGAATAATGCCATGATTTGTAGTTTGGTCGGTTTCATTTGTTAAAATGAAACGGGATTTTCAACGATTTTGGATAGTTGAAAACTTTTGAATTATTATGGAACTTGAAGTTAAGTGTTTGTGAAAATATAAATTGAGTTTATATAACACTTGAATTATTAAAATAGCAAGTTGGAACAAGTTCAAATTTTGATTAACATACTCAACAAATTTGATGTTTGGATATACTCATAGAATGTATTAGAGTATTGTATGTGTACAAACTTAAGTTATATAGTGTTTAATAACTTGAAGTAAAGTTTTATGAAATGATTCATAATTGGTTTTAGTATTAATAAAGAAACACTAAGTGATAATTGAATGTCGAAAATAGAGGAAGGATATTAGAATAAAATGGCATACTATACATATAAAAGAATTAATAAAGGATATTGGTGGTTAAGAAACCAACAGGATAAAATACGTGAGTTGTACATAGATCGTTTTATTCACATAGTTGATCTTGGTACAGATTCGAGTACAGGATTTTGAAGGTGATTTACACCGGTCCGAACAAGGGTTCTTCACTAGACTTTGATAGTGAATACTTGATATGAATTTTTAATATGATCCTGAAGTTTTCTATCATAGTGTATGGCTATGTAAGGAAGATGGAAGTTTCTGGTCAAGAAACTAGATCGAAGTACGCACTAGATATGTCAAGTGTGGTATACTAGTTCGGAAACGAAGTCTTGTGATCGGGAAAGTGATATGATCAAACAATGTGTAAGGATGGTTTATTAACATCGTATGGGATTTAGTATGTTTGGTAGCTAGTGGAGGGTTTGGGAAACGACTCTTTGATTTGTTATGAGGTATTGTGAATTATCGACTGAGTAATCCCTAAGACTGGTGAGCGTAAGGCGCACTTAGTAGGTTGTTTATCATCCTTATGCGATGAGGGGGTTTGAACTTGATCAAGCCATGAGTTTTGTTTGCTGGTAGTACGATACTGTTAGGTATCGATGTTTGATTGTTTCTTTGGTTTCTCGTGTTGCAATTTCGGGGACGAAATATTTTAAGTGGGGGAGAATGTAAGGACCCGGAAAATTCGAACACTTAATCTTTGAATAACATAACAATTTGTAATATTGTTAACTGCTATAAATATGATTTTATAACCTTGTTAAACATCATTTAATTAGTAATTTATAATTCTAGACTCGTTGTGACGGCCTGGAATTTCGCTCGATCTGAATCAGTCGTTAAACCGATCTAGACCGTTTGAAACCCCTGAACGTTGAGAACAGGACAAATCAGAACACAAACAGAAGAACATTTCATTGTATATTACAACAATTCCATCAGAATACAAGAATATACAGAGTATGAATAATTAAATTACATTCGATAAATATCAGAGATTACAATAAATTACATAGCAGCGGAAAATAATACAAAGCACAACGGAAGGTGATATACGGATACAGAGCTTTCCGGATATCATTCCAGCTGTAAACCAGGACCCTGTGAATATAAATCTGCAAAACCAAAACTACTAGCTGCCCGTGCGGAAAATAGGGGCACCCAGAGTTTAGGTTAAAACAATAAACTCCAGGTCAGTCATGTGACTGGTGTGAGAACTAAAACAGTTATTTAAAACTTTACTTTAAAAGAAAGTAATTCAAGGGACCACGCCGTATAACACGGAACGGGTTTCCTCCCAAGAATACCAGTGCATAGAATAAACAACGCAATGCTTTTTCGAAAAATGAAGCTATTATAAGACCCAGGTCCCATCACACAATGCAACGCAAGCCGGAGGATAGGGTTTTCCCTTATAATAGCCAAACATGCTTGATACGTTTAAAACAAATCATTTGATACTATAATAAGTGTATAGTGTCAAACATTTCAATCATAAATATAAATCATAGACGGCATAGTATCCCATGCTACTATGTCGCCATACTAGGCTCTACAAATAAAGCCGCAATACACGTATTGGAAATTGGATTTCCGTCATGAGTCGAGGCAAGGGGCAAGCTCCTCTCCGCGTTCGAGACACTCTAGCAAATGCTCAGGACTACGCACACTGGGTAACCCTTGGATCTTCAGGGCCGGTCCTCACTTACGTTAGAGGATTGGCAATTCCTGAACACACGTTTCCCGGTCCTTACATACCTATAATCGAGGCGCCTCATCCAACAACCACAAAGGTGAAAAGTATATATATGTCAGGGCTGGTAAGTCACTGACACCACCAAAGCTAGAAAGAAACGTGTGCTCTCCCTGCAGTCCGTATCCCGTTTTTAACTCATACCGAGGTGTGAGGCTCGCGAATACACGCTATACACAAAGCTGCCACGTAGGCTGTGCTTTGATCATCAACCACAAGACTTTGCTTTTCAACAGAAGCCTTGATCATTGCATCTTAGCGTGCCACACAGGCAATTCATGCCATGCGACTGATGTCCATCGATATACAACCTCTGAGCTCGTACGTCTCAGAGAAGGGCGTTAAGCAAAAGAATAAATTCTCCGCCGCCAAACAGATGTATATTTAATAGAAATCAATCAACACAGAATAAAATCCAATGTCAGACACACAATCCATTTACAAGTCCGTTCTGGGTCTGAACGAAACCGGAGGCACTTTCCTCGCATATCCATCCATCTCCAGGTACGTCTGGACGACCACCAACTATTTCCATCCTCTTGGGTGTACAGCCCAATCAGGATCGTCAGTAATAATCCAAACGATGTGAAGACTTCCGGTCTTCGACCACCGTCTTCATCTTCGACTTATCGTCGAATCGGTTATTCAGAATGGGTATAAACCCGGACTTTCCGAACAACCCGCGTATATTAAAAACAAATGTTACGCAAACACAACATACGCCTCATTCCAATTCATTAGTCACTAACCGCAAATTAGCCAGAGAACAATTTCCCAAACATTAACCCCGAAGGCCGAAACCAACATCAGATCAATACCCAGGAAGCCATTCTTCTTAGCCAACCTACAGCTAGTTCCTAAATTCCACATTCTTAGGGAAAGGTTCCCATTAATTTTATCCAAGATAAATTCTTTAAAATTTATCCTGTAATCTTCCTTTGGATGTCGTTTAAAACCAAATTATGGTTTTTCCAACTAGTCGAGATTAGCGAACCGTAACGAAGTAATTATTTATTTTATTTCCCAATCCCAACCTATTCATCCCATGAAGCAAAGCTGGTAATACTCCATATCTAACACCACTGTGTTATCGGTAAAATTAATTACCATTTCACGTTCAAATCTAATTAAAGATTTAACTATCGCTTTGGAGTAAAACTGGCGATACTCCATTCTCGCTCAATTCTTAATTTGATAATTTAGATTATCAATTCGAATTTCAATCTAATTGCAAATTCATTAAAACTCCCTTTTTCTGGGTTAAAGAACTAGGTGTTATTTAAAACACAGTTCACGACAAACCCAAATCACATTCTATTTGTTATCGGGTTAAAGAACTAATGTTATTTAAAACACTGTTCACGATAAACCCGTTTCAAATTCAATCAAATATATTAGAAATTCGATTATTTAAAACCCCTTTTTAAATCTAATTCCTTTATTTAAAAATAATTGGGTTTTAAATTTAGTTCAAAACTAGTTCATTTCGATAAAAACCATTTTTATCTTTTCAAATTTGGAGTTTTTCATCCTAAATTTTACCAAATCATTTATTATGATTTTACACTAATTATTACTATTTTTAATAATTTTATCAAGGCCCGTACAGTCGATTTCCAACAATGGCCATCGAACTGCACTTACAGCGACCTTTTTCGAATTTGATTTGGACGTATCTCCAAATCCAACCGTTAGATTTCAAATTTCTAATATTCGTTAGAAAGCTCTTTTCGATACGAACCCAACGGTTCCGGTTTTAGGAGAATCCGACGGTCGGATCTCCCGCAATGTCCGTTTGAAATAAATGGTCGAAATTTACGAACTGCCGCGGCGCGGCGCGTTCTATTCAGGCCATTATATTATATATATAATATATATAATATAAATTTCGTCGATTTCTATTTAAAACGAATTATATAAATAGTTTTGAATTCGTTTCAAAAACATTTTCAACTTCCATTTCATTTCAAATCAAAATTGAATTCTCTTTTATAAATTCGTTTTAAAATTCATCTCTATTCAATTCAAATTTCAATTCAATTTGAATTCATTTCACTTCATTTTGAAGTCAATTCGAATTCGTTTTCAATTCAATTCTGTTCAATTCAAATTGGTTTTCAATTCGATTCAAATTCATTTTCTATTCAAATTAAATTCGTTTCGTTTTCTATTTGAATTCAATTCATTATATATTCGATTGAAATCAAACTGGTTTTCTATTTCATTCAATTCGAAATCGTTTTATATTCAATTCATATCGAAATCGTTATATATTCAATTCATTTCGAAATCGTTATATATTCCGTTCGCGTCAAAATGGCGCATCACTATTCAACACGGCTTTATATATTCTATTTCAAATATTTCTTTTTGTCAACACACGACTAATCTCAACGAATGAGTACCGTCCACGTGTGACTATTTTTGCTATTTAATATATTTTATAAAAGTTAAGGTATCTATCGTTTGATATTGAATCAGACTTCAACCGTAATTTAGTGAGAGAACGATTTCCTGAACATTAACCCCGAAGGCCGAAACCAACATCAGATTACTATCCAGGAGACCACTCATCTCATCTATTTTCCGGTTGATTTCTAATTCTATATATGATAAAGATGTAAATTTTATTATAAAAAATATTTCGTTCAACACATGACTAATATCAACGGATGAGTATAGTCAACACATGAACCTTTATTATATATTGATAAAGATATAAATTTTATTATAAAAAATATTTCGTTCAACACATGACTAATATCAACGGATGAATATAGTCAACACATGAACCTTTATTTTATATTGTTCTTTATTTTTCAAATTGAAATGAGGCCCAATCAATTACCATATAATGTTAATTATATGGATTTTCATACATCACATGTATATAATAGCACTGAAAAATAATCAACCATCAACCAAAGTGCACTACACTGTATAAGCATCAAATATAGATATCTAACGCTTATAACAGCCTGTCAATCAATCGATCGACAAATTTAATCAATCAGGATGAGTGAACTTCAAATTTCATCCCAACACCCGTGTGGGGTTTCAAACAATCAAACACAGATTTTATTTGTGCAGTTGGGCGATGTGTAAAATTTATCGACCCAATCAATGTCAGTCAAATCAGTGTACATAAACAAACCGTCTGGTTTGTAAATGAATATTTTATTTTATTCACTTTCACGTTAAAAATTATATTTTTAACGATGAAACATTTTATTTAACATATGAATATCTATTCAGTTCATTCTTTAAATAAAATGATATTTTTATTTTTCTAACATATTTTAGAAAATTTCGGCGGCATAACGGCACGATACTAGAAACGGGACGAGGCCTAGCCTTATCCCCGGTCTAGTGAAGGCCCACGCCATTCACACATCAATCACATTCACTTTCGTTATGCAAACCACAAAATTTGGAGTAAGGGTCTAACCTAGCCTTACTCCTTCGCCTTATAACGGCGCACGTCTAATCCTAATCAATTTATCGATTCGATTTTTCACACCACAAACCACATTCAAACCAATATCGCAATCAATCACCAAACAGTCAAACAAACAAGTCCATGGTCTGTGGACGATTGTGTCGGGTGCTACTAAGCACCGTCTGCATCCTAGTATATATATATATATATATATAAATATAACTAGAAAAAGAAATTGAAAGGTGAGAAGTTCTCACTTATAGCTATCCAAACATCTTGACTCTTCTTTGATAGAAATCTTCATTGTTTTCGCATCTTCGTCAGCTTCGTCGTCCGTAGCCACTACATATATAAAAATCGAATTTTTACTTCGCTATTCAATATATAAAAATCCATTTTTCTATCGAAGTTCAATATATAAAAATTCTATATTTCTATCGAAGTTCAATATATAAAAATTCTATTTTTCTATCGAAGTTCAATATATAAAAATTCTATTTTTCTATCGAAGTTCAATATATAAAAATCCTATTTTTCTATCGAAGTTCAATATATAAAAATCCTATTTTTCTATCGCTATGTCAAATAGATAAAAATTATATTTTTATCACGCTATTTTCCACATAAAGACTTCGCCTTTTCTAAAATAAAGATTTAGCCTTTTCAAATCAGTTTTTATTTTCTTTTCAAAAAATGCAGTTTTTAAAACTCTTTTATAAAAATGCAGTTTTTATCCCTTTTTAAAAAATGCAGTTTTTAAAATCTTTTTAAAAATGCAGTTTTTTTTAAAATCTTTTTTTTTTAACAAATGCAGTTTTTACCTTATTTAAAAATGCAGTTTTTTTTTCTTCTTCAAAATGCAGTTTTAAAAATCTTTTTTAAAAATGCAGTTTTTTAAAATCTTTTTAAAAAAGCAGTTTTAACTCTTTTTAAAAATGCAGTTTTTTTTCTTCTTTTAAAACAGTTTTCATAATCCTTTTAAAAATTCTTTTATTATTTTCTTTTTAAAAATCAGTTTCTCTTTTTAAATTTCTGTTTTTAAAACTCTTTTATAAAAAAAACAGTTTTAAAACTTTATAAAAAAAAACAGTTTTTATAACTTATATAAAAATTCAGTTTTATTTTCTTTTATAATTTCTGTTTTTATTTATTTAATTTCAGTTTATAAAACTAAAAAAAAACAGTTTTCAAATCATATAAAAAAACAGTTTATACATTTACTGTAAAACAAAAACAAAAGCAAAAATAAAATAATCTAGAGGCTCACCGATTTCGAATGGGAGGAGGAGGAGTCGGCGGTGGCTCGTGGGTGGAGGCGCTCGAAGGTGTCGGCGAGGCTTCGGGGTTTGCTTCGATTTCGTCGCGATGATGCTCGAGGGTTTCGTGGTGGAGGTGGCTTTGAGGTGGCGTCGAGGGCTCGTCGGTGGCTCGATTGTCGGCGGTGGCTTCCAGGTCGGGGGCGGCGGCGCGATTTAGGATTAGGGTTTTCTCTTCTTTTTTTTCATTTCGTTCTGGTACAATGAAGCGGGGGGGGGGGGGGTATATGAAAAAAAGGTTTTATATTTTTAATTTAATTTTTAATTTAATTTTATCCCAAGGAGTTGACTTTTTATTCGACTTCGAAACGAGGCCCACCGACTGTCGCCCATAGCGTTTAACCCCCATTCCGAACACAATGGGATATGTATCGTAAGCTGATTCGGCTGTTACAATCAGTTTTCGTTAAATTTACATTTAAATCACTATATTGAATTTTAAACGTACATTTCAAATTACCGGGGTCACATACTAACTTTAAAAATTCCAGAAAAATATTTTCTAGCTTCGTATTGACGATACGGTCCTAACAAAACTAGTTTCGTCGAATTCTGAGACCGTTAGAAAAATGGCCAATTTCCAGTCGATTAAAATCAACTGAAATGGTCAAAACACGTTTTCCTTTGCCACGCTCACATATTGATTCGAAAAATTATGAAATTTGAAATCTAGCAATAACTTGACACTGCGGACCCAACAAAACTGGTTTCGTCGAAATCCGAGGTCGTTTGCAAAATGTCCATTTTTAAGGGTCTGAATTCCATAGCGACTATTCAGAATTTTCAACAGGACATATCTCTCAATTCCCGCTATGAAATCTTGATTTGTCGGATTCGTTGGAAAGATATTATCAATTAGATCCTAATGTTTTTGTTTTCACTAAAATCCGGATTGTTTTGCACCCGGTACATTCAATTGAAGTTTGAAATCGAATTATCGAACTACCGCGCCATTTTCAATTCTATTTATAATTATATATAATATTTATATTCTAACGACGACGCGTATAATATATACGTTCGAATTCTATTCAAAATAAATTTTCTTGTCGATTTTATTTAGAATAACTCATTTTAAATATTCAAAATTCGCTAAAATCGCCAAAATAAAAATTTTAAACTGGCCCAGATTTTCGGGTTATTACAATCTCCCCCACTTAAAACTTTTCATCCCCGAAAAGGAACAAAGTCGAAAGTGGTTTGATTAATCGACTCTACGCTCGATCTGGCTTGCATTCTCCAACTTTTCAGTTTCTGAGAATTTCCAAAAATTCAAAAATTTGGCTAACACCCTAAATTTTTGAAAAATTTCGCCATAACCTCCCCTGCACCGGGAGCATCGGGGAATTTCAAATAGCTTCCCCGGTCCTTCAGATCTCAAAAAGAAAAAGAAAAAGCCAAGCGGCTAGCCAATAGGCTCACAAAATCATCATCACCCAAACAAAACAGTATATTATGTAGTAAACATGTACCTATTTGTCGGGCAAACAAATTTTATTCTCTGGCTCTAGCCTCCTTGCTATGACCTGTTCAAAAGATATACATGTATGCAAGCAAATGCGACTAATTTTCAATGTAGTTCAATATTTGGTTATATTAGGCATAATGGTTCAAAATTAGCAAACAAATAAACAAACAACACAAACATCAATCAATTAGTGGATTAGAGTTTCAAATTCATAATTTGATATATATACAGAAAATCATGTTTTTGATACCAATTCACAACAATGTGTTCTAGCTATATAAGTTATGGTTCTCACACCAGTCTAATGGAAATATATAGATATCACACCTTCGTCACTCGAATATAAATTCTGACGATGAGTACTCAACCATCAGAATCATCTTCGGGCCACTAGAGTATGATTCCATATCTATCCAATATATTAAAACTTCGAATATACGTTCATGACGCGTATATGCGAAACCTTTATATAGTGGATTGTCCATATTCAAAATAAATAAATATTCAAATACGTATAAAATGGTTTAAATTTTCAAAACAAAATTGTTTTCATTTGAAAAAAATATACTCTTCACACCCGTTCTAGGATACTACTGATCCTATCTCTAACGAGTCATTCTAATTGGATATTACTAATCCAATATCTGATGAATTCTTTCGTACGGTTCTAATGTGTCTTGTTCTCGAGCTCTGTAAACCAAAGCTCTGATACCAAATGTGACGGCCTGGAATTTCGCTCGATCCGAATCAGTCGTTAAACCGATCTAGACCGTTCGAAACCCCTGAACGTTGAGAACAGGACAAATCAGAACACAAACAGAAGAACATTTCATTGTATATTACAACAATTCCATCAGAATACAAGAATATACAGAGTATGAATAATTAAATTACATTCGATAAATATCAGAGATTACAATAAATTACATAGCAGCGGAAAATAATACAAAGCACAACGGAAGGTGATATACGGATACAGAGCTTTCCGGATATCATTCCAGCTGTAAACCAGGACCCTGTGAATATAAATCTGCAAAACCAAAACTACTAGCTGCCCGTGCGGAAAATAGGGGCACCCAGAGTTTAGGTTAAAACAATAAACTCCAGGTCAGTCATGTGACTGGTGTGAGAACTAAAACAGTTATTTAAAACTTTACTTTAAAAGAAAGTAATTCAAGGGACCACGCCGTATAACACGGAACGGGTTTCCTCCCAAGAATACCAGTGCATAGAATAAACAACGCAATGCTTTTTCGAAAAATGAAGCTATTATAAGACCCAGGTCCCATCACACAATGCAACGCAAGCCGGAGGATAGGGTTTTCCCTTATAATAGCCAAACATGCTTGATACGTTTAAAACAAATCATTTGATACTATAATAAGTGTATAGTGTCAAACATTTCAATCATAAATATAAATCATAGACGGCATAGTATCCCATGCTACTATGTCGCCATACTAGGCTCTACAAATAAAGCCGCAATACACGTATTGGAAATTGGATTTCCGTCATGAGTCGAGGCAAGGGGCAAGCTCCTCTCCGCGTTCGAGACACTCTAGCAAATGCTCAGGACTACGCACACTGGGTAACCCTTGGATCTTCAGGGCCGGTCCTCACTTACGTTAGAGGATTGGCAATTCCTGAACACACGTTTCCCGGTCCTTACAGACCTATAATCGAGGCGCCTCATCCAACAACCACAAAGGTGAAAAGTATATATATGTCAGGGCTGGTAAGTCACTGACACCACCAAAGCTAGAAAGAAACGTGTGCTCTCCCTGCAGTCCGTATCCCGTTTTTAACTCATACCGAGGTGTGAGGCTCGCGAATACACGCTATACACAAAGCTGCCACGTAGGCTGTGCTTTGATCATCAACCACAAGACTTTGCTTTTCAACAGAAGCCTTGATCATTGCATCTTAGCGTGCCACACAGGCAATTCATGCCATGCGACTGATGTCCATCGATATACAACCTCTGAGCTCGTACGTCTCAGAGAAGGGCGTTAAGCAAAAGAATAAATTCTCCGCCGCCAAACAGATGTATATTTAATAGAAATCAATCAACACAGAATAAAATCCAATGTCAGACACACAATCCATTTACAAGTCCGTTCTGGGTCTGAACGAAACCGGAGGCACTTTCCTCGCATATCCATCCATCTCCAGGTACGTCTGGACGACCACCAACTATTTCCATCCTCTTGGGTGTACAGCCCAATCAGGATCGTCAGTAATAATCCAAACGATGTGAAGACTTCCGGTCTTCGACCACCGTCTTCATCTTCGACTTATCGTCGAATCGGTTATTCAGAATGGGTATAAACCCGGACTTTCCGAACAACCCGCGTATATTAAAAACAAATGTTATGCAAACACAACATACGCCTCATTCCAATTCATTAGTCACTAACCGCAAATTAGCCAGAGAACAATTTCCCAAACATTAACCCCGAAGGCCGAAACCAACATCAGATCAATACCCAGGAAGCCATTCTTCTTAGCCAACCTACAGCTAGTTCCTAAATTCCACATTCTTAGGGAAAGGTTCCCATTAATTTTATCCAAGATAAATTCTTTAAAATTTATCCTGTAATCTTCCTTTGGATGTCGTTTAAAACCAAATTATGGTTTTTCCAACTAGTCGAGATTAGCGAACCGTAACGAAGTAATTATTTATTTTATTTCCCAATCCCAACCTATTCATCCCATGAAGCAAAACTGGTAATACTCCATATCTAACACCACTGTGTTATCGGTAAAATTAATTACCATTTCACGTTCAAATCTAATTAAAGATTTAACCATCGCTTTGGAGCAAAACTGGCGATACTCCATTCTCGCTCAATTCTAAATTTGATAATTTAGATTATCAATTCGAATTTCAATCTAATTGCAAATTCATTAAAACTCCCTTTTTCTGGGTTAAAGAACTAGGTGTTATTTAAAACACAGTTCACGACAAACCCAAATCACATTCTATTTGTTATCGCGTTAAAGAACTAATGTTATTTAAAACACTGTTCACGATAAACCCGTTTCAAATTCAATCAAATATATTAGAAATTCGATTATTTAAAACCCCTTTTTAAATCTAATTCCTTTATTTAAAAATAATTGGGTTTTAAATTTAGTTCAAAACTAGTTCATTTCGATAAAAACCATTTTTATCTTTTCAAATGTGGAGTTTTTCATCCCAAATTTTACCAAATCATTTATTATGATTTTACACTAATTATTACTATTTTTAATAATTTTATCAAGGCCCGTACAGTCGATTTCCAACAATGGCCATCGAACTGCACTTACAGCGACCTTTTTCGAATTTGATTTGGACGTATCTCCAAATCCAACCGTTAGATTTCAAATTTCTAATATTCGTTAGAAAGCTCTTTTCGATACGAACCCAACAGTTCCGGTTTTAGGAGAATCCGACGGTCGGATCTCCCGCAATGTCCGTTTGAAATAAATGGTCGAAATTTACGAACTGCCGCGGCGCGGCGCGTTCTATTCAGGCCATTATATTATATATATAATATATATAATATAAATTTCGTCGATTTCTATTTAAAACGAATTATATAAATAGTTTTGAATTCGTTTCAAAAACATTTTCAACTTCCATTTCATTTCAAATCAAAATTGAATTCTCTTTTATAAATTCGTTTTAAAATTCATCTCTATTCAATTCAAATTTCAATTCAATTTGAATTCATTTCACTTCATTTTGAAGTCAATTCGAATTCGTTTTCAATTCAATTCTGTTCAATTCAAATTGGTTTTCAATTCGATTCAAATTCATTTTCTATTCAAATTAAATTCGTTTCGTTTTCTATTTGAATTCAATTCATTATATATTCGATTGAAATCAAACTGGTTTTCTATTTCATTCAATTCGAAATCGTTTTATATTCAATTCATATCGAAATCGTTATATATTCAATTCATTTCGAAATCGTTATATATTCCGTTCGCGTCAAAATGGCGCATCACTATTCAACACGGCTTTATATATTCTATTTCAAATATTTCTTTTTGTCAACACACGACTAATCTCAACGAATGAGTACCGTCCACGTGTGACTATTTTTGCTATTTAATATATTTTATAAAAGTTAAGGTATCTATCGTTTGATATTGAATCAGACTTCAACCGTAATTTAGTGAGAGAACGATTTCCTGAACATTAACCCCGAAGGCCGAAACCAACATCAGATTACTATCCAGGAGACCACTCATCTCATCTATTTTCCAGTTGATTTCTAATTCTATATATGATAAAGATGTAAATTTTATTATAAAAAATATTTCGTTCAACACATGACTAATATCAACGGATGAGTATAGTCAACACATGAACCTTTATTATATATTGATAAAGATATAAATTTTATTATAAAAAATATTTCGTTCAACACATGACTAATATCAACGGATGAATATAGTCAACACATGAACCTTTATTTTATATTGTTCTTTATTTTTCAAATTGAAATGAGGCCCAATCAATTACCATATAATGTTAATTATATGGATTTTCATACATCACATGTATATAATAGCACTGAAAAATAATCAACCATCAACCAAAGTGCACTACACTGTATAAGCATCAAATATAGATATCTAACGCTTATAACAGCCTGTCAATCAATCGATCGACAAATTTAATCAATCAGGATGAGTGAACTTCAAATTTCATCCCAACACCCGTGTGGGGTTTCAAACAATCAAACACAGATTTTATTTGTGCAGTTGGGCGATGTGTAAAATTTATCGACCCAATCAATGTCAGTCAAATCAGTGTACATAAACAAACCGTCTGGTTTGTAAATGAATATTTTATTTTATTCACTTTCACGTTAAAAATTATATTTTTAACGATGAAACATTTTATTTAACATATGAATATCTATTCAGTTCATTCTTTAAATAAAATGATATTTTTATTTTTCTAACATATTTTAGAAAATTTCGGCGGCATAACGGCACGATACTAGAAACGGGACGAGGCCTAGCCTTATCCCCGGTCTAGTGAAGGCCCACGCCATTCACACATCAATCACATTCACTTTCGTTATGCAAACCACAAAATTTGGAGTAAGGGTCTAACCTAGCCTTACTCCTTCGCCTTATAACGGCGCACGTCTAATCCTAATCAATTTATCGATTCGATTTTTCACACCACAAACCACATTCAAACCAATATCGCAATCAATCACCAAACAGTCAAACAAACAAGTCCATGGTCTGTGGACGATTGTGTCGGGTGCTACTAAGCACCGTCTGCATCCTAGTATATATATATATATATATATATAAATATAACTAGAAAAAGAAATTGAAAGGTGAGAAGTTCTCACTTATAGCTATCCAAACATCTTGACTCTTCTTTGATAGAAATCTTCATTGTTTTCGCATCTTCGTCAGCTTCGTCGTCCGTAGCCACTACATATATAAAAATCGAATTTTTACTTCGCTATTCAATATATAAAAATCCATTTTTCTATCGAAGTTCAATATATAAAAATTCTATATTTCTATCGAAGTTCAATATATAAAAATTCTATTTTTCTATCGAAGTTCAATATATAAAAATTCTATTTTTCTATCGAAGTTCAATATATAAAAATCCTATTTTTCTATCGAAGTTCAATATATAAAAATCCTATTTTTCTATCGCTATGTCAAATAGATAAAAATTATATTTTTATCACGCTATTTTCCACATAAAGACTTCGCCTTTTCTAAAATAAAGATTTAGCCTTTTCAAATCAGTTTTTATTTTCTTTTCAAAAAATGCAGTTTTTAAAACTCTTTTATAAAAATGCAGTTTTTATCCCTTTTTAAAAAATGCAGTTTTTAAAATCTTTTTAAAAATGCAGTTTTTTTAAAAATCTTTTTTTTTTTTTAACAAATGCAGTTTTTACCTTATTTAAAAATGCAGTTTTTTTTTCTTCTTCAAAATGCAGTTTTTAAAATCTTTTTTAAAAATGCAGTTTTTTAAAATCTTTTTAAAAATGCAGTTTTAACTCTTTTTAAAAATGCAGTTTTTTTTCTTCTTTTAAAACAGTTTTCATAATCCTTTTAAAAATTCTTTTATTATTTTCTTTTTAAAAATCAGTTTCTCTTTTTAAATTTCTGTTTTTAAAACTCTTTTATAAAAAAACAGTTTTAAAACTTTATTAAAAAAACAGTTTTTATAACTTATATAAAAATTCAGTTTTATTTTCTTTTATAATTTCTGTTTTTATTTATTTAATTTCAGTTTATAAAACTAAAAAAAACAGTTTTCAAATCATATAAAAAAACAGTTTATACATTTACTGTAAAACAAAAACAAAAGCAAAAATAAAATAATCTAGAGGCTCACCGATTTCGAATGGGAGGAGGAGGAGTCGGCGGTGGCTCGTGGGTGGAGGCGCTCGAAGGTGTCGGCGAGGCTTCGGGGTTTGCTTCGATTTCGTCGCGATGATGCTCGAGGGTTTCGTGGTGGAGGTGGCTTCGAGGTGGCGTCGAGGGCTCGTCGGTGGCTCGATTGTCGGCGGTGGCTTCCAGGTCGGGGGCGGCGGCGCGATTTAGGATTAGGGTTTTCTCTTTTTTTTTTCATTTCGTTCTGGTACAATGAAGCGGGGGGGGGGGGGGTATATGAAAAAAAGGTTTTATATTTTTAATTTAATTTTTAATTTAATTTTATCCCAAGGAGTTGACTTTTTATTCGACTTCGAAACGAGGCCCACCGACTGTCGCCCATAGCGTTTAACCCCCATTCCGAACACAATGGGATATGTATCGTAAGCTGATTCGGCTGTTACAATCAGTTTTCGTTAAATTTACATTTAAATCACTATATTGAATTTAAACGTACATTTCAAATTACCGGGGTCACATACTAACTTTAAAAATTCCAGAAAAATATTTTCTAGCTTCGTATTGACGATACGGTCCTAACAAAACTAGTTTCGTCGAATTCTGAGACCGTTAGAAAAATGGCCAATTTCCAGTCGATTAAAATCAACTGAAATGGTCAAAACACGTTTTCCTTTGCCACGCTCACATATTGATTCGAAAAATTATGAAATTTGAAACCTAGCAATAACTTGACACTGCGGACCCAACAAAACTGGTTTCGTTGAAATCCGAGGTCGTTTGCAAAATGTCCATTTTTAAGGGCCTGAATTCCATAGCGACTATTCAGAATTTTCAACAGGACATATCTCTCAATTCCCGCTATGAAATCTTGATTAGTCGGATTCGTTGGAAAGATATTATCAATTAGATCCTAATGTTTTTGGTTTCACTAAAATCCGGATTGTTTTGTACCCGGTACATTCAATTGAAGTTTGAAATCGAATTATCGAACTACCGCGCCATTTTCAATTCTATTTATAATTATATATAATATTTATATTCTAACGACGACGCGTATAATATATACGTTCGAATTCTATTCAAAATAAATTTTCTCGATGATTTTATTTAGAATAACTCATTTTAAATATTCAAAATTCGCTAAAATCGCCAAAATAAAAATTTTAAACTGGCCCAGATTTTCGGGTTATTACACTCGTTTAGGAAAAATGCTTTCAAAAAATATATTTTTGGTAAAATATTGATAAAATGACTGAAAATCGTTTTATCAATAAATGGCTATTTTCTCAGTAAAAGTTGTTGAAAATTTTAGTGAATTTCTAATTAGTCATTAGGGGAGTAGTTAGCTAATAAAAGTATTTTTCATATTTATGGTTAACTATTTTGATGATGTCATCATTTTCAAAAATGAGCATTTAAGGAAAGTTTTTGTATTTTGGGTATTTAAGTATTCAAATAAGTGCTTTATAATTTGAATATGCTTGTTTTAATTGTTTAAATAAGTTAATGGATTTATTTCCAAGTTTTGTTTACTTGAATAAATCATTTGATAAAGAACTAAAAATATGATCGAGGTTCAACTTCCAGATTCACATCCTATCGTTGAATAGAAGTTGTTTCATATCGTTGCAACGTTGTTTGATATATTTGTATATATGCACATACACATATATATGTAATCATAATTAGTCACATCAAGAGTTTAGAAAATATCCTAAGTGTATGTATATAAGCTTCTTATATGTATACAAATGAATGCTTACTTGAAAAAGCAAACTTACCTTCTCTTACACACATTTCACTTCTCTTACACACCTTTCACTTCTTTCATGAGTGTGTTTAGGGTTTTAAGGGCATTTTGGTCTTTTCCCATCCACTTTCTTTTTCCTATATAAGGAGGGGTATACCTCCTTCTTTCTTACACAAAATTCCTAAGCAAAAGTGAAACTTTTTAATGGCTTATCTTCATCTTCTTCCTCTTCCTTACTAACTTTCTCAAACTATACTCAAACCAACTCCAAATCAACTCAAACTTTGAGTGTAGCCTTCTTATGCCATTACAAGACCTTTTAGCAAGTTAGAAGTTGAAAAATCCAAGCCCCTCTCAATTTTCATCTTTGGCCGTGAGCTATATAAGGAAGAAAGCAAGGAAAAACATGGGAAGGAAGGAGGTTGCTAGCTTGGATCTTTGTTCTTATTCTTGGATCTTTATTCTTATTATTGGATCCTGGATTTTCTAAGGATTAAGGTGAGTTTACTCACTATTTAGGACATCAAACATAAACCCTTTTGCATGTTTTTAACTATGCTTAAAGTTGCTTGAATGTTGGTAACTTATGTTAAAAATGTTGTCTTGATTCTTACTTTAAAAGTAAGCGACATATGTGATCCATGTTAATGGATTGGAATGGACTTGAATGGACTTGGAATTGGACTTGAATTGACTTGTATAACAAGTGGAATGGACTTGAAACAAAGCACATAAGGATTAGTAGGGAATTGACATATTGTGGACTTGAACTTGAAAGTGCACTTATAGCGATAGTCGCTATATATGCAGTTTTAATTGTTGTGTTTTCAATACATTGTATGGAACTTTGTAATGACGTCCTTAGTGATTTCTTATCATATTAAAATGGTTGTTTAACTTGTATGTTAAATTGAAGTAAGTTTGAAAGTGTGTGAAGCTAGAATAGTGATATGAGTGCACTTGCTAATTACTTGTTTATTGAATATCATGATTATTGTGCTTAATTCTAATAAGCCGACGAGTAGGCTTATCTATCTGTGAGTGTCAAGAATGGGGTGTCTAGGCAAGGGGTGATATGCAACCAGTGCTCTAACTTACCTGGCCTCACTCTTGACCGAGGGATAGTTAAGTTGATAATGTCGGAAACGAGTTAAGTACACGAAGTGTGATTTCTGTAAGCATAAAATGGTTTTGGGTTTGTCGTGACAACGTGTTAATTACATTAGTCTTTAACCCTCTCAGATTATATCATGGAAGTAAATATAATTGAATCTTTAAACAAACATTTAAAGATAAATTATAAAGGATTGTTTTGGGTTTGTTGTAAACATTGTTTTAGCAACACTTGTTTTAAACCCTTGGAATGTAGTTAAACTGGAATATACGGTTTAATGGTTTTGAATATACTTAGATCTTTAATAATTTATTTTAAAGATAGAAACAAGTATAGAAATCTTTCAGAATAAAGATATTGAATAAGATGCTTAACTTATAAAAGAGAAGAGGTTCTTTATTAAACAATGGTTTTAACCTCTTCAATTATATTTTTAAGAAAAATCTTATAAATTGATTATGGTTATACTTATACCGGAGGAATAAGTATATGAATATGTTTTGTAGTATTGAAGTTATAGAGGGAATCTTAGAAGTGAATTATGGATATACTTATACCGGAGGGATAAGTATATGAATACGATTTTAAGTATTCAAGACTATAAAGGGATAGTGAATTAGTAGAATATATACATATACACCTTTTATATGTATAAGTTGAATATATACGCAAGTATATAAAAGAATATTAATCGAGTATGAGTTATTGATTAATAAGCAAAGTCTTGTTAGACAAATGAAGTTTTATTAGATAAAAGGAGTTTTACTAATAACAGAAGTTTTAATTAATGAAAGGTTAATTAAATGGTAATGGGATTAGAAGTCGTTTATATGAGTTAACCGTGCTTCAACTGTTTATCATGCTATGTGACTTGATAGTAATTTGATTGTTTAACACGCTTTGTAACCTTGATAGTGCCTTGGATGTTTATTCAATTGTTATGGAAATTAAGCGAGGCTGTTTTCCATATACAATCGTCTATTGTGTGAATTGTAGTCAGTTAATTGACTATAGAACTTGACCTTAAATCTAGCGACTAGTTTTGAGGAGACCGGGATTGGTAAGTGTTCTACTTATCAAAAAAAACCACTTCAAAACTAGTATACGGGTTCTATGTTTTGGAAGCGGCTGGGAAGTGAAGGCTATGTGGTGATTCGAGATCTATTGAGATGCTCGAACACATATAGTGATTCTAAGGTCTATGAAAGAATCTATGTGTGATTCCAAGATCTATTGATGTATTGGAATCCATGTGTGATTCCGAGATCTGTGAAGAAATCTATGTGTGATTCCAAGATCTATTGAGCTGTGGGATTCCAACTGGGAATTCTCGTTCTGTTCGAGTGGTGAAGATTCATGTGAACGATGCTGAACGAAACCTCGACATCGGAAATGGCTAAAAACAGAGTAGGAGCACAATCTGGGGTTTTGCTAACCTACGACAGGATATATTGACTCCATATCTAGTGTATGCTTATTATCGAATCGTTGCGGGATCTCTTTGAAGTTGCGTGCGGGAGTTGGGTATATTTGGTTCCACGTGGTGCACTCCAGTGTTTTCGTGCGTGGGCCAGTTGTGTTTACCTTATGGTATATTTCATCTAGAGATATACGACGCTCGTAGGTACTTTCTGACCCTTGTGCATGGAGTTCGGATCTATATTGATAGATCTCCGATGGAAAATCCAATATGCGAACGTGCCTTATCGGTTTTGTTTGTACACTTAATAGTTGTTGAATGTAACCAATGTAACCGTTCCTTCTATGTGAATTTATGTATATTCTACACCCTAGACATTATTTATAATACAACTATACTTCTCATAATAAATGGTTGGTTTCAATTGAGGGGAAAACTGGAGCGGTAATCTGCACAGTTCCCTCAGTGTTGTTACATGCAATATGTATCTTGAGTTTCTCATACCAGACTGATGTCTGACGCTTAGTTTCTGTTTTCCCTAAAACCCTCACGTACTCCTTCGAGTAGACTGAGTATATCAGGTTTTACTTTGGATGCTTTGAAGCTTCTGGAAGAGAGTTGGAGTTCAACTTACCGTACTTTTTATATCTGCTGCATTATATGTTGTACATCAACAGTGATGAGGACATGTTGTTATGACTGTTCAAGTTGATGATAGGTTGGTCTTCTCTGATAGTTGTAAACATACAGTTTATTTTATAAAGATCATTCTTTATATTATATGTTATCGTTCCGTTGTGAGATTCTGATATTGTGTCCTCTTCTTTCTTAGTCTATTTGCTTTTTATTTTATTTCACCGTAACTTTTCGTCTTTCCGACACTTGGGTGCTCGGCATGTGAATACCGTGGATGTATTAGTGTCGACATTCGAGGGTCGAAAAGTCGGGTCGTTACAAGGATGGATCGGATCGGAGTACGTGAAGGATGAGGAGGCGGATCGGAGCAGAAGCACGAACTGGAGGGGGATGGAACCCGACCCGACCCGAGGGGAAACACCCGACCCGACCCGAGGAGAAACACCCGACCCGAACCGACGCGATGAAGAGGACCCGAACCGAACCGTGCCAGAGGAGGACCATGAGCTAACGCAATGCAAACACCCGAACCGAACCGATGGTTTGAAGAGGACCCGACCCGACCCAGTATTGACCAATAACCCGAGATGCAAAGGTAGTCCAATATGGGAAGTTAGAGCTCAGGATCCAGTTGGGAACCGATGAGTTCACTTCATGGTTGGGCTTTGCTGCGGGACGTGTGCTAAGGAGTTGTCGATGTTCATAACTTCGATTCACCACTAAAAATGAATGATGGCTACTTATCAGTGCAGTAGGGTCATTATGACCCGAGGGGCAAGGTGATGGTAGCAAGACTACGTTATCAGTGCAGTAGAGTCATTACGACTCGAGGGGCAAGGTGATGCGTAGTAAGACTATGAGCCAGCGCAGATGGGGTGAACAACTCCATGGGGCAAGTGGACATAGTAAGGATTGGTAAGGCTATGAGCCAGCGCTGATGGGGTGAATAACTCCATGGGGAAAGTGGACATAGCGAGGAATTAGTGGCTACGTTATCAGTGCAGTGAAGCCATTTATGACTTCATGGGGCAGAGTGATCGTAGCAAGGTATGTTGGGTGATCGAAGTGGTGAATATCGTATGCTTTACGCACTGAGTGGGAGATGTGAGGATGGATGCTATGTTTGATTGTTTGCCATCACTATGACATGCACAGCTCCCCCACCTCCGTATCTTTACACTATTTGATATGGCACCTTAGAGTGTTGTACAGTATGTAGTGCTAACTCTTTGGTTGCAGGTCCAGGTTCAGGTATGTTTTAGTCTACCTGTTATTTTTCACTTTAGATGCTTATCGCTCATACCAGGCTTTATGTCTGACCCATAGTTTTATGTCTCCTCTTATTACTCTGGGTGCTCACACGAGCAGACTAGAGACAGGTTAGCTGGTGATGCACGAGTAGATGATTCGGAGGCGGGCATGAGGCTTCCGCGTATGATATATAGATATCCTACCTGTGTCGTTGGTGGTCGCTACTTGGGCATTAGTAGTGTACCTCCTTTATCTTGCTTTTGCTTTGAGACAGTTTGAAGGTTGTAAAAATGTTTAACTTTGGATCATAAGCTGTACTTACATTTTCCACTGCTATGTTGGTTGTTCCAGCTTATGCACTGTCTCGCCTGTTTTATGTCAAGTATGTTATTATTATATTTTATCCTATGCGCTGTGAGAAATTTTACAGGTTCCTTGTTGGTTCATTTCCTTCTTCCTTTTTCCTTCTGGCGACCCGTTCTGTGCTAACTGGACATGTGTACATCGCACCTTGGGAGTAAATGTCGGTTGGTGCGGGATGGGCCGTCATATTTGGTATCAGAGCTCTAGGTTGCGTAGTTAACCTAGGGAAAGACACTAGGGAGAGATAGTATGTATATGAGAGCGCGTATTTGTGGTTACTTTGGTTTTCAAAAGCTATATGTATATACTATTAGCAGTATAAGAATGTAGTCGCATTGCACTAGCACCACTATGGGGTCGTTAATCGTTTCCCTTTTTCAGATTGACGATGAGCCGAGACACGAGGGGTGCTGGTAGAGGAACCAACCATGGGAATGCCGCTGACATGAGGGCGATGTTTACTAACCTCATGAGAGACATGCTTAGAGAAGTGCAAGGGGCAGTTCCCAATCCCGGGGTTGGTGTTGGCCCAGTAGTGCAGGCGCCTAGGGTCGATTTTGCCAAGTTGTGCAAGGATTACACTAATCTTGGTGGGAAGCCGTTCTACGGGACGGAGTCGGCCACAGATGTTCAGGACTGGATGGATAGCTGGGACCGTATCTTCGATGACATGGGTCTTGAAGATGCAATGAAGAGAAGGGTAGCGTCTCGTCAGCTGCAAGGGGGAGCGATGAATTGGTGAAATTCCATTAGAACAGCTACTCCAGAAGATCAGGTTACTTGGGTTCAGTTCAAGGCTCGCTTTAGCGAGAAGTTTATTCCAGCTGCCCAGAAGTCAGTGTTGTTCAAGAGGTTCTTGGAAGTCAAGCAAAATGGAAGGGCAGTCTCTGACTATATTGCTGAGTTCGACACCTTGTCAAAGTATGGGCTATCTCTTATCGATACTCCTGAGAAGAAGAACGAGAAGTTCATTACTGGTTTGGATGGATACTTGGGGGAAAGGCTTATCAACCACATCGATGAGACTTTTGAATCGATTGTGGGGAAAGCTTTGAGATCAGAGAGTCTTTACCCTAAGTCAAAAACTGAGGCTGCATCTGCAGAAGGGCCAAAGCCGCAAGCAGGCGGTGGAGGCAAGAATAACTCTCAGAATAAGAGGAAGCAGGACCAATCTAAAGGTGGCCAGAAAAAGAGCAAGAAGGATGTTGAGTGCTTCAGCTGTGGTAAGAAGGGCCATTATGCTAATGATTGTCGGGCCAAGCCAGCGGATAAGAAGTGGTTCAACTGTGGTCAAGTGGGACATTTTAAGGATAAGTGTCCGCAACCTCTTAAGGAGAAGCAGATTGTGAAAGCATATGCTATTGATGTTGTTCCTTCTTCGTCGAATGCCCCAATTGCGGCGGAGAAAGGAAAGAATGTTGTTATTCAAGGTATGCTTTCTATTTATGATGCACCAGTTCGAGTTTTGTTTGATACTGGGGCTTCCCGTTCCTTCATATCTAGTGACCTGGTAGATAGGTTGGGACGGGAACCCGAGATAGTCGATAGACCATTGGTTGTGACGAACCCGATTGGTGGTTCGACTAGCCTTAGTATGATTTGTAGGAATTTGGTCTTATCAAGTCATGGATGTATGTTTGTTTGTGATTGCTTTGTTTTGGGCTTTACTAGGTATGGCATTATATTGGGAGTCGATTGGCTCCAAAGATACGGGGTGGTGGTAGACTGTGAGGGCTTTTTGGTGACAGTGAGGGCGGATGATGGGCGGAGGGTAGTGTTTGGTAGTCTACCTAGTGATGGGGTTATGGCTAGTTTTGTAAATTCCCTCGACATCCCACAGGATGAGTTGTCAGATGTGCCCGTGGTTGGCCAGTATCCGGACGTCTTCGAGGAGGTGACCGGGCTTCCACCACACCGAGAGATTGAGTTCCGTATTGATTTAGTGAAAGATGCCAGACCTATAGTGATGCCACTTCGTCGTATGGCACCAAGGGAGCAGCGAGAGCTCGGGGTGCAAGTCAGCAATCTTTTGAAGAAGGGATTTATTAGGAGTGTCTCCGAGTGGAGAGCACCAGTTGTGTTTGCCACTAAGGCAGATGGTTCCCTTCATTTGTGTGTGGACTATCGCGAGTTGAATAAGGTGACGAGGAAGAATAAGTATCCTCTACCGCGGATAGATGATTTGTTTGATCAGCTGGAAGGAGCAAGAGTGTTCTCCCAGTTGGACCTCGCGACAGGATTTCATCAGCTTCGAGTAGCAGATGAGAGTGTTCCGAAAATGGCATTTAGGACGCCGTCTGGATTTTATGAGTGGTTGGTCATGCCATTTGGGTTGACCAATGCACCAGCCTACTTTGTGGATCTTATGAATCGAGTATTCAGAGATCAGTTGAATAAGTTTGTTCTTGTGTTCGTGGATGATATCCTTGTTTACTCAAGGACAGAGGAGGAACACAAGGGACACTTGAGGATAGTGATGGAGGTGTTGAGGAAACACCAATTGAAAGCGAAATTCTCTAAGTGTCATTTTTGGAGAAGGGAGGAGAGATTCTTGGGTCATGTTGTTTTAGAGAGTGGTATTGCCGTGGACCCTGCGAAGGTGGCTACGGTACAGGATTGGCCTACGCCCAAGAATGCAACAAATGTAAGAAGTTTCTTGGGATTAGCTGGATATTATCGTAAGTTTATCCAGGACTTCTCCAAGATAGCTGCACCGTTGACTCGTTTGACTAAGAAGAATCAGTCCTTCGTCTGGGACGGAGTGTGTGATAATGCCTTCAAGAGTCTAAAAGAGAGGTTGACGCGTGCGCCAGTGCTAGTCATTCCTAAGGGAAATGAAGAGATGACGGTATACACGGATGCTTGTGGTACCGGACTGGGTGCTGTATTGATGCAAGGAGTTAGGGTTGTAGCTTATGCTAGTCGACAGCTAAAGCCGCATGAGAAGAATTATCCTACCCATGATTTGGAATTAGCAGCGATCGTGTTTGCGCTGAAGATGTGGAGACACTATCTCTTGGGAGAAAGATTTGAGCTATTTACCGATCATAAATCGTTAAAGTATCTCTTCTCTCAGAAAGATCTGAATCTCCGTCAGCAGAGATGATTAGAATTCTTGGCTTCGTATGATTTTGATATCGCATATACACCTGGGAAAGGTAATGCGGTAGCCGATGCCTTGAGTAGGAGACATGCCAGTTTGGGGACAATGTTTCTTGAATGGAAGCAACTGGAGTATATCGCGGGGTTTGATTTCAGACCAAAGTGTGAATTGGATCCAGTTATGCTAGCTAGTTTGGCGATCAGAACCACTTTGATAGAGCGGATTGGTTTCAACCAGAGGGACGATCCTAATCTGTTAGAAATCATCTCCAAGTTAAAGATGAACATCGACGGTGAGGAGATGAATGTGTATGGGCTTGATCGTGATGGATGACTTAGAAAGAATGGAAGGCTAGTTGTACCCAATGTAAATGGTTTGAGAGATGAAGTGCTTAGAGAATGTCATCACTCAAAACTGACTATACATCCCGGTGGTAATAAGATGTATCGAGACATGAAGCAGACTTACTACTGGGAAGGGATGAAAAGAGATGTTGGGAAGTTTATATCCAAATGCATGAATTGCCAGCTAGTTAAAGCTGAGCAAAAGAAGCCTAGTGGGTTGTTGCAACCATTAGAAATTCCCGAATGGAAATGGGAGCAAGTCTCGATGGATTTCATCGATGGTTTACCAAGGACTAGATCGGGATATGATAGCATTTGGGTAATTGTGGATTGATTGACTAAGAGCTCAAGATTTATACCAGTCAAATCGACCAGAACGGCAGCCAAGTTGGCAGATTTGTATATGAAATGGGTAGTGAGATTTCATGGAGTACCCAAAAGCATTGTGAGTGACCGAGACCCGTTGTTCACTAGTGGATTTTGGAAGAGCTTACAAGAGGCTCTAGGGTCAGGATTACATCTCAGTACCGCATATCATCCTCAGACCGACGGTCAGACGGAGAGGGTGAATCGCATATTGGAAGATCTCTTGAGAGCTTGTATATTGGATTTTGGTGGATCATGGGATGACCATTTGCATCTAGTAGAGTTTGCATATAATAATAGCTACCAATCCAGTATCGGTATGGCACCATATGAAGCTTTGTACGGAAGACCGTGCAACTCACCATCATGTTGGATAGAGACTGGCGAGAAGTTTATGCTTGGACCAGATGTGGTGAGAGAAACTTCAGATAAGATTAAGATCATTCAGCAAAGAATGAAAGCTGCCCAAGACAGGCAGAAGAGTTATGCTGATAAGAGGAGAAGAGACTTGAAATTCTCCGTTGGTGACTTGGTGTTTGTCAAGATTTCTCCGTTGAAAAGCGTGATACGATTTGGCAGGAGAGGCAAATTGCCAAGATTTGTTGGCCCATTCCCTGTTCTTGAACTAGTCAGGAATTTGGCGTATAGAGTTGGCTTACCAGAGAAGATGGCGGGAGTTCATAATGTGTTCCATGTTTCCCAACTAAGGAAGTTCGTTCACGACTCAGATATGACTATTTCACCTGATCAGTTAGAGGACTTCGAAGTAGAACCTGAGGCGGTTGGGAACCGCAAGCCGATTCGTATTGTGGGGCACGATACAAAGCAACTTCGAAGGAAGGCGGTGAAGCTAATCAAGGTTCAGTGGGGCGAGAACGAGAATGATTGTACTTGGGAGACAGAGGAGAGCATTAGGAAGGCGTATCCAGAACACTTTGCCTGGTAAGATTTACCTTACGATTTAGTTATTCCGCATGCTAGGATAGACTTATTTTTCTTGTTTGCATGCTTGATTGTTGTTTTATGGTTGATAGGCATGCGGGACCCTTTGTGTGTTTTGGGGTTAAGGAATTTCAGGGGCGAAATTTCTTAAGGGGGGGAGTGTAACAACCCGCATTCTACGCATCGGGGGATCGTAGAATATTTATTTCTTTCACATATGAAGTCGTATGGTCATGTAACTTTAGGAAACATCTATTAGAGTCATTTCCCATGTTCATGATTTTTGTCGATTTTTAAATGACCATTTTGCCCCTAGTTGGTACTGTTTTGGCCATAACTTTTGATTGGAAAGGAATTTTGATCTGAAACCACTTCCATTAGATTCGTTTGATGGTTTACCTTTCCGTAGAGTGGTCATAATAGTCAAACGGACTTACTGTTTGGGAGATATGGCTGAAATAAGGTTTGGAAGGTGAAAAACTGCTTAACCGGGCCAAATAGGGTGATTAGTGAATAGGCCCATAACCCATTTCGGAATTAGGGTTATGGGGAGGCTGAAATGAGTTAGAAGATCATTCCATTTCAGTTTTCTAGCTTCCACTTATCTCTAAGAAACCCTAGAAATGGCCTCCAACGTCTAAATCACCTCCAAATCACCATTTGGTCAAGGATTTGGCTTAGCAATCTCTAATCAAGGAAGATCTACACCAAAGCAACATTTGAGCTGCTGTTTGGCATTGGGATTCACATCAAATCAGAGATTTATTTCAGATCTTAGTTTATTTGTGGCTAAGGTGAGTGATTTGCATAGTTTTGCACTAATTATGGCTAATTAGTGTTAATTAGCAAATTTATACACTAATAAATTCGGGAAAAATGTTCATAAATTCTTAAATGATGTTTTAGACATCTGATATGAATTTGGGTTAATTTGGTTAAGTTTTACTAATCCTATCATTAGTTTCATCTAAACATGCTTAAGGGGAAATATGAGGTTTTGGGTATGTTTGATCCATTTTAACCTATCATATTGATGTTTTGATGTTTGTGGTTGATTATGCATTTTGCTATGACGGTATGATATGCTTTGTGATTGATTTCAATAGTTAGAATGGTCGAAAACGTCGTCGAATGGCGTAAACACTTGCTGGAAAAGTTTCAGAAAACAGTGCAGGTTTCGGATCGGATCGGATATGGGGGCTCGGATCGGATATGTTGAACTGGGCAAGGGATTCGATCGGTTCGGAAACTGACACTTGAGAAAATTGGCAAAAAGGAAGGCCACGCTAACTGAACTGGGATCGGATCGGATTAAGGAGGAGAGATCGGAGCGGATAGAGGAGGATGGATCAGATCGGAGTACGTGAAGGATGAGGAGGCGGATCGGAGCAGAAGCACGAACTGGAGGGGGATGGAACCCGACCCGACCCGACCCGAGGGGAAACACCCGACCCGACCCGAGGAGAAACACCCGACCCGAACCGACGCGATGAAGAGGACCCGAACCGAACCGTGCCAGAGGAGGACCATGAGCTAACGCAACGCAGACACCCGATCCGAACTGATGGTTTGAAGAGGACTGGACCCAGAATTGACCAATAACCCGAGATGCAAAGGTAGTCCAATATGGGAAGTTAGAGCTCAGGATCCAATTGGGAACCGATGAGTTCACTTCATGGTTGGGCTTTGCTGCGGGACGTGTGCTAAGGAGTTGTCGACGTTCATAACTTCGATTCACCACTACAAATGAATGATGGCTACTTATCAGTGTAGTAGGGTCATTATGACCCGAGGGGCAAGGTGATGGTAGCAAGACTACGTTATCAGTGCAGTAGAGTCATTACGACTCGAGGGGCAAGGTGATGCGTAGTAAGACTATGAACCAGTGCAGATGGGGTGAACAATTCCATGGGGCAAGTGGACATAGTAAGGATTGGTAAGGCTATGAGCCAGCGCAGATGGGGTGAATAACTCCATGGGGCAAGTGGACATAGCGAGGAATTAGTGGCTACGTTATCAGTGCAGTGAAGCCATTTATGACTTCATGGGGCAGAGTGATCGTAGCAAGGTATGTTGGGTGATCGAAGTGGTGAATATCGTATGCTTTACATACTGAGTGAGTGATGTGAGGATGGATGCTATGTTTGATTATTTTCCATCACTATGACAAGCACAGCTCCCCCACCTCCGTATCTTTACACTGTTTGATATGGCACCTTAGAGTGTTGTACAGTATGTAGTGCTAACTCTTTGGTTGTAGGTCCAGGTTCAGGTATGTTTTAGTCTACCTGTTATTGTTCACTTTAGATGCTTATCGCTCATACCAGGCTTTATGTCTGACCCAGAGTTTTATGTCTCCTCTTATTACTCTGGGTGCTCACACGAGCAGACTAGAGACAGGTTAGCTGGTGATGCGCGAGTAGATGATTCGGAGGCGGGCAGGAGGCTTCCACGTATGATATATAGATATTTTCCTGTGTCGTTGGTGGTCGCTACTTGGGCATTAGTAGTGTGATACATTTTACAGGTTCCTTGTTGGTTCATTTCCTTCTTCCTTTTTCCTTCTGGCGACCCGTTCCGTGCTAACTGGACATGTGTACAGCGCACCTTGGGAGTAAATGTCGGTTGGTGCGGGGTGGGCCGTCACAACTCAATTTGTAACGAACCAGAATTTTTGGAATTTAAATTTTTAATTCTATTTTTAATTTGGTATTGAAAATTTGATTTTTATACTTGTTATTTGATTTTATTTTGAAATTTGGTCTATTTTAAACTTGGTTTGAATTAGTTTTATATATGAGATTTTAATTTGAAATCTAGTCTGGTTGTTTGGTTTCAGAATCGATTTTTTTTTGTGTGGAAAAAAAATTCATTTATATTTGAGTTGTTGTTAAAGTTTAAATGGTATTATTATTTTGAACTACTTGGATATGTGGTTTGAAAAATTTTAAATTTTCTTTTCTATTTAATTTGAGAAATGTAATTGAGTTTAATAAATTTATTTTAGTTTCGAAGTTTGGTTTAAAATTTACCTAAGTTTGAATTTAAGAATAAAAAATATACTATTTGAAAAAATTTATATTTGATTTTCAATTTAACATGGGAATTTATCTTATTTTGTTTTATTTTGAATTTGGTTTCAAAATTTATTGGAGATTGTATTTGAAATTTTTTATGCTAGTATTGTTCTTATATACCACATATATATATATATATATATATATATATGCTAGGAAGATATTTGTTTAATTATTATTTTTGAGTGGACTGAATTCTCGTTGCCACTTGTCCATGTTTGTCTGAGGTTCCAAAGCGCGTGACCTCATGTTCTGATTTTTCACCGTTCCTTTTCCTCTCTTTTATTCCACCGTTCACTTCTCTTTTATTTGCTCTTTCTTCTCCAAAATTAAATTGGCAAATTCTATTTCAACCCACCGTTTTAGGTAGTAGCCCCCCAAATCATGAAATAATCAGTAAACCCACAAATTTAGTTAGTAGCCCCCCGTTTTTTTAAAAATAAACCAAAAATACCCTTCCACGTAGGGGGATTACGTGGTTTTTCACTGTACCTCGTAGTTGCCCTACGTGGTTCATCAAAGTACCACGTAGATGATTTTCGTGGTTCATTCATGGACCACGTAGACATACTACGAGGTACACCAAAAACCACGTAATGCAACTACGAGGTGTTCAAAAAACTGGATAAAAGGGCAGTTTGGTCATCGTATTTTTTTGATAAAATGGGGAGCTACTAACTAATTATGTGGGTTGAAATAGAATTTGCCAATTAAATTTTGCCAAATCGTGAAATCATGACCTCGAGCACCCGTCGCCTCCGCATCTTGAGACCAGCACCGCAAACAACCACGACTCTCCTCAGTGAATCAACACAGATCCGAGATTCCTGCATCATATAACTCGAAATTGCTTACCCCCTCTACCCCTTCATCGACATCACCATAACAACGTTCAAAAGCGCCTCAAACGCTGCTGCAAGTGACAGCGCACCTAGATCTGAGCTCGCAACCCGAACCGTCGCCTCCTGTTGTCCGCCGAGCCTTCCATCGGCCTCTGCACCAGTCGAGACCCAGTCACCAGTCCTTCTTCGTTCGCGCTTCAGCCTCCATCGCACCGCACAAAGTTCCAAGGTCCGCGACACTCAATTAAAGAGGAGTTTGCATACCTCTCTGGAAACCCGCTCCTGCATGCTTGACTCTTGCATTTTAAGGTGAGTTTGCTCACGATTTTTCGTTATTTAAGCACTTCAACATCGACTGAGACTAAATTTAATAATTGAAGTATTTTCTGTTGTTGGATTTGCGGTTACTGCGGGTTGGTTATGATGATTTGTTCTTCCAGGTTAGCTACCATACATCAATAGTCACTTGTTAACTGGAAGATGAGTTGTTGGTTATTATGTGAGCAAAGTCAAGTATCTTTGTTTTCTCACTAGGATTGGAAAGTAATACCTAATGGATGATTCCAGTGGTTTCATAGTGATCCTTGAACAATTTAAAATTTTAACTGAACATGATTTCATTTTATCCACTCTGGTGACAACAAGAACAGATCCTCCACTATCATTTTTAGTGCGTCTCAGTTATTCATACTCCTCCGTCTTTATACTTATCAATTTTGTTATGTGTTATTTAAAAAAAAAAGGTAAAGAAATGTCATTAATTGAATTCAGGGTCTTTGTTCCTGCTATTTAAATAGTTCTTGCTAGTTCTTCTAGTTCTTTATGTTGACATGTACATGTGAAGTGAAGCATAACATCCATCATTTTATTTCATTTTACCCAAACCGGTGCATGAAACTTTAGCGAGCATTATTTTGGATCATGATTTTTTTTTTTTGAAATATTATATTGCTTGATGATATTATAAATGAGCAGTAACCATAAGAATAGCAATTGAGATGCGACTTTAGGAATTTAGGGGATTTCCATGATTTCCCTGAGGTTGAAATTATACTTGCATGTCAATTATTATGGTTAAAAGATAGAAGTAATTAAGTTTACCTGAAAATACATTTACATGGGTTTGCACTATATATAAATTTGTTGACGTTGAATGTTCCCAAAATATTCACCTGCAAGCTTGGACATGGCATTGTGCCCCTAACACTTTGATTTTTTCTTTCTTTGCTTTGATCAACTCATTATTGGTATGCCACTCATGCTGCATGCGAGACATGTTGAGTCTGTGACATGATTTCACTATAGTTGGGATGCCATGTTGGTCCTATCACAAGCTGCATGTATGGAAAAAGGCCGAGTTATGATATTTTTGAAATGACCCACTTGTAGGAGGAAAACTCATACCTAGGCATTTTATGGCTATGAATTCTTGTAGGACTGTCCTACTTAGTGCTGCT
Source organism: Allium sativum (assembly GCA_030737875.1). Classification (NCBI taxonomy): domain Eukaryota; kingdom Viridiplantae; phylum Streptophyta; class Magnoliopsida; order Asparagales; family Amaryllidaceae; genus Allium; species Allium sativum. Next base: position 651,916,179 of record CM060915.1, read on the forward strand.
CAGTTTAAATATGTTCCCTGTTCATGCATAAATCCTTCGTTAAATCTCACTCTCTATTTATGCCATTTAATTGAATACACACACACACACACACACACACACACACATATATATATATATATATATATATATATATATATATCGTTGCCACCTTCTGCTATCTTAAACATGAGATATACACCTTTGATTCTTATGCTAGAATTACTATGTTAACCGTGAACCATGGTTTTGGCGTATATACGAAATTTAGGACTTGTTAATATTGGAATTAATCATTATATTTCAGTTTCTGTTGAAGTTGATTTGCTTGAATTATGATTAATCCTGACTCGAGCGTTTTATGTTTTTGCATGGAACGCTCGGGTCAGGTCCTAAGTGTTCCAGATTTAAAGATATTCAGCACCCAAAATTGGAGAGGAACGTGAAGACACATATGTGCACACAAGGCCTGACTAAAAGTGTACAGCTTCATTTTTTTTAAATTCATGTATATATTTTGTAAATCTTCTGCTGTATATAAATTTTTGTAAAACTCTGATATGTATATAAAATTTATTTCGTTGCAATATTTGTGCACTGTAATTCTATGTTTATTTCTGTTAAACCCGTAAGCTAAAATAACTAGCTGTCGTTTCCGCCTCATATCATCGACGACATATATGAATATCGACAATGACTGCAAAAAAAGAACTATCTTCGTAAAGAAGGGAATTAGCATAGCTATACATCAAAGATATATAATCTTCATATAAAGGATAAACACATAGATATGCCACATCTCATTGGCATATACTGAAATCCCAATATATCTTTCAGTACATCATAAAACTCGCCTAATAAAATCTTCTTAATTATTGTACCTAGTCTCATCGGTATAAGTATAAAACCACAACAAATCTGTTATACACTAAAAGGAGATCTCGAACCATTAAACTAGTCAAAATTAGGCTAACCTAAAAATCTCACAACTTAAAGGTTTAAAATCATCAAAGTATGCCATAAAATGGCGAATACCAAAATACATTTCAAATTAATTCGTCGTAAATATTTTCAATCGTACAAGTTTGAGATTAATCGATAAAGTAAACTCACGCGTCCCATACCACGAGTTTAACCAAATCATTTAATTCTCTTTCTCATACGCCCGAATGGTGTTGAAATGTGTGTATTCTACAAAAATATTTTATCTAAGAAAATTAGTTTTTAAAACAATTTTCCAAAATATTATTCAAAATCAAGATTATAAATTTCTTTATAGAATCTTACTATTAAAAAGTAATTAGTTAAAATACTATGTTGTAATAATTCTAAAATCTCATTTCATTCAAAACCGTTTCCCATGTTAGTTTGTAGAAAATCATGGTTAAAACATTATTAAAACATCAAAGATATCAAGAAATTGATATTTGAACTCGATTTCAAAACACTCAAAATATAAACCTCGAATTTCAACAAAATCAGCTAATCCATGGATGAATATCATAGCCTTAACTACTATTAAAAAATATCTCAAATGAAAGAGGCATAATTGACATATACTAATTCAATATCTAACATGTATTGACTTCATTTTTATTCATTTCTAACACAATTTACAAGCATAAAAACATATAATTAAACGATAATTTCAAGTATAGTTTGTATTATAAGGTTTTAACATCACAATAAAACTTCTAAATTAGAAAACGAGCACTACAACTTAAGTTAGAAGAAGCTTAAAAAAGAAACATAACTCAAAATTAATTTCTACCGTGGCGGAACAGCTATCATGATGCGCTGTTTTGGATAAGCAAACCCAAAATTTTTGGTAAATACTTCAAATGAAAATTTCAGATTAGGTCTTGGGTTTTCCAGAACATCAAAAATTATTGAATTCGAACGTACGGTTCAAAAGTTATGTTTAAAATAGAATTTATGTTTAAATTTACTAATCCTATCTTTCATTCTCAAGACAGCGACAAACAACCACAATATCGACTAAGCAAACTTCAAAATTTTAGAAAACTCAAAATATGAAACTTATAGCTCTCAGTCTAAGCTTTTCGGAACATTCAAGATAATAGAATTTTGATAAGAAACGTAAAAATTATGCACAAATTAATTTAAGATACAACGAATTGCTACTGTCAGATATTGTCTCATAGGGTCATATAAAATCACGAAATTGAATAGATTGTCGATAGAATCATGAAAAACTCATGACATCAAACTTGCAGATCATGTTCTAGGATTTCCGAAACATCAAAAATCATTTAATTATGTTAAGAAACGAATAAGTTATGCTCAAAATAGTTTCAGGCTCAAACTCAAAATAATTATGTTAAAGACAGAATTGTACTTCTGTTTTCCATTCGATTTCAGGTCCAACAAACAGCAAAATATCAAAATATAACCTGAAGATATGCTTGTTTTACTACAACCTATTTTCAGAAAACGAGATCTAGAAAATTCAGAAATAAAAAGAACTACGAAATTCCACAAAATCAAATCAAAATTGGAAATAGCCAGCTAATTGTAAGCGCTCATCTTACCTACTTTCCCTAGCAGCGATATGGCAATTTATTGCAAGCAAAAAAATTGGAGTTTTGCTTGGATTTGGAGCTCTACAAACTTGGAAACAACAAGATACATATATGCAAATGCAAGAAGTTATCAAAACCCAAGTTACAGTAAACAAATTCATGAATTTGGGATGGATTGAAGATAAAATAGGTAGGAGATTACCTGTGCTTTTGTTTCTAACTTGAATTTAACTCTATATTGCAAAAGAATTGGATGGATTTTGGATTTTCTTTGTATGGCATTCCTTATTTTAGTTTTTAGAGTTTTTTGTTACTTTTCTTTGAATGAAAAATAAGGAAAGAGAAAAAAGGAAAGTATGTATTTCTCCACCGAAGTATCCATATATGGGTTAATGGATCATTAACCAAAGCCATTAGCCCATTTTTATAATTAGCCAAATATTTAGTCTATTACACATATGTAATTTAGTAATTTATGCACATCTTCCTTATATTGATTCCTTTTTAAATGAAATAAATTGTGTTATTCATATTTCAATAAAGTGAACAAGTTGTTACAACTATAAATTTATATTTTTCCACCAAAAATATTATTTTCACAATTAAACACAAATTCATATCAATATTTAACAATATTACCATTCTTAGTGAAAAATCACTATTTCTACCATTTTAAGTCAAATAAAATTATTTCTAAACCCGATAAAGTGTAGTACAATGTTCTAATATTTTTAAAACATTAGTACACTTCCAAAATTTATTTTCTTCACATTACTCCTTTTGTTTTACAATAAAATGCTAATATTGGAATAAGTTTCTAATATTATCAACCGAACACAAATAATTTACAACAGTTAATTACTTCCGAACCAAATCTCAAAATAAAGTATCTAAACTTTATTTCTACATTTTTATATTTCCTTCAACCATTAAATAGTTGAAATAAACCTATTTTATTATAAAATACTCATTAAGTTAAATACCCACTTATAACTTCAAAAATATATTGATTATGTAAAATAAACAATATTATCTAACATTTTATTTTGTCAATTCATTTATAAAGTCAATATTAAATTATAATTTAATATTAATGGTAATCTCCGACTAGGGTTGTTATAGACTCACCCTTAACAAAATTGCTTTCTCGCAATCTCTAGATATGAGTAGTACTCAACATCTTAATCTCATTATTCCAAGGAAAGCTAGACAAGCAAGAAACTGAAGTTTCTCATCTTTCATTAAAGATAAAGGAAAAGAAGAAGATAATTGCTTGATAATTCCATTAATTTCCCCAAACATCTATATATGATAAGTGATTGATAGAAATCTTCTAAGCGACATCTCAAAATTTTGAAGGCACCTCACATTCATAAAACAACACAAAAGAAAAATAAACTCTCAAAATCGATCTAAATGAAAGATTCTCAAAATTGCTCGTATGAGATTGAGATTTCACTCAACTTTATCCAAAACTCAAGACATCAAAGAGATTAAAAACCCAAAATTTCCATATTCCACAACGTAAAAACCACTAAAATGAAAGAAAGAACACTAAGAGGGATGGCGAATCTCAAAGAAAGGTGGTTCCTTCATAAGCCACCAATCTTAATGACCATAAAAATGCAGGTCATTAGATTATTGCATAAAGGCAATATAGGCTCAAGAAATCAAGATACCCTAGAAAGATGATCATAGACTCAAAATTCTTGTAATTCAAAATCATTACTTAGAAAAATAAAACCTCAATTTTCCTTTGCTAGAAAAATTCCTAATCTTTTAATACAACTTCTTAATTTTAGGAGAAAATTTATTCTTATAAATTCTTTCTTCATAACAATTAATTCTCCAAACAATTCTTTTAAGTTTATTCCAAAAATAAGATTTTGAAATTTTATTCCAAAATTTCTAAAGATACTACAAAAGTCACTCAAATAAACTTTTGGAAACTTTCCTCTTCAATCTTATTAGATTTTACTTATCATGTCTGATTGTATCATCCTAGCGTTTAGAAAATCCTTATCGATAATGTTGATCAGACATATCGGCCGGAATCTTTAAACAATCGATGGGTAAACTAACACGAAGGAAAAAAAATCATTTTCTATACAAGAATTTATTTATTTTCCATATAGTTCTCCATTCATTTCTTGTCTCAAATTAAAATTTCAATCCTCTTTAAACAAATATTTACTACAATGGATTTTAAAAACTCAATTAAGGTTTAACTCGGAAAATCAGAATCACAAAAAGAAGTCATAGAGATATTCTTCGAATACTCAATTCAAAGATTGATAAGATAAACTAGAATGCTTGTCATTCTGCATGGTATAACGAACTATGTAGGAGAATCACTCGAATATGAAGTATGGTAAATATCATATTATTCCCCGTTACTCGAAGTCTAGTCGTCGAAGAGTGAAGCTAGAATAACAGTCCAAAGATTCTCATAGACTGAAAGAAATCTATGAGTCGTAAAACAAAAGTTAGTCATTGGCTAAAGAAAAGAAAGGACCCAAAACACGTGTCGTTACTTCAAGGGAAGTAACATTTCGAAGAACTTCCTCATATAGATATCCAAGGTTGACAACTCAAAGGATGCAAGAATGGTTCAAAAGAACAAGTTCAGAACATCACATCACTTCCATGGCGGACATTCTTGTGGAAAATTATCGAAAAACTCAAACTCAGAAATGAGGGAAAACACCGTATTCAATCGTCCGACGGGTGTGAAACCCGAATGGACTCAAACCACAAAGTCATAAATACAAGAACTTGAGATATACCATCACCATCTCGATACTCAAAAGTGACCTAAGGATTATGGAACCAAAATCAATATTCCTAAAATAGGAACACTAATCAAAAGGATTAGAATATCTAAAATAATATCCTATAAAACGTCGAATGGAGTTTAGAAACACTCAAACCACTCATCTCATCAAAAATTTCTAGAAATGATTTTAGATACATAATTTCCATGTTAATACGCACAAAAAAATCATAAGGTATATTCCATGATTCTCAACATCAAATCAAATGTTACGGATTCTGTAATAACCCGAAAATCTGGGCCAGTTTAAAATTTTTATTTTGGCAATTTTAGCGAATTTTGAATATTTAAAATAGATTATTTTAAATAATATCGACGAGAAATTTATTTTGAATAGAAATTCGACGTATATATTATATACGTCGTCGTTAGAATATGAATATTTATATATAATTATAAATAGAATTAAAAATGGCGCGGTAGTTCGATAATTCGATTTCAAACTTCAATGGAATGTACCGGGTGCAAAACAATCCGGATTTTAGTGAAACCAAAAACATTAGGATCTATTTGAGAATATCTTTCCAACGAATCTGAAAAATCAAATTTTCATAGCGGGAATCAAAAGATATGTCCAGTTGAAAATTCTGAATAGTCGCTATGGAATTCAGGCCCTTAAAAATGGACATTCTGCAAATAACCTCGGATTTCGACGAAACTAGTTTTGTTGGATCTGCAGAGTCAAGTTATTGCTAGGTTTCAAATTTCATAATTTTTCGAATCAATGTGTGAGCGTGGCAAAAGAAAACGCGTTTGACCAGTTTCAGTTGATTTTAATCGACTGAAAAATGGCCATTTTTCCAACGGTCTCAGAATTCGACGAAACTAGTTTTGTTAGGACCGTATCGTCAATACGAAGCTAGAAAATATTTTTTTGGAATTTTTCGAGTCCGTATGTGGCCCCGGTAAATTGAAATGTGCGTTTAAATTGAATATACAAAGATTTATATTTTGAATTAAACGAAAACCTATCAAAACGATAGAATTGGCTTACGATACATATCCCATTGTGTTCGAAAGGGGGGTATTACGCTAGGGACGACAGTCGGTGGGTTCAATTTTGAGTGCGAATGAAAAGGGTACTTTTCATGGAGAAATAAATAATATTAAAATTATAAATTCCCTTAAACTCCCTTCCCTCTTCTCTCTCATCCACGGTCAACCCTCCCTCATCCCCGTTCATTCTTTCAAAACCGGATCTGCGAATAAAAAAAAAGGGGAAAATCGATTGCGATACCCTCCAGCCGCCACCGCTCGTCGCGGTCACCGTCGACGCGACCACGCCCCACCTCCGCCTGAACCTGCGATGCGCCCTCCCCTCTTCTCCAATGAAAAGAACACGGCCACCCCTTAATCGAAGGACTAAAACCCTAGCCGCCTGATTCGACACACCCCCAATCCGCCACCGCACCCATCCAGCTCCTCCTCCTCGCCCTGACACCGCCTCCTCCTCCCTCCCTTCGACGTGCGCAGTCCTCCACGCCCCAAACACCAAAAAAAAACCAGTAAGTTTCTTTATTTATTTATTTTTCTTTTCTATTTTTTTTATATATATATATTTCTTTTCTATTTTTACATAGAGTAAATTTCGAATTTTTGTATGTAGATTTAAAATAAAGATGAGATTTTTTGGATATGATAAAAATACGATTTTTATATTGTTTACATCGAAATAAAGATATGGTTTTTATCATATGAATAACAACTACAAGATTTGATTTTATTAGGATTTTTAATTATGAAAAGAACGGATTTTTATAATATAGGAAGCTATGATTTTTAAAGGGATAAAGTTTGAATTTTTATATAGAGGAAGACGATGTTTTTTATAAAGAGGAAAACGATAATTTTATAATGTGAAAAACGATATTTTTATATCATAGCAAAGAAACGATTTTTAATAAGGTAAAGATAGGATTTTTGACATTGTAAAAATATATTCTTTTCATATTGAATAGCGTAGTAAAAATACGATTTTTCTATATTGAAAAGTGAAGTAAAAATACGATTTCTATTATGAGGTTAGCTCAATAAAAATTCTATTTTTAAAAAATAAAGTAGCGATGAAATTTCTATTTTTACCGATATGAAGTAACAAAAAAAATAATAATATGATTTTAGCTCATAGAAATATATATATACACATTAGTGTTGAAAAACATATATATCGCATTGTTTTGAAAAGAAAAAATATACATATGTTTTGAAAGGAAAAATAAACCTTGTTTTGAAAAAAAAATACTTTGTTTAGAAAAAGGAAATTATATTTTGTTTTAGAAAACAAAATATAATGATAAGATTTTTATATATTGATCATCGAAGTAAAAATTCGATTTTTATATATTGAATAGCATAGTAAAAATATGATTTTTATATGTTGAACTTCGAAATAAAAATGGGATTTTATATGTTGAACTTCGAAATAAAAATATGATTTTTATATATTGAATAGCGAAGTAAAAATTCGATTTTTACATAGGTAGTGAAAGCGGTCAACGAAGGTGACAAAAAGGCGAGAACGACGAAGAGTTCTGCAAACAAAGTGCCGTGGAGCTAGGATAGCTATAAGTGAGAATTTCTCACCTTTCAATTTCATTTTCTAGTTATATATATATATATACTAGGATGCAGACGGTGCTTAGTAGCACCCGACACAATCGTCCACAGACCATGGACTTGTTTGTTTGATTGCAAAAATAAGTTAGATTATTTGATTGAAATTGAATTGTTTAGGTGAATTGAATGGATTTGATTGATGTGTGAATGGCGTGGGCCTTCACTAGACCAGGGATAAGGCTAGGCCTTGTCCCGTTTCTAGTATCGTGCCGTTATGCCGTCGAAATTTTCTAAAATATGCTAGAAAATGAAAATATCATTTTATTGTGTAAATGAATAATAGAAATTCATATGTTGGAATAAAATGTTTTATCGTTAAAATATAATTTTTAACATGAATATGAATATAGTAAAAGTGAATAAAATAAAATATTCATTTACAAACCGGACGGTTTGTTTATGTACACCTATTTGAAGGACATTGATTGGGACGATAAATTTTACACATCGCCCAACAGCACAAATAAAATATGTGTTTGATTGTTTGAAACCCCACACGGGTGTTGGGATGAAATTTGAAGTTCACTCATCCTGATTTATTAAATATGCCGATCGGTTGATTGACAGGCTGTTTTAAGCGTTAGATATCTATATTTGATGCTTATACAGTGTAGTGCACTTTGGTTGATGGTTGATTATTTTTCCATGCTATTATATACATGTGTTGTATGAAAATCCATATAATTAACTTTATATGGTAATTGATTGGGCCTCATTCCAATTTGAAAAATAAAGAATATTATAAAATAAAAGTTCATGTGTTGACAGTACTCATCCATTGAGATTGGTCATGTGTTGAACGAAATATTTTAGTAATAAAATTTGCACCTTTATCGATATAAAATAAAAGTTCATGTGTTGACAGTACTCATTCATTGAGATTGGTCATGTGTTGAACGAAATATTTTGATAATAACAACTATTTTGAAAAAGAAATATTTGAAATAGAAATATTTGAGATAGAAATTTATGAAGCCGTGTTGATTAGATTGACGCCATTTTGACGTGAACGATATTTATATCGATTTTATTCATTTCAAAATGAATTGAATTGAAAACGATTTTGAAATGAATTGAATTGAAAACGATTTCGAAATGAATTGAATTGAAAACGATTTCGAAATGAATTGAATTGAAAATGATTTTGAAATGAATTGAATTGAAAACGATTTCGAAATGAATTGAATTGAAAACGAATTCAAATTGAATTGAAAGCGAATTGAAATGAATTCAAATTGAATTGAAATTTGAATTGAATAGAAATGAATTTTAAAACGAATTTATAAAGAAGAATTCAATTTTGATTTGAATTGAAATGGAAGTTGAAATTACTTTTGAAACGAATTTAAAACTATTTATATAATTCGTTTTAAATAGAAATCGACGAAATATATATATTATATATATTATATATATAATATAATGGCCTGAATAGAACGCGCCGCGCCGCGGTAGTTCGTGAGTTTCGACCATTTATTTCAAACGGACATTACGGGAGATCCGACCGTCGGATTCTCCTAAAACCGGAACCGTTGGGTTCGTATCGACAAGAGCTTTCTAACGAATATTAGAAATTTGAAATCTAACGGTTGGATTTGGAGATATGTCCAAATCAAATTCGAAAAAGGTCGCTGTAAGTGCAGTTCGATGGCCGTTGATGGAAATCGACTGTACGGGCCTTGATAAAATTATTAAAAATACTAATAATTTGTGTAAAATCATAAGGAAATGATTTAGAAAGAATTGGGATGAAAAACTCCATATTTGAAAAGATAAAAATAGATTTTTATCGAAATGAACTAGTTTTGAACTAGAAATATAATTCTATTTATTTTTAAATAAATAAATTGAATTTGAAAAGGGTTTTAAAAATAACCAGAATTTCCAATAATTGCATTGGAGTGGATTTGAATCGAAATTGTCTTCGGAATATTTCGATGTTGGAATTCGTGATTATACAGATGTTGTTATGGAAATTTGAAAGATATATATTTATATCGTTATTTTCAATACGACATTTGTTAATCGTAGAATTTGATATTGAATATAAGCCGATATATTTTCTATTCAGAGCCTTATATTGAATATCAAATGTGATTTGGGTTTGTCGTGAATGGTGTCTTCACTAACATTGTTCTTGAACCCAGTTGAGAAAAGATTAAATCTTTTTATTTAGATTTAATGAAGTGTACCAATTAAATGATATTTAATTGGAATTGAATTGGTATTGATTTTTGGGTTTATCGTGAACAGTGTTTTAAATAACACTTGTTCTTTAACTCGATAATCAATGGAATGTGATTTTGGGTTTATCGTGAACCGTGTTTTAAATGACACTGATTCTTTAACCCAGTTAACGATTAAAACTAAGTGGAGTTTTAATGAATCTTTAATTAGATTGAAATAATCGAGAATGGAGTATCACCAGTTTTGCTCCAGGCGATAGTTAAATCTTTAATTAGATTTGAACTCGAAATGGTAATTGAATTTACCGATAACACTGTGGTGTTAGATATGAAGTATTACCAGTTTTACTTCATGGGATAAATAGGTTGGGATTGGGAAATTAAAACAAATGATTACTTCGGTAAGTTTCGTTAATCCCGGCTAGTTGTATCGAAATTCAAAAGAATAGATTAAAGAATAAATTCAAGGAATTTATCTTTGATAAAATTAATGGGAACCTTTCCCTATGAATGTGAAATTTAGAAACTAACTGTCGGTTAGCCAAGCAGAATGGTTTTCTGGATATTGATCTGATGTTGGTTTCGGCCTTCGGGTTTTATATTTGGGAAATTATTCTCTTGATTAATTTACGGTTAGTGACTGATGAATTGGAATGAGGCGTATGTTGTGTTTGTGTAACACTTATTTAAAATATACGCGAGTTATTCGGAAAGACCGGGTTTATCCCATCCTGGATAACTGATACGACGATAAGTCGAAGATGAAGACGATGGTCGAAGACCGGAGTTCTTCACGTCGTTTGGGTGATTTCTGACGATCTTGATTGGGCTGTACACCCAAGAAGATGGAAACAGTTGGTGATCGTCCAGACGTACTTGGAGATCGATGAATATGCGAGGTACTAGGTGCCTCCGGTTTCGTTCAGACCCAGAACGGACTTGTAAATGGACTGTGTGTCTGACATAGGATTTTAGTCTGTGTGATTGATTTCTATTAAATATATATCTGTTTGGCGGCGGAGGATTTATTCTCTTGCTTAACGCCCTTCTCTGAGACGTACGAGCTCAGGGGTTATATACTGATGGATATCAAACGCATAGAGTGAATTGCCTGTGTGGCATGCCTAAGTGGAAATTGATCGAGGCTTCTGTTGAAAAGCAAAGTCTTGTGGTGATGATCAAAGCACGGCCTTTGTGGCGTAGCTTTGTGTAACGTTTACCTCGCGTGTTTCACACCCGGTATGAACCAAAAACGGGAGACGGACCTCAGGGAGGACTTGCGTTTCTTTCTAGTTAGAAGTGGCGTCAGTGGTTTTACACGCCCTGACGAGTTTGACTTATGTGGTTGTTGCTGTTGCGAGGCGCCTCGGATTGATCGGTCGTTCTCGAACCGATGGAGTCATTTAGTTGGCTCACTTACACCCCATAGGGTGGGGAAACGTAGTGTTCAGGCATAATAATCCACATCGGTGGACCGGCCCTGTCGCTCCAAGGCTTGCCTGCGCGCTTGCCTGAGACACGGACTAGAGCGTCTCGAATCGGCAGAGGACGATCCCTGGCCTCGGTTCATAGACGGAAATCCAATTTCCAAATATGTGACATTTGCGGTTTTATTTGTAGAGCCTAGTATGGCGACATAGTGGGATGGGGCACTCATGCCGCCTATGATTGATACTTATGATTTGAAGTTGTTTTATACACTATGCACTTATAATAGTATCAAACGATTTGTTTTAAACGTACTAAGCATTCTTTGGCTGTTATAAGGGAAAACCCTATCCTCGACTGCGTTGCATTGTGTGATGGGACCTGGGTCTTATAACAGCTTCATTTTTCTTTATTTAGCATGGCGCTGTTTGTTTATGCACTGGTGTTCTTGGGAGGAAACCCGTTCCGTGTTATACGGCGTGGTCCCTTGATTTACCTAACTTTAAAATAAAGATTAATAACTGTTTTCATTCTCACACCAGTCCCATGACTGACCTGGAGTTTATTGTTTTAACCTAAACTCTGGGTGCCCTTATTTTGACATGGGCAGCTAGTAGTTTTGGTTTTGCAGATTTATATTCACAGGATCCTGGTTTACAGCTGGAACGATATCCGGAAAGCTTTGTATCCGTATATCTCTTTCTAGTTGTGTATTGTATTATTTTCCGCTGATATGTATTTAAATGTAATTTAAATCTCTGATATTTCTGTGTAATATTCGTTTATACTCTGTATATTCTTGTAATCTGATGCATTGTTGTAATAAGCAATGAAATGTTCTTCTGTTTGCGTTCTACTTTGTCATGTTCTCAAACGATAGGGCGTTTCGAACGGCCTGGATCGGTTTAGCGACTGGTTCGGACCGAGCGAAATTCCTTGCCGTCACAGATTCCCTCAACTGAATTCTCAATCCTAAAAGATACCTCAAAATAAAATGTCAATGACCACACACATTGTAACAACCCGGAAAACAAGAACTAATTTAAAAATTTATTCTAAGGAAATTTTGTTAGAAAATGCGTGAAATAAATACATACATGTATATATCTTTGGCTATCATCTTTAGTTCTTTCCCTGCTTGTTCAAAATGGAATTTTTAGGAATTCAAAACGTGGATTACATGTCCAATTAAACTTCATTAATTAATTTAATTTGCAATGTTAATTATGCATTCATTTCATTCCTTTATATATTTGTTTATTTCCCTTCATTTTATTAACTTTTATTTCCTTCAATTTATTAATTTGTTTCCCATTTTTTTATTTTTCATGCATTGAATTCTAACGTTTCACTTATAGTTTATATTGCATTCATTCATTTCAACTTAATTCATTTCATTTTCGTTATTTCTGCATGCTAGTCTCTTACCTAGTTTTCAATGCATGCTGATATACACGTAATTGTGTATATTTTATCCGCTTATTTATCTTATTTTATATTTAAAATAATTGATACTGTGTATTTATAGTTGTGTTTTCATATTATTTATGATGAATGGATTAATGCACTTAATTGTTGAAAAGCTTGAAGAATTGGTGTAAGAAGAGTGTTGATTTTGAGAGTTAGATTAAAGCTTGAAGAAATGTTGCTGCTCAACCACCTTCTACCGCATAATTTAATAATCCAATGCCTTTTCATAAAGATAGCTTGTTGCAGATGATATGGAGTTCCTATTCATGCTCAAAACAATTGAAATTGATGTCATTTGATGCCCGCAAGCCATGCCAATTGCAAATCCATTCACAATGCGTTCACATTGGCTCACTTACAAAGCCTCTCACTTTATAGCTGCATTCACACTTGCTTATGTGTTATTTGGGCTAAATCTTTAGTCCTACATTGTGCAATTAGCCTCTAGGTCTGGGCTAATACAACTATAAATACCTTGTACCTTAATCATGTAAAAACACATTGGGTTTTATTCTGTAATTCTCTTCTTGGAATAAAATCACTCTTCCTCTATTCTATTTAGTTTTACTTTTATTTATGTTCATGTTATTTAATTTCGGTTTCTCTTCTTCTTTAGCTATGTCTAGCTAATCTCCTTTGATTAGGGGGTGATGATGCTAATAGATATGATTCAACATGAATCACATAGCCAATAGATGAGGACTTTATACATGTAGATCTGGATCTGAATCAAGGGTTAGATCTGAACCTTCATATTCTGTGTCCTTTAAGAGCTACGATCCTTCACAGGGTATATTCGTGTTCGATCTAACAATTATCAGATTTAGATCTAATTTTAGGGTTTTAGAAATTAATTAGTGATAGTCTATGGTTGTTTAAGAGCTCAGCTCCTGCATAGGCTATGCTTGTCGTTATTTACTTATTTGTTTCTAAGAACCTAATTATCGTTGATTTGTGTGTGTGACAGAAACATGAATTAGATTTATATTTATTTGTTGGCTATTGATGAGTGTGAATCCAATCTATGTCATTATCCCCTAATTGCTTTCTCTTATTATATAAATCTCTCTTTCTATTTAATTGTTGTTATTTTCTGTGTTTTCAATCAACCAAAATCCTGGAATAACTTGATTGGATTTATTAATTAAAATATTTTTGGTCCCATAGTTCGACACCCTCTACAACAATCCTTGTTGTTTAGGAAAGCCGAACAGATTAAACAATTGTTTACAGTTGTTAATTTGTTCGCAAACACATGCATTCATTTGCTCATTTATGTCCATTTTCTTTTTGAAATATTTCATGCTTCTTTGCCACTTTCTTTCAATTTTCCATACATGTGTTTCCTATTATCTTACTTTAAAACCTAAATGTTTATTTACTTAAGTAAATAAAAATATTGCTTCTTTGAATTTGAAGCAAATTTTATTCATGTGGCTGGAAACTCAAAGTTTCAAAGCTTATGAATATTTTTTTGACTTCGTATTACATGGATAGCTAAGAGTCCAGCTTACAAAAAAAATCATGAAACTGATTTAGATGTAAGAATGGAATCCATTGAACGAACTATGTTGTTATTCATGAACAACATATGCATGACCTATCAAAATTTAAGCAACGACATAAAAATAACATTAGACTTGAGCTAACATAGATAAAAATGTATAACGAAAAGAAAAATAATAAATAAATTATAATCAAAATTAAATTAAGAAAATTCAAAATTTGGAATACGTCAAATTGGATAGAATGTAGGAATTACTTTCATAAAGGAATATGCAATTTTGTTTTTATAACGACCCTAACTTCCCCGATAAGGAAAGCACGGATTGTACTGAGGACAAGCCACATTAGAACACAAATAGAAGAACATTTCATTACAACAATTTCATCAGAATACAAGAATATACAAAGTATGAATAAATATTACACGTCGTAATTTATCAGAGATTTAAATACATTATTGCAGCGGAAATTAATACAAAACACAACTAGAAGTAATACACGGATACAGAGCTTTCCGAATATCGCTTCAGCTGTAAATCAAGATCCCGTGAATATAAATCTGCAAAACCAAAACTACTAGCTGCCCATGCGGAAAATAGGGGCACCCAGAGTTTAGGTTAAAACAATAAACTCCAAGTCAGTCATGTGACTGTTGTGAGAACTAAAACAGTTATTTAAAACTTAACTTTAAATCAGATATATCAAGGGACCACGTCATATAACACGGAACAGGTTTCCTCCCAAGAATACCAGTGCATATATCAAAACAACGCAATTCTTTTTGGAAATATGAAGCTATTATAAGAACCAGGTCCTATCACACAATGCAACACAAGCCGAAGGATAGGGTTTTCCCTTATGATAACCAAACATGCTGGATATGTTAAAACAAAACATTTGATACTATTATAAGTGCATAGTGTATTAAAACAACTTCAAATATAAATGTATCAATCCTAGGCAGCATGGGTACCATATATCATGTCGCCAATACTAGGCTCTACAATCAAAACCGCAAATGTCACGTATTTGGAAATTGGATTTCCGTCTGTGAACCAAGGCAAGGGATCGTCCTTACCGCTTTGAGACGCTCTAGCCCGCCCCTCAGGAACAGAACGCATCGTCCCTTGGATCATCAGGGCCAGTCCACCGATGTGGATTAAAATGCCTGAACACTGCGTTTCCCCGCCCTATGGGGCGTCAATGAGCCAAAGGACTCCATCGGACCCGGATCGTCCGATCTAACCGAGGCGCCTCACAATCCATCATCCACATAAGTAAAATGTCCGGGCGTGTAAAACCCAAAACACCACTCCTAGCTAGAAGGAAACACATGCCCTCCCTGATGTCCTCTCCCGTTTCTGGTTCACAACCTGGGTATGAGGCTCGCGAATTAATGCTACACAAAGTTGTGCCACACAGGCTGTGCTTTGATCATCAACCACAAGACTCTCCTTTTCAACAGAAGCCTTGATCATTTGCATCTTAGCATGCCACACAGGCAGACCACTTCATGCAACCGATATCCATCAATCACACAGAATGATATCCAATATCAGACACACAGTCCATCTACAAATCCATTCTGGGTCTGAACGAAACCGGAGGCACCTTGTACCTCACATATCCATCGATCTCCAAGTACGTTTGGACGATCACCAACTTATTCCCTCCTCTTGGGTGTACAACCCAATCAAGATCACCAGTAATTATCCAAACGATGTGAAGACCTCCGGTCTTCGACCACCGTCTTCATCCTCGACACATCGTCGAATCAGTTATTCAGAATGGGATAAACCCGGTCTTTCTGAATAACTCGCGTATATAATAAACAAGTGTTACACGAACACAACATACGCCTCATTCCAATTCAGAATATTCTTATATTCAAATATTCTTATACTTTGGGAAAGGTTCCCATTAATTTTATCAAAGATAAATTCCTTAAATTTATTCTTTAATCTTCCTTTGAATATCAATTCAAACCAAATTATGGTTTATCCAAACTAGTCGGGATTAACGAACCTTACCGAAGTAATCATTTGTTTTAATTTCCCAATCCCAACCTATTCATCCCATGAAGTAAAACTGGTAATACTTCATATATAACACCACGGTGTTATCGGTAAATTCAATTACCATTTCACGTTCAAATTTAATTAAAGATTTAACTATCGCCTGGAGCAAAACTGGTGATACTCCATTCTCGATTATTTCAATCTAATTAAAGATTCATAAAAACTCCACTTGGTTTTAATCTTCCCAAAAATCACTATTAACGATTATTTAACTTGGGAAATCATATCCTGTCTTTAACTGGGTTAAAGAACCAATGTCATTTAAAACACGGTTCACAATAAACCCAAAATCACATTCCATTTACAATGGAATCTTCATGGAAAACAAATCGATATATATAATCGATATAAACTTCCATATCCGACTAATAATATAAATGGAATAACGGCAAAGCCTTTTAAATTCCAAATATATTAGTTGTCTTCCTCCACAGAAATTCACTTCTATTATTACCAAATCAAATTCCATTTTATTTTATTAAATTGGAAAACTTTACTTTGGAAAATCTCCTTTAAATCTTAACAAAAGATTTATAAATTCCAAATCACATTTCACTGTAAATCGGGTTAAAGAACGAATGTCGTTAAAACACAGTTCACGATAAACCCAATTCACATTCCATTAATTATCGGGTTAAAGAACAAGTGTTATTTAAAACACCGTTCACGATCAACCCAAAAATCAATTCAAATTCAATTCCAATTAAATTCCATTTAATTGGTATATTTCATTAAATCTAAATAAAAAGATTTAATCTTTTTCTCAACTGGGTTTAAGAACAGTGTTAATGAAGACACCATTCACGACAAACCCAAATCCCATTTGATATTAAATACAAGGCTCTGAATAGAAAATATATCGGCTTATATTCAATATCAAATTCTACGACCAAGAAATATCGTATTGGAAATAACGATATTAATATATCTTTCAAATTTCCATAACAATATCTGTATGATCACGAAATTCAATATCGAAATATTCCGAAGATAATTTCGATTCAAATCCATTTCCAATTTATATATTGGAAATTCTAGTTATTTTCAAAACCATTTCAAATCCAATTTATTTATTGCAAAAATAAATGGATTATAATTCTAGTTCAAAACTAGTTCATTTTGATAAAAATCTATTTTTATCTTTTCAAATATGGAGTTTTTCATCCCAATACTTTCCAAACCATTTCTTATGATTTTACAGATTATTACTATATTTAATAATTTTATCAAGGCCCGTACAGTCGATTTCCATAAACGGCCATCTAACTGCACTTACAGCGACCTTTTCCAAATTTGATTTGGACATAATTCCAAATCCAACTGTTAGATTTCAAATCTATAATATTCATTAGAAAGCTCTTTTAGATACGAACCCAATGGTTCTGATTTTAGGAGAATCCAACGGTCGGATCTCCCGTAATGTCCATTCGAAGTCAGTGGTCGAAATTCGCGAATTGCCGCAGCGTGGCGCGTTCTATTCTGGCCATTATATATATATATATATATATATATATATATAACGTATATATTATATATATTTCGTCGATTTCCTTTTAAAACGTATTTTATAAATTGTTTTAAATTCGTTTTGAAAATGATTTCAACTTCATATTCAATTTCAAATCAAAATAGAATATTCCATATCATCGATATATAAATAATAGTATTTTCAAAATATTATATTTTGAAATCAATTCCTTTTCGATATTCATTATAAAAATGAATAAAACCGATATAAATATCGTTCACGTCAAAATAGCGTCAATCTAACCAACACGGTTTTATATATTTCAATAACTTCGTTATTCTATTCAACAAATGAATATTTTCTTCAACACATGAATATATACTTTATTCAACACATGAATATTTATTAATTCTTACTTACAATAAAAATGTGAATTTTATTGTATAAATATTTTATTCAACACATGAGTATATATTTTATTCAACACATGAATTTTCATTCTATTCAACACATGAATTTACATTTTATTCAACACATGAATATTTATTCTATTCAGCACATGAATTTTCTTTTTATTATATTCTTTATTTTCCAAATTGGAATGAGTCCCAATCAATTACCATATAATGTTAATTATATGGATTGCCTATAACACATGTATATAATAGCAACGATAAATAATCAACCATCATCTAGAGTGCACCACACAACTGCATAAGCATCAAATATAAATATTTAACACTTATAACAGCCTGTCAATCAATCAATCGACATACAGCTAATTATTGGGACTAGTGTATGGCCAATTTCATCCCAACATCTGTGTGGGGTTTTCAAACAATCAAACACAGGTTTTATTTGTGCAGTGGGGCGACGTGTAAATTTTATCGACCCAATCCATATCATTCAAATATTTGTACATAAACAAATCGTCCGATTTGTTTATAAATATTTATTTTATATACACGTTAAAAATTATATTTTTAACCATAAAATAATTTATTCCATTCCACATCACACAATCAATATTCACACCACAAACAACAAACAAACAAGTCGTCCATGGTCTGTGGACAACGGGTGTTGGGTGCTGCTAAGCACCATCTGCATCCTAGTATATATATCAAACTAGAAATTAAAATAAAAGTGAGGAGCTCTCACCTTTGGGTTCCACTCCGCCAGTCCTTATCTCTGAACGGTTTGAATTTAGCTTTGTTTTCCGACAGTATCATCACAATCTGTATCACGCAGTTTATGTTAAAAATTATATTTTTAACAATGCTATATATTCTAAAAAAAATATCACATTCTTATCATATCCTTTTATATATAAAAATCACATTTTTATACCACCACTTTATATATAAAAATCGTAATTTTCTTATTGCTATAACATATATATAAAAATCATATTTTTATATTTCTAACTTCATGATAAAGATCGTATTTTTATTTCAAATCTACATTATAAAAAATCAGATTTTTACAATGCTCTTATATATATATATATATCATATTTTTATGATGTGGAAAATTATATTTTTACTTCATCTCTTCATGTATAAAGATCACGTCTTTATAACCCTAAAAATCTCTTCTCTATATGCGTAAAAATCAAACTTTTATATATTTAAAAATCATACCTTATATATATATACCCTAACTTTCCTACATTAAAAATCCGATCTTTATACGTTATTTCTTTTTAAAATTTATACCATTCTATCTTAAATAAAAATCAAACTTTTCTAAAACTAAAAATCAAATATTTTTGAAACTAAAGATCAAATCTTTTTAAAACTAAAAATCTAATCTTTTTAAAACTAAAAATCAAATCTTTTTATTCTATTAAAAAAACAAATCCTTTTATTCTTTCCTATATAAAAAAACTGATTTTCATTTTATAAAATCCATTACCTTGAATAATAAAAAAAATAAACAAACAAAAATAATTAAATACTTACTATTAAAACGGAAAGGGGGGTTTCACGTTGGAAATGGAGTGCTGGAGGCGGCGAAGGGTTGTCAGGCGGTGGTTGCGCGAGAAGGGGGGCTCGCGATCTAGAGGTGGCGACCCTCGTGTACTGCGGTGGTCAAAGGCTAGGGTTGGGCTTCGATTTAGGTGGAGGGTCTTCACAAGTTCGAGGAGGGACAGAGTGAAGGAGGTGCAGATGAAGGTGGAGGGGGAACCCACGATGGAGGCGCGGTGGTGGCAATGGCGTCAGCCGCCGTCGATTTGAAGATTCGTTTTTTTCTTTTATTTTAAAATAACTGACGGGGAAAGAGTGAGGGAGAGGGAAAGAAGGAGGGGGTATATGAAAATACTTAAATATTAATTAATTTATTATATTTTTTTTCCTCTATAAAGTTGCTTTTTGAATCGAACACCAAATCGGAACCAATGACTGTCGTCCCTAGCTAATTACCCCCATTCTGAACACAATGGGATGTGCTGCATAAGCCAATTCGGCCGTTACGATCAAGTTTTGTTTAAATTAAGAGTATAAATCAATATATATTCATTTGAACGTACATTTCAATTTACCGGGGCCACATACGAATCCCAAAAATTCCAGAAAAATATTTTCTAGCTTCGTATTGATGATACGGTTCTAACAAAACTAATTTCGTCAAATTCTGAGATCGTTTGAAAAATGGCCATTTTCCGATCGATCGAAATTGACTAAAACTGTTAAAACACGTTTTACTTCGCCATGCTCACATATTGATTCAAAAAATTATGAATTTTGGAATCTAGAAATAATTTGACATCCCGGATCCAACAAAAGTGGTTTCATCTAAAACAGAGGTCGTTTGCAAAATTTCCATTTTTAAAATCAGAATTCCATAGCGACTATTCTGAATTTTCAATTGGACATAATTTTTTACTCCCGCTATGAAATTTCTATTTTTCGGATTCGTTGGAAAGATATTTTCAAATAGATTCTAATATTTTTGGTTTCGCTAAATTCCGGTTTATTTTGAATCATGTACATTCATTTGAAATTTGAAATCGAATTTTCAAACTACCGCGCCATTTTCAATTCCTTTTATAATTAAAAATAAATAATTATATTCTAACATCCATTCTAATAATTATATACGTTCTAATTCTACTCAAAATAAACTTCTCGTCGTTATTATTTAAAATAAATCATTTTAAATATTCAAAATTCATTAAAATTGCCAAAATAAAATTTTCAAATTGGCTCAGATTTTCCGGGTAATTACATTCTCCCCCACTTAAAACTTTTCGTCCCCGAAAAGGAACGAAGCTGAAAGTTGTTTTACAAATCAACTCTACTTTCATTATTTTCATTACGGCTTAAGTTCTTCAACTTTTCAGTTTCTAAGAACTTTTCAAATTCTTCAAAAATTTGGCTAACACCCTAAATTTTTGAAAAATTTCGCCATAACCTCCCCTGCACGGGAGCACTGAGAAAATCCCGAAATTTCCATATAGGCCTCTCCAATCCAAAAAGAAAAAGAAACAGCCATGCGGCTAGCCAATCAGCTCATAAAATCATCCAAACCCAAAGAAATACAATAAACATGTACCTATTTGTCGGGCAAAAATTTTTATTCCTCTTCTCTAGCCTCTTTGCTATGACCTGTTCAATGTAAGTACATGCACTTATATGTATTTCCAAACAATTCTCAAGTCAGTTCAATATTTGGTACAATTTGGTCTAAATGGTTAAAAATATCAAACCAATAATCAAACAACACAACCATCAATCAATTAGTGAATTAATGTTTCAAACTCATAATATTGTACATATACAGAAAATCATGTTTTCGATGCCAATTCACAACAATAGCCCTATCTAGTTTTGGTTCTCACACCAGTCTAATGGAAATATATAAACATCCCACTTTCGAAACTCGAATACAAATGCTGATGACGCCGCGACATCATCAGAATCATCTCTTGGCGACTAGAGTGTGATTCTATACCTATTCAGCATATTAAAACTTCGAATACACGTGGATCAGACGTATATGCAAAATCTTTAAATATTGTATGGTCCAAATTAATACAAATAAATATTCAAATACGAATAATTGAATTTAATTTTTCAAAACATTTTTTTTTCATTTTATTAAAAAAATATCACTCTTCACACTCGTTTTAGGATACTGCTGATCCCATCTCTAACGTGTCATTCTTATTGGATATTACTAATCCAATCTCTGATGAATTCTCTCGTTCGGTTCTAATGTGTCTTGTTCTCCAAGCTCTGTAAACCAAATATCTGATACCAAGCTATAACGACCCTAACTTCCCCGGTAAGGAAAGCACGGATTGTACTGAGGACAAGCCACATCAGAACACAGACAGAAGAACATTTCATTACAACAATTTGATCAGAATACAAGAATATACAGAGTATGAATAAATATTACATATCATAAATTATCAGAGATTTAAATACATTACTGCCGCGGAAATTAATACAAAACACAACTGGAAGTAATACACGGATACAGAGCTTTCCGAATATCGCTTCAGCTGTAAATCAGGATCATGTGAATATAAATCTGCAAAACCAAAACTATAGCTGCCCGTGTGGAAAATAGGGGCACCCAGAGTTTAGGTTAAAACAATAAACTCCAGGTTAGTCATGTGACTGGTCTGAGAACTAAAACAGTTATTTAAAACTTAACTTTAAATCAAATATATCAAGGGACCACGCCGTATAACACGGAACGGGTTTCCTCCCAAGAATACCAGTGCATATATCAAAACAACGCAATGCTTTTTGGAAATATGAAGCTATTATAAGACCCAAGTCCCATCACACAATGCAACACAAGCCAGAGGATAGGGTTTTCCCTTATAATAGCCAAACATGTTGGATACGTTAAAACAAATCATTTGATACTATTATAAGTGCATAGTGTATAAAACAACTTCAAATATAAATGTATCAATCCTAGGCGGCATGGGTACCATATATCATGTCGCCAATACTAGGCTCTACAATCAAAACCGCAAATGTCACGTATTTGGAAATTGGATTTCCGTCTGTGAACCAAGGCAAGGGATCGTCCTTACTGCTTCGAGATGCTCTAGCCCGCCCCTCAGGAACATAACGCATTGTCCCTTAATCGTCAGCGCCGGTCCACCGATATGGATTAAAATGCCTGAACACTACGTTTCCCCGCCCTATGGGGCGTCAATGAGCCAAATGACTCCATCGGACCCGGATCGTCCGATCTAACCGAGGTGCCTCGCAATCCATCATCCACATAAGTAAAATGTCCGAGCGTGTAAAACCCAAAACACCACTCCTAGCTAGAAGGAAACGCATGCCCTCCCTGATGTCCTCTCCCGTTTCTGGTTCACAACCGGGGTGTGAGGCTCGTGAATTAATGCTACACAAAGCTGTGCCACACAAGCTGTGCTTTGATCATTAACCACAAGACTCTGCTTTTCAACAGAAGCCTTGATCATTTGCATCTTAGCATGCCACACAGGCAGACCACTCCATGCAACCGATATCCATCAATCACACAAAATGATATCCAATGTCAGACACATAGTCCATCTACAAATCCTTCTGGGTCTGAACGAAACCGGAGGCACCTTGTACCTCGCATATCCATCGATCTCCAAGTACGTCTGGACGATCACCAACATATTCCCCCCTCTTGGGTGTACAGCCCAATCAAGATCATCAGTAATTATCCAAACGATGTGAAGACCTCCGGTCTTCGACCACTGTCTTCATCCTCGACACATCGTCGAATCAGTTATTCAGAATGGGATAAACCCGGTCTTTCTGAATAACTCGCGTATATAATAAACAAGTGTTACTCAAACACAACATACGCCTCATTCCAATTCAGAATATTCTTTTATTCAAATATTCTTATACTTTGGAAAAGGTTCCCATTAATTTTATCAAAGATAAATTCCTTAAATTTATTCTTTAATCTTCCTTTTAATATCAATTCAAACCAAATTCTGGTTTATCCAAACTACTCGGGATTAACGAACCTTACCGAAGTAATCATTTGTTTTAATTTCCCAATCCCAACCTATTCATCCCATGAAGTAAAACTGGTAATACTTCATATCTAACACCATGGTGTTATTGGTAAATTCAATTACCATTTCACGTTCAAATCTAATTAAAGATTTAACTATCGCCTGGAGCAAAACTGGTGATACTCCATTCTCGATCATTTCAATCTAATAAAAGATTCATTAAAACTCCAGTTGGTTTTAATCTTCCCAAAAATCACTATTAATGATTATTTAACTTGGGAAATCATATCCTGTCTTTAACTGGGTTAAAGAACCAATGTCATTTAAAACACGTTTCACGATAAACCCAAAATCAAATTCCATTTACAATGGAATCTTCACGGAAAACAAATCGATATATAATCGATATAAACTTCCATATCAAACTAGTAATATAAATGGAATAACGGCAAAGCCTTTTAAATTCCAGATATATTAGTTGTCTTCCTCCACAGAAATTCACTTCGATTATTACCAAATCGAATTCCATTCCAATTTATTTTATTAAATTGGAAAACTTTACTTTGGAAAATCTCCTTTAAATCTTAACAAAAGATTTATAAATTCCAAATCACATTTCACTGTAAATCGGGTTAAAGAACGAATGTCGTTAAAACACATTTCACAATAAACCCAATTCACATTCCATTAATTACCAGGTTAAAGAACAAGTGTTATTTAAAACACCGTTCACAATAAACCCAAAAGTCAACTCAAATTCAATTCCAATTAAATTCC
Source organism: Allium sativum (assembly GCA_030737875.1). Taxonomy (NCBI): domain Eukaryota; kingdom Viridiplantae; phylum Streptophyta; class Magnoliopsida; order Asparagales; family Amaryllidaceae; genus Allium; species Allium sativum. The sequence continues at coordinate 651,941,058 of CM060915.1, forward strand.
ATTTAATTGGTATATTTCATTAAATCTAAATAAAAAGATTTAATCTTTTTCTCAACTGGGTTTATGAACAGTGTTAATGAAGACACCATTCACGACAAACCCAAATCTCATTTGATATTAAATACAAGGCTCTGAATAGAAAATATATCGGCTTATATTCAATATCAAATTCTACGACCAACAAATATCGTATTGGAAATAACGATATTAATATATCTTTCAAATTTCCATAAAAATATCTGTATAATCACGAAATTCAATATCGCAATATTCCGAAGATAATTTCGATTCAAATCCATTTCCAATTTATATATTGGAAATTCTGGTTATTTTCAAAACCATTTCAAATCCAATTTATTTATTGCAAAAATAAATGGATTATAATTCTAGTTCAAAACTAGTTCATTTCGGTAAAAATCTATTTTTATCTTTTCAAATATGGAGTTTTTCATCCCAATTCTTTCCAAATCATTTCTTATGATTTTACACAAATTATTACTATTTTTAATAATTTTATCAAGGCCCGTACAGTCGATTTCCATAAACGGCCATCGAACAACACTTACAACGACCTTTTCCAAATTTGATTTGGACATAACTCCAAATCCAACCGTTAGATTTCAAATCTCTAATATTCTTTAGAAAGCTCTTTTCGATACGAACCCAACGGTTCCAGTTTTAGGAAAATCCAACGGTCGGATTTCCCGTAATGTCCATTCGAAGTCAGTGGTCGAAATTCGCGAACTGCCGCAGCGCGGCGCGTTCTTTTCAAGCCATTATATATATAATATATATTTCGTCGATTTCCTTTTAAAAACGTGTTTTATAAATCGTTTTAAATTCGTTTTCAAAATGATTTCAACTTCATATTCAATTTCAAATTAAATTTTAATATTCCATATCATCGATATATAAATAATAGTATTTTCAAAATATTATATTTTGAAATCAATTCCTTTTCGATATTCATTATAAAAATGAATAAAACCGATATAAATATCGTTCTCGTCAAAATAGCGTCAATCTAACCGTTACGACTTTATATATTTCAATAACTTCGTTATTCTATTCAACAAAGGAATATTTTCTTCAACACATGAATATATACTTTATTCAACACATGAATATTTATTAATTCTTACTTACAGTAAAAATGTGAATTTTAGTGTATAAATATTTTATTCAACACATGAATATTCTCAACACATGAGTATATATTTTATTCAACACATGAATTTTCATTCTATTCAACACATGAATTTACATTTTGTAACACCCCACGTCCATTAATGTCACTCACAAAGGGAATGCATTAACTTCTATGGAGCGTTTTAAGTGTGTATAAAACAGAAACTTAACAACAAGAAAGATATAAACAGTACTTAAAAATTTAAATTTTATTCATTGCAGCGGTAAACACATAGGTTTGATTACATCATCAAAAATCAGAGTCAAAGTACATAATATCCATCTTGACTAAATCAGAGTACATAAATTGAAAGACATAACCCCAACACAAAATAGCCATAAATAAGATAGGCTGAACTTTTACTTCAGCGATCCAAGCAACTTCTAAAAGCAAGAGATACAGCTGTCCAAAATCAAGCTCCACTGGTGCTAGTTCCACCCTGAGCACCTGGCAGGGAAAGGAAGAAAAGAGGTGGAAACAAAGGGGGTCAGACATAATGTCTGGCGAGCGCGATAACTTTAACAATATAATTGCCAAAATAACTAGGCTAAGGCATAAGTTGGAAAATAAGGAAATGACTATGAACAATTGGGTATGACAGAGTAAACAAGGAAATAAGATTGAACAGAGATAACGTTAAAGGCGCACCTAAACCACTATAAGATAATTACTATACTGCACCACCACTAGTCACCCTAAAGGGTTGATCCCGCCTACAGAACTTAATAATGATAATTGTAGTTCCGTGCACCCCTAGTTGCCTTCATAGGTGCCGCCTGCCCCTATCTCCACAAGGTGTACCCACTACCCCCATGCGATCGGCTCCCTAACTCGTAGATACCCGTGATAGCCCCACATTGGGGTGTATCACTCCCCAAAGTGGCAACCTGATACCACCAACAATGCACGGCTTATACCTACATGATGCAACAACGTCTTACCTACCAGCCCGGGTCCCATCTAGTACATCCCACTTAACCCTCTTCTTATTCATTTTCACTTACATGTTTCAATTTTGGTTAAGTGTTTCTAATCGTATTTCACAAGCCACCCAAGGCACCCACTTAATCCCTATGTCCCACCACATGTTTATCTGGTTAAGTGTTTCTTAATTCATTAACACCGTAACCTTGTAAAGACCTCCCACATTAGACTGGCATTTGTGGAAGCTGGATTTGCCGGGCGGGTCCGGGCAGTCTTACACCACAAACGAGCCTAACCTCGTGTCTTTACAACTGTTACACATTTAATTTATGGCTAAGACCTCCCACATTCGACTGGCATTTGTGGCAGCTGGATTTGTCGGGCGGGTCCGGGCAGTCTTACACCACAAAAGAGCCTAACCTCGTGTCTTAGGCGATTAATTATCCCACAATTTGAATTAATTTCCCTATTCAAATTATCAATCAATTCCAAATTTAACTATGGCCATAATCGACTCAATTATGTCCATCTATTTATGATATGCAAAATTATACCAATTATCATCACAAATTTATTTTATGCCATTTAAGGCATTTATGCCAATTCTCAATATTAAATCTTTTAATATTATCCCGTTGCCCCACGTTGTACGTTCATTCGATTAACGTAAAATATACGTTAGTCTCGAATAGTCTAACTTATGGAATAAAGAGAAAACATCACAACATACATAGAAATAAAACTAGATCTAAACATAAGGGGTGAACTTGCATGTGTGAATGAGGTTCTTCATCTAAAAACTTGCATAGGCCAAAGTCTTAAACTTGCATAAAACTACATATGTCATAGATCTAAATCTAAAGGTGTAAACTTGTTTAGGCAATAACCACAAACTTACATTACATGATTCATACTCCAAACATACATATATATATTTATACATACTTGCATATGTGATTTATGCAACATAACGATGGTGTAAACTTACATCTAAACATGTAAACTAGCATGTAGAATTTTGTATACTAGCATATAACTCACACATGTCATAGCCTAACTTTAGATCCAATTTACACATAAAATAGATGTCATGAAACTTGTAAGGTTGTATATAATTTTCACTAACTTGCATATGATTCATATCTAAATTAACATCTAAACTTGCATACATACATATGATTTATCATATGAATTAGTTCCAACAACATAACCAAACTAGCATATGAAACAACATTATGAATTGATTATACATAAGCCAATCATAGAATTACAACATAGATGATAACATCACAACTTTACAACATAGATGATAACATCATAGAATTTACAATATAGATAATAACATACGGTCAATGATTCACAACATAACCATATAATCCAAATCATAGCTCAATCCAATTAAATTGTTAATTATCTTATTAAAGAAATCGAACTCACAACTCAAAGAAGGTCTTGAGTTCTGAAATCTGAGTTCTGAAATTGATTTAGCTTTCCTTTGAAGAAGACAATTTGTTGCGGTTTAGATTAGAATTGAATTGATTAGCTTTTCTTCCTCTCTAATTGGTGGCGGCTATTCTAGGTTGCAAGGTGACGGCATAGAGGCCATGATTCTAATTTTATTTGATTTCAGGGTTAGAGTCTACATGTATTTTTATAGAGTTTAGGATTAATTTAGGCCATCCAATCAACCCAGAATTAACCCCAGCCATTCAGACCAGATCAGAAACCCTAATGACTCAGCATACAGTCATTAAAAGGTCATCAAACAAATCTTCCCGGAGGGGGGGGGGCAGGTCGACCTCCTGGTCGACCTATGTGGGTAGGTCGACCCCCAGGTCGACCCCCTGTTCGACCTGGCCCTGGCGGTAAATTTCCCTCCTAGCCCAATCTGACTCTGAAATTCGAATTTTTTGAAATCTGTTTAAATTTTTCTGAAACTTCCGATGGCCATAACTTCTTCATACGAAGTCTAATTCACGCAAACTCGGACTCTATCTCAACCAGAATTACGAGACGAACACAATGGCGCAACCTGTTTCTCTTAATTCTCACATCTGAGATTAGTTATTCTTTAATTTGTGAACATTAATATTGAAAATTATGGGGTGTTACATTCTCCCCTCCTTAAAGGATTTCACCCCCGAAATGTCCAAGTTAAGGAGAATGCATATCCTAACATCCAAACAACCATCTACTCAACCATCAAACACAGGCATCCATTGTCCTTATAAAATTCCTAATGCTGTATGAACATATGCAAGAAGTGTGTGTATATGTTCTTTATCTAATGCAAAATCAGGCGGTCTACTGATTCAGTTGACCTCCTTAATGCAAACCATGATAGTGCCATGCGTCCATTATGTATGCGAAAGAATTCTATCGATACATATTATTTCTACATGTATGCACAACCATTCACCAAAATGCAATATCCATATGATAGTACAATCATTATACATCCGTTAACTTAAATATGTACACACATTTATATGCAATATGCAATATGAAGTGACTGAGCCGATCTAGTGCCTAAAGTGTGTGTATATGTATCCACGAGCAACCACTAGCAACCATTTGCATCCACATGCATCCATCATACATAACATGTCTCAGACACATGTTTCAACCATAGGACTACCCTATCTAAAGGTCAAAGATACTAGCGAGAGGACACACTAAAGATAAAACAAGTACAAGCTAAGCGATAAAAAAGAAATTAAAATACATACCCTCAAAAAGAAAAGGGTACAATGAACGCATCTTCTCTTCCGTCTCCCAAGTAGCGTTGCTCTCATCATCTCCCCATTGCACTTTGACTAGTCTGACCTCTCGATTCCTCAACTTCTTAATCTCCGACCCAAGAATGCACGTAGGAGCTCGTCGAATCGTCGCCTCACGCTCTATCTCCACCTCTCTAAGCAAGCTCGGCTCTACCACTTCCGCGGTCTCATGCAAGCACTTCTTCAAATGTGATACATGAAATACGTCGTGTACATCGCTAAGTCTCTCGGGCAACTCCACCTTATACGCCATCTGTCCAACCCTCTCGTTAATAGGAAACGACCCTACGAACCTTGGTGCTAACTTCCCAACGGACCCAAAGCGAACAACATTCCATAATGGAGACACCTTGATAAAGACCATGTCCCCAATATCAAACTCAAGATCTGTCCTCCTCTTGTCCGCATAAGATTTCTGCCTATCTTGTGCCGTTTTCATCCTCCTTCGAATCAAATCGATCTTTTCTGAAGCCTCTCTAATCATATCGGGCCCAAGTAAGATCTTATTTGTAGATTCCCACCAACATGTAGGCGACTGACACGGCCGTCCATAAAGTGCCTCCAACGGTGCCATGACAATGCTAGACTGAAAGCTATTATTATACGCGAACTCCACCAAAGGAAGATGTTCCTCCCATGTACCTCTGAAGTCTAAGACACACAACCTCAATAGGTCCTCTAGAATACGATTCACCCTCTCGGTCTGGCCGTCCGTCTGACGATGATACGCGGTGCTCAAACATAACTGAGTCCCTACCGCCTCTTGCAAGCTCTTCCAAAACTCGCTAGTAAAGATAGGATCGCGGTCGCTTACTATGCTAGAAGGAATACCGTGCAAACGAACTACCTCTCGAATGTATACGGAGGCTAACCATGGAGCAGTCCTCTTACTATTTACGGGAATGAAATGGGTGCTCTTAGTAAGTCTGTCTACCACGACCCAAATCCCCGTATTACCCTTCCTCGATCTCGGTAAACCATCAATAAAGTCCATCGAGACACTTTCCCACTTCCATTGTGGGACCTCCAATGGGTGAAGCAACCCATCGGGCTTCTTTTGCTCTACTTTTACTTGTTGGCACACCAATCATCTAGTGACAAACTCGGCCATATCCCTCTTCATGCCGGCCCAAAAGTAAACTCGTCTCATGTCCATGTACATCTTGTTCCCACCGGGATGGATGGTCATCTTCGAACGATGTGCATCATCAAGAATGGTCTTCCTCAAATTCTCTTCCCATGGTACACAAAGTCTATCGTCCCTACGTAACCAACCCTTATCATCTAGGGTATACCTACTGAGATGGCTCGATGACTCCCCCCTTTTGAGCTTCTCCACTAACTCGACCAACTGTGGGTCATCTCGCTGTGCCTCACCAATCCGTCCCAAAAGCATAGGTATGACCTCTAAGGATGCTAGCAAACCGGGTACAAAGTCAATGGAAGGTCTAAAGTCAAACGTAGAGATGAACTCTAAGCTTAGCCTCTCAACAAAAAACGGACTCAAGGACAACCTTTTCCTACTTAAGGCATCTGCCACCACGTTACCCTTGCCAGGGGTATATGCTATCTCGAAATCGTAGGACGCTAAGAATTCCATCCACCTTTGCTGCCTTAAATTCAAGTCCTTCTGAGAGAACAAGTATTTTAGCGATTTGTGGTCAGTGAACAATTCGAATTTCTCGCCAAGAAGATAATGGCGCCAAGACTTAAGTGCGAAAACAATAGCGGCCAACTCTAGGTCATGTGTAGGGTAATTCCTCTCATGCACTCTCAACTGCCTTCCTCCATAGGCTATTACACTCCCTCTAGCATTAAGACTGCGCCTAGTCCTATCCCACAAGCATCGGTATAAACGGTAAATGGCTTACTCCCATCTGGAAACACTAAGACTGGAGCTGTGGTCAAAGCTCTCTTTAAACATTGGAATGCATCATCACAATTTATGTCCCATGTGAAAACTAGGTTCTTCTTCGTCAAGCGTGTTAATGGGGCTGATATTTTTGCGACGTCTTTGATAAACTTCCTATAGTAGCTAGCCAACCCTAAGAAACTCCTCACCTCGGTAGCATTTTTAGGGACCTTCCAATCTTGGATGGCCACTACCTTCGCGAGATCCACAGCTATCCCTTCTTTGAAAACCACGTGCCCTAAGAATCGCACTTCCTTCCTCCAAAAGTGACATTTAGAAAATTTAGCTTTAAGGCTATGCGCTCGAAGGGACTCCAACACTTCCCTAAGACGTAGGGCATGCTCTTCCTCGCTTTTAGAAAAGATCAAGATGTCGTCCACAAAAACTACCACGAATTTATTAAGGTACTCCCTAAACACCCTACTCATCAAGTCAACAAAGTATGCGGGGCGTTTGTCAAACCGAAGGGCATCACAAGCCACTCGAAGAAGCCGTCCGGAGTCCTAAAGGAAGTCTTGTCTATGCTATCCTCAGCCACTCTCAACTGATGGAAACCCGTGGCTAAGTCCAACTGCGAAAACACCGAGGCGCCAACTAACTGATCGAAGAGATCGTCAATCCTCGGCAGTGGGTTCCTTTTCTTCTTAGTAAGCTTATTAAGTTCTCTATAGTCCACACAAAGTCTAAGGGACCCATCCGCCTTCATGGCAAATACTATTGGAGCACCCCACTCCGATATACTACGTCTTATGAACCTCTTCTTAAGCAATTCATTCACTTGCTTACTGAGTTCTCTTCTCTCTCTGGGAGCCATGTGGCGCACATGTAATGCAACTGGCTTTGCATTATCTACTAGATATATTCGAAAGTCTATCTCACGTTTTGGGGGTAAACCCCTCATCTCATCGAAGACATCAACATATTCATGGACTATACGAACAGAATGCAAATCATCATCGGATGCGTCAAGGGATTCTAGGTAGCTAAGCATTACTGGACCTCTAGGGTCACAAGAAATATCAAGGGTCTTTCCACAACGTGTCAATAATCTAACTACCCTTCTTTCACAATCTAGGATGGCCCCTTATCTAGTTAGCCAATCCATACCTAGAATCAAGCCGTAGCCCATGAAGCCAAGAACAAAGTCATTGCATTCAAACCCAACGCCCAAGATAAACACTCTCAAATCCCTACAAATCGTAGAAAGATGAGCCGAACCACTAATATGATTTGAGACTACAAAGAGATCTATAACTAAACTAGTATTTAGGTGCAGTGTTTCAACTAATGATGTAGAGATAAACGAATGTGATGAGCCAGAATCGAATAAAGTACGGACAGGAAGATCAAACAGAAAAACTAAACTTTCAACGGAAATCGCTCTACCCCGTTCTAGCAGCGGTGGGACCACAAGAGCCTAAACTTGCCCCCTTGCCTACCCTGGTGCCATAAGAGCCTGCACCTGTCCTCCCGAGGTAGACCCTGCCCTCTGCCCTTTCCTTGGGCAGTCCTTAATTAGATGTCCCGCTTCGCCACAGTGGAAACAACCAGTCTTCTTTTTCTTCCTACAATCTTTGCTTAGATGGCCGGGTGTCCCACAGTTAAAACATCTTTTCTTTCCTTTACCATTGTTGCCTTTACCACCTTTCTTGTTCTGTTGTTGCTGTTGCGGTTTCTTTTGATCCCCTTTCTTCTCGGGTGCCTTATTAGCATTGGCGCCCTTCTCCTCTTCATGCATAAGCGCCATGTCAACTAGTCTCTCAAAGGTAGCCCCCATGGGGATGTGGGTCATAACTAACCCATGAAGCGGCTCGTTCAAACCCTTAACATATCTCAGGGCCTTCTTTTCTGGTGTATTCACCAAGTCCAAGCCAAATCTCGCCAACTGATTGAATTTGTTGACGTATTCTTTCACTGATAGATTCCCTTGCTTCAACGCCAAAATTCTTTCCATATATAAATTCTCTTTAGCCCGCGAGAGAAATTTTGCCTCAAACCTCCGCCTGAAATCTGGCCATGTATCAACTGGACTCTCTCCATTAGTGACCTCCTACCAAAACGAGGCCTCATCCTTCATTAGCCAGGCAGCTAACTGGACCTTTCTTCCATCTTCCACTACAAAGATCCCAAACAACTCTTCGACCTCCTTTAGCCAATTTCGAGCTTCAACAAATGTCTCCGTCCCGTGAAAAGGTTTTCCACCCATTGCCCGAAAGTCCTTACATATCTTTGCAAAAGTATCGACATGAGGAGGAGGAGGAGCATTTGCTGGACCTGCGGTGGCGGCCCTAGTCTCCAAATACCTCCTAAACCATCCTGGTATCGGTATCCCCTTGGGTATCTCGGGAGTTCCAGACATGCTGAAACGAAAAAGGAAAGATTCAATACAAAAGAACTGAAGGAAAGATATATGGCTCTTGGGGTTATGCTTTCTAAAGTAAGCTTTACTCTTGAAATTATTTTCCTTAAAACATACTTTTGAAGGTACTTCTTTATAAAAGTGTTTTTGAAAAACAGTTTTTCAAAATTCATATCTGTTCTGGTAACCTTCAGCTCTGATACCACGTGTAACACCCCACGTCCATTAATGTCACTCACAAAGGGAATGCATTAACTTTTATGGAGCGTTTTAAGTGTGTATAGAACAGAAACTTAACAACAAGACAGATATAAACAGTACTTAAAAATTTAAAATTTTATTCATTGCAGCGGTAAACACATAGGTTTGATTACATCATCAAAAACCAGAGTCAAAGTACATAATATCCATCTTGACTAAATCAGAGTACATAAATTGAAAGACATAACCCCAACACAAAATAGCCATAAATAAGATAGGCTGAACTTTTACTTCAGCGATCCAAGCAACTTCTAAAAGCAAGAGATACAGCTATCCAAAATCAAGCTCCACTGGTGCAAGTTCCACCCTGAGCACCTGGGGGGAAAAGGAAGAAAAGAGGTGGAAACAAAGGGGGTCAGACATAAAGTCTGGCGAGTGCGATAACTTTAACAATATAATTACCAAAATAACTAGGCTAAGGCATAAGTTGAAAAATAAGGAAATGACTGTGAACAATTGGGTATGACAGAGTAAACAAGGAAATAAGATTGAACAAAGATAACGTTAAAGGCGCACCTAAATCACTATAAGACAATTACTATATTGCACCACCACTAGTCACCCTAAAGGGTTGATCCCGCCTATAGAACTTAATAATGATAATGGTAGTTTCGTGCACCCCTAGTTGCCTTCATAGGTGTCGCCTGCCCCTATCCCCACTAGGTGTACCCACTACCCCCATGCGATCGGCTCCCTAACTCGTAGATACACGTGCTGGCCCCACAATGGGGTGTATCACTCCCCAAAGTGGCAACCCGATACCACCAACAATGCACGGCTTATACCTACACGTTGCAACAACGTCTTACCTACCAGCCCGGGCCCACACACGCACATGAACCTGTTGGACTTGCGTTGCCACCGTTAATCCGTTTTGGCCTCTTACAGTCAAGCCCAGTATGCGTGTCCCATCCTCGATTTGGGTCGAGCCCACAAAGATACTTATGGGTTACTGGTTGAAACGGGCCCCCATAACTTGACACAAGCTATCCACCTAAGATTGGTCCCCTCTAGTGCCTCCCACTTAACCATCTTCTTATTCATGTTCACTTACATGTTTCAATTTTGGTTAAGTGTTTCTAATCGTATTTCACAAGCCACCCAAGGCACCCACTTTACCTCCATGTCCCACCACATGTTTATCTGGTTAAGTGTTTCTTAATTCATTAACACCATAACCTTGTAAAGACCTCCCACATTAGACTGACATTTGTGGCAGCTGGATGTGCCGGGCGGGTCCGGGCAGTCTTACACTACAAACGAGCCTAACCTCGTGTCTTTACAACGGTTACGCATTTAATTTATGCCTAAGACCTCCCGCATTAGACTGGCATTTGTGGAAACTGGATTTGCCGGGAGGGTCCGGGCAGTTTTATACCACAAAAGAGCCTAACCTCGTGTCTTAGGCGATTAATTATCCCACAATTTGAATTAATTTCCCTATTCAAATTATCAATCGATTCCAAATTTAACTATAGCCATAATCGACTCAATTATGCCCATCTATTTATGGTATGCAAAATTATACCAATTATCATCACAAATTTATTTTATGCCATTTAAGGCATTTGTGCCAATTCTTAATATTAAATCTTTTAATATTATCCCAATGCCCCACGTTGTACGTTCATTCGATTAACGTAAAATATACGTTAGTCTCGAATAGTCAAACTTATGAAACAAAGAGAAAACATCACAACATACATAGAAATAAAACTAGATCTAAACATAAGGGGTGAACTTGCATGTGTGAATGAGGTTCTTCATCTAAAAACTTGCATAGACCAAAGTCGCAAACTTGCATAAAACTACATATGTCATAGATCTAAATCTAAAGGTGTAAACTTGTTTAGGTAATAACCACAAACTTACATTACATGATTCATACTCCAAACACACACACACACACACACACACACACACACACATATATATATATATATATATATATATGCTTGCATATGTGATTTATGCAACATAACGATGGTGTAAACTTACATCTAAACATGTAAACTAGCATGTAGAATTTTGTATACTAGCATATAACTCACATATGTCATAGACTAACTTTAGATCCAATTTACACACAAAATAGATGTCATGAAACATGTAAGGTTGTATATAATTTTCACTAACTTGCATATGATTCATATCTAAATTAACATCTAAACTTGCATACATACATATGATTTATCATATGAATTAGTTCCAACAACATAACCAAACTAGCATATGAAACAACATTATGAATTGATTATACATAAGCCAGTCATAGAATTACAACATAGATGATAACATCACAACTTTACAACATAGATGATAACATCATAGAATTTACAACATAGATAATAACATACGGTCAATGATTCACAACATAACCATATAATCCAAATCACAGCTCAATCCAATTAAATTGTTAATTATCTTATTAAAGAAATCAAACTCACAACTCAAAGAACGTCTTGAGTTCTGAAATCTGAGTTTTGAAATTGATTTAGCTTTTGTATGAAGAAGACAATTTTTTGCGATTTAAATTAGAATTGAATTGATTAGCTTTTCTTCCTCTCTAATTGGTAGCGGCTATTCTAGGTTGCAAGGTGGCGGCATGGAGGCCATGATTCTAATTTTTATTTGATTTTAGGGTTTGCTACATGTGTTTTTATAGAGTTTAGGATTAATTTAGGCCATCCGATCAACCCAGAATTAACCCCATCCAGTCAGACCAGATCAGAAACCCTAATGACTCAGCATACAGTCATTAAAAGGTCAACAAACAAATCTGCCCGGGGGGCAGGTCGACCCCCTGGTCGACCTGTGTGGGTAGGTCGACCCACAGGTCGACCTGGCCCTGGCGGGAAATTTCCCGCCTATCCCATTCTGACTCTGAAATTCGAATTTTTTGAAATCTGTTTAAATTTTTCTGAAACTTTCGATGGTCATAACTTCTTCATACGAAGTCCAATTCACGCAAACTCGGACTCTATCTCAACCAGAATTCCGGGACGAACACAATGGCGCAAGCTGTTTCCCTTAATTCTCACATCTAAGATTAGTTATTCTTTAACTTGTGAACATTAATATTGAAAATTATGGGGTGTTACACATTTTATTCAACACATGAATATTTATTCTATTCAACACATGAATTTTCTTTTTATAATATTCTTTATTTTCCAAATTGGAATGAGGCCCAATCAATTACCATATAATGTTAATTATATGGATTCCCTACAACACATGTATGTAATAGCAACGATAAATAATCAACCATCATCCAGAATGCACTACACAACTGCATAAGCATCAAATATAAATATTTAACGCTTATAACAGCCTGTCAATCAATCGATCGACATAAAGCTAATTATTGGGACTAGTGTATGGCTAATTTCATCCCAACATCCGTGTGGGGTTTTCAAACAATCAAACACAGGTTTTATTTGTGTAGTTGGGCGATGTGTAAAACTTATCGACCCAATCCATATCAGTCAAATGTGTGTACATAAACAAATCGTCCGATTTGTTTATAAATATTTATTTTATATACACATTAAAAATTATATTTTTAACCAATAAATAATTTATTCCATTCCACATCACGCAATCAATATTCACACCACAAACAACAAACAATTTATCCATGGTCTGTGGACAACGGGTGTCAGGTGCTGCTAATCACCGTCTGCATCCTAGTATATATATCAAACTAGAAATTAAAATAAAAGTGAGGAGTTCTCACCTTTCGGTTCCACTCCGCCAGTCCTTATCTTTGAACAGTTTTAATTTAGATTTGTTTTCCGACAGTACCATCGCAATCTGTATCACGTAGTTTATGTTAAAAATTATATTTTTAACAACGCTACATATTCTAAAAATATATATCACATTCTTATCATATCCTTTTCTATATAAAAATCACATTTTTATACCGCCACTTTATGTATAAAAATCGTAATTTTTTTTATCGCTATAACATATATATATATATATCATATTTTTATATTTTTAACTTCATGATAAAGATCGTTTTATTTCAAATCTACATTATTAAAAATTAGATTTTTACAACGCTCTTATATATATAAAAATCATAATTTTATGATGTGAAAAATTATGGTTTTACTTCATCTCTTCATGTATAAAGATCACGTCTTTATAACCCTAAAAATCTCTTCTCTATATGCGTAAAAATCAAACTTTTATATATTTAAAAATCATACCTTATATATATAAAAATCCTAACTTTCCTACATTAAAAATCCGATCTTTCCTATTTAGAAAAATCCGATCTTTATATGTTATTTCTTTTTAAAATTTATACCTTTCTGTCTTAAATAAAAATCAAACTTTTCTAAAACTAAAAATCAAATCTTTTTGAAACTAAAGATCAAATCTTTTTAAAACTAAAAATCTAATCTTTTTATTCAATAAAAAAACAAATCTTTTTATTCTTTCCTATATAAAAAAACTGATTTTCATCTTATAAAATCCATTACCTTGAATAATAAAAAAAAAAAACAAACAAAAATAATTAAATACTTACTGTTAAAATGGAAAGAGGGCTTTCACGTTGGAAATGGAGTGCTGGAGGCGGCGAAGGGTTGTCAGGCGGTGGCTGCGCGAGAAGGAGGGGGCTCGCGATCTAGAGGTGGCGGCCCTCGTGTACTGCGGTAGTCAAAGGCTAGGGCTGGGCTTCGATTTGGGTGGAGGGTCTTCACGAGTTCGAGGAGGGAGAGAGTGGAGGAGGTGCAGATGAAGGTGGAAGGGGAACCCGCGATGGAGGTGCGGTGGTGGCGATGACGTCGGCCGCCGTCGATTTAAAGATTCGTTTTTTTTCTTTTATTTTAAAATAACTGACGGGGAAAGAGTGAGGGAGAGGGAAAGAAGGAGGGGGTATATGAAAATATTTAAATATTAATTAATTTATTATATTTTTTCCTCTATAAAGTTGCTTTTTGAATCGAACACCAAATCGGAACCAACGACTATCATCCCTAGCTAATTACCCCTATTCTGAACACAATGGGATGTGCTGCGTAAGCCAATTAGGCCGTTACGATTTGGTTTCATTTAAATTAAAAGTATAAATCAATATATATTCATTTGAACATACATTTCAATTTCCGGGGCCACATACGAATCCCAAAATTCCAGAAAAATATTTTCTAGCTTCGTATTGACGATACGGTTCTAACAAAATTAATTTCGTCAAATTCTGAGATCGCTTGAAAAATGATCATTTTCTGATCGATCGAAACTGACTGAAACTGGTTAAACATGTTTTACTTCGCCACGCTCACATATTGATTCAGAAAATTATGAATTTTGGATTATAGCAATAATTTGACGTCCTGGATCCAAAAAAAGTGGATTCGTCGAAAACAGAGGTCGTTTGCAAAATTTTCATTTTTAAGGGTCAGAATTCCATAGCGACTATTTTGAATTTTCGATTGGACATAACTTTTTATTCCCGCTATGAAATTTCAATTTTTCGGATTCGTTGGAAAGATATTTTCAAATAGATTCTAATATTTTTGGTTTCGCTAAAATCCGATTTATTTTGAATCCTATACATTCATTTGAAATTTGAAATTGAATTTTCAAACTACCACGCCATTTTCAATTCCTTTTATAATTAAAAATAAATAATTATATTCTAACATCGATACTAATAAATATATACGTTCTAATTCTACTCAAAATAAATTTCTCGTCGTTATTATTTAAAATAAATCATTTTAAATATTCAAAATTCATTAAAATTGCCAAAATAAAATTTTTAAATTGGCTCAAATTTTCCGGGTTATTACAGTTTTCTTTCTTGTTTTGTCACTAGGAAATATGGAAACAGTAATTCAATTGTTTGAAATAAATATCTACATGTAACCATGCTTCAAAAAAAAAAAATAAACAAATTATAATGCACGAAACCTGTCATCATAAAATTTCGAAATTCAAATGTAATACGTTGAATTGGTATTATTAATATTTAGTGGCATGATTGGTGGATCTCATGACTGCTTCTTTTCATATACCTGAAACTAAACCCTCCACTATATAATATCTTTTTCTCTCCACAAATCCTCATTTCTCTTCTTCCTCAAAATTTAACAGCAGCCCTCTTTCCCTCTCTCTCTCTCAAAATTCTGCAGGAAAGCCACCACTATTTTCTCCAATGGCCATAATCATTCGATTTTCCTACTGTAATATTTCACAATCCGATCCAAATTAAATTACTATTCCAAAGTGAAATTCAAAGAGAATTTCGAGATCTACGTTTTCATATGGTAGTGATCAGATAGGGTAGAAGATTGGAGTTGATGGGTTCGATTATATCTGAAGTAACGAAGAAGAGGGATAAGGTTTAAAGTAAATAACTTATTTAATTATAAAATTAATTATAATAATTATGTCATTAACCTTTATAACATCGTAACTTTTTAATTCGAGGTCCGTCTTATGAACCGTCAGATGCGTTGGATTCGTGTTGATCATATCTACGTGATGGAACAGTCGAAAAACAGATTTGGAGCTTGTCTCAATTTAATCTTCAGTGAGATTTCTCGTTTTAAATTTAAAATAATATATATATATATATATTTAAATTGACTGTGACTGTGTTGTTAACGCTATATAAAACACATTTATGCGTCGTATAAAACTTAGATTTATTGATTCATTTTGGTTATGATGGATGGTTGGATAAAAATATATATATTGTTCGTTAAAACATTGTCGTTAACATTTTAGTTTAGAATAAAAAAGATTCATTTGTTAATTATATTTTCGTTAGTGAAAATTGGTCATATGCTAAAAATATGATTTTTCTATATTAGAACAATATCATTAATATGTTAGTGATATTAGGAAATGAATCATTAAATAAGATTCATTGTTATGAAAATATGTCATTTAGTTACATTTACATTTTGTAAATAAAAATATGTCATTTAGTAACATTTAGTTACATTTACATTTTGTAAATGAAAATATGTCATTTAGTTACATTCATATTTTGTAAATGAAAATATGTCATTTAGTTACATTTACATTTTGTAAATGAAAATATGTCATTTAGTTACATTCACATTTTATATATGAAAATATGTCATTTAGTTACATTCACATTTTGTAAATGAAAATATGTCATTTAGTTACATTCACATTTTGTAAATGAAAATATGTCATTTAGTTACATTCACATTTTGTAAATAAAAATATGTCATTTATTTACATTTACATTTTGTAAATGAAAATATGTCATTTAGTTACATTTACATTTTGTAAATAAAAATATGTCATTTAGTTACATTTACATTTTGTAAATGAAAATATGTCATTTAGTAACATTTACATTTTGTAAATGAAAATATGTCATTTAGTTACTTTACATTTTGTAAATGAAAATATGTCATTTAGTTACATTCACATTTTGTAAATGAAAATATGTCATTTAGTTATATTTACATTTTGTAAATGAAATACGTCATTTAGTTACATTTACATTTGGTAAATGAAAATATGTCATTTAGTTACATTTATATTTTGTAAATGAAAATATGTCATTTAGTTACATTTATATTTTGTAAATGAAAATATGTCATTTAGTTACATTTAGTTACATTTACATTTTGTAAATGAAAATATGTCATTTAGTTACATTCACATTTTGTAAATGAAAATATGTCATTTAGTTCCATTTACATTTTGTAAATGAAAATATGTCATTTAGTTCCATTTACAATTTGTAAATGAAAATATGTCATTTAGTTCCTTTTGCATCTTGTAAATGAAAATATGTCATTTAGTTACATTTAGTTACATTTATATTTTGCAAATGAAAATATGTCATTTAGTTATATTTACATTTTGTAAATGAAAATATGTCATTTAGTTACATTCACATTTTATAAATGAAAATATGTCATTTAGTTACATTTACATTTTGTAAATGAAAATATGTCATTTAGTTACATTTTCATTTTGTAAATGAAATATGTCATTTAGTTACATTCACATTTTGTAAATGAAAATATGCCATTTAGTTACATTTAGTTACATTTACATTTTGTAAATGAAAATATGTTATTTAGTTACATTTACATTTCGTAAATGAAAATATGTCATTTAGTTACATTCACATTTTTTAAATGAAAATATGTCATTTAGTTACATTTACATTTTGTAAACGAAAATATGTCATTTAGTTACATTCACATTTTGTAAATGAAAATATGTCATTTAGTTACATATGTCATTTAGTTAGAATAATGTTATATTAAAGTAAAAATGTCATTTTTGCTACAAATGTTATATCAAAATAAATAATGTTATGTTTGTTAAATTAGAATTGAAAAAATATAATTGTCATTTGTGTTAAATTAGAATTGATAAAAATATAATTGTCATTTGTGTTAAATTAGAATTGACAAAATACAATTGTCATTTTTGTTAAATTAGAATTGACAAAATATAATTGTCATTTGTGTTATATTTTGAAAATATAATTGTCATTTGTGTTAAATTAGAATTGACAAAATATAAATTGTCATTTGTGTTAAATTAGAATTGACAAAATATAATTGTCATTTGTGTTAAATTAGAATTGACAAAATATAAATTGTCATTTGTGTTAACTTAGAATTGACAAAATATAATTGTCATTTGTGTTAAATTAGAATTGACGAAATAAATGTCATTTGTGTTTAATTAGAATTGTCAACAACACAAAAATATCCATTTTTATACATTTTGTTGAACTAGAGTTTTCAACAAAATTGAAATATCAATTTCTATCATTTTGTGGGATTAAAATAAAAATAGAAAACGGTTCATGTTTTTAAATAAAAACATGTTTACATTAAAATTTCACATTTTTAATGTAATGTTAGAAAATAGATTAATGTTCATGTTTTAAAATTAAAAAAAAAACATGTCTACATTAAATGTTCATTTTGTCAAATTAGAATTGTTGAACAAAATACATATTTTTGCAAAATAAACATTTTTGTTCATTGAAAAAAATAATACATTTTTTTTCATTAAAAAAGATTAGACAAAAATATACATTTTTGTTCATTAAAAAGGATTAGACCAAAAATATACATTTTTGTTAATAGGGTTAAACAAAAATGGATAATCACTTTGTAGTCATTTTGTTGAACTAGAATTGTCAACAAAAATGAATAACCACTTTTTAATCATTCTATTAAATTAGAATTGTTAACGAAATGAAATGGTCACTTTTAATCATTTTGTTGAAATAGAATTGTCAACAAAAGTAAAAATATCATTTTGTTGTAAATGCATATATTAGAATTTATAGGCAAAGTGAAAATATCATTTTGTTGTAAATGCATATATTAGAATTTATATGCAAAGTGAAAATATCATTTTGTTTTAAATGCATATGCAAAATTAAAATATCATTTTGTTGACAATACATACATCAGAATTTGTGTGAACTATTTTATTTGTCAAAACATGCACTTAAACTATATACAAATGGGTGACTACTGATGTTTCGCATTGGGTAGCTTCCAGGAAAGGGTGAAAGTGGTAGTTGTCCGGACGTACTTGTTGATTGTCCGGATAAGCGAGCACCTCTCTTCCGTATTGGACATACGGGATGAGGAATAAGGTGTCTCCGGTTTCGTTCAGACCCAGAACGGACTTGTAAATGGATGTGTGTCTAACATTGGATTTCATTCCATGTAAATTAAATTGATTTCTATTTAATATATATCTGTGGTGGCGGAGAATTTATTCTCTTGCTTAACACCCTTCTCTTAGACGCACAAGCTCAGGGGTTATATATTGGTAGTTATCGATCGCATGACGTGGATTGCCAATGTGACATGCCAAGATGCAAATGATCGAGGCTTTTGTTGAAGGCAGAGCCTTGTGATTGATGATCAAAGCACGACCTGTTTAGGCATAGTGTAATGACACGGATTTCGCCCGGACCTAATCGATCAAGACCGTTCGAATCCCGTGTACGCTAACTCTGGGTATACAACACATTAGAACAAATAACAGAAGACTTTTATAAACATCATAATAATGTTACATCAGAGTACGGAATATTAGAGTATATCGAAAATAATACACAGCGGAAGATAAATTTACATAAATGTAATACAATGCACAGCGGAAATATAAACTACACAGCGGAAGACTGTAAATGCTTGGACACGGCTTAAAGCTTCAATCCAGAATCTTGCTCAATATATCTGCAAAATAAACTACTCGACTGCCCGTGGAAAATAGGGGCACCCGAGTTTGCAAGGGAAAAGCAAACTACAGGTCAGTCATGGGACTGGTGTGAGAAACTCTAAACAGTTATAATTAACTTATTTAATCATAAGACAAATCACAGGACCACGACGCTAACGCGGAACGGGTTTACCCCCATGAATGCCAGTGTATAAACAACAATCGGTAATATAGATATGGATCTAATATGCATCAATAACCATGCAATATCCCAATCTACCCATTTAGATTAATCACCACTTAGATTTTCCAAATCCAATTCAATTTACAGAAATTATTCCTTTGGATTTTATCCCCGATTTCTTATTTCAAATCATTTGAAATACATATCTAACTTTCTATATCAAAGTAGATTTCACTTCGGGATCTCAAATCAAATCGTTTGGAAATATGAATTCCAAAACATAACAATGCATACAGACAAGTATGCAACCAAATATCGTGCTCCCCATCGACAAGGCAAAGGGTACGCACCTCGCAACTCGATATATAAATGTGCACCTACCCCACATAGGAGCAGGCTACACCGACGATGCACCTCCCACACATGGAGAGCATACACCGCCCTCTCACCCATACTTTTATTCTCAGGGTTACCCGACTCTTTAGCCACATACTAAATCATTTCATATCCCGAAGTAGGGAAAATCATTTCACAACATAATAATCACAAGTACTTTCAAAATATAGTACTTCACATCAGTAATTCATACATATGATCAGTCACTATTAATCACATAACATTTGAGCTCGTACGTCTCAAAGAAGGGTGTTAAGCAAGAGAATAAATTCTCCGCCACCAAACAGATACATCATTAATAGCAACTAATCGAATATGTGATGAGCTACAATGTAAAACCATAATACATTTCCAAATCATTTCGAAATCATCGGGTTTTAGCCCTCGAAATTCTTTTTGTTTTATAAAACATTTTTATAAAACATCCCCTGTCAAAAATCGGGAATACATTCTTTTCACTTAAGAAAAATATCATTTCACAATCTTTCATTAAATTTGAAATGAACAAACATCGCTAAACACCTTATCGTCAAATCGTGAAGTGTTTCACAAGGTGTTAGCACACAGATATCTTTACCTAACCCAATGCTAAATGTAAAAGCATATTCTGCTCATAAACTGGTCGAGCACCATCCAAACCATCAATCAACCACAATCAATATCAACAACTAAGTAAATTTGGTTTAATCACATCACATGTTTTGGTAAATTTAATCACCTCTCATTCATCCAAATCTAATTAAAGATTTATTCAAACCCCAATTGATTTCATCTCTAAAATCATATCATATTGATTGTTCTACTTTTTTTGGAAATTAATCCTGCTTTTACGCGTGTTAAAGAACTAATGTCATTTAAACACAGTTCACGACAAACCCCAAATCCAATTTGATATTAAACACAAGGCTCTGAATAGAAAATATATCGGCTTATATTCAATATCAAATTCTGAAACTAACAAATATCGTATTGGAAATAACGATATTAATATATCTTTCAAATTTCCACAACCATATCTGTATAATCATAAAATCCAACATCGAAATATTCCGAAGATAATTTCGATTCAAATCCATTCCAATTTATGTATTGGAAATTCTGGTTATTTTTAAAACCATTTCAAATCCAATTTATTTATTTAAAAATATATAAATTATTATTCTAGTTAATAACTAGTTCATTTCGATAAAAATCTATTTTTATCTTTTCAAATATGGGATTTTTCAGCCCAATTCTTTCCAAATCACTTATTATGATTTTAGACAAATTATTGATATTTTTAATAATTTTATCAAGGCCTATACAGTCGATTTCCATCAACGGCCATCGAACTGCACTTACAGCGACCTTTTTCAAATTTGATTTGGACATAATTCCAAATCCAACCGTTAGATTTCAAATTTCTAATATTCACTGGAAAGCTCTTTTCGATACGAACCCAACGGTTCCGGTTTCAGGAGAATCCGATGGTCGGATCTCCCGTAATGTCCGTTCGAAGTTAATGGTCAAAATTCGCGAACTGCCGCAGCGCGGCGCGTTCTATTCAGACCATTATATTATATATATAATATATATTTCATCGATTACCATTTAAAATGAATTTTATAAATTGTTTTAAATTTGTTTTCAAAACGATTTCAACTTCTTATTCGATTTCAAATCAAAAAAGATTTTTCCTTTATAAAATCTTTTTACATTCATTTCAATTTGATTTCAATTCAATTTCAATTTCAATTCAATTTAAATTCTATTCATTTTCTATTCAATTCAATTCGAATTCATTTTCTATTCAATTCAATTCGAATTCGTTTTCTATTCAATTAAATTCGAATTCATTTTCTATTCAATTTTATTCGAATTCATTTTCTATTCAATTTTATATCAAAAATAAATATTCCATATACATGACATTCACATTTCATATACATGTTATTTTCACTTTTCATATACATGTATTTCACTTTTCACATTTATATTTTTCACTGATCATTTCATATATATATATATATATATATATCTTTTTCATTTCATATATATATATATATATATATATATATATATATTATGTTCACTCTTTAATATATACGATATTTTCACTTTCATATCTACTATCTTTTCATTTTCAAATCTACAATCTTTTCATTTTCAATATATACAATATTTTCACATTCAATATATACAATATTTTCACCTTTCATATATATATTTATTTTAACTCATGTATATATTTTTCTTTCATCTCATACATATATTTTTATTTCATCTCATATATATATTTTTATCTCATATATATATTTCTATCTTCCTTTCAAATATATATTATTTACATTTCATATATATTCATTTATACAACATTTCATATATATATTTACCATCGCATTTCATATATATATACATTCACTTTTCATATATATTTACCTTCGCATTTCATATATATTTTATTTCGATTTCATATATATATACATTCACTTTTCAATTTATATTTACCATCGCATTTCATATATATTTTATTTCGATTTCATATATATACATTCACTTTTCAATTTATATTTACCATCGCATTTCATATATATTTTATTTCGATTTCATATATATACATTCACTTTTCAATTTATTTCATTTCACATCACGATCATTTTTCACACAGAATACAATCAAACAAGTCGTCCATGGCCTGTGGACGACGGGGAACAGTTCATATATGCAGTTACAAAATAAATAACTGTACAGTAAATTTAAAGTGAGAGAATTCTCACATTGATTGGTTCGAAATTGTTTTAATAACGATTGTTTTCAATATAATTAAACTGGCGTTTAGTTATATCAAAAATCCCAGTAGCTGCGGTTTCTGTTCTGGTCTTCTCCATGTTGTAGAGTTCGAATATGTGATTCCAGCGCAACTGAAACTGTTCAATTTCGTTTCTGTTTGCACAAGTTACAGTCATTTAAACATTTGATTAATTAATTAATTAATTATCTCATTAACCCCCTTTTACCCTTAATTAAAAACCAAGCCGCGTCTTCTTCGTGGAAGAAAGTCACCCGTTGAACCCATTTCATCCCATGCTAATGCTTCAAACCGCATGCTCCAAGGTGGACCAGAACCCGATATGAAGTAGTCACATTGTTCGGCTTCACAAGAGCCTCCGCCGCCAGCAGTAGCTCGTGATTCGAGCCCCCCTTTGACCAGAAATTTTGATCGAATCCCGGCTCTTTGAGCTTCGATTTTGACTAATTTACTCAATAATGTTTCATCAACCCCATACCAATGGAAAGATCTCGAAACGATCTTCAATTTTTGCTTCAGAATCTATGGCTAATTCGAAATATAATCGAAGAATTTAAGGGATCAATTTCTGAGCAATTTCCGCCTTACATTCTGAGTGGCGGCGGAAACAAAGAAGAGGGCTAGGGTTTTTCCACGTTAAGGGATTATATATAATAATTATAAAATTATTATTTAATTATTTAATTCTCTAATTAACTCGTTTTCAATCCGAACTCCAAATCAAACCCAATGACTGTCGCCTCTAGCTAAATACCCCCATTCCAAACAAAATGGGATATGTTTCGTAACCCAATTCGGCTGTTACGATAGGGTTTCATCAGAATTAAAATATAAATCTATATATATTCAATTTGAACGTACATTTTAATTTAGCGGGGCCAATACAGACTCTAAAAATTCCCGACAAATATTTTCTAGCTTCGTATTGATGATACGGTCCTAACAAAACTAGTTTCGTCGAATTCTGAGATCGTTTGAAAAATGGCCATTTTCCAGTCGATTAAAATCAACTGAAACTGGTCAAACGCGTTTTCCTTTGCCATGCTCACATATTGATTCGAAAAATTACGAATTTTGAAACCTAGAAATAATTCGACATCACGGATCCAACAAAAGAGGTTTCGTCGAAAACCGAGGTCGTTTGCAAAATGGCCATTTTCAAGGGCCGAAATTCCATAGCGACTATTCTGAATTTTCAACTGGACGTAACTTTTGATCCCCGCTATGAAATTTCAATTTTTTGGATTCATTGGAAAGATATTCTCAAATAGATTCAAATATTTTTGGTTTCACTAAAATCCGGTTTATTTTGAATTCTGTACATTCATTTGAATTTTGAAATCGAATTATCGAACTACCGCGCCATTTTCAATTCCTTTTATATATATATAAATAAATATTTATATTCTAACGACGATGTATATAAATATATACGTTCTAATTCTATTCAAAATAAATTTCTCGTCGTTATTATGTAAAATAATTCATTTTAAATAATCAAAATTCACTAAAATTGCCAAAATAAAATTTTTAAATTGACACAGATTTCCGGGTTATTACAATCTCCCCCACTTAAAACTTTTCGTCCCCGAAAAGGAACGAAGCCGAAAGTTGTTTTACAAATCAACTCAACTTCCTTTATTTTCTTTATGGCTTAAGTTCTTCAACTTTTCAGTTTCTAAGAACTTTTCAAATTCTTCAAAAAATTGGCTAACACCCTAAATTTTTGAATTTTTTTGCCAAAACCTCCCCTGCACCGGGGACTTCGGGATATTTCATATAGCCTCCCATGGCCTTCTTCAATTCAAAAGAAAAAGAAAAAGCCAAGCGGCTAGCTAATCGGCTCATAAAATCATCATCACCCAAACAAAACAGTAAATTATGGTAAACATGTACCTATTTATCGGGCAAACAATTTTATTTCTCTGCTTTAGCCTCCTTGCTATGACCTGTTCAATGTAAGTACATGTATATGCAAGCAAATGCGACCAATTTTCAATACAATTCAATATTTGATTCTATTAGGCGTAATGGTTCAAAATTTAAAACAAATAGACAAACAACCCAACCATCAATCAATTAGTGGACTATCTTTTCAAATATATAACTTTATATATACTCAAAATCATATTTTCTAAGATTAGATTATATATAATCACAAATACGTTATTTATAAACATATAACTCTCAACTCCTTCTGGGGCATTACTAACCCCATCTCTAATGAGTCGCTCATTCTAGAATGCTACTGATTCTATCTCTAATGAGGATTCTTTCATAGGATATTACTAATCCTATCTTTGATGAGTCTTTTGTTCAGTTCTAACGAGTTGTACCCCAAAGATTTGAGTTTAACCAAAGCTCTGACACCAGCTGTAACGACACGGATTTTGCTCGGACCTAATCGATCGCTAAATCGATCAAGACCGTTCGAATCCCACGTACGCTAACTCTGGGTCTACAACACATTAAAACAAATAACAGAAGACTTTTATAAACATCATGATAATGTTACATCATAGTACAGAATATCAGAGTATATCGAAAATAATACACAGCGGAAGATAAATTTACATAAATGTAATACAATGCACAGCGGAAATATAAACTACACAGCGGAAGACTATAAATGCCTGGACACGGCTTAAAGCTTCAATCCATAATCTTGCTCAATATATCTGCAAAATAAACTACTCGACTGCCCGTGGAAAATAGGGGCACCCGAGTTTGCAAGGGAAAAGCAAACTACAGGTCAGTCATGGGACTGGTGTGAGAAACTCTAAACAGTTATAATTAACTTATTTAATCATAAGACAAATCACAGGACCACGCCGCTAACGTGGAACGGGTTTACCCCCATGAATGCCAGTGTATAAACAACAATCGATAATATAGATATGGATCTACTATGCATCAATCAACATGCAATATCCCAATCTACCCATTTAGATTAATCACCACTTAGATTTTCCAAATCCAATTCAATTTACAGAAATTATTCCTTTGGATTTTATCCCCGATTTCTTATTTCAAATCATTTGAAATACATATCTAACTTTCTATATCAAATTAGATTTCACTTCGGGATCTCAAATCAAATCGTTTGGAAATATGAATTCCAAAACATAACAATGCATACAGACAAGTATGCAACCAAATATCGTGCTCCCCATCGACAAGGCAAAGGGTAAGCACCTCGTAACTCGATATATAAATGTGCACCTACCCCACATAGGAGCAGGCTATACCGACGATGCACCTCCCACACATGGAGAGCATACACTGCCCTCTCACCCATACTTTTAGTCTCAGGGTTACCCGACTCTTTAGCCACATACTAAATCATTTCATATCCCGAAGTAGGGAAAATCATTTCACAACATAATAATCACAAGTACTTTCAAAATATAGTACTTCACATCAGTAATTCATACATATGATCAGTCACTATTGATCCTATCTCTAACGAGTCATTCTAATTGGATATTACTAATTCAATATCTGATGAATTCTTTCGTTCAGTTCTAATGTGTTTTGTTCTCGAGCTCTGTAAACCAAAGCTCTGATACCAAAATGAGACGACCCGAACTTTCCGTGAAGGAAAGCCCGAATAGAATTGAGAACAAGGCACATCGGAAAGCAGACAGAAGAACATTTCATTGTTTATTACAACAATTCCATCAGAATACAAGAATATACAGAGTATGAATAAATATTACACAGAAAATATCAGGGATTACAATAAATTACATAGCAGCGGAAAAACAATATAAAACACAACTGAAGGCGATATCCGGATACAGAGCTTTCCGAGTATCGTTCTAGCTGTAAATCAGGATCCTGTGAATATATATATGCAAAACCAAAAATACTAACTACCCGTGTGGAAAATAGGGGCACCCAGAGTTTAGGTTAAAACAATAAACTCCGGGTCAGTCATGGGACTGGTGTGAGAACTAAAACAGTTATTAATCTTTATTTTAAAGTTCGGTAAATCAAGGGACCACGCCGTATAACATGGAACGGGTTTCCTCCCAAGAACACCAGTGCATATTTATAAAACAGTGCAATGCTTTTTAGAAAAATGAAGCTATTATAAGACCCAGGTCCCATCACACAATGCAACGCAAGTCGGAGGATAGGGTTTTCCCTTATAATAGCCAAACATGCTTGGTACGTTTAAAACAAATCATTTGATACTATAATAAGTGTATAGTGTCAAAACAATTTCAATCATAAATATCAATCATAGACAGCATGGGTACCATATATCATGTCGCCATACTAGGCTCTTCAAATAAAACCGCAAGTCACGTATTGGAAATTGGATTTCCGTCATGAGTCGAGGCAAGGGGGAAGCTCCTCTCTGATTCGAGACACTCTAGCAAATGTCTCAGGACCCCACTATGATCCTTGGATCTTCAGGGCCGGTCCTCACCTAACTTTGGAGGATTAGTTATTCCTGAGCACACGTTTCCCGGTCCTAACAGACCTATATCCGAGGCGCCTCATATCCAACAACCACACAGGTGAAAAGTATATAAATGTCAGCCAGTTTAAGCACTGACACCACCCATAGCTAGAAAGAAACGTCATGCTCTCCTTGTAGTCACTATCCCGTTTTTGACTCATACCGAGGTGTAAGGCTCGCGAATTCACGTTATACACAAAGCTGCGCCACACAGGTCGTGCTTTGATCATCAACCACAAGACTTTGCTTTTCAATAGAAGCCTTGATCAATTGCCACTTACGCGTGCCACACTGGCAATTCACTCCATGCGACTGATGTCCATCGATATACAACCTCTGAGCTCGTACATCTCAGAGAAGGGCGTTAAGTAAGAGAATAAATTCTCCGCCGCCAAACAGATGTATATTTAATAGAGATCAATCAACACAGAATAAAATCCAATTTCAGACACACAATCCATTTACAAGTTCATTCTGGGTCTGAACGAAACCGGAGGCACTTTCCTCGCATATCCATCGATCTCCAAGTACGTCCGGACGATCACCGACTGATTCCCTTATTTTGGGTGTATAGCCCAATCAAGATCATCAGTAATCACCCAAACGTTGTGAAGACATCCGGTCTTCAACCACCGTCTTCATCTTCGACTTATCGCCGAATCGGTTACTCAGAATGGGTATAAACCCGGCCTTTCCGAATAACCCGCGTAAATAATAAACACGTGTTACACAAACACAACATAAGCCTCATTCCAATTCAGAATGTTCTTTTATTCACAAAATCACATTCTTAGGGGAAAGGTTCCCATTAATTTTATCAAAGATAAATCCCTTTAAATTTATTCTTTAATCTTCCTTTGGATATCATTTCAAACCATTTTATGGTTTTCCAAACTAGTCGGGATTAGCGAACCACACCGAAGTAATTATTTATTTTATTTCCCAATCCCAACCTATTCATCCCCTGGAGCAAAACTGGTAATACTCCATATCTAACACCACGGTGTTATCAGTAAAATTAATTACCATTTCACGTTCAAATATAATTAAAGATTTAACTATCGCTTTGGAGCAAAACTGGTGGTACTCCATTCTCGATCACCTTTCAGATTTGATAATTTAGATTATCAATTCACATTTCAATCTATTTAAAGATTCATTAAAACTCCACTTAGTTTTAATCTTTTCAAAAATCAATATCCTGTCTTTAACTGGGTTAAAGAACCAATGTCATCTAAAACACGGTTCACGATAAACCCAAAATCACATTCAAATTCAATTCTAGTTAAACATTATTTAATTGGTACACCTGATTAAATCTAAACATAAAGATTTAATCTTTTTCTCAACTGGGCTTAAGAACAGTGTTAATGAAGACACCATTCACAACAAACCCAAATCACATTTGATATTAAATATAAGGCTCTAAATAGAAAATATATCGGCTTATATTCAATATCAAATTGTGAAACCAACAAATATTGTATTGGAAGTAACGATATAAAATATATCTTTCAAATTTCCATAACAATAACTGTATAATCACGAAATCCAACATCGAAATATTCCGAAGACAATTTCGATTCAAATCCATTCCAATTCGTATATTGGAAATTCTGATTATTTTTAAAACCACTTTCAATTTCAATTTATTTATTTAAAAAATAAATTGATTTTAATTCTAGTTCAAAACTAGTTCATTTTGATAAAAATCTATTTTTATCTTTTCAAATATGGAGTTTTTCATCCCAATTCTTCCCATACTATTTCTTATGATTTTACACAAGTTATTGATATTTTTAATAATTTTATCAAGGCTCGTATAGTCGATTTCCATCAACGGCCATCGAACTGCACTTACAGCGACCTTTTCCAAATTTGATTTGGACATAATTCCAAATCCAACCGTTAGATTTAAAATTTCTAAATTCATTGGAAAGCTCTTTTCGATACGAACCCAACGGTTCCGGTTTTAGGAGAATCCGACGGCCGGATCTCCCGCAACATCAATTCGAAGTCAATGGTCGAAATTCACGAACTGCCGCGGCGCGGCGCGTTCTATTCAGGCCATTATATATATAATATATATATTATATGTATTTCGTAGATTTCCTTTTAAAAAGTACTTTATAAATCGTTTTAAATTCGTTTTCGAAACGATTTCAACTTCATATTCAATTTCGAATCGAAATTGAATATTCCACATCATCGATATACAAATGATAATATTTTCAAAACGTTATATTTGAAATCACTTCCTTTTCTATATTCATTTTTAAAACGAATATAATCGATATAAATATCGTTCACATCAAAATGGCGCAACTCTAATCAACACGGCTTTATATCTTTCAATAAATTCGTTATTCTATTCAACAAATGAATAATTTTTCTATTCAACCCATGAACATATATTTCTTTCAATACATGAATATTCTCAACACATGACTATTTTTGTTATTTAATATATTTTATAAAATTATGGTATCTATCGCTTGATTTTCAAATCAGACTTCAACTGTAAAGTAGTAAGAGAATGACTCCCTAAATATTAACTCCGAAGGCCGAAACCAATATCAGATCAATACCCAGGAAACCACTCATCTTATCTACTTTCCAGTTAGTTTCTAACTTTAAATATGATAAAGATGTATATTTTATTGTTAAAATATTTCTTTCAACACATGATTAATTTCAACACATGATAATTTATTCTATTCAACACATGAATATATACTTCATTCTATTCTTTATTTTCCCAATTGGAATGAGGCCCAATCAATTACCATATAATGTTAATTATATGGTTACCATACAACACATGTATATAATCACAATGGTAAATAATCAATCATCATCCAAAGTGCACCACACAACTGCATAAGCATTAAATATAAATAATTAACGCTTACACAGCCTGTCGACCAATCGGTCGACATACAATTAAATAATTGGGATTAGTGTATACCAAATATCATCCCAATACCCATGTGGGGTTTCACATTAACAAACACACATTTTTATTCACACATACACATTAAAAATAAGATTTTTAACGATAAAATATTTTTAACGATAAAATATTTTTAACTATATAAATATTTTATTTCATATCACACAATCAATTTTCACCACAACAAACAATCAAACATACGAGCCATCCATGGTCTGTGGATGACGGGTGTCGGGTGCTGCTAAGCACCGTCTGCATCCTAGTATATATTTTAAACTAGAAAAGAAGATTTAAAGTGAGAAGTTCTCACAGAGGGTTCCACTCCGCCGTGCTTTGCTGTTGAACTGCTGGACCATCTGGATCGGTTTGAAATGCCCATTGCAGTCCTTTTCTCATTGTTTATAATAAAAATTATATTTTTATTGCTTCATTCAATAAATAAAAATCATATTTTTATTTCTATTTCATATATTTTTACAACGCTTATTTCTATATAAAAATTATATTTTTATATTTCTTCTTCTTATATAAAGATCGGATTTTTATATCATCGCTATAAAAATCACATTTTTATTTCAACATATATATAATAAAAAATCATATTTTTATTTCTCTACTATGTAGATAAAAATTTTAGTTTTACAACGGTATTCATATAATAAAGATTATATTTTTATATCGCCACTTATATAAAAATCACATCTTTGCTCCTTCAACAAAATGAAGATCAAATCTTTAACACTTCTATAATGTAAAAATCTCGTCTTTCTCTATTTAAAAATCGGATCTTTATGTAATAAAAATCTCATTTACATGTAATAAAAATATTGTCTTTCCAATCCTAAAAATCATATTTTTATCTTGTTTTTGTATGCATAAAAATCGAATTTTTATCGATGCAACTTCATTATAGAAATCATACTTTTCTTCCTTAACTAAAATTTATAATTTACATTAACTAAAAATCCTAACCGTTATGAATTTAAAAAATCATAACTTCAAATAAATCAAAATCAGTTTTATATAAAATAAAATTAAAAATCAGATTTTAAAATTAATGCCAAGTATATACATAAAAAAAAATGTTGTTAAGTATTGAATAAAAGAAAATCACCTTCCTTCTTGTCGTTCATTCGCTGTTCGACACGGAGCTCGCGTTCAAGAAGGAGAAGAGGGGGTTTAGGGCGCTTCACGGTCGGAGGTGGTCGGTTTCCTTGCGCCTAGAGGAGCAGGCGGAAGAGGGAGCTATGAGGTTTGAATTGGATGAGAGGAGCGAGGGTGGTGGTGCAGTAGCAGTCGGAGGCGGGGTTAGGGGAAAGTCCCGGTGACTGGTGGTGGATGAGGGGTTTGGGCGGGTTCGTTTGGGGTTTGCGTCGATCGAGGGAGGAGGTGAGAGGGACGAGGAGGCTGGAGGGGAGAGGATCGGCGAGGGGGGGCGAAGTCAACGCCAGCGGCGCCTGGCGCGAAAGGGAGGGGGCGCAGTGGTGGACGAGGCAGCGCCTCCGCTTCCGTCGAGAGAGAAAAGAAAAAAAATGAAAAGGGGGTTTTGATTCTGATCGAAGAAAAGTCAATGGGGGGGTGTTGAACAAAATTATATATATAATAATATATTTTATTATTTTATTTTCTCCATAAATGTGATTTCGTATACGAACGCCGAACGAGACCCAACGACTGTCGCCCCTAGCTAATTACCCCCGTTCCGAACACAATGAGATATGTTTCGTAAGCCAATTTGGCCGTTTCGAACCGTTTTCGTAAATTTACATTTAAATCATTATATTGAACTTTAAACATACATTTCAATTTATTGGGGCCACATACTAACTCGAAAAATTCCCGAAAAATATTTTCTAGCTTCGTATTGACGATATGGTCCTAACAAATCTAGTTTCGTCGAATTCTGAGACCGTTTGAAAAATGGCCAATTTCCAGTCGATTAAAATCAACTGAAACTGGTCAAACACGTTTTCCTTTGCCATGCTCACATATTGATTCGAAAATTTATGAAATTTTGAATATAGCAATAACTTGACATCACGGATCCAACAAAAGTGGTTTCGTCGAAATCCGAGGTCGTTTGCAAAATTCCCATTTTCAAGGGCCGAAATTCCATAGCGACTATTCTGAAAATTCAACTGAAAATATCTTTTGATTCCCGCTATGAAATCTGGATGCGTTGGAAAGATATGCTCAAATAGATTCTATTATTTTTGGTTTCACTAAAATCCGGTTTATTTTGCACCCGGTATGTTCAATTGAAGTTTGAAATCGAATTATCGAACTACCGCGCCATTTTCAATTCCTTTTATAATTTAAAATAAATTATTTATATTCTAACGTCAATCTATATAAATATATACGTTCGATTTCTATTCAAAATAAATTTCTCGTCGTTATTATTTAAAATATTCTATTTTAAATATTGAAAATTCACTAAAATTGCTAATATGAAAATTTTAAATTGGCTCGCATTTCTGGGTTGTTACAATTAATCACATAACCTTTGAGCTCGTACGTCTCAAAGAAGGGTGTTAAGCAAGAGAATAAATTCTCCGCCACCAAACAGATACATCAATAATAGCAACTAATCGAATATGTGATGAACTACAATGTAAAACCATAATACATTTCCAAATCATCGGGTTTTAGCCCTCGAAATTCTTTCTGTTTTATAAAACATTTTTATAAAACATCCCCTGTCAAAAATCGGGAATACATTCTTTTCACTTAAGAAAAATATCATTTCACAATCTTTCATTAAATTTGAAATGAACAAACATCGCTAAACACCTTATCGTCAAATCGTGAAGTGTTTCACAAGGTTTAGCACACAGATATCTTTACCCAACCCAATGCTAAATGTAAAAGCATATTCTGCTCATAAACTAGTCGAGCACCATCCAAACCATCAATCAACCACAATCAATATCAACAACTAAGTAAATTTGGTTTAATCACATCACGTGTTTTGGTAAATTTAATCACCGCTCATTCATCCAAATCTAATTAAAGATTTATTCAAACCCCAATTGGTTTCATCTCTAAAATCATATCATATTGATTGTTCTACTTTTTTTGGAAATTAATCCTGCTTTTACGCGGGTTAAAGAACTAATGTCATTTAAACACAGTTCACGACAAACCCCAAATCCAATTTGATATTAAACACAAGGCTCTGAATAAAAAATATATCGGCTTATATTCAATATCAAATTCTGAAACTAACAAATATCGTTTTGGAAATAACGATATTAATATATCTTTAAAATTTCCGCAACCATATCTGTATAATCACGAAATCCAACATTGAAATATTCCGAAGATAATTTCGATTCAAATCCATTCCAATTTATATATTGGAAATTCTGGTTATTTTTAAAACCATTTCAAATCCAATTTATTTATTTAAAAATAAATAAATTATTATTCTAGTTAATAACTAGTTCATTTCGATAAAAATCTATTTTTCTCTTTTCAAATATGGAATTTTACAGCCCAATTCTTTCCAAATCACTTATTATGATTTTAGACAAATTATTGATATTTTTAATAATTTTATCAAGGCCCATACAGTCGATTTCCATCAACGGCCATCGAACTGCACTTACAGCGACCTTTTTCAAATTTGATTTGGACATAATTCCAAATCCAACCGTTAGATTTCAAATTTATAATATTCACTGGAAAACTCTTATCGATACGAACCCAACGGTTCCGGTTTCAGGAGAATCCGACGGTCGGATCTCCCGTAATGTCCATTCGAAGTTAATGGTCGAAATTCGCGAACTGCCGCAGCGCGGCGCGTTCTATTCATGCCATTATATTATATATATAATATATATTTCGTCTATTACCATTTAAAATGAATTTTATAAATCGTTTTAAATTTGTTTTCAAAATGATTTCAACTTCTTATTCGATTTCAAATCAAAATTGAATTTCCCTTTATGAAATCTTTTTACATTCATTTCAATTTGATTTCAATTCAATTTCAATTTCAATTCAATTTAAATTCTATTCATTTTCTATTCAATTCAATTCGAATTCATTTTCTATTTAATTAAATTCGAATTCATTTTCTATTCAATTAAATTCGAATTCATTTTCTATTCAATTTTATATCAAAATTAAATATTCCATATACATGACATTCACATTTTATATACATGTTATTTTCACTTTTCATATACATGTATTTCACTTTTCACATTTATATTTTTCACTGATCATTTCATATATATATATATATATATTGTTTTCATTATATATATATATATATTATGTTCACTTTTCAATATATACGATATTTTCACTTTTATATCTACTATCTTTTCATTTTCAAATCTACAATCTTTTCATTTTCAATATATACAATATTTTCACATTCAATATATACAATATTTTCACCTTTCATATATATATTTTATTTTAACTCATGTATATATTTTTATTTCATCTCATATATATATTTTTATTTCATCTCATATATATATTTTTATCTCATATATATATATATTTCTATCTTCCTTTCAAATATATATTATTTCCATTTCATATATATTCATTTATACAACATTTCATATATATTTACCATGGCATTTCATATATATATATATACATTCACTTTTCATATATATTTACCATCGCATTTCATATATATTTTATTTCGATTTCATATATATATATACATTCACTTTTCAATTTATATTTACCATCGCATTTCATATATATTTTATTTCGATTTCATATATATACATTCACTTTTCAATTTATATTTACCATCGCATTTCATATATATTTTATTTCGATTTCATATATATACATTCACTTTTCAATTTATTTCATTTCACATCACGATCAATTTTCACATAGAATACAATCAAACAAGTCGTCCACGGTCTATGGACGACGGGGAACAGTTCATATATGCAGTTACAAAATAACTGTACAGTAAATTTAAAGTGAGAGAATTCTCACAATGATTGGTTCGAAATCGTTTTAATAACGATTGTTTTCAATATAATTAAACTGGCGTTTAGTTATATCAAAAATCCCAGTAGATGCGGTTTCTGTTCTGGTCTTCTCCATGTTGTAGAGTTCGAATCTGTTATTCCAGCGCAACTGAAACTGTTCAATTTCATTTTTGTTTGCACAGGTTACAGTCATTTAAACATTTGAATAATTAATTAATTAATTATCTCATTAACCCCCTTTTGCCCTTAATTAAAAACCAAGCCGCGTCTTCTTCCTGGAAGAAAGTCACCCATTGAACCCATTTCATCCCATGCTAGCGCTTCAAACCGCATGCTCCACGGTGGACCAGAACCCGATCTGAAGTAGTCACATTGTCCGGCTTCACAAGAGCCTCCGCCGCCAGCAGTAGCTCGTGATTCGAGCCTCCCCTTTGATTTGAAATTTTGATTGAATCCCGGCTCTTTGAGCTTCGATTTTGACTAATTTACTCAATAATGTTTCATCAACCCCATACCAATGGAAAGATCTCGAAATGATCTTCAATTTTTGCTTCAGAATCTATGGCAAATTCGAAATATAATCGAAGAATTTAAGGGATCAATTTCTGAGCAATTTCCGCCTTACATTCTGAGTGGTGGCAGAAACAAAGAAGAGGGCTAGGGTTTTTCCACGTTAAGGGATTATATTTAATAATTATAAAATTAATATTTAATTCTCTAATTATCTCGTTTTCAATCCGAACTCCAAATCAAACCCAACGAATGTCGCCTCTAGCTAAATACCCCCATTCCGAACATAATGGGATATGTTTCGTAACCCAATTCGGCTGTTACGATAGGGTTTCATCAAAATTAAAATATAAATCTATATATATTCAATTTGAACGTACATTTTAATTTAGCGGGGCCAAATACGGACTCTACAAATTCCCGAAAAATATTTTCTAGCTTCGTATTGATGATACGGTCCTAACAAAACTAGTTTCGTCGAATTCTGAGACTGTTTGAAAAATGGCCATTTTCCAGTCGATTAAAATCAACTAAAAATGGTCAAATGCGTTTTCCTTTGCCATTCTCACATATTGATTCGAAAAATTACGAATTTTGAAACCTAGCAATAATTCAACATCACGGATCCAACAAAAGTGGTTTCGTCGAAAACCGAGGTCGTTTGCAAAATGGCCATTTTCAAGGGCCGAAATTCCATAACGACTATTCTGAATTTTCAACTGGACGTAACTTTTGATCCCCACTATGAAATTTCAATTTTTTGGATTCGTTGGAAAGATATTCTCAAGTAGATTCAAATATTTTTGGTTTCACTAAAATCCGGTTTATTTTGAATCCTGTACATTCATTTGAATTTTGAAATCGAATTATCGAACTACCGCGCCATTTTCAATTCCTTTTATATATATAAATAAATATTTATATTCTAACGACGACGTATATAAATATATACGTTCTAATTCTATTCAAAATAAATTTCTCGTCGTTGTTATTAAAAATAATTCATTTTAAATAATCAAAATTCACTAAAATTGTCAAAATATAAATTTAAATTGGCACAGATTTCCGGGTTATTACACATAGCTCCGTGTATAGCGTTACTTCGCAAGCCTCACACCCCGGTATGAGTCAAAAACGGGACAAGGGAACGTAGGGAGTGCACACGTTTCTTTCTAGCTAGAAGTGGTATCAGGTTTTTACAAGCCCTGATATTTCACTTATGTGGATGATGGATTACGAGGCCTCGGTTATATTGGTCGATAATGACCAATTTATAGGTTCAATAGGACCAGGAAGCGTATGTTCAGGCATAACTAATCCACTAAAGTATTTGTGGACCAGCCCTGCAGGATCCAAGGGTTCGCCAACGTCCGAATCCTGAGACATTGCTGGAGTATCTCGAATCGGTAAGGAGATCGTTCCTAGCCTTGACTCATGATGGAAATCCAACTTCCAACACGACATCATGCGGTTTGGATTGTAGAACTAGTATGGCGACATATTAGGATATGGTACTATGCCATCTATGATTGAAATGTTTTTGAAAACATATATACACTAATAATGATATCAAATCCGTTTTTATCGTATCAAGCATTTTTTTACCATTATAAGGTATTTATCCTCCGGTTTGCGTTGCATTGTGTGATGGGACTTGAGTCTTATAATGGCTTCATTTTTCTAAAAAGCATTGCGTTGTTTAACAATTTACTTTATTTAAATTATGCACTGGCAATCCAATGGAGTAAACCCATTCCTCGTTAGCGGCGTGGTCCTGTGATTAGCCTTATTACTAGCTAAGTTAAGTAAAGATTTTTCATACCACTCCCATGACTGACCCATAGCTTGTGTCACTTTGCACACTCGGGTGCCCTCTTTTCCACACTGGCAGTCGAGTAGCTTATTTTGCAGATATATTGAGTAGGATTCTGGATCGAAGCTTAAATCTGTGTCCAAAGCATTGATAGACTTCCGTTGTATCAGTTTATTTATTCCGCTGCATTGTGTTAAAGTTATTATAAATTAATCTTCTGCTGTATTATTATTATATCGATGTACTCTGATATTCTATACTCTGATGTAACATTTTTGTAATGTTTATAAAAGTCTTCTGTTATTTGTTCTGATGTGTTGTATGCCCAAAGTTAGCGTATTTGGGTTTTGAACGGTCTTGGTCGATTTTACGATCGATTAGGTCCGGGAGAAATCCGAATCGTTACACACATCTTCTTTAATATGGATGAATAAGAAGACTAAAATAGAATAATCGCAAAAATAACTCAAACGATAAGACATCACTGAATAGATTTGGGATGCTATGCAATAAATATATTCCTTGACATATCCCAAACCATCAAACCAATGATTCAAAGAAGGATATTGACTGAAGGATAAACGATAACTAATACTCGTACTATATTTGGATGTATCACTTTATGTTCTATGTTTATCATATTTTGTTCTGAAATCCTGCTCTGATACGAAACTGTAACTCCCACCCCGAGACCCACGTTAACAAAGGGAACTACATAGTAATTCTATCTATTAATGCGGAGAATAGGGCTGGTTAGGAGAGACCAACTATGTCCTTATCTTAACTGTTTATTGAATATTTTGATAAATGCTATGTATTTTTCTCAACTCAAGTGGCTCAGCATATCCAATAATAGTTAATGAAAAGATATAGGTGGCCGATCTATTAGAACAAAACACCATAACTAAATGGATAACTCATCACATAACAGTTCATATATACATATATTTACAAATATAATCATATATCTCAATTCAAAACAAATATCTCAATAGAGTGGTATGAAGACCTCTCAATATACAAGAAGAAAAGAATATACAACTCGATAATATATCACAAGAAAGCTAAAAATCCTAAGTAGATGACTCGACCCCATTAGGAAGCATCATGAAACTGCCAAGTCCAAAAGAGAGACTAATACCTGAAACAAACACGGTCTAAACAAAGTGAAAGCACACGGATCAGGCTAGCTAAATTTATCAGTTAAATAGAACATTCGATAATATAAATTAAAGGATAGATATGGTATCCTTTTACTCAAAGGGTACCTTGCCATGACAGGAATTCTACATCGTAAGAAAGAAAAATATCTCTTCTTGATAAGTAGAAGAGATAATTAAGATAAGATTATGCTCAAGCGGCAAAATTGACACTTAAGTAAATAGGACATCAATAAGTAGAGTCTTAAAGGTAAGACTCAATTAATCATCGCTTCCACTTCATATCATCGACGACATATATGAATATTGATAATGAATATAAAGAAATGAACTATTTCCATAAAGAAGGGCATTAGCATAATTATGAAGGTATATAATTTTCATATAAAGGATAAACACATAGATATGCCTCATCTCATGGCATATACTAAAATTTCAATGTATCATTCAGTACATCATAAAATTCGCCTAATAAAGTCTTCTTTTATTATACCTCATCTCATCGGTATAAATATAGAAACACAACAAATTCAAACTCATCATAAAATAATCTCATAATCATTTATGGCTCATTTCATCGGTATAAATGTAAATTCATCTCAAATCCATCTTAAACATCGCATAGACCATAAATTCGTCAAAACATAAATCCATAAACAAAGAGCTCAATCAAAAATAACTTCATAAGGTATTTCACCATATATGTATGTATATCTCATTTGGCACAAGGATTTCAATGTACAGTCGTCAAAAATCGGTGAAATTAAAACATCAAAATCAAAGAAATTCCCGGATTGGCCAGATCCTTACTTGCATGCTGAAGCAATGCTGCACGTTCTTACATCTTGACTAGTACTACCATTTGGTACGATAACAACGTGATGACTGGAGTTACGTGACATCTTGATCCTCGTGATGACTATAGACTATAACATCATGATGACTCCCAGTCACACAGGCCCGAGTAATATATAACATCATGATGATTGGAGTCGAGTAATAACACCGTGAACACCATGATGAATCCAATCTTGTACTCGGTCTATAGTACTATAACATCATGAATGTGCCTCAACTTCTCGGATAGGACCCCGAAAGGCATAAACGTATGTCCCGTACCATATGTTTGCACCTAACGGTTTACTAGCCGCTAGCTAATACCACATCAGAAAAACATCATAAACATAGGAAAAACATCATGAAATATATATATTCCACCTTATCTCAGCGAGTAAATTAAATAGCCTACTCAACTCAACTTATTGACGAGATCGGCTAACATCGTGACTTGTCTCATCTCATCGACAACTGAAAACCATCAGTAAACATCTTAACATCGTGAAATCATCATAAAAAGGCTTGTTTCATCTCATCGACAAGTATAAATAACATTGAGATGGTTATAGATAACCACAGTCCTCAAATAAGGAATACTAACATCTAATTCGTCTCATCTTATCGACGAATATAAAATGCATCAAAAATGGTTCCTCAACGATTATACACTAAAAGGAGACCTCGAACCATTAAACTAGTCAAAATTAGGCTAACCCGAGAAACTCACAAATTAAAGTTTAAAATCATCAAAATGTGCCATAAAATGGCAAACACCAAAATACATTTTAAATTAATTCATCATAAAGGTTTTCGATTGTACAAGTCTGAAATTAACCGATAAAGTGAACTCACGCGTCCCATACCACATGTTTAACCAAATCATCTAATTCCCTTTCTCATATTCCCGAATGGTGGTTGAAGTGTGTGTATTTTTAAAAAAAA
Source organism: Allium sativum (assembly GCA_030737875.1). NCBI lineage: Eukaryota > Viridiplantae > Streptophyta > Magnoliopsida > Asparagales > Amaryllidaceae > Allium > Allium sativum. The sequence goes on from CM060915.1 coordinate 651,981,728, forward strand.
TTATCTAAGAAAAATTAGTTTTTAAAACAATTTTCGTAAACATAATTCAAAATCAAGATTATAAATTTCTTTATAGAAACTTATTATTAAAAATAATTAGTTAAAATACTATGTTGTAATAATTCTAAAACCCCATTTCATTCAAAATCGTTTCCCACGTTAGTTTGTAGAAAATCATGCTTAAAATGTTATAAAAACATCAAAGATATCAAGAAGTTGATATTTGAACTCAATTTCAAAACACTTAAAATAAAAACCTCGAATTTCAACAAAATCGGCTAATCCATGGACGAATATCACTGTAATTCTAAAATACCTCAAATGAAAGAAGCATAATTGACATATACCAATTCAATATCTAACATGTAATGACTTCATTTTTATCCATTCTAACACGATTTACAAGCATAAAAACATATAGTTAAATGATAATTTCAAGTATTGTTTGTGTTATAAGGTTTCAACATCAAAACTTTTAAATTAGAATACGAGCACTACAGCTTAAGTTAGAAGAAGTTTACAAAAGAAACGTAACTCAAAATTAAATTCTGTTGTTGCGGAACAACGATCATGATGCGCTATTTCGGATAAGAAAACCTCAAAATTTGGTAAATACTTCAAATGAAAATTTTAGATCAGGTCTTAGGCTTTCTAGAACATCAAAAATTATTTAATTCCGACTTACAATTCAAAAGTTATGTTTAAAATAGAATTTATGTATAAATTTACTAATCTTGTCTTTCATTCTCAGGACATCGACAAACAACCACATTTTGGACCATGCAAACTACAAAATTTTAAAAACTCAAAACACAAAACTTATAGTTCTCAGTCTAAGCTTTCCAGAACATCCAAGATAATAGAATTCCGATAAGAAATGTAAAAGTTATGCACAAATTCGTTTTAGATACAATGAATTGCTGCTGTCGAATATGTTCCCAGGACTATCATATAAAAGCATGAAACTGAATAGGTTGTTGATAGAATCATGAAAAACTCAAGACATGAAACTGGTAGACCATGTTCTAAGCTTTCTGAAACATTAAAAATCATCTAACTTGGCTAAGAAATGAAGAAGTTGTGCTCAAAATAGTTTTAGATTCAAACTCAAAATAATTCTGTCAAAGACAGAATTGTACTTCTGTTTTCAATTCGATTTCAGGTCCATCGAACAGTAAAATATCAAAATATAACCTAAAGAAGAATGGTTTCTAATTGAATCTAGTTTTCACAAAAAAAAATGGACCTAAATCGGATAAGAAACAAGAGAGATATGGTTGTTTTACTACAGCCTATTTTCAGAAAACGAGATCTAAAAAATTCAGAAATAAAAACAACTACGAAATTCCATAAAATCAAATCAAAATTGCAAATAGCCAGCTAATTGTACGTGTTTATGTTTGCCTACTTTCCCTAGCAGCGATATGACAATTTATTGCAAGCAAAAAATTGGAGTTTTGCATGGATTCGGAGCACTACAAACCCGAAAACAACAAGATACATACATGCAAATGAAAGAAGCTATCAAAACCCAATTCCCAGTAAACCAATTCATGAATTTGGGATGGATTGAAGATAATATAGGTAGTAGATTACCTGTGCTTTTATTTCTAACTTGAATTTAACTCTATATTGCAAAAGAATTGGATGGATTTTGGATTTTCTTTGTATGGCAACCATTATTTTGGCTTTTGAAGCTTCTGCGTTATTTTTCTTTGAATGAAAAAAAAGGGAAAAATAAGAAAAGAGAGTACATATTTCTCCACCAAAGCATACAGATATGGGTTAATGGATCATTAACCAAACCATTAGCCCATTTTGATACTTAGTTAAATATTTAGTCTATTATATATATGTAATTTAGTAATTTATGCACATCTTCCTTATATCGATTCCTTTTTAAATGAAATAAATTATTTTCTTCATATTTCAACAAAGTAAACAAGTTGTTACAACTACATATTTATATTTTGCACCAAAAATATTATTTTCACAATTAAACACAAATTCATATCAATATTTAATAATATTACCACTCTCAGTGAAAAAGCGCTATTTCTACCATTTTGAGTCAAATAGAATTATTTATAAACCCCATAAAGTGTAATACAATGTTTTAATATTTTTAAAACATTATTTCCAAAAAATATTACACTCCCAAAATTTGATTTCTTCACATTACTCCTTTTATTTTACAATAAAAGGCTAATATTGGAATAAGTTTCTAATATTATCAGCCGAACACAAATAATTTACAACAGTTATTTGATTCCAAACCAAATCTCAAAATAAAATATCTAAACTTTATTTCTACATTGTTATATTTCCTTCAACTATTAAACAGTTGAAATAAACCTCTTTTATTATAAAAGACTCATTAAGTTAAATACCCACTTGTAACTTTAAAAATATAATGTTTATGTAAAATAAACAATATTACTGGACATTTTATTTCCTCACCTCATTTATAAGGTCAATATTAAATTATAATTTAATATTAATGGTAATCTCCAAACCAAGGTTGTTACAAGGAACCACCTTATTTTTGGTCATTAGGCACTAAATAACTTAGACAGTAGTTATTTAAATATTTAAATCTGCGTTTAGTGATGAACATATATGTCGCGGTTGCCTCAATCTAAGAGATATGGTGATAAATGCAAGATGTGAGTCCCTATTTTCAGAGAGCAACTGGGTAGACTCATGTATCATGATCATTGCAGACCCTTGATTGGAGAGTTAAGGCCAGTGAATTAACATAAGTTGCTTCGTTGGAGTGTGACATGACTGAATTGTGTCCCTTAGACAATTATAGGTCCTCGACTGGAGAGTTGAGTTTGGAGAATCAAAGAAATTCGTGTCGCATAAGAGCGATAAAATTGACTTATGTCTCTAGATTAAGGCCTTGACCAGAGAATCTAGACCAGAGAGTAACCACACCTAGATAAAGCCCATTTTCATAATGCTAAGGTGTAACAACCCGAAATTTTATCTTAAATAATAACAATTTAAATCAAAGTTAGAACGTATAAATTTAAAATTTAATTAAAACGAGCCTGAAATGGCACGGTAGTTTGAGAATTTGATTTCTAATTTCAAATGAATATACAGGATTCAAAATAAATCAGATTTCAGTAAAACAAGAAACGTCAGAATCTATTTAATAATATCTTTCTAACGGAGGTGAAAATTTTAGATTTCACTTTATAAATTGTAATTTATGTCCATATTAAAATTTAGAATAGTCTCTATGGAATATATATATATTTAATATAATATATAGCTCTTAAAAATAGCCATTTTGCAATTTTTGGATGCAGTTCGGTGGCCGATATTGGAAACTGACTCTAAGTGCCTTAATAAAATTATCAAAAATATGGGAGAATTGTGTAAAATCATAGTAAATGATTTGGAAAGATTTTGGATTAAATATTTCAACTTTTGAAGAGATAAAAGATATTTTTATTGGAATGAACTAGTTACTAACTAGATTAGAGTGGAAATAATCTTTGGAAATATCGGGTTTATCCCATTCTGAATAATAATACGGCGACTAAAAGTCGACGATGAAGATGGTGGTCGAAGACCAAAAATATTCACATCTTATGGATGATTACTGATGTCTTGATTGGGCTGTACACCAAAAACAAGGTAATAAATGGTGATCGTCTACATGTACTTGGAGATTGACCAGATATACGGGACCTCTCTCTTGTATTGGACATATGGGATGAGGAATAAGGTGCCTTCAGTTTCGTTCAGACCCAGAACGGACTTGTAAATGGATGTGTGTCTAACATTGGATTTCATTCTGTGTAAATTGATTTCTATTAAATATATATTTGTTTGGTGGTGGAGAATGTATTCTCTTACTTAACACCCTTCTCTGAGACGTACAAGCTTAGAGGTTATATATTGATAGACATCAGTTGTATTGCATGAATTGTCACTATGACATGCTGAGGTGCAAATGATCAAGGCTTTTGTTGAAAAGCAGAGTCTTGTGGTTGATTATCAAAGCACGACTTTAAATAGCATAGCTTTGTGTATAGCGTTAATTCATGAGCCTCACACCCGGTATGAGTCAAAAACAGGATAGTGACCGTAGGGAGAACATGGCGTTTTTTTCTAGCTAGGAGTGGTGTCATAGTGTAGAGACCAGACATTTTTACTTATGTGGATGATGGATTGTGAGGCGCCTTGGATATTAGTTGCTACTGGCCAAGTGATAGGTCCGATTGGACCGGGAAACGTGTGTTTCGGAATAACTAATCCACTAAAGTAAGTGTGGACCGGCCCTACCGATTCCAAGGGCTCGCCAGCGTCCGAGTCCTAAGGCATTTGCTAGAGTGTCTCAAAACCGATGAGGAGCTATCCCTTGCCTCGACTCATAGATGGAAATCCAATTTTCAATACGATATTTTTCGGTTTTAGTTATAGAACTAGTATAGAGACATGATATATGGTACCCATGTCGTCTATGATTGATACATTTATATTTGAAATTGTTTCGACACTATGCACTTATAGTAATATCAAAATGATTTATTTTAAACGTACCAAGCATGTTTGGCATTATAAGGGAAAACTCTATCCTCCGGCTTACGTTGTATTATGTGATGGGACCTGAGTCTTATAATAGCTTCATTCTCCAAAAAGCATTGTGTTGTCTTATTTTAAACTAAGATTCATGTGGAGTAAACCCATTCCGTGACATACGACGTGGTCCCACGATTTCTTAACTTTCAAAAGTAAAGATTTAGTAGCTGTTTCAGTTCTCACACCAGTCCCATGACTGACTCGAAGTATATTGTTTTAACCTAAACTCTAGGCGCCCCTATTTTCCACACGGGCAGCTAGTATTTTTGGTTTTTCGCAGATACCTCTTTTCACAGGATCCCGGATTACAGGTAGAGCAATATTCAGAAAGGTTTATATCCGTGTATTTCTTTTAGTTATGCTAGTTGATGTATTTTCCACTGTGCATTGTTTATATACATTTTATTTCCGCTGCTATGTATTCTAATATCTGATATCTTGTACTCTGATGTAATTGTTGTAATAGTAATGAAATATTCTATTGTTTGTGTTCTGATGCGTCATGTTCTCAATTCAATCCGGGCTTTCACGTAAAGGGAAGTTTGGGTCGTCTCAATTTGGTATCAGAGCTTTGGTTTACAAAGCACGAGAACAAGACACATTAGAACTGAACGAAAGAATTCATCAGAGATAGGATTAGTAATGTCCTATAGGAATAACTCGTTAGAGATAGGGTTAGTAATACCCTAGAATGGGTTTGAAGAGTATTATTTATAAAAAATTGAATTTAATTTTTGAAAAGTATATCATATTATACGTATTTGAGTATTTTATTTTATATTGAATTTGGACTATCAAGTATAAGAAGATTTTGAATATATGCCTAGCTAGCGTATATTCAAAGTCTCAAATATACTGGATATATATAGAATCACACTCTAGTCACCCGGGGATGATTCTGATGTAGCACCATCAGCATTTATGTTCGAGTTTCGAAAGTGGGATATCTGTATATTTCCAATTGACTGGTGCGAGAATCAAAACTTAGATATGGTTTATTGTTGTTATTTGGCACTAAAAATATGATTTTTGAGTATATTAAAATTTTATGTTTGAAAAGCTAATCAATTAGTTGATTGATGGTTGTGATGTGTGATTATTGGTTTAACTAATAAAAATACTGGATTGATAAAACCTATAAAATAATGAATGATAAATAATGCCAAATCGAATCAAATATTGAACTGAATTGAAAATTGATTGGAATTGCATATATGTACATGTATATATATTAAGCAGGTCATAGCATGGATGCTAAGAAGAGGAATAAAATTGTATGCCCAACAAATTGGTACATATTTACTGTATTTCTTGGGTTTTGATGATTTTATGAGCCTATTGGCAAGCTGCTTAGCTTTTTCTTTTCTTTTTGATTGATAAGGGCCCTGTGAGGCAAGTTGCGGTTTTACTGATCAACCCGTACAAAGGAGGTTATGGCAAAAAAATTTGAAAATTTAGGGTGTTAACTAATATTTTGAGAAATTAGAAATTTGTTAGAAACTGAAAAGTTGAAGAACTCAAGCTAGAATGAAAGTTGAGTTGGTTAGTTAAACAACTTTCAACTCCGTTCCTTTTCGAGGACGAAAAGATTTTAAGTGGAGGAGAATGTAACAACCCGGAATTTCTGAACCAATTTAAAATTTTAATTTTATCTATTTTAATGGATTTTGAATATTTAAAATGATTTATTCTAAATAATAATAATTTAAAATTTATTTAAATCGAAGTTAGAACATATAAATTTAAAATTTAATTAAAACGAGCCTAAAATGGCGCAATAGTTTGAAAACTTGATTTCTAATTTCAAATGAATATACAGGATTCAAAATAAATTAGATTTCAGTAAAACAAGAAACGTTAGAATCTGTTTAACAATATCTTTCTAACGGAGGTGAAAATTTTAGATTTCACTTTATAGATTGTAAGTTATGTCCAGATTAAAATTTAGAATAGTCATTATGGAATTTATTTATATTTAATATAATATATAGCCCTAAAAAATAACCATTTTGCAAATGACCTCCGTTTTCGACGAAACCACTTTTGTTGGATCCGGAATGTCAAATTATTGTCAGGTTTAAAAATTCATAATTTTTGGAATTAATATGTAAGCGTGGTAAATTTAAACGTGTTTTGTAATTTCAATTTGAATTTAATCGCCTGGAAAAAGACAAATTTTCAAACTGTCTCCAAATTCGATGAAATTAGTTTTGTTAGGACCATATCGTCAAACCATAGCTAGATTTATTTTTCTGTAATTTTTAGAGTCAGTATATGTCCCCAGTAAATTAAAATGTGCGTTTAAATTCAATATATTGAATTTATATTTTAATTTTGACGAAAACTGATCGAAACAGTCGAATTGGCTTACAAAACATATCCTATTATGTCCGAAACGGGGGTATTTGGTTAGGCACGACATTGATATAGAGTTTGTAATGATAAGCAAGTAATAGTGGAATTAAATATAATTTAATATTCATATAAATACACCTAAAATACCAAAATACTAATCCCAGCGCTGTCACCCCTTAGTTCTAAGGTTGATATCGCCCTAATTAAATACCCTTAATCTTTCCCAACTCTTTGCGAATTAGCACATGATTTCAAAATGAAATATGGAGAGATACGAGAGCTTTGTAATCCTATAGGAGTTTGATCAGATGTTGGTGACGGTTCTGGCCAGTATCGACCTGGGAAGTGTCGATGTTCGAAGTCGAATTGCGGGTTGGAGAGGCCATCAAGATGCATGGCCTGGCCAGCATAGAAGGAGGAGGAGAGGGGCTACACCGTGGTGGCAATGGATTAGATTCCGACGGCTTATGGGGTGGTGCGGCGTTCGATTCTTGGTGTCATGGATGGGTTCGAGCAGAAGTCTGAAGGCAACGAAAGGGATGAGGTTTTAAGACGTAATTAAGTTTAATTAAATATCCTAATTAATTTTTATTATGTAATGAAATGTTTATAATATCATATCTTATCCAAATCAAAACATAATTTGATGAGGTTGGAACGTTGGAACCGAAAAATCGAGATCTAGACAATGGATCAGACTTGGACAGAAACAGAAGCCATTTGGATTTTTGATAAAATTATACATCTGTTTAATTTTATTAAGAACTATCGTTATTAAAACAATTTCTAAAACCAATCAATGTGAGAACTCCTTCTCACTAAATTATATTTTATTATGTTATTGTATTTATGTATAAAAATATATAAAATTGCCCGTGTAGATTTTTATCAGTTTTAATCATTATAAATTGTATACAGTGCCTGTTAGCTCACCTCCCTCGTCCACAGACCATGGACGATTTAATTGACTGTACTGTGTGTTGATTATGATGCTGAAATGTTTAAAATATTAAAAATAATTTAATATTATTTTGTGGTAGATGAAATTAAATTATAAATATCTATTTATAATTTAAACAGTGAAAATTGGCTAATTAGAAAAATAATTCAAATCGAATTAGAACTGGTTAAATTTATTAACCAGTAATTATTTGGAATCGACTTTTGTTGTTTGGAAACCCCACACGGGTCTGGGGACGATAATTTATTTACATCTCACCTGGAATTAATTATATGTCAGTCGATTGATCGACAGATTGTGATAAGCGTTATTTAATTATTTAATGCTTATACAGTTGTAAATTGCACTCTGGATGTGAATTTACTGTTTGATGATTATTTATCATTATTGTTGAATACATGTGATGTATAAAATCCATAAAACTGAAATTATATGGTAATTGATTGAGTCGCATTCCGATTCAGAAATAACGAATATTTTAAAATAACGAATATTTTAATATAATATTCAGTGAAGAATTAAAATATTATTTGATGTCCGATTTTGGATGGACATGAAAATATAAAAATATATGAAGCCGAGTAAGTAGATGTTTGCCATTTAAACCCGAACGGGTTTATCGATCGATTTTATTCATTTTATAATGAATATCGAAAAGAATTGATTTCAAAATCTGATATTTTGAAAATATTATCATTTTTAATATTGTAATGATATGGAATATTCAATTTTGACTTAAAATTGAAATCGAAGTTGAAACCATTTTAAAACGAATTTGTAAATATTTTATAACATCCTTTTTAAATAAAAATCGACGATATATATATATATATATTATATATTTAATGCCTTGAATAGAACGCGCCGCGCAGCGACTGTTCGCGAATTTCGACCATTAACTTCAAATTGACGTAACGGGAGATCCGACCGTCGGATTCTCTTAAAACCAGAATCGTTGGGTTCATATCGAAAAGAGCTTTCCAATGAATATAAGTGATTTGAAATCTAATGGTTAGATTTTAAAATATGTCCAAATCAATTTCAAAAAAGGGGGCTATGAATGCAGTTCGGTGGCCGATATTGGAAACAGACTGTAAGGGCCGTAATAAAATTATTAGAAATATGAAAAAAATGTGTAAAATCATAATAAATGATTTGGAAAGATTTTGGATTAAATATTTCAAGTTATGAAGAGATAAAAGATATTTTTATCGAAATGAACTGGTTATTAACTAGATTAGAAATCCAATGGTTTTTAAATTAATAAATTGGATTTGTAAGAATGGTTTTAATATAACCAGAATATTCCAATATAAAAATTGAATGGATTTGAGTGAAAATAATCTTCGGAATATTTCGATATTGGATTCCATGATTATACGGATATTGTGGAAGAATTTGGAAGATACGGATATCATTATTCCCTATACGATATCCGTTAGTTTCTGAATTTGATATTGAATATAAGCCGATATTATTTTCTATTCAGAGCCTTGTATTTAATATCAAATTGGGATTTGGGTTTGTCGTAAACGGCGTCTTAAATAACACTGTTCTTAAACCCTGTTGAGAAAAGAAAATCTTTTAACTAAGATTTAAAGAAATTTTCCAATTAATTAATTTAATTGGAATTGAAATGAAAGTTGATTTGGGTTTATCATGGACAATGTTTTAAATAACATTTGTTCTTTAACCCAATTAACAGTGAAGATATGATTTGGAATTTAAAAATCTTTTTAATTAAGATTTAATAGAAATTTTCCAAAGTGAAGTTTTCTAGTTTAATAAACTAAATTGGAATTGAATGGAATTCGATTTAATAATAATCGAGATGAGCTTTTGTGGAGGAAGACCATTACTATATATGGAATTTAAAAGGCCTTGCCGTTATTCCATTTATATTATTAGTCTGATACAGATACTTATCTCAGTTATACATTGATCTGTTTTCCGTGAAGATTCCATAGTTAATGGAAAGTGATTTGGGTTTATCGTGAACTGCGTTTTAACTTTAACCCTGTTAAAGAAAGGATCTATTTCCTAAAATTTGGATAATCATTAAGTAATGATTTTTAGAACAAATCTGGACTAGAGCTTTAATAAATCTTTAATTAGATTGGAATGTTAATAAGGTAACTGGATTTACCGAATTCAAGAAATGATCGAGGATGGAGTACCGCCAGTTTTACTCCAGGCGATAGTTAAATCTTAAATTAGATTTAAACGTGAAATGGTAATTAAAATTTACCGATAACACCGTGGGTGCTAGACATGGAGTACTTTCAGTTTTGCTCCATGGGATGAATATATTGGGATTGGGATTTGTAAATAAATAATTACTTCGGTAAGGTTCGCTAATCCCGACTAGTTAATAAACCTTGTTTGGTTTCAACTGAGAAAAGATATAATAAAATCTTTTGAAATAGATATCCAAATGAAGATTAAAAAATAGTTTAAATAAACTTTTCTTTGATAAAATTAATGGGAACCTTTCCTTAAAAATGTGAATATTTGAATAAAAGAATATTCTGGATTGGAATGAGGCGTATGCTGTGTTTTTATAGCACTTGATTATTGATTATAAAATATGTGAGTTATTCGGAAAGACCGGGTTTATCCCATTCTGAATAATTAGTACGACGACTAAAATTCGATGATGAAGACAGTGGTTGAAGACCGGAGATCTTTACATCGTATGGATGATTATTGATGTCTTGATTGGGCTGTTATTGGCGCACTTTTCGGTAAAAGCTGTAACATATGGAATCTCCGGATAGCAGCATGCTCAGACACTGAGAACATGGTCAGAAGACATGAAGCGATTTGGTTGAAGTCGCATCACAAACAAAGAATGGCCCAAAACTCCTATTAGATGACCTTTTTGGGACCCGAAAACATTAATTACAGAGCTTTGCTCGATAATTCTTGTAGCTCTCTAAATTAGCTTCAAGTAGAGCTTTCGTTTGGCTAAAACGGACTTACGGTTTGGAAGTTATGCATGTTTCCGTGAATGCGCACAGAACAGGAAATTTGGATTTTGGAATTGACTGGACCCAACCGGTTCGGATCGGATAGAGGCGTCCATGAACTCAATATCCTCCCTTCATCACTTTACTGCCGGATCGGATCGGCCTCACCGGTTCGGATAGGAGGAGAACCCGAACCGAACCACCTCGCCTCACCTTAAATATTTAGAACAGCTTGCGATCTTCAGTTGGAAGTCTCCAAGTCGGTTTGGAAGGAAGAGAACCCGAACCAAACCACCTGCATCGAACTCTGGACAGCAAAATTGACCGACTCTCATGGCATAACTGCCTCCTACTTGCATGGATGAACGCCACCTCTCATAGCACGATTCTGGGCTGTTTCCCCACTACTCTTCGAGATCTCCTCCGGTCGTGACACGTGGCACCCGACCCGTAGCTCCTCTACTGCTATAAATACACTATTTGAGGGTAAATTGAAGGATCTTTTGGCTCTAACTCCAGAGGGCTTCCACCATTGTTCTACGCAAAGCAATTGCACAACATAGAAGCCGAATTCTTCATCATAACACAAGGACTTCATGCATAAAATCATTTTCTTTTCTCTACTTCTTCATAAAAATACAAGGATGTTGTATGCGAATGATTCTTACGGATTGTAAGACGGAATTGTACTTGTAATTTCTTAGGATTTAAGAAGATATAAAGTAGACATAGTCTTGGTTTGAGCTGAACCACTATAAAAATCTCGTGTGTCTCCTGCTATTTACTGTTTTCTACATCTCTATGATTAGTGAATTGCGCTTGTGAGGATTTCACACTAAATTTGGGTGTGAGTATCAGATTTCGGTCTAACATTTTGGCGCGCCATGTGAGGGGACACACGATACAATTCCTTCTTCTAGATTGAAAGGAAACAAATTATTTGACTATTGGATCAATGGTCAAACGAAAGATCTCTCGTGCTGAGGATGCTGGCACAGAAGGCACCAAAAACGAGGCTAGCCATGAGGCTTCCTCTCATGAAAATCCATTAGCATATTTAACCAGAGAAGAGATGGATGACGTTCTCACTTAATTGAGAACTCAAAGGGCAAGGCACGATTATCTCATCCGCAAACAACAAGAGAAGATGGACGAGTTCTTCGCTCAAATGGATGGAAGGCCGAGCAATGACATTCAATTAGCTAGAAATGGCTCCCGCAGGAACAACGAACTGGATCGGTTCGGATACGATCCGAACCGGGGGCACGGTCGGAACAAGGGGTAATCCCCCTCAACATTATGCAGTTGCGATACTTAATGTTTTGGATGGAAACATCGCTGGTAACTCAGGTCGAGCGCGACCAATCTCTGCTCCGGTTCGAATGGACAATGCGACAACAACTACTGGAATAACACAGCTCCAAGACGGATCTCACATGCCTGTTCGTGATGGACATCACGACCCGGATTGGTTCAGAACCACCACCGATCCGAACCGGATGACCCTCCCGGTCTATCACACTTCTAAAGGCTATGCTGGGGGCACCAGCTCTGATCTTGGCAACCTGCAGTAGCTCTTTGAAGGCGACCGGCTCGCCAATCTCCTTCAATGCCTCTCCAGAGGTCGCACTTATCGGAATGACGTGGATGACGTCAATCACAACCTGTTCACACAAGAAATCAAAAATTCTCTCAATCCCCCGGATTTCAAACTTCCATAATTGGAGCCCTACAATGGTAGGACAGATCCTACAGTGCACCTGATGTGCTATAAACGACATATGCAAGTTCAATCGACATCGGAAAACATCATGGCAAAATGTTTCCCCCTCTTTTTGACTAATATAGCAGTCATGTGGATTCGGCAGCTACAAACGGAATCGATCAACAGCTAGAACATGTTTGTCGCACACTTTATTGAACAATTTCAGGTCCACATCGTACGACCCAAGAATGTCATGTCGCTCACCACAATCAAGCAGAGACCCAGAGAAACACTGCGTTCATTTCTGGAAAGATTCAACAGTGCAGCGACATCGGTTGATCGACCTGAACCGTCCATGGTATTGGTGGCAGCAGTATCCAGTGTCTTGGATAACTCAGAATTCAAAAAATCTTTGTACCGAGACCGACCGCGAAATCTCAGCGAATTCTACCTTGAAGCGGATAGATTTCTGCGGGACGAGGACGAATCTCCGAGAAGAAAATTCTCTATGTCAACATGCTTAAAGACGAAGAACCGTAAGATTATGAAAAAGGCAAGGGAAAAGCCATTGTCAAGAATGACCGCAACACTCAGCCCCGGAGAGGGCCCAGATATGAAAAGTACACTGAACTCAATTCAACCCTATCTGATATTTACATGGACACAAACGGTGCCATCTCCTATGAGTCAAAAACGGGATAGTGATCGTAGGGAGAACACAACGTTTCTTTCTAGATAGGAGTGGTGTCATGGTATGGAGCCCAGAAATTTGTACTTATGTGGATGATGGATTGTGAGGCACCTCGGATATTGGTCTCTACTGGCCAAGTGATAGGTCCAATAGGACAGAGAAACGTGTGTTTAGGAATAACTAATCCACCAAAATAAGTGTGGATCGACCCTACCGATTCCAAGGGCTCGCTATCGTCCGAGTCCTGAGGCATTTGCTAGATTGTCTCGAAATAGGTGAGGAGTCATCCTTTGCCTCGACTCATAGATGGAAATCCAATTTTCAATACGACATTTTTTGGTTTTAGTTGTAGAACTAGTATGGCGACATGATATATGGTACCCATGCTGTCTATGATTGACACATTTATATTTGAAATTGTTTCGACACTATGCACTTATAGTAATATCAAAATGATTTGTTTTAAACGTACCAAGCATGTTTGGCTATTATAAGGGAAAACTCTATCCTCCAGCTTGCGTTGCATTGTGTGATGGGACCTGAGTCTTATAATAGCTTCATTTTCCCGAAAGCATTGCGTTGTTTTATTTTAAACTAAGATTCATGTGGAGTAAACCCGTTCCATGACATATAGTGTGGTCTCATGATTTCCCAACTTTTAAAAGTAAAGATTTAATAACTGTTTTAGTTCTCACACCAGTCCCATGACTGAGTCGGAGTTTATTGTTTTAACCTAAACTTTGGGTGCCCCTATTTTCCATACGGCAGCTAGTAATTTTGGTTTTTCACAGATACTTCTTTTCACAGGACCCTGAATTATAGCTGGAGCAATATTCGGGAAGCTTTGTGTCCGTGTATTTCTTTCAGTTGTGCTAGTTGATGTATATTCTGTTATGCATTGTATATATACATTTTATTTCCGCTGCTATGTATTTTAATCTATGATATCTTGTACTCTGATGTAATTGTTGTAATAGAAATGAAATGTTCTATTGTTTGTGTTCTGATGTGTCATGTTCTCAATTCAATCCGGGCTTTCCCTAAAGGAAAGTTTGGGTCGTCTCATAAGGATTGCAGAAAGAAGTAAATTTCTTCATCAAAGAGTGACACGATCGGCTTGCTATTAGTCGTCGAGTATGTATTATGCTTGACAAGTATCAAAAAGACTACTATAAGTCTATACAAACGATAATATCACATTTTTTTCCCGCCAGAGTGCAGGGAGAAGTTCGATTCGTTGGAAAGCGATAAGATTGGCCTTCTTATTGGTAATTGTTGATTGTGCTTAGCAAGATTCGTAGGGACTACTATTGGCAAAGGAGATCCTTGAACATCGAGTTTTGTCCTGTTAGGGGTTCTTGGACCAAAGAGAAAGGAATAGTTTGCTTAATTAGAGAGTGATTGATTGACTTATTCATCATTAAATTATCATTCATGCTTGGAAAGTGTTCGGAGAGGCATGGATCCAACTATTGAGGTCATGAACTGAGATATTAGCCCAGAGAGACCCTAGTTTGAACGACGATCCAAATAGGCCATTGATTAGCCTAAAAGGTTGTAAGCTCGACTACTGGTCTAGAGAGGCTTCATATTTGTATATAAATTCAGAGAGACCTTGGATTTGATAGTAGTCCGGTGAGATCGATGAATTAAGATAATGACCCAAAGAGGTCACTGATCCGTATTTTGACTTTACTCAGATTTAGATTTACAAAGCATGCCTTCTATCCGTAAGGCGAGCTTTGGAGGACAAGTGTTAATCCTCTTTTTTGCGAGCCGTCGCATATCAAATTTAGGTAAATGGTTTTTCTCGATCGTCTGGGTAGAAAGCCCAAATGGATGTTTGATCAGCTCAAACTCGAGCATGGATAAGTATGCGAAGCTGTAATCAAGCGAATTTACTCAGGCAACACTTTGGAATTGGATAAGTATAGATTTGGACTTCCGTTCCGCAAGGGTTCCTCACTGATCCCTCATCCTAAGTAAGAGAAATGGATCAGATCGAAATGGCGTATCCTCACAAATAACACTTTAACTTTAACAAAATCATTTGATATCTCATGTTTTCATCTAGGCAACCTTAGCTATTATCATTGGCGACCCAACCTAGATGCAATTTATAATCCACCACAGGGATCCCATCCCTTAACTTTGAAAGTCGAGGGATTAGTTTTAATATCTTAGCTAAGGTATAGGTATCGATCCCTCATATGGTATGTCATCCGGCCTTTTTTGGAGGCGTGCAACTTGATCTCCCAGTCTTCTCTTTAAATTTTTAGGTTGATCCCTCTTCACATATAAATACAACATCTTTTATATAGAAAAGGTATCTTCTTTTTCCTTTAGCAATGAGACTCTACCACTTTCTCATCCAATCACTTATAACAATAATTTCTCTATGCTATAAATACAGATTACTCTTAAGAAAACATAGGCCAGAAAGTTGTTGAACCACTATAAAATTTTATCTCTTTTCTTTATGTTTTATTTTATTTCATTACTCGGTTTCTATGTTGGATTTTGATTATTGGTGCATTCATAACATTACAGCTTTTACGACCATTTTTGGCATAAACAATATGTATGGTGTAATATCTCTTTACAAAATTTATATCGTTTATGTATGCGTACATACTGCTATTATTATATTGTTTATTAGATGATATTCCTGTAGGCATTATTATTATCACATGTTGATTCTTAATGGGTATATGTTTATAAAATAATAATAAAATTCCATAAGAATCTTGCACATATAGTTGATTTATTATTTTTTAGTTATTCACGTTTTATTAATTGATATATTTACATAAACATACATGAATTAGTATGTTAACTGTTTATTTAGTTAACTTATATTAAACTATATAACTATATCACATAAGTGAATGATATGATATTTTAAATGTATACTTATATTAAATGTGATTTTTAGTAGTTAAAAATGATTTTTTGGTAATTTTTTGATATTATTTAATTATTGTATGAATAAATAAATTAATATAAAATAAACGATGTTTTGAAAATTCAATTTTAATTTTTTTTAAAATTAATTTGCTACCATATAAGCTTTAGACTCAAAAAACTAAATTTTAATTCATTCTATATATTAACAGAAGCATTTTTGTTTTGGTCGAAAAGCATTTAATTAATAAAATATGATTTTGACTTAGAAAATACAGAATTCTTTTCTTATGCTATATGCTAGTATTCCTAACTTTCTAAAAATTTAGAACTTAGAATATTTATTACGTATGCTATATGTTAGTATTCCTAACTTTCTAAAAATTTAGAACTTAGAATATTTATTACGTATGTTTTACTTATTTCTTTAGTTAATTAACTCGTAGAATGTATTTACATTAATAAAATTATATCATATTTAAATTTTGAATTATCATGTATTTGATCTGGAATGTAAAGAATAATTATTTTAAAATTTTATAATTATTTAAATTATTATGAATCATAATTGCATTTAATAACCATGTATATATACACACACACATATATATATACACATACAAATTTTCAAATATATATATATACACATACATACATATAATTATCTTCCATTAATAAATTTAGATACATATATACAACAGGAAATGGACTTATGTGTCTTCAATGAAGACTAAGGTT
The DNA here is from genome assembly GCA_030737875.1 of Allium sativum. Lineage (NCBI taxonomy): Eukaryota > Viridiplantae > Streptophyta > Magnoliopsida > Asparagales > Amaryllidaceae > Allium > Allium sativum. The sequence continues at coordinate 651,998,650 of CM060915.1, forward strand.
CCCACTGCCTCCATTTTTCTTCTGCTTCTCTATCATTTTCAACCATTCTCTTCTTTTCTGTCGTTTTTACCTCCCTCTAGCCTAGCTTTTTTTCTTATGGATTAGGTCGTTCTATTTTACACCTTCCCAATCCAATTTTTCCTCCAACTACCGATCTCCAGTCCTTGTACTTTTCTCGTTAATTGTGACTTTGGATCTATTGTGCTTCCTTTTCCTCTTCAATTTTTCTTGTTGTTGCCCTAGTTTCATTTGGCTTGTCGTGGTTGCACTACCTCCATTCTTTTGCCTGGTCTAGCCTAGTGAGTTCCTCGTTGCTTATGTTCTCTTCCATCTTTGTTCTTTTATCGTCTCTAATTGTGACATTACCACTGTTGTTGTTTCCCTCTTATTGTCTCTCTGATCCACAATGTTCTGATTGCTAAGCACCACACGAAAGGCTATCCATCTCTCCTTACTTATGAGCGTATTTATGGATCTAGAACAAATTTTATTCGACTTCTTTGTGCTTGTGTGAGTTTCTCTGTGCTGCGGAGCTTCACGGCGGTTTTAGGTTTCAGTTTATTGTGCTTGATGTTGGTTGGTCATTGCTTGAGTTCGTGTGAGATTAGTATGTGGGTTATTTCATCAGTGAGTGTATCATCTTGGCTGTTAGAGTGGGTGGTTTATCTTAAGTGTTATGGTCAAGCTTCTGTTGTTTGGGGTTACTCAGGCGATTTTATTTTTGGAGTTGATTAGCGGCGATCTTCAGTTTACTTTGATTTTTCGGGTAGTTGGAAGTGGTTTTGTTCCTCTTGTGGTGCTGGAAGCGTGGGAATCGTTACCACTTTTGCAATGGAAACTTTTGAGACAACCTTGTTCTACTTGCTTTGTGTTATTGCTATTGTAACTTAATTTATTACGTGAATTATTCACTTGTAATTGTTTTTCCCTGCATGGTGTATGTGATATAGTTTGTGTTTTTATTGTAGTTTTGGCCTGTTTGCTAAACTCCTGCCCTATAATTGTGATAACCCCAAACTTCCGTAGTACGAAAGCAAGGATAATCATTAGAATATAACACATAAACAATAATAGCAGAACAGAAATATAGAATTACAGCAGAAAATGTACATCAAATTACACTGGGAATAATATATTATTAGAGTTACACAGCATAATAGGATCATACTTAGTACAAAATACAGTTTTCAACTTAATATAAAATGTCTGCACCGGAATCAAACAACATATACCAAATGAAGTCTGAACAGCATAATAAAAATGATAAGATCCATCTTCAGCTCCATAGCTATCCAGAATGAGTCTGCTAAAACCTATATACAAGGTTGCCCGTGTGGAAAAGAGGGCACCCGAGTTTGTAAAGTGAAACAAACTACGAATCAGTCATGGGACGGGCATGAGATATCTTACTTAACCTATTTAATAATAAGGCTAATCACAGGACCATGCCGCTAATGCGGAACGGGTTTACACCATTGGATTGCCAGTGCATGAAATATAGTAAATCGTTAAACAACGCAATGCTTTTTTAGAAAAATTAAACCATTATAAGACTCAAGTCCCATCACACAATGCAACGCAAACCGGAGGATAGAGTTTTACCTTATAATGGTCAAAAATGCTTGATATGATAAAATGGATTTGATATTATTATTAGTGTATATATGTTTCAAAAACATTTCAATCATAATGTATCAATCATAGACGGCATAGCTACCATATACTATGTCGCCATACTAGTTATACAATCAAAACCGCATGGTGTCATATTAGAAGTTGGATTTCCATTATGGACCAAGGCAAGGGATAGTCCTTACTGAATTCGAGACACTCTAGCCCGTGTCTCAGGATCAGAGTTTGAGTGACCCTTGGATCTTCAGAGCTGGTCCACAAATACGTTAGTGGATTGGTTATGCCTGAAAAATACATTTCTCGCCCTATGGGGCGTAAATATAGAGCTACTAGGGAGTCAAAACCGAGGTGCCTCATTCCATCATCCACATAAGTAAAAATGTCTGGGCTCCATACCATGACACCACTTCTAGCTAGAAAGAAACGTATGTTCTCCCTGTAGTCCTCTCCCGTTTCTGGTTCATACCGGGTATGAGGCTCGCGAAGTAACGCTATACACAAAGTTGTGCTAATATAAAGCTGTGCTTTAATCATCAACCACCAGGCTCTGTTTTTCAATAATAAGCCTTGATCATTTGCATCTTGGCATGCCACACTGACAATTCACGCCATGCGACTGATGTCTACCAATATACAACCTCTGAGCTCGTACGTCTCAGAGAAGGGTGTTAAGCAAGAGAATAAATTCTCCGCCACTACACAGATACATATTTAATAGAAATCGATCAGCATGGAATAAAATCCAATGTCAGACATACATCTATTTACAAGTCCGTTCTGGGCCTGAACGAAACCAGAGACACCTTGTTCCTCGTTCCATATGTCCAATACGGAAGAGAGGCTCTCGCATATCCGGACAATCAACAAGTACGTCCGGACAACTACCACTGTAACCCCTTCCTGGGAGTTAACCAATCCAGGGCACCAGTGGTCATCCATTCGATGTGAAGATCGCCGGTCTTCAATCCACCGTCTTCAAATTTTCGACTTCTAATCGTCGTATAATTATTTGAAATGAGAATTAACTCGGTCTTTTCAAATTATTTGTGAACATATATAATTCAATCAATTCTTTTCATTCCATATCAGTTACAATATTTTATAATGATATATCGCTATTTTTATTTATATAAAAATAGCCATTTTAATTAAACGACGCTTCGGATCATAACGCGGCCCTGGCATTGTTTTCATCAAAATTTGATTTACACATTTCTAAAAATCTAATCGTTGGATCTTAGCAAATTTTATATCTTGGAAAGATCTTTCCAAAGCGAACCCAATGGTTCCAGTTTTGGGAAAATCCGACGGTCGGATCTCTCGGTATCATTGTTTGAAGTTACGATTTCAAATCGCGAACTGTAGCAGCGCGATTCGTTTTATTTTAATTTATACTTATATATATAAATATAAATATAATTCGTTCGTCGATCTTAAATCATTATTTTTCATATACATGTTAAAATAAAATATTTTCAATGAATCCTTCTTACATTAAAAATGTGATTTTAATGTAAAAACATTTTGTCAAAACCAATCTTTTTAATGTACCATTCTTTACATGTAATTTAAATTGCTACGACATATTTTCAAATAATGAATCCTTTTCAATGATTCATTTATATTAAAAATGTGAACTTTAATGTTACAGCATTTTTGGCAACTATGAACATTTTTAATGAATCTTCCTTACATATAAATGTAATCTTATATGTTACATCATTTTTAGCACCTTTGAATCCTTTTAATGATTCACCACTTCATTTAAAATGAAATCCTCTAATCTTTCTGTAGCACATAAAAATGTATTCTTTTTATATTACATGAAAATGTATCATTTCTATATTACATAAAAATGTATTCTTTTAATATTGCATATGTAACGATCCGCATTCTACGTATCGAAGGATCGTAGAATATTTATTTCTTTTTCGTACGAAGTCGATTGGTCGTGTAACTTTGGGGAACGATTATTGGGGTCATTTCCAATGTTCTTGATTTTTGCCAATTTTTAAATGACCGTTTTTCTCCTAGCTGATCTTGTTTTGGCTATAACTTTTGATTGGTAAGGAGTTTTGACCTGAAACCACTTCCATTGGATTCGGATGATGGTTTACAATTCCGTAGAGTGGTCGCATTGGTCAAATGGACTCACTGTTTGCGAGATATGGATGAAACAAGGTTTAGAAGGTGAAAAACTGCTTAAATGTGCTGATTAGGGTAATTAGCAAATGGGCGCATAACCCATTTCAGGATTAGGGTTATGGGAAGGCTGAAATGAGTTAGGTTTTCATTCTATTTCAGTTTTCTAGCCGCCATTTACCTCTTAGAAATCCTAACAATGGCCTTCACCTTCTAATTTCATCCTAAATCGCTCTCTAATCAAGGATTAAGCTAATCAATATCAAATCAAGACAAATCAACACCAAATCAGAGTTGGAGTTGCTGTGTCACATAGGAAAACGCCCCAAATCAGAGATAGTTTCAGATCTAAGTTTTATTTATGGCTAAGGTGAGTGATTTGCATTGTTTTTAACTAATTACGGCTAAGTAGGGGTGGTTAGTGTTAATTAGCGAAATTATAACTCAAAAAAATCTGGAAAAATTTGTAAAATTCTAAAATATTATTCTAGGGCACTTATAGAAATTTGGGCTAATTTAGATAAGTTTTTCTAATTGTATGCTTAAACATGGTTAAGGGAGATTAAGGGGAAAACATAGGTTTTTGGGTATGTTTGTCCATATTAACATGTTATATTGTTATTTTGGTGTTTATGGTTGATTTTACATGTTGCTATGACTGTTTGGAATGATTTGCGATTGCACAGAAAAGTTAGAATGGTCAAAAACGCCGTCGTATGGCGTAAACAATCACTGGAAAAGTTGCAGGAAAATAGTGCAGGAAAATGGGATCGGATCGGGCCCCGAACCCGCTCGTGAAGCACCTCACGATCCGCTCCTTCTCCTCTAAACTGACCCGTTCGTAACCCTGATCAGGATAGTGGACAAGCACCACGAACTAAAGAGAGCACCCGACCCGAACCGTGGGACTTGACCGAACCAAAGGCGCCTCAGGACCACAAGCTGACTCGATACTTGGAGAAGACCACGACCCGAACCGCTTCTTGGAATCGAAGCGCCACGACTGGAGCATCACGACCTGACCAAGATGAGAAGCAATGAACCAATGGAGACCCGAACCAGATGGAGATTGAACCGATGGGTGATTATGATCCGAAGCGAAGTGAAGGGCCAAACCGATCCGGATGAAGATCAAAACCCGAGATGCAAAGGTAGTCCAAATGGGAAGTTTATACTCAGGATCTAGTTGGGGGCCAATGAGTTAACTTCATGGTTGGGCTTTGCTGCAGGACGTGTGCTAAGGAGTTGTCGACGTCCATAGCTTTGATTCACCATGGAAAGACGAATGTTAGGCTGCGGATCAGTGCAGTGGAGTAGTCACTACTTCATGGGGCAGAGTGATCGTAGCAAGACTGTGAGCCAGTGCAGTGGAGTCATCATGACTTCATGGGGCAGAGTGGACATAGCAAGGACTAGTGGTTATGGATCAGTGCAGTGGAGTCGCCATGGCTCCATGGGGCAGAGTGATCATAGCGAGGATTTGGGTGATCAAAGCGGTGGATATCGTATGCTTTACGCACTGAGTGAGATATGTGGGGATGGTTACTATGCTTGATTATTTGCCATCACAATTACATGCACACCCCTCCCCCGTATCTTTACACCATATGCTAGTGTCACCTTAGAGTATTGTACATCCTGTTGTGCTAACTCTTTGGTTGTAGGTCTAAGTTCAGGTATGGTTTAGTATACCTGTTATTATTCTGTTTTGTTGCTTATCGCTCATACCAGACATTTGTCTGACCCAGAGTTTTATGTCTCTTCTTATTACTTTGGGTGCTCTTAAACGGGCGGACTAGAGACAGGTCAGGTGATTATGCACGAGTAGCTGACGAGCAGGAGGCTTCTACGAATGATATATATATATATATATATATATAATCTCCCTGTGTTGCTGCTGGTCACTACTTTGGGCATTAGTAGTGTACCTTTCTTATTTTGCTTTGAAGACAGTTTTAAAAGTTATAATAATGATGATGTGGAACATAAGTTGTATTTTGGATTTACCGCTGCTATGATGGTTTAGTTTTCAGCTTATGCACGGTTTCACTGTTTTATATCAATTTATGTTATTATTATATTTTGTTCCATGCGCTGTGAGATATACTACAGGTTCTTTATTAGTTCACCGTTAAGTTTCCTTTCTTCTGAGGACCGTCCCGTGCCGGTTGGACATTGGTACAACGCATTTCAGGGAAATGTCAACTGGTGCGAGGCGGGCCGTCACACTTGGTATCAAAGCTCTAGGTTGCATGGTTAACCTAGGGAAAGACACCAGGGAGAGATAGTATACGTATATGAGAGTGTGTATTTGTGATATTTCAGTTTTCAAAAACTATATATATACACTTTTAGTATATCTAAGGATGGAGTCACGCTGCACTGGCACCACTGAAGAGATGGTTAATCGTTTTCTCTTTACAGATTGTATGATGAGCCGACATACGAGGGGTACTTGTAGAGGAGCTAATAATGGGAATGCTCCTGATATGAGGACGATGTTCACTGACTTCATGAGAGATATGCTTAGGGATGTTCATAGGACAACTCCTAATGCTGTAAATGGTGGTGGTGCAGCGGTGCAGGCGTCTAGGGCCGATTTCGCCAAGCTATGCAAGGATTACACTAGCCTTAGTGGGAAGCCATTCCACGGAACGGAATCGGCTACAGAAGTTCAGGATTGGCTTGATAGTTGTGAGCGAATCTTTGAGGACTTAGGGATCAATGATGCGATGAAGAGGAAGCTAGCATCCCGTCAGCTGCACGGACGGGCTATGAATTAGTGGAATGCTATTAAGGCAGCTACCCCAAAGGATCAAGTTACTTAGGATCAGTTCAAGGCCCGGTTTAGTGATAAATTTATCCCAGCTACCCAGAAGTCAGAGTTGTTTAGGAAGTTCTTGGAACTTAAGAAGAACGATAGGGCGGTCTCAGAGTATATTGCTGAATTCGATACTCTATCGAAATATGGATTATCCCTTATTGACACTGCTGAGAAGAAGAACGAGAAGTTCATAACTGGCTTAGATGGGTACTTAGGGGAAAGGCTTATAAATCATATTGATGAGACTTTTGAATCGATTGTTGGGAAAGCATTGAGGTCAGAGAGCCTTTATCCTAAGCCCAAGACTGAAGTCGCTGTTGCATCTGCAGAGGGGCCAAAGCCGCAAGCAAGTGGTGGAGGCAAGAATAATTCTCAGAATAAAAGGAAACAGAATCATACCAAGGATGGCCAGAAGAAGAGCAAGAAAGATGTTGAGTGCTTTAGCTGTGGCAAGAAGGGCCATTATGCTAAAGAATGTCGAGCAATGCCAGCGAACAAGAAGTGCTTCAACTGCGGCCAAGCGGGACATCACAAGGATAAATGTCCGCAACCCCGTAAAGAGAAGCAGATTGTGAAAGAATATACTATTAATGTTGTTCCTTCTTCATCGAATGCACCAACTGCGCCGGAGAAAGAAAAGAATGTCATTATTCAAGGTATGCTTTCTGTTTATGATGTTCCTGTTCGAGTACTGTTTGATACTGGGGCTTCCCGTTTCTTCATATCTAGTGACCTGATAGATAGGTTGGGATAGTTAGAACGGATGATAGGCGGAGGGTAGTGTTTGGTGGTCTACCTAGTGATGGGGTAATGGCTAGTTTTCTAAATTCCCTTGACATCCTGCATGATGAGTTGTCAGATGTGCTCGTGGCTAGCCAGTATCTGGACGTCTTCAAGTAAGTGACCGGACTTCCACAACACCGAGAGATTGAGTTTCATATTGATTTAGTGAAAGATGACAGACCCATAGTGATGCCACTTCGTCGTATGGCACCAAGGGAGCAGCGAGAGCTCGGGGTGAAAGTAAGCGATCTTTTGAAGAAAGGATTTATCAGAAGAAGTGTTTCTGAGTGGGGAGCACCAGTTGTGTTTGCTACGAAGGCCGATGGTTCCCTTCGATTGTGTGTGGACTACCGCGAATTGAATAAGGTGACGAGGAAGAATAAGTATCCTCTACTGCGGATAGATGATTTGTCTGATTAGTTGAGTGGCGCGAGAGTGTTCTCCCAGTTGGATCTCGCGACAGGTTTTCATTAGCTTAGGGTGGAAGCTGAGAGTATAGCTAAAATGGCCTTTCGGACGCCGTTTTGATTCTATGAGTGGTTGGTCATGCCATTCGGGTTGACCAATGCACCATTATATTTTGTGGGTCTTATGAATAGGATATTCAGAGATCAATTGAATAAGTTTGTTCTTGTGTTAGTAGACGATATCTTGGTATATTCAAGGACAGAGGAAGAACACAAGGAACATTTAAGGGTAGTGGTGGAGGTATTGAGAAAACACCAATTAAAAGCAAAGTTCTCTAAGTGTCACTTTTGGAGGAGGGAAGTGAGATTCTTGGGCCATGTTGTTTCAGAGAATGGTATTGCTGTGGACCCTCAAAGGTAGCTACGGTACAGGATTGTTCTACGCCCAAGAATGCAACAGACGTAAGAAGTTTCTTGGGATTAGCTGGATATTATCGTAAGTTTATCCAAGACTTCTTCAAGTTAGCAGCACTGTTGACTCAGTTGACCAAGAAGAATCAAGCTTTCGTCTGGGACAAAAAGTGCGAGAATGCATTCAAGAGTCTAAAGGAAAAGTTGACATGTGCCCCAGTGTTAGTCATTCTTAAAGGGAATGAAGAGATGACAGTATACACGGACGCATGTGGCACCGGACTAGGTGTTGTATTGATACAAGGAGGTAGGGTTGTAGCTTATACAAGTCGGCAACTGAAACTGCATGAGAAAAGATACCCTACCCACGATTTGGAATTGGTAGCAATCGTGTTCGCGTTGAAGATGTGGAGACATTATCTTTTAGGAGAAAGATTCAAGTTGTTTACCGATCATAAATCGTTAAAGTATCTCTTCTCTCAGAAGGATCTAAATCTCCGACAGCAAAGATGGTTAGAATTCTTGGCTTCCTATGATTTCGATATCGCATATACACCAGGAAAGGGTAATGCTGTAGCTGATGCACTGAGTAGGAGACATGCCAGTTTAGGGGCTATGTTTCTTGAATGGAAGCAACTGGAGTATATCGCAGGGTATGATTTCAGACTAAGGTGTGAATTGGATCCAGAGATGTTAGCAAGTTTGACGATCAGACCCACTTTGATTGATCGGATTGGTTCCAGTCAGAGGGACGATCCTAACTTATTGAAAATCATCTCCAAGTTAGAGATGGGTATCGATGAGGAGATGGACAAGTATGGGCTTGATCAAGATGGATGTCTTAGAAAGAATGGAAGACTAGTTGTGCCCAATGTCAATGGATTGAGAGATGAAGTGCTTAGAGAATGTCATCACTTAAAACTGACTATACATCCCAGTAGTAACAAAATGTATCGAGACATGAACCAGACCTACTACTGGGAAGGGATGAAAAGAGATGTTGGGAAGTTTATATCCAACTGCATGATCTGCCAGCTAGTTAAAGCTAAGCAAAAGAAACCTAGTGGTTTGTTGCAACCATTAGAAATTACAGAATGGAAATGGGAACAAGTCTCAATGGATTTCATTGATCGGTTACCAAGGACTAGATCGGGCCATGATTGCATTTGGGTGATTGTGGACCGATTGACCAAGAGTGCAAGGTTTATACCCATCAAGTCGAATAGAACAACAGCTAAGTTAGCAGAACTGTATATGAAATGGGTAGCGAGATTTCATGGAATACCCAAAGGCATTGTGAGCGACCGATATCCATTGTTCACTAGTGGATTTTGGAAGAGCTTACAAGAGGCTTTAGGATCAGAACTATATCTCAGTACCGCATATCATCCTTAAACTGACAGTCAGACAGAGAGGGTGAATCGTGTATTAGAAGATCTCTTGAGAGCTTATATATTGGATTTTGGAGGATTATGGGATGACCATTTGCATCTGGTTGAATTCGCATATAATAATAGTTATAAGTCCAGTATTGGTATGGCTCCATTTGAAGCTTTGTACGGAAGACCATGCAACTCACCGTCATGTTGGTTAGAAACCGGTGAGAAATTTGTGCTTGGGCCAGATGTGATAAGGGAAACGTCAGACAAGATCAAGGTTATACGACAACGAATGAAGACTGCCCAAGATAGGCAGAAGAGTTATGCTGATAAGAGATGAAGAGACTTGAAATTCTCCATTGGCGACTTGGTGTTTGTCAAGATTTCTCCATTAAAGAGCATGATACGATTTGGTAGGAGAGGCAAGTTAACACCAAGGTTTGTTGGTCCATTCCCAGTTCTCGAACAAGTTGGGAATTTGGCCTATAAAGTTGGGTTGCCAGACAAGATGGTGGGAGTTCATAACGTATTTCATGTTTCCCAGTTAAGGAAATTTGTTCATGACCCCGATTTAGCTATTTCACCTGATCGGTTGGATGATATCGAAGTAGAACCCGAGGCGCTTGGGAACCGCAAGCTGATTCGTATTGTCGAGCACGATACGATGAAACTTCGAAGGAAAGCGGTGAATTAGTCAAGGTTCAATGGGGCGAGAATGAGAATGACTGTACTTGGGAAACAGAGGAGAGCATAAGGGAATCGCATCCAGGACTCTTTGCCTGGTAAGGTTTTCATTTCGATTTAGTCTTTCTGTATACTAGGATAGGTTTGCTTTGTTTATTTTGTGTGTTTGATTGTTTGTGAATGACTGATAGGCATGCGGAACACCTTTGTATGTTTTGGTTAAGGGATTTCGAGGACGAAATTTCTTAAAGGGGGGAGAGTGTAACGACCTGCATTCTACGTATCGAAGGATCATAAAATATTTATTTCTTTTTCGTATGAATCCGTATGGCCGTGTAACCTTGGGGAACGACTATTGGGGTCATTTCCAATGTTCATGATTTTTGCCGATTTTTAAATGACTGTTTTGCCCCTAGCTGATCTTGTTTTGGCCATAACTTTTGATTGGTATGGGGTTTTGACCTGAAACCACTTCCATTAGATTCGGATGATGGTTCACAATTCCGTAGAGTGGTCACAATAGTCAAACGGACTCACCTTTTGGGAGATATGGCTGAAACAAGGTATAAAAGGTGAAAAACTGCTTAAATGGGCTGACTAGGGTAATTAGCAAATGGGCCCATAACCCATTTCGGGATTAGGATTATGAGGAGGCAGAAATGAGTTAGATTTTCATTCTATTTCAGTTTTCTAGCTGCCATTTACCTCTTAGAAACCCTAACAATGGCCTCCACCTTCTAATTTCATCCCAAATCGCTCTCTAATCAAGGATTAAGCTAATAAACATCAAATCTAGGCAAATCAACACCAAATTAGAGTTGGAGCTGCTGTGTTGCATAGGAAAACGCCTCGAATCAGAGATAGTTTCAGATCTAAGTTTTATTTGTGGCTAAGGTGAGTGATTTGCATTGTTTTTCACTAATTACGGCTAATTAAGGGTGATTAGTGTTAATTAGCGAAATTATAACTCGGAAAAATCTGGAAAAATTTTTAAAATTCAAAAATATTATTTTAGGGATCTGATAGAAATTTGGGCTAATTTGGATAAGTTTTGCTAATTGTATGCTTAAACATGGTTAAGGGGAGATTAAGGGGAAATCATAGGTTTTTGGGTATGTTTGATCCATATTAACACGTTATATTGTTGTTTTGGTGCTTATGGTTGATTTTACATATTGCTATTACTATTTGGAATGATTTGTGATTGCATAGAAAAGTTAGAATGGTCAAAAATGTCGTTGTATGGCATAAACAGTCGCTGGGAAAGTTGCAGGAAAACAGTGCAGGAAAATGGGATCGGATCGGGCCCCGAACCCGCTCGTGAAGCGTCTCACGATCCTCTCCTTCTCCTCTAAACCGACCTATTCATAACCCCGAACTGGATAGTGGAAAAGCACCACGAACTGAAGAGAGCACCCCACCCAAACCGTGGGACTTGACTGAACCGAAGGCGCCTCTGGACCACGAGTTGACTCGATACTTGGAGAAGACCACGACCCGAACCGCTTCTTCGAACTGAAGCGCCACGACTGGAGCATCACGACCCGACCAAGAGGAGAAGCAACGAACCAGTGGAGATCCGAACCAGATGGAGATCGAACCAGTGGGTGATTACGATCCGAAGCTGTGGCGACCCGAACTTCCCCGTGAAGGAAAGCACGAATTGCTTTGAGAACACGACAAATCAGAACACAAACAGAAGAACATTTCATTGCTTATTACAACAATCCCATCAGAATACAAGAATATACAGAGTATGAATAAATAATATACATTTGATAAATATCAGAGATTTAAATTACATTTAAATACATAGCAGCGGAAAAATAATACAAAACACAACTGAAGGAGATATACGGATACAGAGCTTTCCGAATATCATTCCAGCTGTAAACCAGGATCCTGTGAGTATAAATCTGCAAAACCAAAACAACTAGCTGCCCGTATGGAAAATAGGGCACACAGAGTTTAGGTTAAAATAATAAACTCCAGGTCAGTCATGTGATTGGTGTGAGAACTAAAACAGTTATTTAAAATTTTACTTTAAAAGAGAGTAATTCAAGGGACCACGCGGTATAACGGAAGGGGTTTCCTCCCAAGAATACTAGTGCATAGAATAAACAACGCAACGCTTTTTGGAAAAATGAAGCTATTATAAGACCCAGGTCCCATCACACAATGCAACGCAAGCCGGAGGATAGAGTTTTACCTTATAATAGCCAAACATGCTTGGTACGTTTAAAACAAATCATTTTGATACTATTATAGTATAAAGTGTATGAAAACAACTTCAAATATAAATGTATCAATCATAGACGACATAGTGCCCCATACCACTATGTCACCATACTAGGCTCTACAATCAAAACTGAAATGTCACGTATTGGAAATTGGATTTCCGTCATAAGTCTAGGCAAGGGATGTACTCCTAACCGCTTCGAGACACTCTAGCAAATGCCTCGGGACTACACACTCTGGGTAACCCCTGGATCCTGCAGTGCCGGTCCTCCGTTACGTTTGAGGATTGGCAGTTCCTGCACACACGCTTCCCGGTCCTATCGGACCTATCCATTGGCTCCGTAAAGACCGATATAACCGAGGCGCCTTGCAATCCAACAACCACATAGATAAAAATAATGTAAATATTAGGGCTTGTAAAACGTTGACACCACCCATAGCTAGAAAGAAACGTCATGCACTCACTGCGTTCCCTTATCCCGTTTTTGACTCATACCGAGGTGTGAGGCTCGCGAATTAACGCCACACACAAAGCTACGTTGTATTAAAGCCGTGCTTTGATCATCAACCACAAGACTCTTCTTTTCAACAAAAGCCTTGATCACTGCATCACAGCATGCCACACAGGCGATTCATCCCATGCGACTGATATCTATCGATATAACCTCTGAGCTCGTGCGTCTCAGAGAAGGGCATTAAGCAAGAGAAAAAAATTCTCCACCGCCAAACAGATATATATTTAATAGAAATCAATCAACACAGAATAAAATACAATGTCAGACACACAATCCATTTACAAGTCCATTCTGGGTCTGAACGAAACTGGAGGCATCTTATTCCTCTCCCGTATGACCAATAACGAAGAGAGATCCTCGCATATCCGTCGATCTCCAAGTACGTCTGGACGATCACCACTTATTATCTCGTCTTGGGTGTAAAGCCCAATCAAGACATCAGTAATCATCCAAACGATGTGAAGACCTCCGGTCTTCAACCACCATCTTCATCGTCAACATATCGTCGAATTAGTTATTCAGAATGGGTATGAACCCGGCCTTTCCGAATAACTCGCGTATATAATAAACAAGTGCTATAAAAACACAACATATGCCTCATTCCAATTCTGAATACTCTTTTATTCAAATATTCACGTTCTTTGGGAAAGGTTCCCATTAATTTTATCAAAAATAAATTCTTTAAAATTTATTCTTTAATCTCCCTTTGGATTTCAATTCAAACCATATTACGGTTTTCCAAAGTAGTCGGGATTAGCGAACCACACCGAAGTAATCATTTATTTTATTTCCCAAACCCAACCTATTCATCCAATGGAGCAAAACTGATCATACTCCATATCTAACACTACGGTGTTATTGGTAAATTTCATTACCATTTCCTGTTCAAATGTAATTAATGATTTAACTATCGCTAGGAGCAAAACTGGCGATACTCCATTCTCGATCATTTCCCAAATTTGATAATTTAAATTATCGATTCCCATTTTCAATCTATTTAAAGATTCATTAAAACTCCACTTGGTTTTAATCTTCCTAAAAATCAATATTAATGATTATTTAACTTGGGAAATCATATCCTGTCTTTAACTGGGTTAAAGAACCAATGTCATTTAAAACACGGTTCACGATAAACCCAAAATCACATTCCATTCCATCAGCCTCTAACCATAAATTAGCAAGCGAACAATTCCCTAAGTATTAACCTCGAAGGCCGAAACCAACATCATATCCATACCCAGGAAACCATTCAACTTAACTAATCTCCAATTAGTTTCTGATTCTCTTAACTCTATTGTTAATCGGGTTAAAGAACCAGTGTTATTTAAAACACCGTTCACGATAAACCCAAAGACCAATTTCAATTCAATTCCAATTAAGTATATTAAATTGAAAAACTTTACTTTGGAAAATTCCCGTTAAATCTTAATAAAAAGATTTATAAATTCCAAGTCTCATTTCACTATAAATCGGGTTAAAGAACGAATGTCGTTACAGACATAGTTCACAACAAACCCAAAATCCCATCAGTTTCTAACCGTAAGTTACTAGGAGAACAATTCCCTAATTATTAACCCCGAAGGCCGAAACCAACATCAGATCAATACCCAGGAAACCATTCAACTTAACTAATCTCCAGTCAGTTTCTAATTTTCTTAATTCCTTTCGGTTCAAGAACAATATTATTAAAGATACCATTCACGACAAACCCAAAATCCAATTTGATATTAAATACAAGGCTCTGAATAGAAAATATATCGGCTTATATTCAATATCAAATTCTAAAACCCACGGATATCGTATTGGAATAACGATGTCAATATCTTCCAAATTCCTCCATAATATCCGCATAATCACGGAATCCAATATCGAAATATTCCAAAGATAATTTCGATTCAAATCCATTCCAACTCATATATTGGAAATCCTGGTTATTTTTTAAAACATTTCAAATCCAATTTATTTATTTTAAAAATATTGGATTTATTATTCTATTTCAAAACTAGTTCATTTCGATAAAAATATATTTTTATCTTTTCAAATATGGAATTTTTCATCCTAATTCTTTCCAAATCATTTATTATGGTTTTACACAAATTATTGATATTTCTAATAATTTTATCAAGGCCAGTACAGTCGATTTCCATAAACGACCATCGAACTGCACTTACAACGACATTTTCCAAATTTGATTTGGACATAATTCCAAATCCAACCGTTAGATTTCAAATTTCTTGTATTCGTTAGAAAGCTCTTTTCAATACGAACCCAACGGTTCCGGTTTTAAGAGAATCTAACGGTCGGATCTCCCATAATGTCCGTTCGAAGTCAATGGTCGAAATTTGCGAACTAACGCAGCGCGGCGCGGCGCGTTCTATTCAGGCCACTATATATATATATATATATTATATATATATATATATATATTTCATCGATTTCCACTTAAAACGTATTTTATAAATCATTTTAAATTCGTTTTCAAAACGATTTCAACTTCATATTCAATTTCTAATCAAAATTGAATATTCCATATCATCGATATATAAATGATAATATTTTCAAAACATTATATTTTGAAATCAATTCCTTTTCGATATTCATTATAAAAATGAATAAAATCGATATAAATATCGTTCACGTCAAAATGGCGTTAATCTAATCAACACGGCTTTATATATTTTTAAATATATTCGTGTCCATCCCAAATCGGACATCAAAATCACATTTTGATCCATTACTGAATAATACTTTAAAATATTCATTATTTTAAAATAATTGTTATTTTAAAATATTTTTCCTCTTTGAACTGGAATCAGACACAGTCAATTACCATATAATATGATTTATATAAATTTCATACACACATGTATACAACAACAATCAAATGCATTCAACCATCATCTAGAGTGCATTCTACATTGCATAAGCATCAAATATAAATATTCAACGCTTACAACAGCCTGTCAATCATTCGATCGACATACAACTAATTATTGGGATTAGTGTATGTCCAATATAATCCTAATACCCATGTGGTGTTTTCAAACAACAAACACAGATTTATTTGTGCAGTTGGGCGATGTGTAAAATTTATCGTCCCAATCAATATTAGTCAAATGTGCGTACATAAACCAATCATCCGATTTGTTTATCAATATTTATTTTATTCATATACACGTAAAAATTATATTTTTAACTATAAAATATTTTTAACTATAAAATATTTTCTTCCATTCCATATCACACAATCAATTTTCACATCATAATCAAACAAACAAACAAACAAGTCGTCCATGGTCTGTGGGCGATGGGTGTCGGGTGCTGCTAAGCACCGTCTGCATCCTAGTATATATTTTAACTAGAAAATAAAATAAAGTGAGAAGTTCTCACCTTTGGGTTCCACTCCGCCGTGCTTTGATTGTCGATCTATGTAGTATACCTACGTTAAAAATTATATTTTTAACCAATCAATAATTATTTCTTTGTATGATTATTTTATAAATAACATACATAGGCTAAAAATTATATTTTTATCTTCTTAAAAATAATTTCATATTTTTATAACAACGCTACAGAGATAAAAATCACATTTTTATACCATTACTATATAGATAAAAATCGAATCTTTCTATCGCTAATGAATATATATAAATCACGTTTTTACATTGCCATTTCAACGATAAAAATCATATTTTTACTTTGCTACATATATGATAAAAACCACATTTTTATATCGTCACTTCATATATAAAAATTGTATTTTTATCCTATCGCTACATATATAAAGATCAAATTTTTATTATCTATATAATATAAAAATCATATTTTTATTATCATACATAAATAAAAATCATATTTTCATGCTGCTATTCCATATATAAAAATCTAATTTTCATATCGTTATTTCGATTATAAAAAACTGTGACGACAAGGAATTTCGCTCGGTCCGAACCAGTCGCTAAACCGACTCAGGCCGTTCGAAACGCCCTATCGTTTGAGAACAGGACAAAACAGAACGCATACAGAAGAACGTTTCACTGTATATTACAACAATGCACCAGATTACAAGAATATACAGAGTATAAATGAATATTACATAGAAATATCAGAGATTTAAATTACATTTAAATACATAGCAGCGGAAAACAATACAATACACAACTAGAAGAGATATACGGATACAAAGCTTTCCGGATATCGTTCCAGCTGTAAACCAGGATCCTGTGAATATAAATCTGCAAAACCAAAACTACTAGCTGCCCGTGTCAAAATAAGGGCACCCAGAGTTTAGGTTAAAACAATAAACTCCAGGTCAGTCATGGGACTGGTGTGAGAACTAAAACAGTTATTAATCTTTATTTTAAATCATTAGGTAAATCAAGGGACCACGCCGTATAACACGGAACGGGTTTCCTCCCAAGAATACCAGTGCATAAAACGAACAGCGCAATGCTAAATAAAGAAAAATGAAGCTGTTATAAGACCCAGGTCCCATCACACAATGCAACGCAGTCGAGGATAGGGTTTTCCCTTATAACAGCCAAAGAATGCTTGATACGTTTAAAACTAATCATTTGATACTATAATAAGTGCATAGTGTATAAAACAACTTCAAATCATAAGTATCAATCATAGACGACATGAGCGTCCCATGCCACTATGTCGCCATATATAGGTTTACAAATAAAACCGCAAATGTCACGTATTTGGAAATTGGATTTCCATCTATGAACCGAGGCAAAAGATAGTCCTCAACCGATTCGTGACTCTCTAGCCCGAGCCACAGGCAAGTACTCAGTCAAGCCTTGGAGCGACAGGGCCGGTCCACCGATGTGGATTAAAATGCCTGAACACTACGTTTCCCCACCCTATGGGGTGTAAGTCTGGTCCGTCAGCCGACCAGAATGCATCGGCCGAAACCGATATAACCGAGGCGCCTCGCAACCGCAACAACCACATAAGTCAAACTCGTCAGGGCGTGTAAAACCACTGACGCCACTTCTAGCTAGAAAGAAACGCAAGTCCTCCCTGAGGTCCGTCTCCCGTTTTTGGTTCATACCGGGTGTGAAACACGCGAGGTAAACGTTACACAAAGCTACGCCACAAAGGCCGTGCTTTGATCATCACCACAAGACTTTGCTTTTCAACAGAAGCCTTGATCATTTGCATCTTAGCTTGCCACACAGGCAAACCATCCTATGCAACCGATATCAGTCACACAGAATGAAATCCGATGTCAGACACACAGTCCATTTACAAGTCCGTTCTGGGTCTGAACGAAACCGGAGGCACCTAGTACCCCGCATATCCATCGATCTCCAAGTACGTCTGGACGATCACTAACTGTTTCCATCTTCTTGGGTGTACAGCCCAATCAAGATCATCAGTTATCACCCAAACGACGTGAAGACCTCCGGTCTTCGACCATCGTCTTCATCTTCGACTTATCGTCGTATCAGTTATTCAGAATGGGATAAACCCGGTCTTTCCGAATAACTCGCGTATATTTTAAATAAGTGTTACACAAACACAACATACGCCTCATTCCAATTCATTAGTCACTAACCGTAAATTAATCAAGAGAATAATTCCCCAAATATTAACCCCGAAGGCCGAAACCAACATCAGATCAATATCCAGAAAACCATTCTGCTTAGCTAACCGACAGTTAGTTTCTAAATTTCACGTTCAAATCTAATTAAAGATTTAACTATCGCCTGGAGCAAAACTGGTGATACTCCATTCTCGATCTTTTCAATCTAATTAAAGATTCATTAAAACTCCACTTAGTTTTAATCTGTGACTGGGTTAAAGAATCAGTGTCATTTAAAACACGGTTCACGATAAACCCAAAGTCACATCCCATTAATTATCGGGTTAAAGAACAAGTGTTATTTAAAACACTGTTCACGATAAACCCAAAAATCAATATCCATTCAATTCCAATTAAATATTATTTAATTGGTACACTTCATTAAATCTAAATAAAAAGATTTAATCTTTTCTCAACTGGGTTCAAGAACAGTGTTAGTGAAGACACCATTCACGACAAACCCAAACCACATTCGATATTCAATACAAGGCTCTGAATAGAAAATATATCGGCTTATATTCAATATCAAATTCTACGACTAACAAATGTCGTATTGGAAATAACGATATAAATATATATATCTTTCAAATTTCCATAACAACACCTGTATAATCACGAGTTCCAACATCGAAATATTTCGAAGACAATTTCGATTCAAATCCACTCCAATGCAATCATTGGAAATTTTGGTTATTTTTAAACCCTTTTTACATTCAATTTATTTATTTAAAAATAAATAGAATTATATTTCTAGTTCAAATTTTGGTTATTTTTAAACCCTTTTTAAACCAAGGCCCGTACAGTCGATTTCCATCAACGGCCATCGAACTGCACTTACAGCGACCTTTTTCGAATTTGATTTGGACATAATTCCAAATCCAACCGTTAGATTTCAAATTTCTAATATTCGTTAGAAAGCTCTTTTCGATACGAACCCAACGGTTCCGGTTTTAGGAGAATCCGACGGTCGGATCTCCCGTAATGTCCGTTTGAAATATATGGTCGAAATTTGCGAACTGCCGCGGCGCGGCGCGTTCTATTCAGGCCATTATATTATATATATAATATATATAATATATACTTCGTCGATTCCTGTTTAAAACGAATTATATAAATAGTTTTAAAATTCGTTTCAAAATCTATTTCAACTTCCTTTTCAATTCAAATCGAAATTGAATTCTTCTTTATAAATTCGTTTTAAAATTCATTTCTATTCAATTCAAATTTCAATTCAATTTGAATTCGTTTTCAATTCAATTTGAATTCGTTTTCAATTCATTTCGAAATCGTTTTCAATTCAATTCATTTCGAAATCGTTTTCAATTCATTTCATTTCGAAATCGTTTTCAATTCAATTTTAAGATGAATAAAATCGATATAAATATCGTTCACGTCAAAATGGCGTTCAATCTAATCAATACGGCTTCGTAAATTTCTATTTTCAAATATTCTATTTCAAATATTTCTATTTTAAAACTGGAATGAGGCCCAAACAATTACCATATAAAGTTAATTATATGGATTTTCATACAACACATGTATATCATAGCATTGAAAAATAATCAACCATCAACCAAAGTGCACTACACTGTATAAGCATCAAATATAGATATTCAACGCTTATAGCAGCCTGTCAATCAATCGATCGACACATTTAATCAATCAGGATGAGTGCACTTCAAATTTCATCCTAACACCCATGTGGGGTTTCAAACAATCAAACACATATTTTATTTGTGCAGTTAGGCGATGTGTAAAATTTATCGACCCAATCAACGTCATTCAAATAGGTGTACATAAACAAACCGTCTGGTTTGTAAATGAATATTTATTTATTCACATTCACGTTAAAAATTATATTTTTAACGACAAAACATTTTATTCCAACATATGAATTTCTATTAAATTCATTTACACAATAAAATGATATTTTTATTTTTCTAACATATTTTAGAAAATTTTGGCGGCATAACGGCACGATACTAGAAACGGGACAAGGCCTAGCCTTATCCCCGGTCTAGTGAAGGCCCACGCCATTCACACATCATCAAATCAATTCATTTCACCACACAATTCAATTTCAATCAAACAATCTCTAATCTATGCAACCAAACAAACAAGTCCATGGTCTGTGGACGGTTGTGTCGGGTGCTACTAAGCACCGTCTGCATCCTAGTATATATATAAAACTAGAAAAGAAATTGAAAGGTGAGAAATTCTCACATATAGCTATCCTAGCTCCACGGCACTTCATTGATAGAAATCTTCCTTGCTATCGCATCTTCGTCATCTTCGTTGCCCGCTTTCACTACCTATGTAAAAATCGAATTTTTACTTCGCTATTCAATATATAAAAATCGAATTTTTAATATTAAAAATCCTATTTTTCTATCGAAGTTCAATATATAAAAATTCTATTTTTCTACTTCTTTTAAAAAAAAAATCGAATCTTTTATGGCCATGTTTTTATTATAAAAATCATACTTTGTATAAGAAAAATCATAAATTTGCTATAAGAAAAATCATACTTTACATGTTAAAAATTGTATACTTTCAATGTTGAAAATCATATATTCTCAATGTTAAAAATTAACATTTCCTATGCTAAAACTTAAACTTTTCCTAAACAAAATCACATTTTAATCTATGAAGAAAACTGAAAAGGAAATTCAGTTAAAAACCTCACCTTTGCCAAAAATCGAGTCTTCGTTGAAGGGGGGGGTTTCTTGTCGGGGAGGCGCTGGTGGTTGCTCCGAGGTGATCGGAGGTTGCTCGCAGGGGGGGGGGCTGCTCCGACGTGGCGGATGACGGGGAGGGGGGCGCTGCGGTCGAGGCTAGGGTTTCGGGGGTGTCCACGGTTCACGCGCTGAAGGTGGAGGAAGGAGGAAGGGGGAGCGGTCACTGCGGCGCGACGAGGAGGGGGAGGGCCTCCGGTGGCGGTGCGATGGTGGATCGCCGACGTCGTCGGGTTCTTTTTTTTTTTTCTTGATTTGGGAACGAAAGGGTATCGGGGGAAAAGGTAAATAAAAGAGGGGCTGAGGTGTTATTTATAAATATATATATTTATTTTATTTTATTTTTCTCCTAAAAGCAACTTTAATTTTCGACATCAAAACGGGGCCCACCGCCTGTCGTCCATAGCGTATTACCCCCATTCCGAACACAATGGGATATATATCGTAGGCTGATTCAGCTATTACAATCAGTTTCCGTTAAATTTACATTTAAATCACTATATTGAATTTTAAACGTACATTTCAAATTACCGGGGTCACATACTAACTAGAAAAATTCCCGAAAAATATTTTCTAGCTTCGTATTGACTATACGGTCCTAACAAAACTAGTTTCGTCGAATTCCGAGACCGTTGGAAAAATGACCAATTTCCAGTCGATTAAAATCAACTGAAACTGGTCAAACGCGTTTTCCTTTGCCACGCTCACATACTGATTCGAAAAATTATGAAATTTGAAACCTAGCGATAACTTGACATCCCGGACCTAACAAAACTGGTTTCGTCGAAATCCGAGGTCGTTTGCAAAATGTCCATTTTTAAGGCCTGAATTCCATAGCGACTATTCAGAATTTTCAACTGGACATATCTTTTGATTCCCGCTATGAAATCTCGATTTTTCGGATTCGTTGGAAAGATATTCTCAATTAGATTCCATTATTTTTGGTTTCACTAAAATCCGGATCGTTTTGCACCCGGTACATTCAATTGAAGTTTGAAATCGAATTATCGAACTACCGCGCCATTTTCAATTCTATTTATAATTATATATAAATATTTATATTCTAACGACGACGTTTATAATATATACGTTAGAATTATGTTCAAAATAAATTTCTCGTCGATATTATTTAAAAAAATCTATTTTAAATATTCAAAATTCGCTAAAATTGCCAAAATAAAAATTTCAAACTGGCTCGCATTTTACGGGTTGTTACAATCTCCCCCACTTAAAACTTTTCGTCCCCGAAAAGGAACAAAGTTGAAAGTGGTTTGATCAATTCAACTCTACGCTCGATCTGTATTCTATTCTCCAACCTTTCAGTTTCTGAGAATTTTCAAAATCTCAAAAATTTGGCTAACACCCTAAATTTTTGAAAAATTTCGCCATAACCTCCCCTGCACCGGGAGCATCGGGGAATTTCAAATAGCTTCCCCGGTCCTTCAGATCTCAAAAAGAAAAAGAAAAAGCCAAGCGGCTAGCCAATAGGCTCATAAAATCATCATCACCCAAACAAAACAGGAAATTATGTAGTAAACATGTACCTATTTGTCGGGCAAACAAATTTTATTCTCGGCTCTAGCCTCCTTGCTATGACCTGTTCAATGTAAGTATATGTATATGCAAGCAAATGCGACCAAATTTTCAATACAATTCAATATTCGATCAAATTAGGCATAATAGTTCAAAATTTGCAAACAAATAAACAAACAACACAAACATCAATCAATTAGTGAATTAGAGTTTCAAATTCCTAATTTTAATATATATACTGAAAATCATGTTTTGATGCCAATTCACAACAATGTATTCTATCTATATAATCTTTGGTTCTCACACCAGTCTAATGGAAATATATAAATATCACACCTTCGAAACACGAATATAAATACTGATGATGTGGCCACATCATCAGAATTATCTCCGGGTGTCTAGAATGTGACTCTATATCTATCCAGTATATTAAAACTTCGAATATACATTTGCAAGGCGTATATGCAAATTCTTTATATACTGAATTGTCCACATCAATATAAATAATCAAATACGAATAATTGATTTAAATTTTCAAAACAAAATTTGTTTTCATTTTAAAGATATACTCTTCACACTCGTTCTAGGATACTACTGATCCTATCTCTAACGAGTCATCCCCATTGGATATTACTAATCCAATATCTGATGAATTCTTTCGTATGGTTCTAATGTGTCTTGTTCTCTGCTTTGTAAACCAAAGCTCTGATACCAACTGTGACGACAATAAAATGATATTTTTATTTTTCTAACATATTTTAGAAAATTTTGGCGGCATAACGGCACGATACTAGAAACGGGACAAGGCCTAGCCTTATCCCCGGTCTAGTGAAGGCCCACGCCATTCACACATCATCAAATCAATTCATTTCACCACACAATTCAATTTCAATCAAACAATCTCTAATCTATGCAACCAAACAAACAAGTCCATGGTCTGTGGACGGTTGTGTCGGGTGCTACTAAGCACCGTCTGCATCCTAGTATATATATAAAACTAGAAAAGAAATTGAAAGGTGAGAAATTCTCACATATAGCTATCCTAGCTCCACGGCACTTCATTGATAGAAATCTTCCTTGCTATCGCATCTTCGTCATCTTCGTTGCCCGCTTTCACTACCTATGTAAAAATCGAATTTTTACTTCGCTATTCAATATATAAAAATCGAATTTTTAATATTAAAAATCCTATTTTTCTATCGAAGTTCAATATATAAAAATTCTATTTTTCTACTTCTTTTAAAAAAAAAATCGAATCTTTTATGGCCATGTTTTTATTATAAAAATCATACTTTGTATAAGAAAAATCATAAATTTGCTATAAGAAAAATCATACTTTACATGTTAAAAATTGTATACTTTCAATGTTGAAAATCATATATTCTCAATGTTAAAAATTAACATTTCCTATGCTAAAACTTAAACTTTTCCTAAACAAAATCACATTTTAATCTATGAAGAAAACTGAAAAGGAAATTCAGTTAAAAACCTCACCTTTGCCAAAAATCGAGTCTTCGTTGAAGGGGGGGGGGTTTCTTGTCGGGGAGGCGCTGGTGATTGCTCCGAGGTGATCGGAGGTTGCTCGCAGGGGGGGGGGCTGCTCCGACGTGGCGGATGACGGGGAGGGGGGCGCTGCGGTCGAGGCTAGGGTTTCGGGGGTGTCCACGGTTCACGCGCTGAAGGTGGAGGAAGGAGGAAGGGGGAGCGGTCACTGCGGCGCGACGAGGAGGGGGAGGGCCTCCGGTGGCGGTGCGATGGTGGATCGCCGACGTCGTCGGGTTCTTTTTTTTTTTCTTGATTTGGGAACGAAAGGGTATCGGGGGAAAAGGTAAATAAAAGAGGGGCTGAGGTGTTATTTATAAATATATATATTTATTTTATTTTATTTTTCTCCTAAAAGCAACTTTAATTTTCGACATCAAAACGGGGCCCACCGCCTGTCGTCCATAGCGTATTACCCCCATTCCGAACACAATGGGATATATATCGTAGGCTGATTCGGCTATTACAATCAGTTTCCGTTAAATTTACATTTAAATCACTATATTGAATTTTAAACGTACATTTCAAATTACCGGGGTCACATACTAACTAGAAAAATTCCCGAAAAATATTTTCTAGCTTCGTATTGACTATACGGTCCTAACAAAACTAGTTTCGTCGAATTCCGAGACCGTTGGAAAAATGACCAATTTCCAGTCGATTAAAATCAACTGAAACGGGTCAAACGCGTTTTCCTTTGCCACGCTCACATACTGATTCGAAAAATTATGAAATTTGAAACCTAGCGATAACTTGACATCCCGGACCTAACAAAACTGGTTTCGTCGAAATCCGAGGTCGTTTGCAAAATGTCCATTTTTAAGGCCTGAATTCCATAGCGACTATTCAGAATTTTCAACTGGACATATCTTTTGATTCCCGCTATGAAATCTCGATTTTTCGGATTCGTTGGAAAGATATTCTCAATTAGATTCCATTATTTTTGGTTTCACTAAAATCCGGATCGTTTTGCACCCGGTACATTCAATTGAAGTTTGAAATCGAATTATCGAACTACCGCGCCATTTTCAATTCTATTTATAATTATATATAAATATTTATATTCTAACGACGACGTTTATAATATATACGTTAGAATTATGTTCAAAATAAATTTCTCGTCGATATTATTTAAAACAATCTATTTTAAATATTCAAAATTCGCTAAAATTGCCAAAATAAAAATTTCAAACTGGCTCGCATTTTACGGGTTGTTACAAAATCATATTTTTATTTCGTTATCTTCATAATAAAACCCAAATTTTTGTTTCGATGTTTACATCATAAAAATCATGTTTTTATTACTCTACCAATATAAAAATCATATTTTTAATATGCTACTAATATAAAAATCATATTTTTAATATGCTACTAATATAAAAATCATATTTTTAATAATTAAAAACCCTATTTCTATATACATATGTAAAGAAAACTAAATTAAAACACTCACTGTTTTTAATCGAGAGGGGACGTGGCGGCGTTCGCTGTCGGACCGCTCAGGGGTGGCGCGGCTTCCCGTGCGGCGGTGCCATGGCTTCCAGTGCGGCGGATGTATCGGTTATGTGTGGCGGTTTCTAAGGTTAGGGGATGGGGCTACGGACCGAGCTAGAAGAGGAAGAGGAGGGGAGAAGCGGCGGGAGAAGGAGGCGTAGGTGAAGTAGGGGGTTTCAACGGTGGTACGATTTCCAGGGGGTGTGTCTTGGGGGTTTCGAGAGAGGGGCTGCGGGGTTTGAGGAGGACCAGAGAGGAGGGGGACCAGAGGAGGCGGAGGGCTGAGCGCGGCGGGGCCAGGAGGTGTGGCGGAGCTCTGCCTGCGGTGGAGAAGTAGAGCGCAGCCCCTTTTTTTTAATTTCAATTTGAAAACTGATGGTGGAGAATGCATAGG
Source organism: Allium sativum (assembly GCA_030737875.1). Taxonomy (NCBI): domain Eukaryota; kingdom Viridiplantae; phylum Streptophyta; class Magnoliopsida; order Asparagales; family Amaryllidaceae; genus Allium; species Allium sativum. The sequence continues at coordinate 652,024,956 of CM060915.1, forward strand.
AGAAGGGTTGACCAAGCTTTAATATATATATAATATTTAATTTTAATTTTAAAATCCAAAAAGTTATATTTCGTTACGAACTCCAAATCGAACCCAACGACTGTCGCCCCTAGCTAATTTCCCCCATTTCGAACACAATGGAATATGTACCATAAGCTGATTCGATTGTTTCGATCAGTTTCCTTTAAAATCAAAATATAAATCAATATAATGAATTTGAACGCGCATTTCCATTTACTGGGGTCACACACGGACCCCAAAAATTCCAAAAAAATAAATATGGCTATGTTTTGACGATACGGTACTAAAAAAACTAATTTTGTCAAATTGGGAGACCGTTTGAAAAATGGTCATTTTCTGGTCGATCCAAATTGACTGAAACTCTCAAAACACGTTTTCTTTTGCCACGCTCACATATTGATTCAGAAAATTATGAATTTTTGAATCTAGCAATATCTTGATATCCCGGATCCAATATAAGTGGTTTCGTCGAAAACGGAGGTCGTTTGCAAAATTTCCATTTTTAAGTGCTATATTTCCATAGCGACTATTCTGAATTTTCAACTGGGCATAACTTTTTATTCCCGCTATGAAATTTCAATTTTTCGGATTCGTTGGAAAGATATTTTCAAATAGATTCTAATATTTTTGGTTTCGCTAAAATCCATTTTATTTTGAATCCTGTACATTCATTTGAAATTTGAAATCGAATTTTCAAACTATCGCGCCTTCCAATTCCTTGTATAATTAAAAATAAATATTGATATTCGAACGTCGATTCAAATAAATATATACGTTCTAATTCTGTTCAAAATAAATTTCTCGTCGTTATTATTTAAAATAATCATTTTAAATATTAAAAATTCATCAAAATTGCCAAAATAAAATTTTTAAATTGGCTCAGATTTTCTGGGTTGTTATAGAAGCGAAGTGAAGTGAAGGGCCAAACCGATCCGGATGAAGACCAAAACCCGAGATGCAAAGGTAGTCCAAATGGGAAGTTTACACTCAGGATCCAGTTGGGGGCCAACGAGTTAACTTCATGGGTGGGCTTTGCTGCGGGATGTGTGCTAAGGAGTTGTCGACGTCTATAGCTTTGATTCACCACGGAAAGACGAATGTTAGGCTGCGGATCAGTGCAGTGGAGTAGTCACTACTTCATGGGGCAGAGTGATCGTAGCAAGGCTGTGAGCTAGTGCAGTGGAGTCGTCATGACTTCATGGGGCAGAGTGGACATAGCAAGGACTAGTGGCCATGGATCAGTGCAGTGGAGTCGCCATGGCTCCATGGGGCAGAGTGATCATAGCGAGGATTTGGGTGATCAAAGCGGTGGATATCGTATGCTTTACGCACTGAGTGAGAGATGTGAGGATGGTTACTATGCTTGATTGTTTTCCATCACTATGACATGCACACCCCTCTCCCGTGTCACCTTAGAGTATTGTACATCATGTTGTACTAACTCTTTGGTTGCAGGTCCAGGTTCAGGTATGGTTTAGTATACCTGTTATTGTTCTGTTTTGCTGCTTATCGCTCATACCAGACTTTTGTCTGACCCAGAGTTTTATGTCTCTTCTTATTACTCTAGGAGCTCTTAAACGGGCAGACTAGAGACAAATCAGGTGATTATGCACGAGTAGTTGTACCAGAGACGAGCAGGAGGCTTCTACGAATGATATATATATATATATATATTCTCCCTGTGTTGCTGTTGGTCACTACTTTGGGCATTAGTAGTGTACCTTTCTTATTTTGCTTTGGAGACAGTTTTAAAAGTTGTAATAATGATGATGTGGAACATAAGCTGTATTTTGGATTTTCCGCTGCTATGATGGTTTAGTTTTCAGCTTATGCACTGTCTCACCTGTTTTATATCAAGTTATGTTATTATTATATTTTGTTCCATGCACTGTGAGATATACTACAGGTTCTTTGTTAGTTCACCGTTAAGTTTCCTTTCTTCTGACGACAGTCCCGTGCCAGTTGGACATTGGTACAACGCATTTCAGGGAAATGTCGACTGGTGCGGGGCGGGCCGTCACAACATTGAAAATATATTCTTTCTATATTACATGAAAATGTAATCATTTCTATATTACATAGAAATGTATTCTTTTAATATTGCGTAGAAAATGTATTCTTCCTATATTACATGAAAATGTAATCATTTATATATTACATAGAAATGTATTCTTTTAATATTGCATAGAAAATGTATTCTTTCTATATTACATGAAAATGTAATCATTTCTATATTACATAGAAATGTATTCTTTTAATATTGCATAGAAAATGTATTCTTTCTATATTACATGAAAATATAATCATTTCTATATTACATAGAAAATAAAATCTTTCATATCATTGTATAATACATAATAAAAATGTAATCTTTTTATCTTACATAAAAATGTAATTCTTTTTATCTTACATAAAAATGTAATCTTTTTATCTTACATAAAAATGTATTCTTTTTATCTTACATAAAAATTTTAATTCTTATTATGTTAACCATATTTTTCTTTTCAACAAATGATCATTCTTTACTTTACAATAAAAATGTGAATTTATTGTTAAACAATTTTCATTTTAAATAATGGTCATTTTTTATCTTTTCTTGTGTACAATAAAATGTGAATTTTTATTGTAAATATATTTTCATTTCAAATCAATGAATATTTTTAATTTTTCTTCTTTTACATAAAAAAACAAAACATAAATTTTAATGTAAAAACATTTTTATTTTACAATGATCCTTTTTAACTGTTCATTTACATTAAAATGTTCATTTCAATGTAAAGGCATTTTATATAACAATGTTTTTTTTGGTTCATTAACATCAAAAATGTAAATTTCAATATAAATAAACATTTTTATTTAACTAATGATCATTTTTAATTGTTCATTAACATTAAAAATGTAAATTTCAATATATGAACATTTTTATTTAACTAATGATCATTTTTAATTGTTTATTAACATTAAAAATGTAAATTTCAATATATGAACATTTTTATTTAACTAATGATCACTTTTAATTGTTCGTTAACATTAAAAAATGTAAATTTCAATATATGAACAATTTTATTTAACTAATGATCATTTTTAATTGTTCATTAACATTAAAAATGTAAATTTCAATATATGAACATTTTGATTTAACTAATGATCATTTTTAATTGTTCATTAACATTAAAAATGTAAATTTCAATATATGAACATTTTTATTTAATAATGATCATTTTTAATTTAATATACAATAAAAATCTAATCTTTATTATTCAACCAATTTTATATTATAGCATGAATAATTTACAATACATAAATATTTTAGAAAATTTCGGCAGCATAACGGCAGGGTAATTAAAACCGGCAGCTCCTCGCACTAATTAGGCCTCATGGCAATACAAGGGTCGTATTTTCCTAATACATTTTTTTCTACTATACAATGAATTTTCCACAAAACACGATCAATTTCGCTTCAACCAAAATCAAATAACCACAATCACAATCAATTTCACCACAATACAATCAAGTCGTCCATGTTTTGTGGACGACGGGTGTTGGGAGTTTCTAAACTCCGTCTGCAACCTAATATAATTTTTATTTATTTAATTTGGATTCAGAATTCTCACATCGCTTTTGATTTCTTCTAAAATTGTAGAAGGGTCCAAAAATTCGGTGGTCTCTTCTGAAATGTAGATCTCGAAGTTACGGTCCCGATGTTTCCTGTTTCATCTAATTTCGTTATCGTATGACGAAGATATGATTTTACGAAGGTTGTAAACAACTTAGATAAAATAAATAAATTAATTAAAATATTACACCTTCCTCCTCAATACAATTTGAAGCCGACAGTTTCTCATACCCAGGTTCGAACCTAGGGTTGGATTTCGCGACCACCAGAGCTACCGTGACGGTGATCGGAGGGTACCACATGCTGCACCTACGCACGAGCTTCCAATTCCATCCCCCCTTATTGAACTCGACGACCAGCCTTGGCTGGAATTCGCCACCCAACGGTGAACTTTTGGGTGCGTGAAACGAGGAGAATACGGTACCCTAGATGATCGCAGCCATACGAAATTGCAGCTCTTGCGTTGATTTACAATTTCCTCTTAAGGACCATTCGATTTCAAAGTGAGGATCGAGAGATTTTGAGGGGAATTAATTAGAACAATATCGGCCATGAACGATAAAGGATGGCGGCGGCTTATACTGTAATTAAGGTTTTGTACTGTATATGCGTATTTATACGTATTCTATTTTAATTTTAATTTTACTTAATTTCATTTAATTTCAATATAACTTTTATATCGCTCCTAACTCCAAATCAAACCCGGTGAGTATCGCCCCTAGCTAAATACCCCCATTTCGGATACAATAGGATATGTCTCATAAGCCAATTCAACTATCTTGATAAGTTTTTCTTTAAATTTAAGTACAAAACATTTAATTATTTAACTTTGATCATACATTTCAGTTTACCGGGGCCAGATACTGACTCCAAAAATTCCCGAAAAATAAATCTTGCTATATTTTGACGGTACGGTCCTAACAAAATTAATTTCATTGAATTTGGAGACCGTTTGAAAAATGGCCATTTTCTGGTCCATCGAAATTGTTTGAAATTGACAAAACACAATTTCTTTTGCCACTCACATAGTAATTCCAAAAATTATGAAAATTAGAATCCTGCAATAATTTGACATTACGGACCCAATCAGGGTGGTTTCGTCGAAAACAGAGGTCGTTTGCAAAATGGCTATTTATATGGGCTATATATTATATTAAATTCCATAGTGACTATTCTGAATATTCAACTAGCCATAACTTTTGATTCCCGCTATGAAATTTCAATTTTTCAGATTCGTTGGAAAGATATTATTAAACAGATTTAAACATTTTTGGTTTCACTAAAATCCGATTTATTTTGCATCCTATACATTCAGTCAAAGTTCAAATTCAAATTTTCAAACTGACGCGCTACTTCTAATTCCTTTTATAATTAAAATAAATATATTCGTTCTAACTTCGATTCAAATAAATTTTTAATCATTATTATTTAAAATAAATTATTTTAACTATTTAAAATTCAATAAAATAGCCAAAATAAAAATTTTAAATTGGTTCTGATTTTCTAGGTTGTTACAATAAGCATGTCTAGGTGCCATATAAGTAGTTAGGCATCAACCTTACTCTTGGATCTTGCATGTTTTTATTACTTGTAATGAAAAAATGGGCAGTCCACTATAAAAACCGGTTGGTCTTGCCAAATAAATAAAATTTGATATACGTATGTATGTTTTTTAATGTTTAATAACTTAGAATACTATAATATATATATATGGGGATATTATTAATAATATTTTCTCATAATATGTTTATGTATTATGCTTGGATATTTATAAATACATACAATAACTATAAATATATACACAAATTAGGATAATATATAATGCATATACATTGAGCTAACATGCTTACTGCGATGTAAATTCTAGCATCTATATACTGGCATGTTATGCCTTGCTCAAGAATGTCACTATTTGCACCAAAAATTGTTCAAACACCCAAAAAGTGTATAAAAGGAAATAAAATTGATGAAATAGTCAAATGAAAATGACATACAACAATTTATAGTGGTTTGGCTAAATATTGTCTACATCCACTTTATAATGTCTCTTGATTTTCACTATAAATTGAGATTACAGAGGTTAGAATAATGAAATCTCGAGTATAATTCTTTTAAAGTTAATAAATTATGCTGGAGAAGTCAGAAGAAGCTTTTGAGATTCCCTGGAGTGCTATTTATGGATGAAATAGTTAATTAACAATATGTGTGTATATATATTACATATTACATATTACATTATATGTTATGTTATTTTAAAATGTTTAGAATAGCATAAGCTTATATATGTATATATGAATTGAATTTCAAAACTAATATAATTTAATAAAAGTTATTCAATCAAACTCATAAATTAAAGGTTAATTCATTAAATAAACTAAATGTTAATTGAATCAAAATACATATATAAATGATGTATTTATTATATTAATCGTTATGGTGTATAATAAATATTGAATGTAAATGTTTTATTAGGATGATATAAAAATTAATTATAATGTTAATTAATAAAATATGATTTAATTATTACAAGGAACTATGAGTGAGTAATTTTCTTCGATTTTTAGCAAGCTTAAGGTTAAAATGAGATTAAGATAAGAAACTATGAGTTAAGGCTTGTATGTGGTACAACCGATAAGTAGTTATCCATCATTCGTAGGGATATTATAACAACCTGGATTTTCAGAACCAATTTAAAAATTTTATTTTAGCAATTTTAATGGATTTTGGATATTTTAAATAATAACGACTAAAAATTTATTTTAATCGAAGTTAGAATAAATAAATTTATTTTAATTATAAAACGAGCCTGAAACGACGCGGCAGTTTGAAAATTCGATTTCAAATTTCAATTGTACGTACAGGATTCAAAATAAATCGGATTTCAGTAAAACCAGAAATATTTGAATCTGTTAAAAAATATCTTTCTAACGAATGTGAAAAATCCATATTTCATAACGGGTATTGAAAGTTATGTCAAGTTTAAAATTCAGAATAGTCGCTATGGAATTTATATATATTTTATATAAAATATAGCCCTTAAAAATAAATATTTTGCAAACGACCTCCGTTTTCGAAGAGACTATTTTTGTTTGATTCGGAATGTCAAATTATTACTAGATTCCAATTTTCATAATTTTTGGAATTAATATGTGAGCATGGTGAATTTAAACGCGTTTGGTCATTTCAGTTTGAATTTAATCGACTGGAAAACGACCGTTTTTCAAACGGTCCCCAAATTCAACGAAATTAATTTTTTTTAGGACCGTATCATCAAAACATAGCTAGAATAATTTTTCGGGAATTTTTGGAGTCAGTACGTGGCTCTGTTAAATTGAAATGTATGTTTAAATTAAATATATATATATATATATTGATTTATATTTTAATTTTGAGAAAAACTGATCAAAATGGTCGAATTGGCTTAGGAATCATATCCCATTGTGTCCGGAATGGGGGTAATTAGCTAGGAACAATAGTCGTTGGACTTGATTCGGAGTTCGGATCGATAAATGGGTATTTCTGGAATTAAATAAAATTTATATAAATATTCAGCTAATAGAAAAATTCTAAAATCTAAATTCATTTTCCAGAAAACAAAAAAAAAACGTCCGCCTCTCTTCTGTGATCTACGGCCGATTATACCCAATTTTCAATCCCAAATTTCTTTTAATCTGTTCAATTAAATTCAAATCTTCAAAAGGGAAATCGAAGAGCATGCCGAGATCTTCCAATCCAACGGGTATGATCGAAAATGGTTTCTTGATTTCGTGAATATGCACTCCAAACCTTCAGCATTCGAATTGGGTTTCTGGGCTTGGGGGTGCGACGAGTTCGCCGGCGTTGGTGGCTTCGCGACGGCGGAGGTCAGGGCGGCGTTGGATGGTGGCCTGGCGCCTCGTACGACGTGCTAAACAGAACCCTAGACTGGGAGTGTGGGTTTTGATGTGGTCTGAGTGTAATCGGTGAGAAAGAAGAGTAATTAATTTTATTAATTACTTCAATAATTAACTCCATAAGATAATTAACACTCATAATTCCGTAATTTCTTCATGCGAGGTCCAAATTGTGCAAAACTGGATCCGTTGCGATCGTGGAGACGAGAGCTTCATAACAAGACTAACCGGGTCCAATTTGGAGCATGGTAGAATTTTAGGCAATTTCAAAACTGAACGGTGCTGAATACGCCAGTTAAAGACTAACGGAGTGGATCCCAAAGTGAGAACTCTTTCTCACTCAAATTATTTATAGTTAAATATATACTAGGATGCAAACGGTGCTTAGCAGCACCCGACACCATTGATTGTACAAACCATGATTGTTTTTTTGGAATGAATTGACTGTGTTGTGTTTATTGAATGAATGAACTGTATAAAATATTCATGTACGGAATAAAATATTTAAATAATAAAAATATCATTTTTATTGAATGAATACAATATATAAAATATTCATCTATGGAATAAAATATTTGAACAATAAAAATATCATTTTTATTGAATGAATAAAATATGTAAAATATTCATGTACGGAATAAAATATTTGAACAATAAAAATATAATTTTTTATTGAATAAACTAACCATATAAAATGGTCATATGTTGAAAATAAATATTCATTTACAAATCGGACGATTTGTTTATGTACACCCATTTAACCGATATTGATTGGAACGATAAATTTTACACATTGTCCAACTACACAAATAATAATCAGTATTTGTTATTTGAACACCCCACATGGGTATTGGGATGATATTGGACATATACTAATCCCAATTTTAGTTATATGTCAATCGATTGGTTGACAAACTATTGTAAGCGTTAATTATTTATATTTAATGCTTATGCAGTTGTGTGATGTACTCCGGATGATGGTTGACTGTGTATAATTATTGTTGTGTTCATGTGTGTATGAAATCCATATAAATAACATTATATGGTAATTGACTGTGTCTGATTCCAATTCAGAAAGAATGAATATTTTAAAATAATATTCAGTAAAGGATTAAAATCTGATTTGATATCCGATTTGGGATGGACACGGAAATATTGAAATATATAAGTCATGTTGATTAGATTTGCGCCATTTTAATGCGAACGATATTTATATCGATTTTATTCATTTTTATAATGAATATCGAAAAGGAAATGATTTCAAAACCTGATATTTTGAAAATATTATCATTTATAAATTAATGATATAGAATATTCAATTTTGATTTAAAATTGAAAATGAAGTTAGAATCGTTTTTAAACGAATTTATAAATGATTTATAAAATATGTTTTAAATGGAAATCGACGAAATATATTATATATATATATTGTATATATTTAATGGCCTGAATAGAACGCGCCATGCCGCGACCGTTCACGAATTTCGACCATTGACTTCGAATTGACATTACGGGAGATCCAACCGTCAGATTCTCCAAAAACTGGAACTGTTGGGTTCGTATCAGAAAGAGCTTTCCAACGAATGTAAGAGATTTGATATCTAACGGTTGGATTTGGAATTATGTCCAAATCAAATTTGGAAAAGGTCGTTATAAGTGCAGTTTGATGACCGTTTATGGAAATCGACTGAAAGAGCCTTAATAAAATTATTAAAAATATTAATAATTTGTGTAAAATCATAATAAATGATTTGGAAAGAATTAGGATGAAAAATTCCATATTTGAAAAGATAAAAATATATTTTTATCGAAATGAACTAGTTATTAAATAGAATTATAATCCAATAACTTTTAAATAAATAAATTGGATTGAGAATGGGTTTTAATATAACCGGAATTTCCAATATATGAATTGGAGTCGATTTGAATGGAAATCATCTTCGAATATTTCGATGTTGGATTTTGTGAGTACACAGATATTGTTATGGAAATTTGGAAGATATATTTATATCGTTATTTCCAATACGATATTTGTTGGTTTAAGAATTTGATATTGAATATAAGCCGGTATAATTTCTTTTCAGAGCCTTGTATTTAATATTAAATGGGATTTTGGGTTTGTCGTGAATGTTGTTTTTATTAACACTGTTCTTAAACCCAGTTGAGAAAAGAATAAATCTTTAATTTAAGATTTAGTGAAGTTTTCCAATTAATTAATATTTAATTGGAAATGAATAAAAGAATTGGATTTTTGGGTTTATAGTGAACGATGTTTTAAATGACATTTGTTCTTTAACCCGATTAACCATGAAATGTAATTTGGAATTTATAAATCTTTTTATTAAGATTTAATGGAAATTTTCCAAAGTAAAGTTTTCCAATTCAATAAAATAAATTGGAATGGAATGGAATTCGATTTGGTAATAATCGAAGTGAGCTTCTATGGAGGAAGAATGTTAATATATATGGAATTTAAAAGGATTTGTCGTTATTCCATTTATATTATTAGTCGGATAAGGCAACTGATATCGATTATATATTGATCTGTTTTTCCGTGAAGATTCCATAATTAATGGAATGTGATTTTGGGTTTATCGTGAACAGTGTTTTAAATGACATTGGTTCTTCAACCCAGTTAAAGACAGGATTTCATGTCTAACATCGTATTTCGAACTGTATTGTTGGTCTCTACTAAATATATATTTGTTTGGTGGCGGAGAATTTATTCTCTTTCTTAACGCCCTTCTCTAAGACGTACGAGCTCAGATTGTATATAGGCAGAAATCAATGGTACGATGTAGATTGTCGATGCGGCATGTTTGATTTCCCAAAGTTAAATAATCATTAATATTGTTTTTGGGGAAGATTAAAACTAAGTGGAGTTTTAATGAATCTTTAATTAGATTGAAATGTGAATATGATAATTTAAATTATCAAAATTATGAAATAATCGAGAATGAAGTATTACCAGTTTTGCTCCTTGCGATAGTTAAATCTTTAATTAGATTTGAATGTGAAATGGTAGTTAAATTTACCGATAACACCGTGGTGTCATATATGGAGTATATTACCAGTTTTGCTCCATGGGATGGATTGTTTAGGATTGGGAAATTAAACAAATGATTATTTCGGTAAGGTGCGCTAATCCCGACTAGTTTGGATAAATCTTAATTTGGTTTGAAATGTTATCCAAAGGAAGATTAAAGAATAAAATTAAAGAATTTGTCTTTTATAAAATTAATGGGAACCTTTCCCAAAAGAAATAATATTTGACAAAAGAATATTCTGGATCGAAATGAGGCGTGTGTCGTGTTTTTATAGCACTTGTTTATAAGATACGCGAATTATTCGGAAAGACCAGGTTTATCCCATTCTGAATAATTGATACGACGATAAGTCGACGATGAAGTCGGTGGCTGAAGACCGCAGATTTTCACATTGTTTGGATGATTACTGATGTCTTGATTGGGACGTACACCCAAGACAAGGTAATAAGTGGTGATCGTCCAGACATACTTGGAGATCGACCGGATATGCGAGGACCTCTCTCCTGTATTGGACATATGGGATGAGGAACAAGGTGCCTCCGGTTTCGTTTAGACCCAGAACGGACTTGTAAATGGATGTGTGTTTGACATTGGATTTTATTCTGTGTTGATTGATTTCTATTAAATATATATATGTTTGGTGGCGGAGAATTTATTCTCTTACTTAACACCCTTCTCTAAGACGTACAAACTTAGAGGTTATATATCGATAGATATCGGTCGCATGGCATGAATTGTCAGTGTGGCATGCTGAGATGCAAATGATCGAGGCTTTTGTTGAAAAGCAGAGCCTTGTGGTTGATGATCAAAGCACGGATTTAAATAGCATAGCTTTGTGTAGCGTTAATTCGCGATCCTCGCACCTAGGTGTGAACCAAAAACGGGATAGTAACTGTATGGAAATGGACATATGTTAGTTCTAGCTATAAGTAACGTCATGGTATGGAGCCCAGACTATTTACTCATGTGGGTGTTGCATACTATTATCACTTGATGGGAGATGAGGTGCCTCAGATATATCGGTCACTGCGGGGCTGATGGATACTATATCGGTCACTACGGGGCTGATGGATATGGTCAACATACTGACCATTTTAGAGGTTCGATAGAACTGGCTAACATATAGTTTGTGGTATAACTAATCATCGATGGATGACCGGCCACGAAGACCCAAGGGGTTCACTGTGGGGGATCCTGAGGCACTTGCTAGTGCGTCTTGAAATCGGTGAGGATAATCCCTTGTCTCGTTTCATAGATGGAAACCCAATTTCCAATACGTGATATTTGGTTTTAGTCATGTGTATATATATATATATATATATATATATGGAGACGTAATATAATGGTACCTACGCCGCCCATGATTGATACATTTATATTTGAAGTTGATATCTTCAGTTATAGTAATAATAAAAGATGAAATTTCACGTATCAACCATATTTGGCTATTATAAGGGAAAACTCTATCCTCGACTTCGTTCATTGTTTGATCGGACCTGATTCTTATAATAGCTTCATTTTTCTCTTTAGCATTGCATTGTTATTTTATGCACTGGTATTCATGAGGGATAAACCCGTTTCATGTTATACGGCGTGGTCCCATGTTTTACCTGATTTTAAAATCAGGCTAATAATTGTTTTAGTTCTCACACCAGTCACATGTCTGTCCTAGAGTTAATTGTTTTAACCTAAACTCTGGGTGTCCTTATTTTCCATACGGGCAACTAGTAGTTTTGGTTTTGCAGATATTATATTCACAGGATCCTGGTTTACAGCTGAAGCTATGTTCGGAAAGCTATGTATCCATGTATTTCTTTTAGTTGTGTTATGTGTTATTTTTCCGCTGCTTTGTAATTTAATCTCTGATATTCATCAAATTTATATTATTTATTCATACGTTGTTATCTTCTTGTACTCTGACGTAAATTGTTGTAATAACAATGAAATGTTCTTCGGTTTGCGTTCTGGTTTGTCGTGTTCTCAACTCAATCTGGGCTTTCTCGTAAGAGGAAGTTTGGGTTGTTACAGCTTGGTATCAGAGCTTTGGTTTACAGAGCTCGAGAACAAGGCATATTAGAACCAAACAAAAGAATTCATCAGAGATTGGATTGGTAATATCCAATAAGAATGACTCGTTAGAGATAGGATCAGTAGTATCCTAGAAAGAGTGTGAAGAGTGTTGTTTTTTTAAAATATAAATGGAAACAAATTTACTTTTGAAAATCTAATCTAGTTATGCGTATTTTGAATATGCACGTAATTAACATGTATTCGAAGCCTCAAATATACTGAATAGATATAGAATTACACTCTAGTCGTCCGAACATGATTCTGATGATGAGCATGACATCATCAGCATTTATGTTCGAGTATTCGAAAGTGGGATATCTATATATTCCCAATTAACTGGTGTGAGAACCAAAACTTAGCTAGAATTCATCGTTTGTGATTTGACACACAAAATATGATTTTTGAGTATATTAAAAGATATACATTTGAAACGTTAATCAACTAATTGATTGCTGGTTGTGATGTTTGATCATTTGTTAACTAATAAAACAAACATGTGAATGAAAGGCAAATTTAGCCAAATCAAGTCAGAATTGAACTAAATTGAAATTTGATTGGAAATGCATGCATATACATGTATATACATTGAATATGTCATAGCAAGGAAGCTAAGAAGAGGAATAAAATTGTATTCTCGACAGATAGGTACATGTTTACTAATTTATTAGGTTTTGATGATTTTATGAGCCGATTGGCTAGCTGCTTGGCTTTATCTTTTTCTTTTGGATTGATGAGGGCCCTACATGGCTAGCTGCAGTTTTAAAGGTCTCCCCGTACAAAGGAGATTATGGCAATTTTTTTCGAAAATTTAAGGTGTTAGCCAAATTTTTGAAAAATTAGAAATTCTTAGAAACTGAAAAGTTGAAGAATGAATGCTAGAAAGAAAGTTAAGTTGGTTAGTTAAAAAACTTTCAGCTCCGTTCCTTTTCGAGAACGAAAAAAGTAGGGAAGACTGTAACAAACCGGATTTTCAGAACCAATTTAAAATTTTTGTTTTAGCAATTTTTATAGATTTTTTTGGATATTTTAAATAATAACGACTAAAAAGTTATTTTAATCGAAGTTAGAACGAATAAATTTATTCTAATTATATAACGAGCCTGAAATGGCGCGGCAGTTTGAAAGTTCGATTTCAAATTTCAATTGTATGTGCAGGATTCAAAATAAATAGGATTTCAGTAAAACCATAAATATTTGAATCTGTTTAAAAATATCTTTCTAACGAATGTGAAAAATCCAGATTTCATAACGAGAATTGAAAGTTATGTCCAGTTTAAAATTCAGAATAGTCACTATGAAATTTTTGTATATATATTATATAAAATATAGCCCTTAAAATAAATATTTTGCGAACGACCTCCGTTTTCGATGAGATCACTTTCGTTGGATCTGGAATGTCAAATTATTGCTAGATTCCAATTTTCATAATTTGTGGAATTAATATGTGAGCATGGTGAATTTAAACGCGTTTGGTCATTTCAGTTTGAATTTAATCGACTGGAAAATGACCGTTTTTAAACGATCTCCAAATTCAATGAAATTAGTTCTGTTAGGACCGTATCGTCAAAAAATAGCTAGAATAATTTTTCGGGAATTTTTGGTGTCAGTATGTGGCTCTGGTAAATTGAAATGTATGTTTAAATTAAATATATATTGATTTATATTTTAATTTTGAGAAAAACTGATCAAAACGGTCGAATTGGCATACGAAACGTATCCCATTGTGTTTGTAATTAGGGGTAGTTGGCTAGGAACGACAGTCATTGGATTTGATTTGGAGTTCGGATCGATAAATGGGTATTTCTGGAATTAAATAAAATATTCGGGTAATAGAAAAATTCTAAAACCTAAATTCATTTTCCGAAAAAAAACCCGTCCACCGATCTACAGCCGATTATACCCCATTTTCATTCCCAAATTACTTTTAATCCATTCAATTAAATTCAAATCTTTAAAAGGAAAATCGAAGAGCATGCTGAGATTTTCAAATCCAACGGGTATGATCGAAAATGATTTCCTGGATTTCGCGAATTTAGGCTCCAAACCTTCAGCGTTTGGATTGGGTTTCTGGGCATGGGGGTGCGACGAGTTCGCCGGCGTCAGCGGCGTTGGTGGCTTGCGCGATGGCGGAGGTCAGGGCGGCGTTGGATGGTGGCCTGGCACCTCGTATGGCGTGCTTAACGGAACCCTAGACTGGGAGTATGGGTTTCGACGTGTTCTGAGTGTAATTGGTGAGGAAGAAGAGTAATTAATTTTATTAACTACTTTAATAATTAACTCCATATGATAATTAACACTCATAATGCTGTAACTTCTTCATACGAGGTCCAAATTGCGCAAAACTAGATCCGTTGTGATCGTGTGGACGAGAGCTTCACAACAAGACTAACCGGGTCCAATTTGGAGCACGTTAGAATTTTAGGCAATTTCAAGCCCGAACGGTGCTGAATACGCCAGCTAAATACTGACGGAGTGGACCCCAAAGTGAGAACTCTTTCTCACTCAATTTATTAACAATTAAATATATACAAGGATGCAGACGGTGCTTAGCAGCACCCGACACCATTGATTGTACAAACCATGATTGTTTGTTTGGATTGAATTGACTGTGTTGTGTTTATTGAATGAATGAATTGTATAAAATATTCATGTATGGAATAAAATATTTAAAAAATAAAAATACGATTTTTATTTAATGAATAAAATATATAAAATATTCATGTATGGAATAAAATATTTGAACAATAAAAATATCATTTTTATTGAATGATAAAATATATAAAATATTCATGTATGGAATAAAATATTTGAACAATAAAAATATAATTTTTTATTGAATACATGGACTATATAAAATGGTCATGTGCTGAAAATAAATATTCATTTACAAATTGGACAATTTGTTTATTTACACCCATTTAACCGATATTGATTGAACGATAAATATCGCCCAACTGCACAAATAATAATCAGTATTTGTTGTTTGAAAACTTCACACGGGTATTGGGATGATATTGGACATACACTAATCCCAATATTTAACTGTATGTCAATCGATTGGTTGACGGACTGTTGTAAGCGTTAATTATTTATATTTAATGCTTATGCAGTTGTGTGATGCACTCTAGATGATGGTTGACTGTGTATAATTATTGTTGTGTACATGTGTGTATGAAATCCATATAAATAACATTATATGGTAATTGACTGTGTCTGATTCCAATTTAGAAAGAATGAATATTTTAAAATAATATTCAGTAAAGGATTAAAATCTGATTTAATGTCCGATTTGGGATGGACACGAAAATATTGAAATATATAAGCCATGTTGATTAGATTTGCGCCATTTTAATGCGAACGATATTTATATCGATTTTATTCATTTTTATAATGAATATCGAAAAGGAAATGATTTCAAAACCTGATATTTTGAAAATATTAACATTTATATATTATAACGATATAGAATATTCAATTTTGATTTAAAATTGAAAATGAAGTTAGAATCATTTTAAAACGAATTATAAACGATTTATAAAATACATTTTAAATGGAAATCGATGAAATATATATAATACATATTATATATATATTTAATGGCCTGAATAGAACATGCCGCACCGCGACCGTTCGCGAATTTTGACCATTGACTTCGAATTGACATTACGGGAGATCTGACCGTTGGATTCTCCTAAAACCAGAACCGTTGGGTTCATATCGAAAAGAGCTTCCCAACAAATATAAGATATTTAAAATCTAATGGTTGGATTTGGAATTATGTCCAAGTCAAATTTGGAAAAGGTCGTTGTAAGTGCAGTTCGATGACCGTTTATGGAAATCGACTGAAAGGGCCTTAATAACATTACTAAAAATATAAATAATTTGTGTAAAATCATAATAAATGATTTGGAAAGAATTGGTATGAAAAATTCCATATTTGAAAAGATAAAAACATATTTTTATCGAAATGAACTAGTTATTAAATAGAATTATAATCCAATTATTTTTAAATAAATAAATTGGATTGAGAATGGGTTTTAATATAACCAGAATTTCCAATATATGAATTGGAGTGGATCTGAATGGAAATCATCTTCACAATATTTCGATGTTGGATTTCGTGAGTATACAGATATTGTTATGGAAATTTAGAAGATATATTTATATCGTTATTTCAAATACGATATTTGTTGGTTTCAGAATTTGATATTGAATATAAGCCGATATAATTTCTATTTAGAGCCTTGTATTTGATATCAAATGGGATTTTGGGTTTATCGTGAATGGTGTCTTTATTAACACTATTCTTAAACCCAGTTGAGAAAAGAATAAATCTTTAATTTAAGATTTAATGAAGTTTTCCAATTAATTAATATTTAATTGGAATTGAATAAAAGAACTGGATTTTTGGGTTTATAATGAACGATGGTTTAAACAACATTTGTTCTTTAACTCGATTAACTGTGAAATGTAATTTGGAATTTATAAATCATTTTATTAAGATTTAATGGAAATTTTCCAAAGTAAAGTTTTCCAATTTAATAAAATAAATTGGAATGGAATGGAATTCGAGTTGGTAGTAATCAAAGTGAGCTTCTGTGGACGAAGACTGTTAATATGTATGGAATTTAAAAGGCTTTGTCGTTATTCCATTTATATTATTAGTCGGATATGGAATTTGATATCGATTATATACTGATCTGTTTTTCCATGAAGATTCCATAATTAATGGAATGTGATTTTGGGTTTATCATGAACTGTGTAACATCGTATTTCAAACTGTATTTTTGATCTCTGCTAAATATATATCTGTTTGGTGGTGGAGAATTTATTCTCTTACTTAACACCCTTCTCTAAGACGTACGAGCTCAGAAATTATATATCGGTAGAAATCAATGGTACGGTGTAGATTGTCGATGCGCCATGTTTGATTTCCCAAAGTAATAATCATTAATATTGATTTTTGGGAAGATTAAAACTAAGTGGAGTTTTAATGAATCTTTAATTAGACTTAAATGCAAATTTGATAATTTAAATTATCAAAATTATGAAATAATCGAGAATGGAGTATCATCAGTTTTGCTCCAAGCGATAGTTAAATCTTTAATTAGACTTGAACATGAAATGATAATTAAGTTTACCGATAACACTGTGGTGTTAGATATGGAGCATATTACCAGTTTTGCTCCATGGGATGAATAGGTTAGAATTGGAAAATTACACAAATGATTACTTCGATAAGGTGCGCTAATCCCGACTAGTTTGGATAAATCTTAATTTGGTTTGAAATGTTATCCAAAGGAAGATTAAAGAATAAATTTAAAGAATTTTTCTTTGATAAAATTAATGGGAACCTTTCCCAAAAGAAAGAATATTTTAATAAAGAATATTCTGGATTGAAATGAGGTGTATGTTGTGTTTTTATAGCACTTGTTTATAAGATACGCGAGTTATTCAGAAAGATCGGGTTTATCCCATTTTGAATAATTGATACGACGATAAGTCGATGATGAAGACGGTGGTTGAAGACCGGAGATCATCACATCGTTTGGATGATTACTGATGTCTTGATTGGGCCATACACCCAAGACAAGGTAATAAATGGTGATCGTCTAGACGTACTTGGAGATTGACCGGATATGCGAGGACCTCTCTCTTATATTGGACATATGGGACGAGGAATAAGGTGCCTCCGGTTTCGTTCAGACCCAGAACAGACTTGTAATTGGATGTGTGTCTGACATTGGATTTTATTCTGTGTTGATTGATTTCTATTAAATATATATTTGTTTGATGGCAGAGAATTTATTCTCTTGCTTAACACCCTTCTCTAAGACGTACAAGCTTAGAGGTTTTATATCCACAGATATCAGTCGCATGGCGTGAATTGTCAGTGTGGCATGCTGAGATGCAAATGATCAAGGCTTTTGTTGAAAAGTAGACTTTGTGCTTGATGACCAAAGCACGGCTTTAAATAGCATAGCTTTGTGTAGCATTAATTCGCGAGCCTCGCACCCAGGTGTGAGCCAAAAACGGGATAGTGATTGCATGGAAATGGACATATGTTAGTTCTAGCTATGAGTAACGTCAGGGTATGGAGCCCGGACTGTTTAAACATGTGGATGTTGCATACTATTATCACTTGATGGGAGACGAGGTACCTCGGATATGTCGGTCACTCCGGGGTTGATGGATATTATATCGGTCACTACGGGGCTGATGGATATGGTCGACATACTAACCATTTTAGAGGTTCGATAGAACCGGCTAACATATAGTTTATGGTATAACTAATCATCGGCGGATGACCGACCATGAAGATACAAGGGGTTCACTACGGGGGATCCTGAGGCACTTGCTAGTGTGTCTTGAAATCGGTGACGATAATCCCTTTCCTCGGTTCATAGATGGAAACCCAATTTCCAATACGTGATATTCAGTTTTAGTTGTATATATATATATATATATATATATATATATATAGCGACGTAATATAATGGTACCTATGCCGCCTATGATTGATACATTTATATTTGAAGTTGATTTCTTCACTTATAGTAATAATAAAAGATGAAATTTCGTGTGTCAAGCATATTTGGCTATTATAATGGAAAACTTTATCCTCGACTGCGTTTATTGTGTGATGGGACCTGAGTCTTATTATAGCTTCATTTTTCTCTTTAGCATTGCGCTGTTATTTTTATGCACTGGTATTCATGGGGGATAAACCTGTTCCGTGTTATACGGTGTGATCCCATGTTTTACATGACTTTAAAATCAAGCTAATAACTGTTTTAGTTCTCACGCCAGTCACATGAGTGACCTGGAGTTTATTGTTTTAACCTAAACTCTGGGTGCCCCTATTTTCCACTTAGGCAGCTAATAGTTTTGGTTTTGTAGATATTATATTCACAGGATCTTGGTTTGCAGCTGAAGCTATATTCAAAAAGCTCTGTATCTGTGAATTTCTTTCAGTTGTGTTATGTATTATTTTTCCGCTGCTTTGTAATTTAATCTCTGATATTCATCAAATGTATATTATTCATTCATACGCTATTATCTTCTTGTACTCTGATGTAAATTCTTGTAATAACAATGAAATGTTCTTCTGTTTGCGTTCTGATTTGTCGTGTTCTCAACTTAATCCGGGCTTTCCAGTAAGGGGAAGTTTGGGTCGTTACAGATATGATTTATGATAAAACTCAAGATTATAATACCAAGACAACCAAATCTTGGCAACCCCTAGTTAGTTGAAAGACCTCTGTGTTTCACTTAGGGTTTGGTGATGCATAAAAGACTAGTGGGAGCTTTATCAGAAAAATGAAATGGTAATATTTAACCTTTTTAATATTTTAAAACATATACCATATAATGTTATAACCATCTACGTAGATAAATTTGTGCATTGACCATGATTGTTAAAATGTGCAAATGAATTGAATAAACAGTTGGCAAACTGAGATAACACTTGCTGGTTAATGATTATTGCATGTGATGGTTTCTATACTTATGCAAGTGCTTAATTTTACAATTACTTAATACATTCGTTATTTGATTGCTTATGTGCTTATTTGGTCCAGACTAAGTACTGCATTCTAAGAGTTTTGAATTCTAAATGCAATACAAGACTACAAATATTTGATCAATATACTATCACATATAAATGTCATATAGTGAATGATCACTATATGTAATGTAGTATGTTTCGATGAAGTTAGCCCATTCGAAATAAGCCAATAAACAATATGTTTAGATCAAATATTCAATATGATTGACTACAAGTGGATTGTATTATTTTTAATATAAAATAAGTCCAAAACTATAACATAAACCTAAGAATTTGATCATTGAAATGTCAGTTGATCAATTTAAGTAAAGTGCAAAAGTTTGATGTCTCTAAATATTAATAATAATTGAATGTTCTTTCCTAAAAAGTTAGTTATGATATTGTAATATTAGCTTCTTCTGAGGTTTGATCATTTGAAAGTGAAATGGATATGTAAGGGTTAATATTATTTATAGTACAACTGGAATGAATAGAGTGAATGATCTCTTCCGCTTTATAATGAAACATCAAAAACGAAAATTGTAATAATAATGATGATAATTGATTTTAGTATAAGAAACATGATTCATATTTTAAAATATATTTTAGTATAGAAGGTTTTTTTATGTACGACTTATTTCTTTGTGTAAGAACCCGTAACTTCCCCGTGAAGGAAAGAGCGGATACCTTGAGAACAACACACAACAGGACGCATACGGAAGAACATTTCATTGTTATTACAACAATTCCATCAGATACAAGAATATACGGAGTATAAATGAATACTATACATTCGATAAATATCAGAGATTACAATAAATTACATAGCAGCGGAAAATAATACAAAACACAACTGAAGGTGATATACGGATACAGAGCTTTCCGGATATCATTCCAGCTGTAAATCAGGATCCTGTGAATAGAAATCGGCAAAACCAAAACTAATAGCTGCCCGTGTGGAAATAGGGGCTCCCAGAGTTTAGGTTAAACAATAAACTCGAGGTCAGTCATGTGACTGGTGCGAGAACTAAAACAGTTATTTAAAACTTTACTTTAAAAGAGAGTAATTCAAGGGACCACGCCGTATAACACGGAACGGGTTTCCTCCCAAGAATACCAGTGCATAGAATAAACAGCGCAATGCTTTTTCGAAAAATGAAGCTATTATAAGACCCAGGTCCCATCACACAATGCAACGCAAGCCGGAGGATAGGGTTTTCCCTTATAATAGCCAAACATGCTTGGTACGTTTAAAACAAATCATTTGATACTATAATAAGTGTATAGTGTCAAAACATTTCAATCATAAATATAAATCACAGACGACATGGGTACCATATATCATGTCGCCATACTAGTTCTACAATTAAAACAGCAATACACGTATTGGAAATTGGATTTCTGTCATGAGTCAAGGCAAGGGGCAAGCTCCTCTCCGCTTTCGAAACACTCTAGCAAATGTCTCAGGGCTACGCACTCTGGGCAACCCTTGGATCGGTTGGGTCGGTCCTCTCTTACTTTTGAGGATTAATTATGCCTGAACACACGTTTCCCGGTCCTTACAGATCTATAATCGAGGCGCCTCATTCCAACAACCACAAAGGTGAAAAGTATATAAATGTCAGGGCTGGTAAGTCACTGACACCACCAAAGCTAGAAAGAAACGTCGTGTTCTCCCAACGGTCCGTATCCCGTTTTTAACTCATACCGAGGTGTGAGGCTCGCGAATTCACGTTATACACAAAGCTGCCACGTAGGCCGTGCTTTGATCATCAACCACAAGACTTTGCTTTTCAAAAGAAGCCTTGATCCATGCAACTCAGCGTGCCACACAGGCAATTCATGCCATGCGATTGATATCTATCGATATAACCTCTAACTTGTACGTCTCAGAGAAAGGCGTTAAGCAAGAGAATAAATTCTCCGCCGCCAAGCAGATATGTATTTAACAGAAATCAATCAACACAGAATAAAATCCAATGTCAGACACACAATCCATTTACAAGTTCATTCTGGGTCTGAACGAAACCGGAGGCCCTTTCCTCGCATATCCATCGATCTCCAAGTACGTCTGGACGACCACCAACTGATTCCCTCATCTTGGATGTACAGCCCAATCAGGATCATCAATAATCACCCAAATGATGTGAAGACTTCCGGTCTTCAACCACCGTCTTCATCTTCGACATATCGTCGAATCGGTTATTCAGAATGGGTATAAACCCGGCCTTTCCGAACAACCCGCGTATATTAAAAACAAATGTTACACAAACACAACATACGCCTCATTCCAATTCATTAGTCACTAACCGTAAATCAGTAAGAGAGCAATCCCCCAAAATATTAACCCCGAAGGCCGAAACCAACATCAGATCAATACCCAGGAAACCATTCTTCTTAACTAACCTTCAGCTAGTTTCTAAATTTCAATTCTTAGGGAAAGGTTCCCATTAATTTTATCCAAGATAAATTCTTTAAAATTTATCCTTTAATCTTCCTTTGGATGTCATTTCAAACCAAATTATGGTTTTCCAAACTATTCGAGATTAGCGAATCACATCGATGTAATTATTTATTTTATTTCCCAATCCCAACCTATTCATCCCATGAAGCAAAACTGGTAATACTCCATATCTAACACCACGGTGTTATCGATAAAATTAATTACCATTTCACATTCAAATCTAATTAAAGATTTAACTATTGCTTTGGAGCAAAACTGGTGATACTCCATTCTCGCTTATTTTTCAAATTTGATAATTTAGATTATCAATTCACATTTCAATCTAATTGCGGATTCATTAAAATCCTTTTACTAGGTTAAAGAACTAATGTCATTTAAAACACAGTTCACGATAAACCCAAATCACATTCTATTTTTTATCGGGTTAAAGAACAAGTGTCATTTAAAACACTATTCACGATAAACCCACAAATCAATTCTATTTAAAACCCATCTCAAATCCAATCTATTTATTTAAAATAAATGGGTTTTTACTTTAGTTCTAAACTAGTTCATTTCGATAAAAATCTATTTTTATCTTTTCAAATATGGAGTTTTTCATCCCAATTTTTCCCAAATCATTTCTTATGGTTATACACAAATTATTACTATTATCAATAATTTTATCAAGGTCCGTACAGTCGATTTCCACCAACGTCCATCGAACTGCACTTACAGCGACCTTTTCCAAATTTGATTTGGACGTATCTCCAAATCCAACCGTTAGATTTCAAATTTCTAATATTCGTTAGAAATCTCTTTTCGATACGAACCCAACAGTTCCGGTTTTAGGAGAATCCGACGGTCGGATCTCCCGTAATGTCCGTTCGAAATAAATGGTCGAAATTCACGAACTACCGCGGCGCGGCGCGTTCTATTCAAGCCATTATATTATATATATAATATATATAATATATATTTCGTCCATTTCTATTTAAAAGGAATTTTATTAATAGTTTTAAATTCGTTTCAAAAACAAATTCAACCTTTATTTCAAATTCAAATCAAAATTGAATTTTCTATTATAAATCCTTTTTACTTTCATTTCTATTTGATTTCAATTCAAATTGATTTTAATTCGATTCGAATTCATTTTCTTTTCAATTTAATCCAACTCGAATTCGTTTTCTTTTCAATTCAAATCAAATTTCTTTTATACTCATTTCAATTCGAATTCGTTTTCTTTTCAATTCGAAATCGTTATATATTCAATTCAATTCGAAATCGTTATATATTCAATTCAATTCGAATTCGTTTTCTATTCAA
This sequence comes from Allium sativum, assembly GCA_030737875.1. Classification (NCBI taxonomy): domain Eukaryota; kingdom Viridiplantae; phylum Streptophyta; class Magnoliopsida; order Asparagales; family Amaryllidaceae; genus Allium; species Allium sativum. The sequence goes on from CM060915.1 coordinate 652,048,918, forward strand.
TTCAATTCGAAATCGTTATATATTCAATTCAATTCGAAATCGTTATATATTCAATTCAATTCGAATTCGTTTTCTATTCAATTCAAGTAGAATTCGTTTCTTATTCAATTCAATTCAAAAACGAATATAATCGATATAAATATCGTTCCCGTCAAAATAGCGCATCTCTAATCAATACGGCTTTATATATTTCGATAATTCCGTTATTCTATTCAACAAATGAATCTATATTTTTGTCAACACATGACTAATCTCAATGAATGAGTACTGTCCACGTGTGACTATTTTTGTTATTTAATATATTTAAATAAATCAAGGTATCTAACGTTTGATTTAAAATCAGACTCCAACCGTAAACTAGCAAGAGAACGATTCCCTGAATATTAACCCCGAAGGCCGAAACTAACATCAGATCCATATTCAGGAGACCACTCATCTTGTCTATTTTCCAGTTAGTTTCTAATTTCGAATATGATAAAGATGTAAATTTTATTGTTAAAACATTTCGTTCAACACATGACTAATCTCAACGGATGAGTACTGTCAACACATGAACCTTTATTTTATAATATTCTTTATTTTCTAAATTGGAATGAGGCCCAATCAATTACCATATAAAGTTAATTATACGGATTCCACACAATACATGTATATAATAGCAACGATAAATAGTCAACCATCATCCAAAGTGCACTACACTGTATAAGCATCAAATATAGATATCTAATGCTTATAACAGCCTGTCAATCAATCGATCGACATACAACTAATTATTGGGATTAGTGTATGCCGTATTTTATCCCAATACCCATGTGGGGTTTCAAATCATCAAACATAGATTTTATTTGTGCAGTTGGGCGATGTGTAAAATTTATCATCCCAATCCATCAGTCAAATCAGTGTATATAAACAAATCGGTCGATTTGTTTATAAATATTTATTTATTCACATTCACGTTAAAAATTATATTTTTAACGATAAAATATTTTTAACTATCTAGATATTTTATTTCCTTTCAACACATTAATTAATATTATCGATTTCACATCAACAACACAAAAAAATTTCACAACACATCAATCTAACAAACAAGCCATCCATGGTCTGTGGATGACGGGTGTCAGGTGCTGCTAAGCACCGTCTGCATCCTAGTATATATATATAACTAGAAAAGAAATTGAAGAGTGAGAAATTCTCACCGATAGCTATCCCAAACGCCTCGACTCTTCTTATGTAGAAGTCATCGTTGTTCTCTCCTTTTGTCACTTTCGTTGCCCGTAGCCACTACATATATAAAAATCACATTTTTATATTGTTGCTATGTAGATAAAAATCATATTTTTATACCGCTACTATATAGATAAAAATTCTATTTTTACAACGCTACTATATAGATAAAAATTCTATTTTTATATCGCTACTCTCTATATAAAAATTTCGCCTTTTCAAATATAAAGATTATTTTTTTACTCCTTCTATAATATAAAAATCGTATTTTTATATTATCTAGAATATAAAAATCATATTTTTATAACTCTACTTTAATAAAAATCATATTTTTACTTTGCTATACTATATAAAGATCATATTTTTAATCCACTACATAAGTAAAAACCACGCCTTATCCATTTAAAAATATCGTCTTTTCTATTTTAAAAATATCATCTTTTCTATTTTAAAAATATCGTCTTTTCTATTTTAAAAATATCGTCTTTTCTATTTTAAAAATCATATCTTTATAATAAACCATTTTAAATAAAACTGATTTTAATTAAATAATGTAAACATCATTAAAAAAAAGTAATTTCAGATTTTAAAAACAGTAAAACTCACTTTTGGTTATCGAAGGAGAGGGAGGCTGCTGAGCTCATTGCTGCGTCGGAGGGTGGAGTTCTTCGAAGTGGTGCGGTTGTGATTGGAGAAGGGGGAAAGGAGAGGGGAGCGGGGTTCGCGGTCAGGCGGATGGAGGTGGGTGGTTGCGGTGGGATTAGGGCTTGCGTCGAGTGACTGGGGTTTGGGATGAGGTTCGCGCGATGGAGGGAGGAAGTGGAGTGGAGGACGGCGGAGTTGGTGGCGGTCGGCGGTGGCTGCTCGACGAGGGTGGAGGATCGCGAGGGGGTTCGATTCGAGGCAGCGTGTTTTTGTTTTTTTTTCTTCAGATCTGAAACGAGGGAGAGAGTGTGGAGGGGTGAGGGTAGTTATAATAGTATATATATTATTTTATTATTTAATTCATTAATTTGTTGACTTTTTATTCGAACTCGAAACGAGACCCACCACCTGTCGTCCCTAGCGTTTTACCCCCATTCCAAACACAATGGGATATGTATCGTAAGTTGATTCGATCATTTCGATCAGTTTTCGTCAAAATCAAAATGTAACTCTATATATTGAATTTGAACGCGCATTTCAATTCACCGGGGTCACATACTAACTCTATAAATCCCAGAAAAATATTTTCTAGCTTCGTATTGACGATACAGTCCTAACAAAACTAGTTTCATCGAATTCTGAGACCGTTTGAAAAATGGCCATTTTCCAGTCGATTAAAATCAACTAAAACTGGTCAGACGCGTTTTCCTTTGCCACGCTCACATATTGATTTGGAAAATTATGAAATTTAGAATCTAGCAATAATTTGACATCATGGATCCAACAAAAGTTGTTTCGTCGAAATCCGAGTTCGTTTGCAAAATTCCCATTTTTAAGGGCCTGAATTCCATAGCGACTATTCAGAATTTTCAACTGGACATATCTTTTGATTCTCGCTATGAAATTTTGATTTTTCGGATTCATTGGAAAGATATCCTCAAATAGATCCCATTATTTTTGGTTTCACTAAAATCCGGATTGTTTTGCACCCGGTACATTCAATTGAAGTTTGAAATCGAATTATCGAACTACCGCGCCGTTTTCAATTCTATTATAATTATATATAATTATTTATATTCTAACGACGGCTATATATACATTCGTTCGAATTATATTCAAAATAAATTTTTCGTCGTTATTATTTAAAATAATCTATTTTAAATATTCAAAATTCGCTAAAATTGCCAAAATAAAATTTTTAAACTGACCCAGATTTTCGGGTTGTTACAATCTCCCCCACTTAAAACTTTTCGTCCCCGAAAAGGAACAAAGCCGAAAGTGGTTTGATTAATCAACTCTACGTTCGATCTGGCTTCCATTCTCCAACTTTTCAGTTTCTGAGAATTTTCAAATTCTTCAAAAATTTGGCTAACACCCTAAATTTTCGAAAAATTTCGCCATAACCTCCCCTGCACCGGGAGCCACGGGAAAATCCTGAAATTGCCATACAGGCCTTCTGTTCTCAAAAAGAAAAAGAAAAAGCCAAGCGGCTAGCCAATCGACTCATAAAATCATCATCACCCAAACGAAACAGTAAATTATAGTAAATATGTACCTATTTGTCGGGCAAACAAATTTTATTCTCTGCTCTAGCCTCCTTGCTATGACCTGTTCAATGTAAGTACATGTATATGCAAGCAAATGCGACCAATTTTCAATACAATTCAATATTTGATTCTATTAGGCTAAATGGTTCAAAATTAGCAAATAAATAAACAAACAATACAAACATCAGTCAATTAGTGAATTAGAGTTTCAAATTCATAATTTTGATATATATACAAAAAATCATGTTTTTGATACCAATTCACAACAATGTGTTCTAGCTATATAAGTTTTGGTTCTCACACCAGTCTAATGGAAATATATTGATATCTCACCTTCGAAAACACGAACACAAATGCTGATGATGCACGTGCTATCATCAGTACCATCTCCGGGCGACTAGAATGTGATTCTATATCTATCCAGTATATTAAAACTTCGAATATACATTCATGACGCGTATGTGCAAAACCTTTATATATTGGATTGTCCAAATTCAATATAAATAAATATTCAAATACGTTTAAAACGATTTAATTTTTCAAAACAAAATTGTTTTCATTTGAAATATATACTCTTCACACTCGTTCTAGGATACTACTGATCCCATCTCTAACGAGTCATTCTAATTGGATATTACTAATCCAGTATCTGATGAATTCTTTCGTATGGTTCTAACGTGTCTTGCTCTCGAGCTCTGTAAACCAAAGCTCTGATACTACTGTAAGAACCCGTAACTTCCCCATGAAGGAAAGAGCGGATACCTTGAGAACAACACACAACAGGACGCATACGGAAGAACATTTCATTGTTATTACAACAATTCCATCAGATACAAGAATATACAGAGTATAAATGAATACTATACATTCGATAAATATCAGAGATTACAATAAATTACATAGCAGCAGAAAATAATACAAAACACAACTGAAGGTGATATACGGATACAGAGCTTTCCGGATATCATTCCAGTTGTAAACCAGGATCCTGTGAATAGAAATCTGCAAAACCAAAACTACTAGCTGCCCGTGTGGAAATAGGGGCACCCAGAGTTTAGGTTAAACAATAAACTCCAGGTCAGTCATGTGACTGGTGTGAGAACTAAAACAGTTATTTAAAACTTTACTTTAAAAGAGAGTAATTCAAGGGACCACGCCGTATAACACGGAACGGGTTTCCTCCAAAGAATACCAGTGCATAGAATAAACAGCGCAATGCTTTTTCGAAAAATGAAGCTATTATAAGACCCAGGTCCCATCACACAATGCAACGCAAGCCGGAGGATAGGGTTTTCCCTTATAATAGCCAAACATGCTTGGTACGTTTAAAACAAATCATTTGATACTATAATAAGTGTATAGTGTCAAAACATTTCAATCATAAATATAAATCATAGACGGCATGGGTACCATATATCATGTCGCCATACTAGTTCTACAATTAAAACCGCAATACACGTATTGGAAATTGGATTTCCGTCATGAGTCGAGGCAAGGGGCAAGCTCCTCTCCGCTTTCGAAACACTCTAGAAAATGTGTCAGGGCTACGCACTCTGGGCAACCCTTGGATCGGTTGGGCCGGTCCTCTCTTACGTTTGAGGATTAATTATGCCTGAACACACGTTTCCCGGTCCTTACAGACCTATAATCGAGGCGCCTCATTTCAACAACCACAAAGGTGAAAAGTATATAAATGTCAGGGCTGGTAAGTCACTGACACCACCAAAGCTAGAAAGAAACGTCGTGTTCTCCCAACGGTCCGTATCCCGTTTTTAACTCATACCGAGGTGTGAGGCTCGCGAATTCACGTTATACACAAAGCTGCCATGTAGGCCGTGCTTTGATCATCAACCACAAGACTTTGCTTCTTAACAGAAGCCTTGATCCATGCAACTCAGCGTGCCACACAGGCAATTCATGCCATGCGATTGATATCTATCGATATATAACCTCTAAGCTCGTACGTCTCAGAGAAGGGCGTTAAGCAAGAGAATAAATTCTCCGCCGCCAAACAGATATGTATTTAATAGAAATCAATCAACACAGAATAAAATCCAATGTCAGACACACAATCCATTTACAAGTTCGTTCTGGGTCTGAACGAAACCGGAGGCCCTTTCCTTGCATATCCATCGATCTCCAAGTACGTCTGGACGACCACCAACTGATTCCCTCATCTTGGGTGTACAGCCCAATCAAGATCATCAGTAATCACCCAAACGATGTGAAGACTTCCGGTCTTCAACCACCGTCTTCATCTTCGACATATCGTCGAATCGGTTATTCAGAATGGGTATAAACCCGGCCTTTCCGAACAACCCGCGTATATTAAAAACAAATGTTACACAAACACAACATACGCCTCATTCCAATTCATTAGTCACTAACCGTAAATCAGTAAGGGAGCAATCCCCCAAAATATTAACCCCGAAGGCCGAAACCAACATCAGATCAATACCCAGGAAACCATTCTTCTTAACTAACCTTCAGCTAGTTTCTAAATTTCAATTCTTAGGGAAAGGTTCCCATTAATTTTATCCTAGATAAATTCTTTAAAATTTATCCTTTAATCTTCCTTTGGATGTCATTTCAAACCAAATTATGGTTTTCCAATTTAGTCGAGATTAGCGAATCACATCGGAGTAATTATTTATTTTATTTCCCAATCCCAACCTATTCATCCCATGAAGCAAAACTGGTAATACTCCATATCAAACACCACGGTGTTATCGATAAAATTAATTACCATTTCACGTTCAAATCTAATTAAATATTTAACTATCGCTTTGGAGCAAAACTGGTGATACACCATTCTCGCTTATTTTTAAAATTTGATAATTTAGATTATCAATTCACATTTCAATCTAATTGCGGATTCATTAAAACTCCTTTTACTAGGTTAAAGAACTAATGTCATTTAAAACACAGTTCACGATAAACCCAAATCACATTCTATTTATTATCGGGTTAAAGAACAAGTGTCATTTAAAACACTGTTCACGATAAACCCACAAATCAATTCTATTTAAAACCCATATTTCTCAAATCCAATCTATTTATTTAAAATAAATGGGTTTTTACTTTAGTTCTAAACTAGTTCATTTCGATAAAAATCTATTTTTATCTTTTCAAATATGGAGTTTTTCATCCCAATTTTTTCCAAATTATTTCTTATGGTTTTACACAAATTATTACTATTTTTAATAATTTTATCCAGGTCCGTACAGTCGATTTCCACCAACGTCCATCGAACTGCACTTACAACGACCTTTTCCAAATTTGATTTGGACGTATCTCCAAATCCAGCCGTTAGATTTCAAATTTCTAATATTCGTTAGAAAGCTCTTTTCGATAAGAACCCAACGGTTCCAGTTTTAGGAGAATCCGACTGTCGGATCTCCCGTAATGTCCGTTCGAAATAAATGGTCGAAATTCACGAACTGCCACGGCGCGGCGCGTTCTATTCAGGCCATTATATTACATATATAATATATATAATATATATTTCGTCGATTTCTATTTAAAACGAATTTTATTAATAGTTTTAAATTCGTTTCAAAAACAAATTCAACTTTTATTTCAAATTCAAATCAAAATTGAATTTTCTATTATAAATCCTTTTTACTTTCATTTCTATTTGATTTCAATTCAAATCAATTTTAATTCGATTCGAATTCATTTTCTTTTCAATTTAATCCAACTCGAATTCGTTTTCTTTTCAATTCAAATCAAATTTCTTTTATACTCATTTCAATTCGAATTCGTTTTCTTTTCAATTCGAAATCATTATATATTCAATTCAATTCGAAATCGTTATATATTCAATTCAATTCGAAATCGTTATATATTCAATTCAATTCGAATTCGTTTTCTATTCAATTCAATTCGAAATCGTTATATATTCAATTCAATTCGAAATCGTTATATATTCAATTCAATTCGAATTCGTTTTCTATTCAATTCAATTCGAATTCATTTTCTATTTAATTCAATTAGAATTCGTTTTCTATTCAATTCAATTCAAAAACGAATATAATCGATATAAATATCGTTCGTGTCAAAATAGCGCATCTCTAATCAATACAGCTTTATATATTTCGATAATTTCGTTATTCTATTCAAAAAATGAATCTATATTTTTGTCAACACATGACTAATCTCAACGAATGAGTACTGTCCACGTGTGACTATTTTTATTATTTACTATATTTTATATAAATCAAGGTATCTATCGTTTGATTTAAAATCAGACTCCAACCGTAAACTAGTAAGAGAACGATTCCCTGAATATTAACCCCGAAGGCCGAAACCAACATCAGATCCATATTCAGGAGACCACTCATCTTATCTATTTTCCAGTTAGTTTCTAATTTCAAATATGATAAAGATGTAAATTTTATTGTTAAAACATTTCGTTCAACACATGACTAATCTCAACGGATGAGTACTGTCAACACATGAACCTTTATTTTATAATATTCTTTATTTTCTAAATTGGAATGAGGCCCAATCAATTACCATATAAAGTTCATTATACAGATTCCACACAACACATGTATATAATAGCAACGATAAATAGTCAACCATCATCCAAAGTGCACTACACTGTATAAGCATCAAATATAGATATCTAACGTTTATAACAACCTGTCAATCAATCGATCGACATACAACTAATTATTGGGATTAGTGTATGCCGTATTTTATCCCAATACCCGTGTGGGGTTTCAAATCTACAAACACAGATTTTATTTGTGCAGTTGGGCGATGTGTAAAATTTATCATCCCAATCCATCAGTCAAATCAATGTATATAAACAAATCGGTCGATTTGTTTATAAATATTTATTTATTCACATTCACGTTAAAAATTATATTTTTAATGATAAAATATTTTTAACTATCTAAATATTTTATTTCCTTTCAACACATTAATTAATATTATCGATTTCACATCAACAACACAAACAAATTTCACAACACATCAATCTAACAAACAAGCCATCCATGGTCTGTGGATGACGGGTGTCAGGTGCTGCTAAGCACCGTCTGCATCCTAGTATATATATATAACTAGAAAAGAAATTGAAGAGTGAGAAATTCTCACCGATAGCTATCCCAAACGCCTCGACTCTTCTTATGTAGAAGTCATCGTTGTTCTCGCCTTTTGTCACTTTCGTTGCCCGTAGCCACTACATATACAAAAATCACATTTTTATATTGTTGCTATGTAGATAAAAATCATATTTTTATACCGCTACTATATAGATAAAAATTCTATTTTTACAACGCTACTATATAGATAAAAATTCTATTTTTATATCGCTACTCTCTATATAAAAATTTCGCCTTTTCAAAAATAAAGATTATACTTTTACTCCTTCTATAATATAAAAATCATATTTTTTATATTATCTAATATATAAAAATCATATTTTTATAACTCTACTTTAATAAAAATCATATTTTTACTTTGCTATACTATATAAAGATCATATTCTTAATCCACTACATATGTAAAAACCACGCCTTATCCATTTAAAAATATCGTCTTTTCTATTTTAAAAATATTGTCTTTTCTATTTTAAAAATATCGTCTTTTCTATTTTAAAAATATCGTCTTTTCTATTTTAAAAATATCGTCTTTTCTATTTTAAAAATATCATCTTTTCTATTTTAAAAATATCGTCTTTTCTATTTTAAAAATATCGTCTTTTCTATTTTAAAAATCATATCTTTATAATAAACCATTTTAAATAAAACTGATTTTAATTAAACAATGTTAACATCATAAAAAAAAAGTAATTTCAGATTTTAAAAATAGTAAAACTCACTTTTGGTTATCGAAGAAGAGGGAGGTTGCTGAGCTCATTGCTGCGCCGGAGGGTGGAGTTCTTCGAAGTGGTGCGGTGGTGATTGGAGTAGGGGGAAAGGAGAGGGGAGCGGGGTTCGCGGTCAGGCGGATGGAGGTGGGTGGTTGCGGTGGGATTAGGGCTTGCGTCGAGCGACTGGGGTTTGGGATGAGGTTCGCGCGATGGAGGGAGGAAGTGGAGTGGAGGACGGCGGAGTTGGTGGCGGTCGGCGGTGGCTGCTCGACGAGGGTGGAGGATCACGAGGGGGTTCGATTCAAGGCATCGTGTTTTTTTTCTTCAGATCTGAAACGAGGGAGAGTGTAGAGGGTTGAGGGTAGTCATAATAGTATATATATTATTTTATTATTTTATTCATTAATTTGTTGACTTTTTATTCGAACTCGAAACGAGACCCACCACCTGTCGTCCCTAGCGTTTTACCCTCATTCCGAACACAATAGGATATGTATCGTAAGCTGATTCGATCATTTCGATCAGTTTTTGTCAAAATCAAAATGTAACTCTATATATTGAATTTGAACGCGCATTTCAATTCACCGGGGTCACATACTAACTCTATAAATCCCAGAAAAATATTTTCTAGCTTCGTATTGACGATACGGTCCTAACAAAACTAATTTCATCGAATTCTGAGACCGTTTGAAAAATGGCCATTTTCCAGTCGATTAAAATCAACTGAAACTGGTCAAACGCATTTTCATTTGCCACGCTCACATATTGATTTGGAAAATTATGAAATTTGGAATCTAGCAATAATTTGACATCACGGATCCAACAAAAGTTGTTTCGTCGAAATCCGAGGTCGTTTGCAAAATTCCCATTTTTAAGGGCCTGAATTCCATAGCGACTATTCAGAATTTTCAACTGGACATATCTTTTGATTCCCGCTATGAAATTTTGATTTGTCGGATTCGTTGGAAATATATCCTCAAATAGATCCCATTATTTTTGGTTTCACTAAAATCCGGATTGTTTTGCACCCGGTACACTCAATTGAAGATTGAAATCGAATTATCGAACTACCGCGGCATTTTTAATTCTATTATAATTATATATAATTATTTATATTCTAATGACGGCGTATATATATATTCGTTCGAATTATATTCAAAATAAATTTTCCGTCATTATTATTTAAAATAATCTATTTTAAATATTCAAAATTCGCTAAAATTGCCAAAATAAAAATTTTAAACTGGCCCAGATTTTCAGGTTGTTACATTTGTGTTCAAAACATATGACCAAAGAGCTCTCCATTATAAGCTAGTTGCAGTATATAAAATAAGTAATCTATACTAAGTGAATGACGAGCCTCTATTTTGTACGTTATTAAAGGAATAGTGGAAATAGCAGTAGAATGTCATGTAGTACTTACTAATTATATCGAAATATGAAAATTGTGGTTTTCTTAATACACACACCAAACATTATTTACGAAACGCTGATTATTTTCGGTGTCGACTAAAAGTAGACATAATTATAATTCAGTATAAATATCAGGGATATTTGTTATGAAATAAAACTATAATATTATATTTGGTTTCACAACAAAAGTGATGACTTGGTAAATAAAAAAGTACCCAATATCAATTTGCACTTATTTTGAGTTATAGACCAAGACATAGTTTTAACAAATAATTTTCATTAAATGAATTAGAATTATATTATATTAGTTCATTATTTCTCGAACAATTAAGGTCAATGCACCCATTTAGAAGAAGCGTCATAGGAGTCAATAACTTTTCAGGTTGATACATATTTTGTATGCAATCACATGTCTATTAATACCAAAACGGTTCTTAATATTTTGTCATATTCATCAATGATTTATTACCAACATGAACATGTGTACTAAATATATATATAGCATATTCATGACAAGATAACAAAGTACAAAATGAAAGTGAATAAAAATAACGTGTAATAAAATAAAATGATTTGATTTGATCAACTATGTGAGTATATTTTGGAAAGTATTTCGAAAGTACCTAGAATGAATAAAGATCCAACCTCAAAAGTTAACCTTTTAACACAATAATTGATTTGATATTTATAAAACATACATGCATATTAAATATAATTTTTAGCAATTGAGAAAAATATTTCAGTCATTATTTAATATTTATTATTATTGTTTAACCATACAACAACAACAAAGCCATATATCCCAAAAGTTGGGGTTGGCTAGATATGGAACTCAAAATAAAAATAAAAATAAAAGAAATAATACTAATAATATATATATATATATATGGGTTTAAAATAACCAAACAGATAAAAAGACGTCTGAAAAAGGGTTTTTTAAAAAAAACCTAATGTTCTGGCACATGGATTGCCCACTTCCATGCACTCTTATCCACTACCAGCTCCTCAGATATACTCCAATTACTTAAATCCCTCTTTATTATCTCCTTCCATGTCATTTTAGGTTGACCTCTACCTCTCTTTGGGCCTTCGGCGCGGTCTATAATTCCAACGCGCACAGGAGCATCGAGTGGTCTACGTTGGATATGTCCAAACCATCTCAAGCGGTATTGGACTAACTTCTCCTCAATAGGTGCAACTCCAAGTTTTTCCCGAATATCCTCATTTCTAATCCAATCTCGTCTGGTATCCCCACAGCTACACCGCAGCATCCGCATCTCTACTACACTTATCTTCTAAACGTGTTGCCTCTTAGTAGGCCAACATTCTGTACCATATAACATTGCAGGCCTGGTTGCTGTCCTATGGAATTTTCCATTAAGCTTCTGAGGAACCTTCATGTCACAGAGAATGCCAGATGCTAGTCACCATTTCACCCATCCTGCTTGAATTCTAAAACTAACATCCTTATCAATCTCCTCATCAAACTGCAACATAGATCCTAAGTATCGAAACGATTTCTTCTTGGGTACTACTCTACTGGCCAGGGTGACCTCTCCGTCACCTGAGCTGACACCGCTAAACTCACACTTTATATACTCTGTTTTAGTCGTGCTAAGCCTAAAATCCTTTGATTCCAAGGTCTCCTTCCACAACTCCAGTTGTTGATTAACCCCTATTCTAATCTCATCAATCAGCACAACATCATCGACAAAGAGCATACACCAAGGGATCTCCCTTTGTATATCTTTTGTGATTTCATCCATCGCTAATGCAAAAATATAGGGGCTCAAAGCCGAACCTTGATGTAACCCTATGTTAACTGGAAAGTCTCTGGTCTCACCATCGCATGCCCTAACACTAGTCAAACCCCCTCATACATATCCTTGATAAGGGTAATATACTTTGATGGAACTCTCTTCCATTCTAGCGCCGACTACATAACCCTCCTTGGCACTCTGTCATAAGCTTTCTCCAAGTCAATAAAAACCATGTGGAGATCTTTCTTCTACTCCCTGTATCTCTCCATAAGTTGCCTAACTAAGAAAATTGCCTCAATGGTTGACCTTCTAGGCATAAAACCAAATTGATTCCTAGAGACACTTGTCAACCTCCTCAAACGCTGCTCGTAAACTCTCTCCCAAAGCTTCATTGTATGACTCATAAGCTTAATTCCTATATAGTATGTGCAACTTTGAATATCTCCTTTATTATTTAAAACACCCCACCGTTGTTAAGGTCACTCACAAAGGGAATGCCTTAACTTCGGTGGAGCATTATAGGTAAAAGATACAGATAATTTACAAGACAGACGTATAAACAGCGGGAAAACTAAATTTATTTCATAAGTACGTGGTTTAGTTAAAACATTACAACAACTGTCTCAAACCAATTTCCAAATTATTACAACAAAATCTCTGCCTTGAATTAAAACATAAAGAAGCATTAAAACAACAGTAAGGTAGCATAAATCCCCAATAAGAGAGTATCCAAAGCCATAGCCCAAGGAAAGAGATTCCAAGAAATACATCTACTCTCTTCAAGTTGGAAATGATCTGAACTAAGCTGAAGTATTCCCTCCTTGCGGACATAGGGGGGTGGGGAACGGAAGAAAAGAAGACGAAAGAAAATGGGTCAGACATGAGTCTGGTAAGTCCAGTGATTATTTAGCATTTAAACAAGAAAAAGGATTATGACATGAATAAACTGAATCTAGGATAGCACCCTAGAAATAAGATAATAAGGCTGAATATCCTATCGCACTTATTAATGTTTCTTTGCACCTGCTTACAAGTGTTTCAACTAGCACCACGTGTTCAAGACAAATGATCCCCTTTTTATCAATCGGCTCCTACTCGTATACGTTTACCACTTATGTCATTCGGCCCCTCTTGATTGTAGATACCTGTGCTGGTCCCACCATGGGGTGTATAAAATCCTATGGTGGCAACCCGACACAATTCAAGATGCACAGAGTATAAATACTGATGCTCAGTGATTGCTTTTTCCACTTCGGAGTACGTGCACGACTGCACACGTGTTCAAGACAAATGATCCCCTTTTTATCGATCGGCTCCTACTCGTATACGTTTACCACTTGTGTCATTCGGCCCCTCTTGAATGTAGATACCTGTGCTGGTCCCACCATGGGGTGTATCAAATCCTATGGTGGCAACCCGACACAATTCAAGATGCACAGAGTATAAATACTGATGCTCAGTGACTGCTTTTTCCACTTCGGAGTACGTGCACGACTGCACTCCGTCGGAACCTACACTAACGCACCACCCACCGTTGTTTTGACCGCTTATAATCAGCCCAGTAACCGTGCCCCACCCTTCCTAGTTCAGGGTACCATGATACAACTACGTGGGTTACTGCTGAAATGGGTCCCCGTTACTAGGGTTTCCTAATCAACATGTTAAAATGGTTAAATGTTCTCAAATTAACCTAACCCCACCCATCAGTTTAGTTAACATGTTGTATTGGTTAAGTGTTGCCTTAATTAACTTAACCCTACCATTCCTGTCTTAGCTTTAATTCATTCATTAAAGCACCAACCACTCACATTAGATATGTATTGTTGCGGTTGCTGGATGTGTCGGTCGGTTCCAGGCAGTCTTACACCGCAACTCAACCTAACCTCGGGTTCTTTTGGGCTTGATGCACTAACCTCTCACATTAGATATATATTGTTACGGTTGCTGGATGTGTCGGGCGGTTCTGGGCAGTCTTACACCATAACTCAATTTAACCTCGGGCTAGGCATATTCGTCTTTTACTTAATTTACATATTTACCTTTCATATTTATATCTAAATTATCCACAATTATTGCCATTCAAGTCATGCCCAATTTTCCCTCTAAATCATATTCATAATTTTTAGGTATATAAATTATACCATTTTTATGCCACTATTCACTCATATATTTATGAGCCAAATTTTGCCAATAATATGAAATTTAAGGTTTTTCCCAACGTTACCCCCGTCATACGTTTGCAAAATTCACATAGAATGTTAGGCTCGTAACTTAGCCTAACTTATATACAAAAGGGGAAAGAAGGGAGCATGTACCATTCATATAACATAATAAGGATCTAACTAAACATGTGTCATATAAATTTGGCATAAAACAATGAACTTGCATTTTTGGATCCAATCAACTTGAGTCTTAAGCATATGAAATTACCCAAATCCAACTAGGCATGTAAATGTAAACTTGCAATTTGGATCCAATAAATATGAATCACAAGCATATAGAATTACACAAGTTCAACTAGGCATGTGAATGTGAACTTTTATTTTGGATCCAATAAACATGAATCTTAAGCATATGGAATTACACAAGTTCAACTAGGCATGTGGATGTGAACTTTTATTTTGGATCCAATAAACATGAATCTTAAGCATATGGAATTACACAAGTTCAACTAGGCATGTGAATGTGAACTTTTATTTTGGATCCAATAAACATGAATCTTAAGCATATGGAATTACACAAGTTCAACTAGGCATGTGAATGTGAACTTTTATTTTGGATCCAATAAACATGAATCTTAAGCATATGGAATTACACAAATCCAACTAGGCATGTAAATGTAAACTTTTATTTTGGATCCAATTTTCATAAATCTAAATGTAGATCTAAACATAATACATGTCTTAGCCTAACAACTTGCATGTAACATAACATGAAAAGTCACCAAATTTACATAATACACGATTTGTTTAACATCAACATAATAACCACAATAATCTCATAAGCATATACAATAGAATCGTTACAAGAATAGACATGAATCAGCATCACCATTATCTAACAACTAGGAATAACTCTAGTTTTCACTTTATTACAAATCATAACTTTTAATCGTTCACATCTAAATAATAACAGGACCTACAAACAAAAGAAAGTCTTGTTTTCTAGAATATGTTTTCTAAAATTGAAAAGCAATCCCTTGACGAAGACCATCAATTCTCTAAGTTAGTTTTGATTCGTAGCTTTTAACTTGCTTTCTAGTTTGAGAAGAAATGGTGGCTAGGCTAGGACGATCATGGACAGCATGGTGGCTCCTTGGAATGAATTTGTGTGATTTAGGGTTGAGGACTAGGGTTGCTTTTATAGAGGTTTAAACTTATGTGAGCCATTAGATCATCCTAGGAGCAATCATAACCATCCAGACTAGATAGAGTTATCCAGAATTGCCACCTATGCCCTAATGACTCAGCACCAGGTCAGAAAAGACACAACAACAAGTCAGAATCGTCATTGTTTTGGATCTAGGCGAGGGGGTAGGTCGACCCCTAGGTCGACCTGTATAGGGGAAGACGACCCCCTGGTCGACCCAGCCCGCTTCTTTGTTTTCGTTTGAATTTTGAATTTAAATCTGAGCTATTTTAATTTATTTAAATTTCTGAAACTTCTGAGGGCCATAACTTCTTCATACGAAGTCCGATTTACGAAAACTTGGCCTCTATTCCAAGCAGAATTTCGAGACGAACGCAATGGTGTAACCCGTTTTCCTTAGTTCTCACTTTAAAAATTAAGTATTCTTTAATTCGTTCTTTTAATAGACATAGAAAATTCAGGGTGTTACATTATTTAATCATCATACAAAATAATATATTCATGTAAAATAAATTATATTCCAAAAATCTGATATTAAATTTTGTAAAATTTACTTGTTATCATAGGAAATCCTAGTCAAACAATTAGATATTTTCTATTTTAAAAATGATTTTTTTAGCCAAAAAGTATTTAATTATTAATAATAAAAATGTTATTTTGACTTGGAAAATTGTAAAAAAATTCTTCTTCTATATAGTAGTATTCCAGATTTTATGAAAATTCAAAATATTTATTACATATGTATTTTATTTAATATTATCTAATTAGCTTATTCATAGCTTATGAATATTAATACAAAAAATTATTTTTACACTTAGAACTGTCATGTATTCAATTTATAATGTAAAATAAATCATTCATTTTGAGATTTATAGTTATATAGATTACCCAAATCATTTTTATGTTTGATTATTATATATATACATAATTATGTTACACTAATACATTTATATACATGTATTTATATTTAAAATAATATTTTAACTTATATGTTATACTTATATATATGTTTTTTAATTTATAATGATATAATATACATGTATAAATATTTAAAACAAAACTTTCAACTTGTATATAACATACACACATACATACATACATATATATACATATACATATACATATATTGATTTAATTTATAATTCTAAAATACTATGGCAATTGTTTTCTCAATAGTGAAAGGTGATTAATATCTCTTCCTCTTTGTTGGTATGATTCCTTACTTTCCTCTTCATTTAGTTTTCCCCTTTGTCTTCCTACCTTGCCTACTTTACCTTGGCATTTCATATGAAGAAGAAAAAAATCTCAACTTAGATCTAGATCTCGTTGTCGAGTCTTTAACGCGTTTAGGCCATCCATTCAACTTCTCCACCCTTCAAGACAACATTCCTTA
Organism: Allium sativum; assembly: GCA_030737875.1. NCBI lineage: Eukaryota > Viridiplantae > Streptophyta > Magnoliopsida > Asparagales > Amaryllidaceae > Allium > Allium sativum. Next base: position 652,066,096 of record CM060915.1, read on the forward strand.
GTCTCTGCTTGCCTCTGGTGCAATCGTCCCTTCTTCTTGTAATGTGGTTCCACTTGATAATTGTTCCACTTGATAACCTGGTGAACCTGAATATTGGCCTTGGAAATGAGTTTTCCTTACCTAAAAACCATCAATCTTCCTTGGTAGATGAATTTGAATCCCTTCGCTTTGTTGCTTTGCTTTCAAATTCTATACTAGGTTTGGGTAAACCTCCATTAATGTCTATGTTAAATTCTAGTGGTAAAACACTTGTTAAAGTGTTTGATATGTTGGTTTGGCTGAAGAAATGTAGTAAGCGAAAAGGATGACGAAGTTATTGATTTTGATTCACCTAGGATGAATAAAATATACTTGGTTGTATAATGGAAATGTAATATTGCAGGTAATGTTCTATAGTCTTTGGTAAGGTAAGTGCAATAGAATTTTTGTTACACAAGGTGATGTTTGTCTTACCTTCATCTCAATCTCGTGTTGCTCTTAAGTGTACATCATTTTTCACTAAACTTATGAGAAATGCAGGATAATTCTCATCATACTCTTATGAATATGTTGAGGTCAATGGAGAGATGGTTCCACTGGTTGATGTGTTGTAAGCTAATGTGGATCGTTAGGCTAACTAACTGGTGGGTCTTTCTTAGATTTAAACCCTCTTTATTGCTTGGTTAAACAATATTATGGCCAAGTTTGGAAACCCATAGGTGGCTTTAGTGTTTATTTCAGTAAGGATATGTTCTTTTCAAATTCTTGAAATTTGATAAAAACACAAGGTGTTCTAGATGTTGCTCTGATACTCATTAATGGGAATCCTTTCATTGTCACTACTTGGTGTCTGTTGGTGGACAAGGAGAAAGATCAAGTTTTGTCCTTCCTCTCTAGGCATACTTCTCCCATATTCCATAATTCTCCAGCTCATCGTCGGCCTTTAATGATTAACCTATATTATTGGTAACGTAATATGATTTAATTCTAACATAGTGACCAACAAGAGATTAGCTAATGCCAAATCTTTGACTAAAATCTCCTCTAATAAGATTTACCTTAAAAGATTAAGGTTATAATTACAAAGGGTCATATAATAGAGGTTTTTGTTAAGTATAGTTGTAAGCTAATATCTTCTCATCTTGTCAAACCTTGTTCCACCTTGCAGATACGTATTCTCTAATAATAGATGTTGTTTCAGTTCCTTATGCTGATAGGATCCCTTTTCCCAAACCCTTGGTCAGGAAATTGGATTTGATGGCTCACCATGTTGTTGTTTCCTTACAGATCTAGGCTATTTATCCTCTTTTGATTCTAGTAATTATAGTTTCCTACAGTCATTGTGTCTCCTATTGTTACTATGGGCATTGTGTTTCCATATATTCTTTGGTGCTTGGATGAATAAGTGTGTGAACAAGGATATGTTTTGGGACATCTTATGGGATAAGAAATTTATTTACATACTTGTATCTGTTGGTTTTGTCCACGACCTTGCTCTTCTTTTCTTAGGGTATGTACATGGTATTGCTTCCTCCTTAGATGATGCTAGTGGTAGTTTCCTCATCTTTAGAAAGGGGTAGCCATGGTTGTTTAGTAGTATATATGTTTTGCTTATCTCCTATGCCGTATATTTCTCACAAGTGGCATGGATGCTATAAAGCTATATATTTTAGCCAATCTATGCACACGTGAATGCATATTTTTCATATATTAATAAAAAGTGGTATGACCTCTTTAATAATCACTAGCCTTACTAACTTTTTTGTAATACTGTAATATTATATATATGATAATTAATAATATTTTCTCATAATATATATACTTGTATATTTATATATACATATAATAAGTATAAATATGCACACATATTTAGACAATATACTATAGATATAGGATGAGCTAACGTGTCTGCTACAATGTAAATTTCAATAATATATATGGGCATGTTATCAGAGCCAGCCCAATACTATTAGGTGCTCTAGGAAAAACCGCAAAAAGTAAAGAGAAAAATACTATGATGGAGAAAACATGTAGCTGCAAAGACTTGAACCTACGTCAGACAACATTACCGCAAGTACCTTAACCATCCACATACCAATAGTTTATCAATTTTATGTCTTACTGCCTATTACATATCAATTTACTTAAGAGCACAAACATTATTTGTTGCCCCCTCCACCACCACCACCGCTGCTTCCCTAAACGTCATCCTCGCTAGCTTATGCCTTGGGTCGAGCCTGCATGTTATACCTTGCATAGAGTATCATGCTACACATGCACAAATATAGACATGTATATGCATGTTACACTTGTACGCATACATATATTAATGTATAAATTCAAGATAAATCAAATAAATATTAATGAAAAGTTAATGGATTTAAATGAAATATATTATATCATTTTAATTAAATTTAGAAATATTCTAAATAAATTAAATTTCATAGACCTAATAAAGATCCAGTAGAGTATTTTTGTTTGAAATAGCTATAGTCTACTAAACTTAGGTTCAAGCTCCTTAGGGAATTATGCGATTGACCTAGGTTTTGTTTTAGGGTTTTCCTTGACATAACTTTAGGTTTTTTCCCTTTCCTTTATACTATTGGATTCAATCTCGAGCGTTCTTTAGCTTGGACATAAGTTCATTATATGGCCATGGGACCATTGAGCAATTTTGTAGTTTTCAAGTATAGAGACGGGGTAGTCGACTGCTTTCTTTTAAATTCTGACCATATATGGATCAGTGTTATGCTTTCACTGAGACAGTTTAAGACAGTGTCCGACACACTTTAACAGCGAATGGATTCGTTCATTACTGCTTTAGTTTAAATACTTCACTCCTACATCCTGCATAAAGAAGTTTCATTTTACTCTCAACGATGGTTCTATATTATAGATTGTATGATAATAGGTAAAATTTGAGATAGTTCCACAATGTAGTGGTTCTCATTGTGCCTGTTGTGATTTGTGACATAAAATCACATATGTTAATAGAGACAAGACGTGGATGTGCTTGGCGATAGTGGAGATGATGCAGGAGCAGAAAGAAGGCAAGAAGGAGCAGTATTGATTTGAGCTTCAGCTCAAACATCTGAGCCATGCCCGTCAGACGTCTGAGTTGTCAGGGTTTGTAACCCGAGAGTTTGGACAGATGTCTAACATATATTGGTCAGACGTCTGAGCAGGTATTTTATTGGATTTTGTCCTGGTCTTTCTATGACTTATTCTACAAGTAATGAAGGGGCAAATTGGGTATTTTCCTAGGCCTTCTATTCTCCTATAAACGCAGCATCTAGGGTTGAATTAAATATGATGGAATTGAGAACAAAATAATTAATCCAAGGGTTAGCCATCGTTCTTCATTGTTCTCCTTCTCCAACAAGCGTTGTAGTCATCTAGATATTCTTTCCCTTTCTTAATAAGGTTATTGATTCTTGTAATTTTGTTTATTATTGGTTTTGATCCATTGAGTGCAAACAAAATTTGTTTATTTTGAATCAATAAAGAGGGTGGTTGGATGGAATATCTCATGTTTGCGCGTGTGATTTCATATCTGTGTTTGTTTCCATAGAAATCATCTTTAAGTAATTGGGTGAAGAAGATCCTGGTCGCTTCTGCAAAGGCGCAATTTCTCTAACAGTTGGTATCAGAGCTAGATCATCGCAAAGCTTAGAGGGATTTTGGATTGGAAAATTTGTTTTTTATTTGAATTTTTTTTTTGGGTTTTTTTTGATGTCGGATATGATGGCGTTTCCGAAGATGACTGTTTTTGATGGAAGAAATTGGGGGATCTGGAAGCCCTAAGATGGAGGATGTGCTTTACCTCAATGATCTTCATGTTCCGATTGATGGAGATGTGGAGAACCCCTCAGATGTGGATGAGGGAACATGGAAGAAGATGGATAAAAAGGCGATTGCCTTGATTCGGCAGTACCTTGATGATTCAGTATTCCATCATGTGGCTAGTTGTGAATTCGCGAAGGATTTGTGGGATAAGTTGGTATCTTTGTATGAGTTGAGGAGTGCTACAAGTAAGGCTTTTCCGGTTCGAAAGCTTGTTCGGCTTAGATTGGCAGAGGAGAGGTCTGTTGCACAGCACCTGAAAAAGTTTCAAGATGTGATCATCAGTTGGCAAATATGAAGGTCAATTTTGATGATGAGTTGCAGGCTCTTTTGCTGAGGAGTTCTCTTTCAGAAAGTTGGGAGACTTTGGATGTTTCATTAAGTAACTCCAAAGCTAGCGAAGCTATCTCTTTGAAAACTACTTAAAGTAGCCTTTTGAATGAGGAAGTAAGGAGAAAAGTGTCAGGTTTGAAATCAGTTCAGGGTGAGGCTATAGTAGTAAGGGACTCGGGGAAAGATACAAGAAGGAAGAAGAAAGGAGCTAATGATAAAGGTGCCATCATTTGTCATTATTGTGGTAAGAAAGTCACAAATGTAAGGATTCTTATGCTTATCAGAGGGACAAGAAGAAGGTTGCAGGTGGTGATGGAAGTGATGAGGCACAAGCAGATCTTGCCGTAGGTTCCATTAGCGATACTTCTTGTGATGTCCTGTTTAGCGAAGTTAATCCTTGGAAGATGGATTCAGGAGTCAGTTTTCACATTTGTAAGGATGTGAAGTGTTTTTCTTCTTATGAGAAAAATGTTGATGCAATTAGAACAACCAATGGAGTAGAGCTACCAGTTTGTGGTATTGGATCTATCCGATTTCGTATGCATGATAGCATGGTGAGGGAAGTCTCTAGAGTAAGACATGTACCCGCAAGTTCGCATAACCTCATTTCTATCGTTCAATTGGATCACCATGGTTGCACTTATGATACTCGAGGTGGAGTTTTGAGAGTGAAGAAGGGTGGTCGTGTTATGATGATAGGTGTCTTGGAGGTGGGAAATCTGTATAGATTGGTTGGTTCTGTGGTCGACTGTGGAAGGTGAGTGACGGTTGAAGAACCTAGTCCACAGTAAGGTAGGGAGGTTAGTTTGGTCACTGCTGATGTATTAAACATGAGTCTTCATGTTGATGATGCTCGAGGGATCCGGGGTGATCAAGGAAGGAGCTTAGATTAAGTGGTAGACGGGTGTCGATGCAAAAAATCCACAAGGTGGAAATCCTTATGGTATTACAAGTACTTTTAGACCATTAGTGTTGCATGGTGCATCTCAGGGGAAGATGCATCTTTTGCGGCAGTGGTTGCATTTGTAATGGTTTAACTGAGAATAGGTGTTGTTGAAAGAGCTAGATGACTTATGTGTTGGGTGTTTGCTTGATGATGTGATTTCATATTAAGGTGGAGTGTTGTGATTTGTGACATAAAATCACATATGTTGATAGAGATAAGACGTGCATGTGCTTAGCGATAGTGGAGATGATGCAGCAGCAGAAAGAAGGCAAGAAGAAGCGCTTTTTGATTCGAGCTTCAGCTCAGATGTCTGAACCATGCCCATCAGACGTCTGAGTTGTCAGGGTTTGTAACCCGAGAGTTTGGACAGACGTCTAACATATATTGGTCAGACATCTGAGCGGGTATTCTACTGGATTTTGTCCTGGTCTTTCTATGACTTATTCTACAAGTAATGAAGGAGAAAACTTTATATTTTCCTAGACCTTCTATTCTCCGATAAAAGCAGCATCTAGGGTTGAATTAAATATGATGGAATTGAGACCAAACTAATTAATCCAAGGGTTAGCCATCGTTATTCATTGTTCTTCCAATAAGTGTTGTAGTCATCTAGATATTCTTTCCCTTTCTCAATAAGGTTATTAATTCTTGTTATTTTGTTTATTGTTAGTTTTGATCCATTGAGTGTAAACAAAATTTTTATTTTGTGAATCAATAAAGAGGGTTGTTGGGTGGAATATCTCATGTTTGCGCATGTGATTTCATATCTGTGTTTGTTTCCATAGAAATCATCTTTAAGTAATTAGGTGAAGAAGATTCTGGTAGCTTCTGCAAAGACGCAATTTTCCTAACAGTGCCAACACGAGCAAGCTGTTTGAAGAGAGTGTTCATGTTCACCTTGCTCTAGACATATAGAAACACACTACATAGATTTAACTGCATAACCCTTCCCCCGCCAATGTACAAGATACTTTTGGCCAGTGAACATTTACATCCATTAAGTTTTACATGTCAACTACACAGGCCTTACTTTCGGCATAAAGATCAGAGTTTAATCTAAACCTTGGTTATATAACGTGTTGTCCAGCAGTAATAAACCGTAGACATTAATCTCGTCTTTCTCCCATCAATGCAGTTCCATCCACTTCAGAGTGCGTCTTACCCACAACAGCTTTAGGTCCTGCTTCAACATCCATGTCATTCAGAAATTTCATAAATAAGAAGATAGGCTAATCAAATATTTCTTTGTTCGATATGCCTCGGTCCAAGTCGCTTGGGCCCAGGATATCATATCACAAGCTACACAAGAATCAGAAGTAGGTCGGCAAGTCTCTCTTGACGTCTATCTAGGTCGGACCCTCATCTGCCTATCCTCTCCATTGCACCTTTGGTTGCTTGATCTGCTAGTGCACCCTGAGGGAATGACCAGTAGTCAACTTGACAATCAAAGCAAGGAATCCATACTACTCGGCCAGTCCCCATCGTCTACTTCTCCTCTTATAACCAGCTGTATCCTAGCAGGTCTACTACTTAATACCTCCCTTGACTCATCTACGAATCCATGAATCTCTATATTGCCTCACGGATGGCTTACAAACCTGGCACGGATGCAAGTCCCATATGCTACCATACAAGCAGTCCTTTGCATCATTTTGAGAAGTGCAGCCAAACCAACCTGGCTCGGCCTATTTCTGTAACTCAACTTTGGTAGTTTCCAACCTCTTTCAATACAGAGAAAAGGCTGGTGTAGCACCCCACCTTATATCCATAGGTACTATTAAGTAATCGGGCACATGACTAGAAATTTCAGGGTAAAAATCAAAATAGTACAGTGTTGAAACAATGTTTTTATTGAGAAGCTAGGTGAATGAGGGGAAAGAGAAGAACCGGGCGCATGACTAGAAATTGCATAGTAAAGGTGAAAATAATACACTATCGAAACAGTGTTTTTTTTACTGAGAAAAGGATGACATTTTTATTGACTTGCATAGATTATTTGATTGGATTTTGTAAATTGTGAGTTTTTTTTATAAACTTTAAACTCTATTATTAGGATGGTAAATGCATAATACAAATCAAATATCAAAAGTTACAAAGTAAGAATCACAACGATAATATATATAATACTAAATATATAATGTATGTAAAATGCACATCACATAAATACATTATGAGATTCATTACAATATAAAATGTTGGTATCGATACTTAATATCGAATATCCTCTGTGCCCTTTACTTGTAAAGTCTCAGAGTAATCTAAGTATTACGTAAATAAAACATGTTTCTAACTATGTTTGAATCATGAATCTATCAATATAAATGGCATAATATACTAGCGTTAACTTGATTTTTAGTTCTATTAAGTCCAACACCCGAACTGTAGTAATCGCAGAATAATCAAGCAACCTTAAACATAGAATATAATAAAGTAAAGAGATGCACGAGCTTTATATTGATTCACCAATTGGACCTACATCCACTTATCATAATCACTTGTTTATACTCTATAATTGCAGATATAATAGAGTTTTGTCTATGAATTTTTAGGAGAAAGGGAATCAATTACGAAACTAGTAGAGTCCCAACATATGATAGCAAAAATAATCCCTCCAAAATGGCCATCTCTGGGCATATTTGTAGGTGCTCATGTATCTGGATCAATAGGAAGTAGTGGCATGAAATTTGAAGTAGTGGAGGTAATAGGAGAGACAAAGTCAAACAGGTGGAAAGGACCTAAGTCGGTCAACCATCACTTTCTTTCTAAGTTCGCCAAGTCCATGTTGACCCAGTGCTTGAGCGCTCCACCAATCCAATGCTTGTAAGTAAAGGAAGAAACGAAGTGGAGAGGACCAAGTCAAAATAGGAGAGGCCGTCCGAAATAGTGCCAATCTGGACCTAGACTGATGCCGATCCAGTTGGGCCAGTTCAGATTATGGGCTATTGCAATTTCTTGATGCTCTACATGTAACAACTCGTATTTTACCTATCGGCCGATCATAAAATAATTATATTTTATTCCCTAGTTGTCGGATCATTCTCATATTTTGATACATTGTTCATGGGGATGTGAGACATATCCATAATTTTTACTACATTCAAGTATGACCATTTTTCCCTTAAGTTTATTGTTTAGGATATATCTATTGATTAAGATCGAATTAGGTACTAAAATCGATCTCATTAGGTTGGGATGGTTGTTTATGATTCCGTAGAGTGGTCACATGAAGGATATGGTCCAGTGGTTTGGGAAGAATCGTTGTTTTTAGTTTCATTTTGTGTTAGCCAGACTGATTAGTAACTAATGGGCTGATCAGCCAAGCCCATTAAACTAATGACCTACAGATATAAATCGAGGGACTTAGGGAGAGAACTAGGGTTACTCTTTTCATTCTAACTTTAGGTTGGGCGACTGTAATTTTCCGGTTCAACCTAAAGCCCTAATTCTCCATCTTCTCCATTCATATTCATAGTAGATTTTCCATCTAGAAGATAGATCATCATCAAGGAAAGTTAGATCACATCAGATTGCATCAAATTCAGATCTAGTCTAGATCCGATCTCATCAGATTTATATTGAATTAGGGATTTGGTGAGTGATAAATATCTCTCACACAAAAGCAGAGGGTTGTATGGATTAGATACTATGTTAATCTCATTCATATATGTTATAATCACCTTAGATCGGATCATATATGTTTAATTCAGAATTAGAAACCCTAAAAAGGTTAATTTGATCATATTAATCGAGAAATTGCTAGGTTAACATGTTTATACATATGTTTAAACCCAAATCATGCTAGATCTCATAATTATGATATGTTTATACTATAATAGTGATTTACTCATGTTTATATGATCGTATATTACCGGGTGGATGTTTTTTTTGATTGTTTTGATTGCATTGCTTGAGTTGCTTGTTAGAATTGGATGTCGCAGATCTTAGGAATGAAGAACATAGAAAACCAAAGGTGCAGATGATCGAATTCAGATGAAACTGGGCAGAGGCGCTCTGGAAGATGATGGAGGCACGAAAAATCTCGTGCAAGAATATGCTAAGTATATGGGTCAGCACCGATCTATGAGGGGCTAGCAAAGACCCATAGCCGAGAGTTGGGTGGTTGTGAATTTTGATGTGGAGCTTCGTGGTGAACGATCGAAGCTACTGGTGAATTTTCGTGTCACTTAGGGTTGGTTTGGATAGGTTGAAGGCTGATTTCTCGAGATATGGATAGGCCGGCGGAAGTTTCTCTTGGAAGGTCGAAACACTAGGAAAATGGACCGAACGGATATGCTCAAGATAAGGACGGACCAAGGCCAATTACTTAGCCAAAATTGGTTAAATAGATGGGTTAGCACCGACCCATGATGGGTTGGCGCCGACCCATAAGGGGAGGCCGGGTGCACTTGATTTTTAGGGTCCCCGATTGTAATGACTTGTGGAGGTTGCTGGTGAAATTTAGGTTGGAATGGACTTCAGATGTTCGATGTGCAACTCAATAATGGATGGTGCTTTGATTGTGAACTCATGTAGAGTGGTCAAAGCCGAGTTGATGTGACACTGGTCGTAATTCAATATACGATCTAGTATGATGATGGATTGATAGGATGAGAGTAAATCATGGATGATAATGGAACAGTTTGAGAAATGGATTGAGTCGTCTAGATGAAAAGCTTGACAGATTTTATGTGTCAAGGAATCTTTAGTAATCGAAGTGTTCTAGTAGACTCAAAGCAGGGGTATCGGTGGGATGTCCGTTAGGATCACGTTCGATAGATCGTGTACCCTAGGCAGTCATGATGGGCCTAGTTGTCTTCATCGAGAAAGGAAAACATACGAGTCACGATGACGTATGGTAGTTGTGTTAGAACCGGGGTTTTTCCATTATCCCTTTCGATCGTTGAAAGCAATTCGATTATCGATGGATTCAAGGCTGTAGTCGATGATAGTTAGGATACTAGTTTCTATGGTTGATTTTATGTTTTCTTCTCTGGGTAGGCTATCGCCATAGGATGTCGAATAGAAACAGAATTGGGGTGTTCCTCTCCTATGTTTTAATGGCATGTAATGAATGGTCTTCACGTGTTAACTTGTTGGTTGTTGGGCGGATTGGATGGTTGATCTGCCTATATTCACATTCTCTTATGTAATTGTTGTAAGTTATTTTATCGCTCACTAAGACTGTTGTCTGACTCAAGGTTTTATGTTTCCCTCTTATTACCTTGGGTTGTTCGTCAATGTTTATTGGTAAGCAGACTGAGTAGCAGGTAGAAGGTTTGGTGTCGTTGATGCTGTGCGGTGACGAGCAGGAGGCTGGTGTACTATTACTATTTATTTAGTATTTTCTTTTCAATTTCTGTTGTATGTTGATGTTATTGAGATTATGAGGGATGTAGTGAGGCATATTGTATTCAGAGATTCATGTATTGAGATGTATTGTACTTGAGATTCTATGGTTTTATGAAAATTTGATTTTCTGTTCAGCTATGCTTCACTACTATATCCTGTTGTATATCTTATTATTATATATTATCCATACACTGTGAGTTATATGACAGGTTCATTTCGAGTTATTCTACCCTACTGATCGTCCGGTATCTACCTGGCACAACGCACCTTTTCCTTAGTTCGGTACAGGAGGTACGAGCCAACTATTACATTTGGTATTAGAGCTTTGGTTAATCGATTTTACCCAAAATTCACGAACGTAAACACGTATGGGAGATGTATTTGTAATTTTATTTAGATGATTACTATATTATATGCGTATATAGTATAGTAGGTTAGTAAGCACTTAAACACTGTTGTGGCCTTTCTCTGATATGGACTAATCATTGTTGTTTCGGAGTGAGAATGAGTAGTCGAACTTCGAGAAATGCTGCTAGGAATGAGCTAGCTATTGGAGGGGTAGGCGAAGGTAGCCAGTCAAGAGCTGCAACTGTTGTACCCGATTATCCTGCTACGTTCCAGGTCACGATGGCGGCGACCATGAGGAGGATACCCACCCCCAGAAGTGGAAGTAGAGCATTGTGTTCCTGTGCAGGCACCTAGGGTCGATTTTGCAACGTAGGGAAACGATTGTTCTTCTTCAGATGAAGTGGATGACTTGAAGAGAAGTATAGCTTTGGAGCAACTACAGTGTCGATCGAGAATAATAGCTCATTGCTACTTTGGATAAGGCTTCTGGATATGAGAACGAGTCTACTATGGAAATTGCTACTAGCGCCAACGCTACAACCGAACCTTGGCCCCGACAGAGTGGTGAAAGTAAGAAAAATCGTATGGGTGAAACGACGCAGAATCAACAAACGAGGAATGGGAAAAGGAAGCGACAACAACAAGGGAGTAATGGAAGGAAGAATCCTGAAAGGTGGGAGATATGTTTTAACTACCATGAGAAGGGTCATTATGCAAGTGGTTGTAAGAATCCAAAAATGGAGGGATGTTTTAGTTGTGGTAAGCTTGGGCATAAGAAGAAGGATTGTCCCAAAATTCATAAGGATAAGCAATTGGTGAAAGAAAATGTTTTGGCAGCTATTCCGATTTATTATAATATTCTAACAGGGAACTAGGCAAAGAGTGTTGTCGTTTTAGGTATTCCTTTTAGCAAGAGTGTTTCATTTCAAGTTTTATTTGATAACCCCTCATTTGTAATGAGCTTGTTTGCAAGTTAGGATTAGAACCTGAGATTGTTGATATACCATTAGTCGTGTCTAATCCAATAGGGGGATCGTTCAGGCTTTGTATGCTTTTTCGTGCTCTAGTTTTATCGAGTCATGGCTGCTTTTCTGTGTGTGATTGTTTTGTTTTGAATTTCGCCGGGTTTGGGATTATTTTAGGTATAGACTAGCGTAAGAAGTATGCGGCTACTGTGGATTGCAAGAGGCTTGAGGTGACAATAGGGAATGTGGAAGGCCAGACGATAGCGATACGTTGTTTACCAAAGGATGAAGTTCTCATTAGCTTTTTATATCCGCTGGGATGGGTTGTCAACTGTGCCAATCGTACGAGAATTTTCTGATGTGTTTGATGAAGCCAGAGGGTTGCCGCCACATCGAGAGATCGAGCGTAACACCCCGGAATTTTAACAACACTAAAGATGATGAATTAAAGAATAATTAGTGTGAAATACACTATTAACAATGAATTAAGGAAACTTAATTTTATATTCAGAACTAAGTAAAACGGACTGCGCCATTGCGTCCATCTCGAAATTTTGGTCAAAATGATACCTCATTTACGTAAATCGGACACCGTATGAAGAAGTTATTAAGGTTTGAAGTTTGTATACACACAAAAAGAATATATATATACATATATAATAAGTTCAGAAATTCAAAATTGTGTCCAGAAATTTGAAATTCGGTTCAAAATTCAAAATTTGGGAAGGCGGCAAATTTCCCACTCAGGTGGGTCTACCCACTCAAAGGGGAGTCGACCCATAGGTCGACCTACCCAAAGGGAGGTCGACCCATAGGTCGACTCACTCAAAGGGAGGTCGACCCACCCCTGATAGATCTGGGCGAAATACTTCGTTTTGTATCTGGACACCTTTCTGAGCAAGATTCATTGAACCCTAGGCTATATAAAGGACCCTAAACCTAGGTTTTATTCATCTAAAAATAATGCTGACAGCGAAGCTCTGCTGCAAGGAAAATTAAAATGACCTTTCTCCTTCTGAATCATTTCAAACAAGATTATACATATTCGAAGATTGCTACAACAAATTCAGCGATGGCTACAACAACTTATTCAACATGTTCTACGCAGTAATTTGGATCCATTTCCTTAGATTTATTCACTGTGAGTTCATGTTATTTTTAGATCTAAATATTTAAATAGTAATCTTGATATGTATGTAAAATATTGGATCTTGAATCGGTGCCTAATCATTTCTATCATGACATAACTATCAGACTTGCTTTTATATGTTCATACCGCCGCCATGTTAAATCTTGTCATAATATGCCTAGTCAGTTTATGCCTATTTCTATTAGTTTATTATTGATTCGTTATTATGCTTGTTCTCGATTTTCTTTTTCTCCCTCTTTTTCCTTTTTATTTCTATATAGCCAGGCTACCTTCAAGCCTAGGACTAACACTGAAAAATGCGAACTTATGAAATTGGGAATAATGGGGAAGACATAATTTGGGGCATAATCGATATTGGAAAATATAGATCTAAATTTGGGCATAAATTTGGAAATATACGAAAATGGGTTTGGGGGCTTATGTCTTGTTGGATAATATGAATTTAGGCATACGTTGGAAAATATAATTTGAGCATAAATTGGGACATGTGTAAGTACTGATTTGGGACATAAATTGGGACGTAAGTGAATATGAATTTTAGACATACATACGGAAAATATGCGAATACGAATATGGACTAGGGACATAAATTGGAAAATATGTAGATTTGGGTTTGTGCATAACATATATATATATATATATGCATATGTCCTGACTTATAACTTGGGAAAAAGAGCATATGGTGCATAATTAAAAGGTAAATAAAAAAGGGGTGTAAAAGTCTATGATTTGAAAAGTGAACTGGGCATATAATTAAACATGGGGAAAAAGAGAAAAATCACTTATAATTACATAGGTAGATTTGGATAAAAATGGAATGTCTAGTAATTACAATTAGGAATTGTAATTGCACTTATGACACGAGGTCAGGTTGCATTAGTGGTGGAAGTCTGCCCGGACCCGACCGGCAAATCCAGCAGCCACTAATGTTGAACCTAATGTGAAAAGTCTAAGTGTGCAAATATGAATCAGGCTAAGACACAAGGTTAGACCCAACTGTGGAATAAGACTTCCCGGACCCGACCGGCATATCCAGCATCCGCACGTTGTAGGCCTAATGTGGGAGGTCTAGCCCATTATAACCATAATTGGACATGGTATTGAATTGGACTACTTAACCAAATTTAATCCATAAGAATTGTATGATTATGAACTTGAGTTAGGGTTAAGTAAAATTGGATGGCTAGTGGGTGGGTTAAGTGAAATAGAGGGGGTGGGTAATATTTACATATAGGCCCACGAACTTAACCCAATAAGGTTATGTAATTAAAGACACCAAGTGGTATACATAACCGGTGGAAAATATAATAAGGTTATGTAATTAAAGACACCATGTAGGGTAAGCATAACTTGTAGAAATGACAGAATTTGATATGCATAATAATCTGCTAAGTAAGCAATGGTAAGTTATAGTAACGGTGTAAATTGAGTTTATGATTAAATGAGAAAGAATGAGGAAAACTTGTAAAATAAATAAGTTATATTTAATCATAAATGGTAGGTGACATGTTAATTAGGAAACATGTGAATTGAGATATACTTAATAATGTATTAAGGAGAACATGTTATTATAATGATGTAACCAAGCAAGAATATAAAATAGATTGTGGATTACAGACCTTGAGCCACAATCTAGAGAATAACATGTTTTGGGCTTATTAATAAACTTAAATGGATTAAGTTATATGATTGAAATTAATAAGCAAGAGAAACTTGGTAAATTGGAATAAGAATTCAATAAGAATGGGAATAACCAAGTTGAATAGGAACCGAGTGAGGTAAGACAAGCGCGTAAAAGAATGTTTAGACATAGGGCCTAAAAACATATTAAAGAAAGGCGCTTGGACTAGTCCGTACGTTTGAGGGTGAATAACCCAACTGGGTAGATCATCGAGGTATTATAAGACACGAGGGGAGCACACATTCATCTGATTGTTATGTTGGCTCCAAAGGACTGAAAGGAGAAGCACGCGGCTTCTTGAAGTATGTAAGGTGATCCTAGTAGTCCTCTATGTGGTGACAGATGTCTTAGGCTGTACTCACAGAGGTTGGGTCTACGTGTAACTACTAGGTGGGTGGGCCTTGACTGCAGATGTAACTATGCAGTCAGAATGATGTGACGAGGTGACACCAGGGTGATTCGACGGTTGCCTCACGAGGAGGTAGAGAGGGTCACGACCAACAAGGATGCAGACATCGGATATCCGTCATCGAAAGCCAGCAGGATACGAAAAGACTAGAGCTAAACCCAAGATATCATTTCACCTTTCACTATCGAGGTACGGGGTTGAGGGTAGACATCACATGGATGTTTAGATTGGTTGTATTAGGGGTGGTCTCTTAGCTCTTGTAGTCTTTACTAGTTGAGGGAGGGGCCGAGGTGGGGCCATAACCACCATGGAAATCAGACCTGAGGAATATCTATGTTTGAAGGCACTTAAAGGCGGCCTGTACAGGTATGGAAAAGCTCCCAGCCGAGCTCCGTGTTTCTTGTTTAGCCCTGGCACGGAACTCAGTGCACATTTGAGGACGTGCGATTGAGGCATCGATCTATAATTACAGTACATACGTGGGACAATCCAGATACATACATATCTGCTCTGGATGGTGTATCGTAGACTAGAGGGCATTATTTCGATATGGAATCTGATTTGATCGATGGTGGCAGTCCGTACGCTTACGTAGCATAGTAATGACAGATATATGCGGATTGTAAACACTGTTATATAGAGATCCGTACGTCACTCCGGCGTAGGGTGAGGGACTGCGTTCATTTCGGTGGAGACTATGCGAGTGGGTTATCATGGGGTGTATCTCAATATTGAGAGATAGCTACATATATTGTATTAAGTTCCACGGGAAAATAAATGGGTACGATGCGCGTATAAGTCTTGAGTGCTATTAACCCAAGTAACCTAATAATCAAGAAAATGTAATGGAATGGTATTAGTAGGGATCATTCTACTTCTGATATACTAGTATCTGCGCGGCGTAGAGAAATGTATTTAAGAAGCACAATATATCATGTTCATCTTACCTTGCTCAGTTCACACTTATTATTGTTATCTTGTTCTTCCAGGTTTATAGACCTGCAATGATACTTTTATTTATTTATATTTAAAAGTAACTAGACTCGCCAGACTTTATGTCTGACCCTTTTTGTTTCCTCTTCTCTCTCTTCCGTGCCCCCCCCCCCAGATTCTCAGGGTGGAAGTGCTTAGAGTTGATTTGGAATCTTTCAGCTTAGCTTGGATTTTGGATATAGATGTATCGTTTTGACTTCTGGTCAACTCTCTTATGGCTTCACAGGGAAATACAGTTTTATGTTTTTGTACTCTGATGTTTTTGGCAAGACGGTTTATTAATATAATTAGTTACTTTTGATGTAAACTCAGTATTTGGGACCATGATGTTTTGATTTAAATAAAGTTTTTAATTCTACTGCTATTTTACATGTCTGTCTTGTGTTATTATGTTCTTATTTACCTATAACGCTTCACGGAACTTAGTGCATTCCCTTAGTGAGTGACATTAACGGACGTAGGGTGTTACATCGAGTTCCGGATTGATTTAGTGGATGGAGCCAGACCTATTGTTATGCCTCTTAGGTGGATGGCGCCTAAGGAACAACGAGAGTTAAAGGTGCAATAAAAGACCTTCTGAGTAAGGGATTCATTCGGAGAAGCGTATTCGAATAGGGTGCATCAGTTGTGTTTGCAACTAAGGCTGAAGTATCACTGTAATTATGCGTAGATTATCGTGAGCTGAATAAGGTGACCAAGAAGAACAAGTATCCATTACCGAAAATCAATGACTTATTTGATCAACTTCACGAAGCCAAGGTGTTTTCCCAAATGGATTTGGCAACGGTATTTCATTAGTTGAGAGTGGCTAGGGATAGTGTGCCGAAGACTATATTTAGAACACCATCCGAATTTTATGAGTGGTTAGAGATGTCATTTGGATTAACTATCGCGCCAGAAGATTTTGTGCATCTTATGAATCATGCCTTCAGAGATCAGTTGAATAAGTTCGTACTTGTGTGCGTGGATGATATATTGGTTTATTCCAGGACCGAGGAGGAATATAAGACATACTTGAGAATTGTTTTGGAAATTTTACGGAAACATCAACAAAGGGCTAAGTTTTCGAAATGTCACTTCTGGAAGGAGGAAGTGAGATTTTTGGGTCATGTCGTGTTGGGACAAGGAATAGCGGTGGATCCCGCTAAGGTAGCAACAATTTAGGATTGGGATCGACCTAAGAATGCGATGGATATGAGATGTTTCCTGGGTTTAGAAGGATACTGTCGATGATTTATCAAGGATTTCTCTAAGATAGCTGCACTATTAACCTGATTGACGAAGAAAAATTAGGTCTTTACGTAGGAAGCAAATCGTGATCAAGTCTTTGGAATCCAGAAAGAGAGATTGACAAGTGCTCCTATTTTGACTATCCCGAGTGGAAATGAGGAGATGATAACATAAACTGATGCATGTGGCACCGGACTTGGAGCAGTGCTAATGCAAAAGGATAGAGTTTTGGTTTATGCTAGTCGACAACTAAAGCCATACGAAAGGAATTACCCGACTCATGATTTGGAGTCAGTGGCGATAGTATTTGTTCTGAAGATTTGGAGGCATTATTTGTTGGGAGTAAGATTTGAGTTGTTTACAGATCATAAGTAGTTGAAGTATCTTTTCTCCAAAAGGATTTGATTCTTCGGCAACAGCGATGGTTGGAGTTTTTGGCATCATATAATTTTGGAAAAACTAATACTCCAGAAAAAAAGAACACGGTAGCCGATGCGTTAAGCAGAAGATATGCAAATTTGGGAGCCATGTTTTCGGAATGGAAACATCTCGAGTATTTGGCCAGATTTGACTTTAGACCTCGTTATGAGTTAGAGTCCGAGATGTTAGCAAGCTTGTCGATTAAGCCGACTCTCATCAAGAAGATTAGCGAAATCCAAAAACGGGGTGATAAGATTTCGAAATCATTTGAGGGTTAAAGATGAGAGTGGAACCCGATGGATTTAAGGATTATGAAGTCGATCAAGATGATTGGCTTCGCAAGAATGGACGTATGGCCATTCCTGATTTAAATGGATTAAGGAATGAAGTTTTAAGGGAGTGTCATCACACTAGATTAGCGATTCATCCTAGTGGTAATAAGATGTATTGAAATATGAAAAGAGTTTACTACTGGGAAGGTATGAAAAGGGATGTCGGGAAATTCATCTCAAAATGCATGAATTGCCAGCTGGTTAAAGCCGAGCAGACGAAACCAAGCAGACTATTACAACCATGGGAATTTCCTACATGGAAATGGGATTAAGTGTTGATGGATTTTATTGATGGATCACCTAGGACAAGTACAGGGAATGATAGTATTTGGGTTGTCATGGATCGTTTGACCAAAAGTGCAAGGTTTATTCCTATCAAAGCAACTAAGACGACATTGAAGTTGGCTGAGCTATATCTTAAGTGGATAGTTCGATTCCATGGAATTCCGAAGAGTATTGTTAGTGATTGAGATCCGTTATTCACTAGTGGATTCTGGAAGAGTTTGCAAGAGACGTTGGGAACCGAGCTATGCAGTGGTCAGACCGAGAGGATTAATCGAGTATTGGAAGATCTTCTTAGAGCTTCTGTATTGGATTTTGGAGGATCGTGGGAAGACCATCTCCATTCAGTCGAGTTTGCTTATAATAATAATTACTAGTCGAGTATTGGGATGACACCATATGAGGCATTATACGATAGGCAGTGTAATTATCCATCTTGTTGGTTAGAGACTGGAGAGAAGTTAGTACTTGGGCCTGAAATGATAAGAGAGACATCAGATAATATTGAAGTCATTCGATAATGAATGAAACCAGCTGAAGCGACCCGAACTTCCCGGTCGGCCTAAACCGAACAAGAAGGCGGATTACTTTGAGGACAAGACGAATCAGAAACAAAACAGAAGAACATTTCATTTCTTATTACAACAATTTACATCAGAGTACAAGATTATAACAGAGTTTACATAAATATTATACATTCAATAAATATCAGAGATTTAAATTACATGTGAATACATAGTAGCGGAAAATAATACAAAACATAACTGAAAGAGATACATAGATATAGAGCTTTCCGAATATCATTCCAGCTGTAAACCAGGATCCTGTGAATATAATATCTGCAAAACCCAACTACTAGTTGCCCGTGTGGAAAATAGGGGCACCCAGAGTTTAGGTTAAAACAATAAACTCCTGGTCAGTCATGTGACTGGTGTGAGAACTAAAACAGTTATTAATCTTTATTTTAAAGTTAGGTAAGTCAAGGGACCACGCCATATAACACGGAACGGGTTTCCTCCCATGAATACCAGTGCATAAACAGTTATAAACAATGCAATGCTTTTTGAAAAATGAAGCTATTATGAGACCCAGGTCTCATCACACAAGGCAACGCAAGCCGGAGGATAGGGTTTTCCCTTATAATAGCCAAATATGCTTGGTACGTATAAAACAAATCATTTGATACTACTATAAGTGTGTAGTGTACAAAACAACTTCAAATATAAATGTATCAATCCTAGGCGGCATGGGTACCATCTATCATGTCGCCAATACTAGGCTCTACAATCAAAACCGAAATGTCAAGTATTGGAAATTGGATTTCCATCATGAGTCAAGGCCAGGGATGGTTCCTCACCGATTCGAGACACTCTAGCAAATATCTCAGGATTAGGATGCTGGCAAACCCATGGATCTTCAGGGCCGGTCCACACATAGCGGATTGGTTATACCTGAACACACGTTTCCCGGTCCTATCAAACCTATCCATAGGCTCCGTAGAGACCGATATATCCGAGGTGCCTCGCATTCCAACAACCACACATGTTAAAATAATATAAATGTCAAGGCTTGTAAAACACTGACACCAATCATAGCTAGAAAGAAACGTCGTGCACTCCCTGCAGTCACGATCCCGTTTTTAACTCATACCGAGGTATGAGGCTCGCGTATTAACGCTATACACAAAGCTATGCCACACAGGTCGTGCTTTGATCATCAACCACAAGACTCTGCTTTTCAACAGAAGCCTTGATCATTTGCAACTCAGCATGCCACATAGGCAACTCACGCCATGCGACCGATGTCTATCGATATATAACCTCTGAGCTCGTACGTCTCAGAAAAGGGCGTTAAGCAAGAGAATAAATTCTCCACCGCCAAACAGATATATATTTAATAGAGATCAATCAACACAGAATAAAATCCAATGTCAGACACACAGTCCATTTACAAGTTCTTTCTGGGTCTGAATGAAACCGAAGGCACCTTATTCCTCGTCCCATATGTCCAACACAGGAGAGAGGCCCTCGCACATCCGTCGATCTCCAAGTACGTCTGGACGATCACCACTTATTACCTTGTCTTTGTTGTACTGCCCAATCAAGATATTAGAAATTATCCAAACAATGTGAAGACCTCCGGTCTTCAACCACCGTCTTCATCGTCGACTTATCGTCGAATCGGTTATTCAGAATGGGTATAAACCCGACCTTTCCGAATAACCCGCGTATATAATAAACAAGTGTTACGCAAACACAACGTATGCCTCATTCCAATTCAGAATATTCTTTTATTCAAATATTCACATCATTAGGGAATAGGTTCCCATTAATTTTATCAAAGATAAATTCTTTTAAATTTATTCTTTAATCTTCCTCTTGATATCAAACCATATTAAGGTTTTTCCAAACTAGTCGGGATTAGCGAATCACACCGAAGTAATCATTTATTTTATCTCCCAATCCCAACCTATTCATCCCATGGAGAAAAACTGGTAATACTCCATATCTAACACCACGGTGTTATCGGTAAATATTAATTACCATTTCACGTTCAAATCTAATTAAAGATTTAACTATCACTAGGAGCAAAACTGGTGATACTCCATTATATTTCCCAAATTTGATAATTTAAATTATCAATTCACGTATCAATCTAATTAAAGATTCATTTAAACTTCACATAGTTTTAATCTTCCTAAAAATCAATATTAATAATTATTCAACTTCTAGGAAAATAATTCCTGTCTTTAACTGGGTTAAAGAACCAATGTCATTTAAAACACAGTTCACGATAAACCCAAAATCACATTCCATCAGTCTTTAACCGTAAATTAGTTAGAAAACAATTAACCCCGAAGGCCGAAACCAACATCAGATCAATACCCAGGAAACCATTCAACTTAGCTAATCTCCAATTAGTTTCTAATTTTCTTAACTCCATTGGGTTTAGGAACAGTATTATTAAAGATACCATTCACGACAAACCCAAAATCCCGTTTGATATTAAATACAAGGCTCTGAATAGAAAATATATCGGCTTATATTCAATATCAAATTCTGAAACCAACAAATATCGTATTGGAATAACGATATATACATATCTTCCAAATTCCTCCACAATGTCCGTATAATCACAGAATCCAATATCGAAATATCCCGAAGATTATTTCAATTCAAATCCATTCCAATTCATATATTGGAAAGTCTGGTTATTTTAAAACCATTTCAAATCCAATTTATTTATTTAAAAATAATGGATTTAAAATCTAGTTCATAACTAGTTCATTTCGATAAAATATATTCTTATCTTTTCAAATATGGAATTTTTCATCCTAATTCTTTCCAAATCATTTATTATGATTTTATACAAATTATTGATATTTTTAATAATTTTATCAAGGCCCGTACAGTCGATTTCCATAAACGGTCATCGAACTGCACTTACGGCGACCTTTTCCAAATTTGGTTTGGACAAAATTCCAAATCCAACCGTTAGATTTTTAATTTCTTGAATTTGTTAGAAAGCTCTTTTCGATACGAACCCAACGGTTCCAGTTTTAGGAGAATCCGATGGTCGGATCTCCCGTAATGTCCATTCGAAGTCAATGGTCGAAATTCGCGAACTGCCGCGGCGCGGTGCGTTCTATTCAGGACATTAAATATATATAATATATATATTATGTATATTTCGTCGATTTTCTTTATGAAACGTATTTTATTAGTCGTTTTAAATTCGTTTTCAAAACTATTTCAACAACATATTCAATTTCAAATCAAAATTGAATATTCCACATCATCGATATATATATATATATATATATGATAATATTTTCAAATATTATATTTTGAAATCATTTCCTTTTCGATATTCATTATAAAAATGAATAAAATTGATATAAATATCGTTCGCGTCAAAATGGCGCATATCTAATCAACACGGCTTTTATATATTTAAATATATTTGTGTCCATCCCAAATCGGACATAAAAATCATATTTTGATCCATTTACTGAATATTATTTTAAAATATTCATTATTTTATTTTATTCAACACATGAATATTGTCTTCAACACATGAATAATTTATATGGTTTATATTCAATAAAAATGCTATTTTTATTGTTTAAATATTTTTATTCAACACATGAACATCTTATTTTATTCAACACATGAATATTTAATTTTATTCAACACATGAATATTTAATCCTTTTCTGAATAATATTTTAAAATATTATTCATTTCCAAATTGGAATGAGGCCCAATCAATTACCATATAATGTTATTTATATGGATTCTATACAACACATGTATATAATAGCAATGACAAACAATCATACATCATCCAAAGTGCATCACACAACTGCATAAGCATTAAATATAAATAATTAACGCTTGCACAATCTGTCAACCAATAGATTGACATACGACTAAACAATTGGGATTAGTGTACGTTAAATATCATCCCAATACCCGTATGGGGTTTCAATCAACAAACACAGATTTTATTTGTGCAGTTGGGCGATGTGTAAAATATATCGTCCTAATCCATATCAGTCAAATGTGTGTACAAATACAAATCGTCCGATTTATAAATGAATATTTATTTTCATTCTTATACACGTTAAAAATTATATTTTAAACGATAAAATATTTATTTCAACACATTAACCTTTCATTTTCCATTCCACATCACAATCAATTTTCACAATACATTACATTCAAATAAGTCGTCCATGGTCTGTGGACGATGGGTGTCGGGTGCTGCTAAGCACCGTCTGCATCCTATTATATATTTTAACTAGAAATAAAATTAAAGTGAATAGTTCTCACCCATAAGCTCAACCAAACACCGCGACTCTTCTTTTGTAGAAAAATCTTCGCCGTGTTTCCAACGAGATTTGTTTCACGCGGTATATGTTAAAAGTCATGTTTTTAACATTGCTATAAATATAATTAAAAATCACATTTTTATCATATCGTTCCATATATAAAAATCATATTTTTATTTCAACGCTAGATATATAATAAAAATCAAATTTTTATTTCGCTACATATATAAAAATCATATTTTTATATTCTCTATTATATAAAAATTCTATTTTTAATCCACTACTCATATAAAAATCAAATCTTTATATACGCTACTTCATGATAAAAATAAAGTTCATATTTTTATTTCACTTCATATAAAATAAAGTTCATATTTTTATTATGCTATTCATATGCAAATCATATTTTTAAATCAATATCGTTCATATGAAAATCACATCTTCATGTATATAAAATTGTATTTTTATATTGCTACTTCCTATTTTCATCTTCATAAAAATATTTTCAACATATGATAAAAACCCTATTTTTACCTTCCTAAAGATCAAATCTTTTCTGCTATAAAGATCTAACCTTTTCTTATTTAAAAATTATAACTTTCCTTATAAAAAAAGTAGATCTTTTACACAATTAAAAACCATATTTTTATAAACAAAACAAAAAAACAAAATCAAAGGAGCAATAAAAATAAAAAGAACTTACAGCGCAAAGTGGAAGAGGGGGTTCGCTGTTGGCCAGGGGGGGAGGCACGCGCCAATGCTAGGGGTGGTGGTGGCATAGCCTGCCATGGCCTATGGCGGCGCGGTTAACGAGGCACGGGGCTAGGGTTTCTTGCAGAAGAGGGCGGGGCTGTAGAGGAGGAGAAGGAGATGCGGAGGGAGGGGGAGAAGGTGTTGTGTTAGGGGGAGGCACGTCGGGCCCTCCGGCGGTGCAGGCGGAGGTTAGGTGAAGGGAGGGCCGCCCTCTTTCAAAATTTGGGGATCAATTTTCTAATTATGGGAAAACGATAACGGGGGTTAGGTTTTGACAGGAAGGATTTATTATTTTATTTTTATTTTTATATATAATTTAATTGTTAATCGATCCTATCTTCAAATCAAACCCAACGACTATCGCCCCTAGCTAAATACCCTCATTCCGAACACAATGGGATATGTATCGTAAGCCATTTCGCTGTTTCGATTAGTTTTCCTTTAAATTAAAATATAAATCATTATATTTTTAATTCAAACGTACATTAATTTACCGGGGCCACATACGGATTCTCAAATTCCCAAAAAATTATTACTAGCTTCGTATTGACGATACAGTCCTAACAAAACTAATTTCATCAAATTTGAAGACCGTTTGGAAAAATGGCCATTTTTTGGTCGATCCAAATTGACTGAAACTGTCAAAACACGTTTTCTTTTGCCACACTCACATATTGATTCCAAAAATTATGAAAATTGGAATCGAACAATAACTTGACATCCCGGATCCAGCAAAAGTGGTTCCATCGAAAACGGAGGTCGTTTGCAAAATTTCCATTTTTAAGGGCTATATTTTCCGTAGCGACTATTCTGAATTTTCAACTCGGCATAACTTTTTATTTTCGCTACGAAATTTTAATTTTTTGGATTCGTTGGAAAGATGTTCTCAAATAGATTCTAATATTTTTGGTTTTGCTAAGATCCGGTATATTATGAATCCTGCACATTCATTTGAAATTTGAAATTGAATTTTCAAACTACCGCGCCATTTCCAATTCCTTTTATAATTAAAATAAATATTTATATTCTAACGTCGATTCAAATAAATATATACGTTCTAATTCTATTCAAAATAAATTTTTTGTCGCTACTATATAAAATAAATCATTTTAAATATCCAAAATTCATTAAAATTGCCAAAATAAAAATTTTTAATTGGTTCTGATTTTCTGGGTTGTTACAATCTCCCCCACTTAAAATCTTTTCATCCCCGAAAAGGAACGGAGCTGAAAGTTGTTTTACTAATCAACTCAACTTTCTTTATTTTTATTATGGGTTAAGTTCTTCAACTTTTCAGTTTCTAAGAATTTTCCAATTCTTCAAAAATTTGGCTAACACCCTAAATTTTCGATTTTTCTTACCATAACCTCCTTTGTACGGGAGCACCGGAAAAATTCCCAAACCGCCACACATGCCATCTCATCTCAAAAAAGCTAAGCGGTTAGCCAATCGGCTCATAAAATCTTCCAAACCCAATAAATTAGTAAACATGTACCTATTTGTCGGGCATACAATTTTATTCCACTTCTCTAGCCTCCTTGATGTGACCTGTTCAATGTACGTACATGTATATGCATGTAATCTCAAACAATTTTCAATTCAGTTCAAAATTTGATACAATTTGGTTATATGTACCATTCTTTCACATAATGGTTTTATTAGATAACAAATAATCATACAACACAATCATCAATCAATTAGTGAATTAACGTTTCAAGTTCATAATTTTAATACATATTCAAAAATCATGTTTTTGATGCCAAATCACAACAATAACCCTATCTAGTTTTGGTTCTCACACCAGTCAATGGAAATATATAGATATCCCACTTTCGAAACTCGAACACAAATTCTGATGATGGTATACTTCATCATCAGGATCATGTCCGGGCGACTAGAGTGTGATTCTATATCTATCTAGTATATCTCAGGCTTCGAATACACGTTTGCAAGGTGTATATGCAAAATCTTTATATATTGGATTGTCCAAATTCAATTTAAAATAAATATTCAAATACGTATAAAATAGTTTAAATTTTCAAAAAAATATTTGTTTTCATTTTAATTTTAAAAATAATACTCTTCACACTTGTTCCGGGATACTACTGATCCCATCTTTAACGAGTCATTCTCATTGGATATAACTAATCCAATTTCTGATGAATTCTTTCGTTCGGTTCTAATATGTCTTGTTCTCGAGCTCTGCAAACCAAAGCTCTGATACCAAATGAAGCGACCCGAACTTCTCGGCCGGCCTAAACCGAACAAGAAGGCGGATTACTTTGAGGACAAGACGAATCAGAACACAAATAGAAGAACATTTCATTGCTTATTACAACAATTTACATCAAAGTATAAGAATATAACAGAGTTTACATAAATATTATACATTCGATAAATATCATAGATTTAAATTACATGTAAATGCATAGTAGCGGAAAATAATACAAAACACAACTGAAAGAGATACACGGATGCAGAGCTTTCCGAATATCATTCCAGCTGTAAACTGGGATCCTGTGAATATAATATCTACAAAACCCAACTACTAGCTGCCCGTGTGAAAAATAGGGGCACCCAGAGTTTAGGTTAAAACAATAAACTCCGGGTCAGTCATGTGACTGGTGTGAGAACTAAAACAGCTATTATCTGTATTTTAAATTTAGGTAAATCAAGGGACCACGCCGTATAACATGGAACGGGTTTCCTCCCACGAATACCAGTGCATAAACAATTATAAACAACGCAATGCTTTTTGAAAAATGAAGCTATTATAAGATCTAGGTCCCATCACACAATGCAAGGCAAGCCAGAGGATAGGGTTTTCCCTTATAATAGCCAAACATGCTTGGTACGTATAAAACAAATCATTTGATACTATTATAAGTGCATAGTGTACAAAACAACTTCAAATATAAATGTATCAATCCTAGGCGATATGGGTACCATCTATCATGTCGCCAATACTAGGCTATACGATCAAAACCGAAATGTCACTTATTGGGAATTGGATTTCCGTCATGAGTCGAGGTCAGGGATGGCTCCTCACCGATTCGAGACACTCTAGCAATTGTCTTAGGATTCGAATGCTAGTAAACCCTTGGATCTTCTGGGCCGGTCCACACATAGCGGATTGGTTATACCTGAACCCACGTTTCCCGGTCCTATCAGACCTATCCATTGGCCTCGTAGAGACCGATATATCCGAGGCCCTTGCATTCCAACAACCACACAGGTAAAAATAATATAAATGTCAGGGCTTGTAAAACGCTAACACCACCCATAGCTAGAAAGAAACGTCGTGCACTCACTGCAATCACGATCCCGTTTTTGACTCATACCGAGGTGTGAGCCTCACGAATTAACGCTATACACAAAGCTATGCCACATAGGTCATGCTTTGATCATCAACCACAAGACTCTGCTTTTCAACAAAAGCCTTGATCATTTGATCTCAGCATGATACACAGGCAATTCACGCCATGTGACTGATGTCTATCAATATATAACCTCCGAGCTCGTACGTCTCAGAGAAGGGCGTTAAGCAAGAGAATAAATTCTCCGCCGCCAAACAGATATATATATTTAATAGAGATCAATCAACACAGAATAAAATCCAATGTTAGACACACAGTCCATTTACAAGTTCGTTCTTGGTCTGAATGAAACCGGAGGCACCTTATTCCTCGTCCCATATGTCCAATACAGGAGAGAGGCCCTCGCATATCCGTTGATCTCTAAGTACGTTTGGACGATCACCACTTATTACCTTGTCTTGGGCGTACTGCCCAATCAATATAACAGTAATCATCCAAACGATGTGAAGACCTCCGGTTACCGCCGTCTTCATCGTCGAATCAGTTATTCAGATTGGGTATAAACCCAGCCTTTCCGAATAACCCGCGTATATAATAAACAAGTGTTACGCAAACACAACGTACGCCTCATTCCAATTCAGAATATTCTTTTATTCAAATATTCACATCATTAGGGAATAAGTTCCCATTAATTTTATCAAAGATAAATTCTTTTAAATTTATTCTTTAATCTTCCTTTGGATATCAAACCATATTAAGGTTTTTCCAAACTAGTCGGGATTAGCGAATTACACCGAAGTAATCATTTATTTTATTTCCCAATCCCAACCTATTCATCCCATGGAGAAAAACTGGTAATACTCCATATCTAACACCATGGTGTTATCGGTAAATATTAATTACCATTTCACGTTCAAATCTGACTAAAGATTTAACTATCGCTAGGAGAAAAACTGGCGATACTCCATTCTCGATCATTTCCTAAATTTGATAATTTAAATTATCAATTGACGTATCAATCTAATTAAAGATTCATTAAAACTCCACTTAGTTTTAATCTTCCCAAAAATCATTATTAATGATTATTCAACTTCTTGGAAAATAATTCCTGTCTTTAACTGGGTTAAAGAACCATTGTCATTTAAAACACAGTTCACGATAAACCCAAAATCACATTCCATCAGTCTCTAACCGTAAATTAGTAAGAAAACAATTCCCTAATTATTAACCCCAAAGGCCGAAACCAACATCAGATCAATACCCAGGAAACCATTCAACTTAGCTAATCTCCAATTAGTTTCTAATTTTCTTAACTCCATTGGGTTTAAGAATAATATTATTAAAGATACCATTCATCAAAAACCCAAAATCCCATTTGATATTAAATACAAGGCTCTGATATATTTCCCAAATTTGATAATTTAAATTATCAATTAACGTATCAATCTAATTAAAGATTCATTAAAACTTCACTTAGTTTTAATCTTCCTAAAAATCAATATTAATGATTATTCAACTTCTAGGAAAATAATTCCTGTCTTTAACTGGGTTAAAGAACCAATGTCATTTAAAACACAGTTCACGATAAACCCAAAATCACATTCCATCAGTCTTTAACCGTAAATTAGTAAGAAAACAATTAACCCCGAATGTCGAAACCAACATCAGATCAATACCCAGGAAACCATTCAACTTAGCTAATCTCCAATTAGTTTCTAATTTCCTTAACTCCATTGGGTTTAGGAACAGTATTATTAAAGATACCATTCACGACAAACCCAAAATCCCGTTTGATATTAAATACAAGGCTCTGAATAGAAAATATATTGGCTTATATTCAATATCAAATTCTGAAACCAACAAATATCATATTAGAATAACGATATATACATATCTTCCAAATTCCTCCGCAATGTCCGTATAATCACGGAATCCAATATCGAAATATCCCAAAGATAATTTCGATTCAAATCCATTCCAATTCATATATTGGAAACTCTGGTTATTTTAAAACCATTTCAAATCCAGTTTATTTAAAAGTAATGGATTTCAAATCTAGCTCATAACTAGTTCATTTCGATAAAATATATTTTTATCTTTTCGAATATGGAATTTTTCATCCCAATTCTTTCCAAATCATTTATTATGATTTTATAAAAATTATTGATATTTTTAATAATTTTATCAACGCCCGTACAGTCGATTTCCATAAACGGTCATCGAACTGCACTTATGACGACCTTTTCCAAATTTGATTTGGACATAATTCCAAATCCAAACGTTAGATTTCTAATTTCTTGTATTCGTTAGAAAGCTCTTTTCGATACGAACCCAATGGTTATGGTTTTAGGAGAATCCGACGGTCGGATCTCTCGTAATGTCCATTCGAAGTCAATGGTCGAAATTCGCGAACTGCCACGGCGCGACGCGTTCTATTCAGGCCATTAAATATATATAATATATATTACATATATTTCGTCGATTTCCTTTTTGAAACATATTTTATAAATCGTTTTAATTTTTTTTCAAAACGATTTCAACTTCATATTCAATTTCAAATCAAAATTGAATATTCCACATCATCGATATATATAAATGATAATATTTTCAAATATTATATTTTGAAATCATTTCCTTTTCGATATTCATTATAAAAATGAATAAAATCGATATAAATATCGTTCACGTCAAAATGGCACATATCTAGTCAACACGGCAATTATATATTTAAATATATTCGTGTCCATCTCAAATCGGAGATAAAAATCATATTTTGATCCATTTACTGAATATTATTTTAAAATATTCGCTATTTTATTTTATTCAACACATGAATATTTTCTTCAACACATGAATAATTTATATGGTTTATATTCAATAAAAATGATATTTTTATAGTTTAAATATTTTTATTCGAAACATGAGCATCTTATTTTACTCAACACATGAATATTTAATTTTATTCAAAACATGAATATTTGATCCTTTTATGAATATTATTTTAAAATATTCTTTATTTTCCAAATTGGAATGAGGCCCAATCAATTACCATATAATGTTGTTGTAGAACTTGTGTCGAGGACATACATAACAATAATTGAATTCCTTGGTTTGTTCAAATCACCTGACTTGGCTTCCACACTTCAATTTGGTGCTTCCTCCACTTCGTTTATGCATAATAATTTTGTTTTAATACTTCACTTTACTTTTTTTGATTTATAGGCAATGTTCTTAGTATATAAGCAAATGCCAGAACGTCTACAGAGCAGGTAAGTTACTCAATTTAATTTTGTATTCATCTTTATAACAAAAACAACGTAGAAAACTGTTATTTACATCAAATACAATTTGTATATGAATGTTGGATATAATGCTATCTAAAGAAGAAAAATGAAACAAATAGCAGCCATCATTAACACTCAGGTTTTGTGCATAAACAATGATACGTGGATCAATCATTTTCACCAGCTCATCCACTCATTTATGGAAAAGTAGAAATTATAGGAAAATATTACTATATTAATTTTTAAATGTAATAAAATAAACAAAAGAAACTATACTTTTTTGTATGAAATAAACCAATCCCCCATGAAAGCTCGGAAATATTATACAACAAATAGGACGTCTCATGTCTTGGTAGGGACCATGGGTCTTAATATGTTGCATGATATTTCCATAATGATGTTTTATGAAGGGGTAAGCTCTTAAAATTTTCACCTGCACGTATGAAACAATTGTGAGCTTCCTAGTGATTGCATTATTTTGTTGTAGGTATGCTGTTGTATATGATATATTTTGCATGCGTCTTTGGTTCGTGTTACAGCTAGAAAAACTAAATTATAAAACTTCCATATGAAAGTATGTCTTGGGACATTTTTGAGTCCCTTGATAATATTTTTTTGTTCACTTCTGAATCAGTTGCGTCCCTATAATCTTTTTGAGGAAATTATGATCACTACCCATAATTTTCACTCAGAGAATCAGCATAAAACCCATTTAATGTGATATTTAAAATTCCTTTTCAAACGCTTCACTATAATTATTTTTTTGAAGCCTTTGCGAAAGGAAGTCATAGGATAGGTGGTATTGCAATTAAGCGCCTTTTACATAAAAGTGAAAGCTAGTTTCAGTTAAAGAACCTATCACTACTTTCTGTTACAAATTTCGAATCTATTTCCCTTTTCTCTCAACTTTAATATTATTAGGATTTAGGAATGGAAAAGTTTGATCGTATACCCTCATCAACTTTTCCACTATTTGCCGTGTCCTTTATTTTCTTTTTAATAGTTTGGATCAGTTTCCCATTCATATAACACTTATGTTATCATAAAAGTTTAATCATTCGTCCCCGAAGTTCTAATTTTCCCAGCACAGCATTGAGGCATATATTGGTTGATTTTCCTTACATAAAATCTTAATAAATCCTATAAATTCATGAACACTTATTTTGACATGCCCCGCTCTCTATTTAGTTTTTTTAATACATTGAGTTATTGTTGATTTTAGATAACTTAAATAATTGCCTGCAAAATTCATATGAGTTTGAGTGCAAGCATGAATGCTCCTGCACAAAGTTGATGTAAAAATTAAATACTGAATATGGTCATAAAGCATAGATGTTATCGAATGTAAGTGAATTTATTTCCTTGTACATTCATGCTAAGATATTAAAAAAAGCATATATATATATTTAACTGTTGATATAACATGTGTTGCCGAGCAAACATTAGCATCAGGGATTGTCTATTTGGGTTGAAGGTACAGGGAAATATCATTCATTGATAAAAATTTCTCACTAGTAGTGCAACGAAAGCTCCTTATGACACAACAGAAATGGTAAAGAAGAGAGTCGAAGCAAAAGTAATGTATGTTATGTAAAAATTAATATTGTAATATTATAGAAGTGAAGTTGAAATGTACTGTAATATTATTTTGGCTACTGCTGTTGAACTTTGGAATGCACGATAATATAATATTTGTTGCTGCAAACTATTAGAACTTTAAAGTTTTTAATGATATATATTATTGAACTTCAAAAGTTTGTTGTAAAGTTTGGTCTTTATGTTGAATTCATTGGAAATATTCACTTTATTTATATTTCATTTGTGGTATTATGTCAACTCTGCAAAGCTTTGTATTGAATTGAAGGCGTAGAAGGAAGAAAAGCAGCAATTTTTTTTTTAAAAAAATTATGTCAAATAGCAACGGCTATAAGCCGTTGCTAAAGTAATAATAGCAATGGACAGTAGCCGTTGCAATGACAATATTTGCAACGGCTTCCAGCCGTTGCTAAATTTTTGCAACTCAATATTTCGCAACGGCTTGAAGCCGTTGCGAAATTAATTTGCAACGGCTTTAAGCCGTTGCAAAACTGTGTTTGTGGTGTAGTGACATGTATATAATAGCAATGACAAACAATCATCCATCATCCAAAGTGCATCACATAACTGCATAAGTATTAAACATAAATAATTAAAGCTTACATAATCTGTCAACTAATCGATTGACATACAACTAAACAATTGGGATTAGTGTACGTCAAATATCATCCCAATACCCGTGTGGGCTTTCAATCAACAAACACAGATTTTATTTGTGCAGTTGGGCGATGTGTAAAATATATCAACCCAATCCATATCAGTCAAATGTGCGTACAAATAAAATCGTCTGATTTGTAAATGAATATTTATTTTCATTCTTATACACGTTAAAAATTATATTTTTAAGGATAAAATATTTATTTCAACACATTAACATTTCATTTTCCATTCCACATCACAATCAATTTTCACAATACATTACAATCAAACAAGTCGTACATGGTCTGTTGACGACGGGTGTATGGTGTTGCTATGTAATAACCCGGAAATCTGGGCCAGTTTAAAATTTTTATTTTGGCAATTTTAGCGAATTTTGAATATTTAAAATGAATTATTTTAAATAATATCGACAAGAAATTTATTTTGAATGGAATTCAAACGTATATATTATATACGTCGTCATTAGAATATAAATAATTATATATAATTATAAATAGAATTGAAAATGGCGCGGTAGTTCGATAATTCGATTTCAAACTTCAATTGAACGAACCGGGTGCAAAACAATCCGGATTTTAGTGAAACCAAAAACAATAGGATCTAATTGATAATATCTTTCCAACGAATCCGAAAAATCAAAATTTCATAGCGGGAATCAAAAGATATGTCCAGTTGAAAATTCTGAATAGTCGCTATGGAATTCAAGCCCTTAAAAATGGGAATTTTGCAAACAACCTCCGTTTCCGACGAAACTAGTTTTGTTGGATCCGGAATGTCAAATTATTGCTAGATTCCAATTTTCATAATTTTTGAAATCAATATGTGGGCGTGGCACACTTAAACGCGTTTGACCAGTTTCAGTTGATTTTAATCGACTGGAAAATGACCATTTTTCAAACGGTCTCAAAATTCGATGAAATTAGTTTTGTTAGGACCGTATCGTCAATACGAAGCTAGAAATGATTTTTCTGTAATTTGTAGAGTCCGTATGTGGCCCCAGTAAATTAAAATGTGCGTTCCAATTGAAAATATAAAGAGTTATATTTTAATTTGAATCAAAACTGATCGAAACATTCGAATCAGCTTGCGAAACATATCCCATTGTGTTCGGAATGGGGGTAATTAGCTAGGGACGACAGTCGGCGGGTTTGATTTCGAGTTCAAATGTAAAGCCAACTTTAAGGTGAATAAAATTAAAGGAAAATAATAAAATATAAATTAATTTTCGTTAAGCCCTTACCCTCCTTCTTACCTTTTCCCGTCGTGCTTCAGACCTTAATAAAAAAAAGGGGAAATCGAAAAGGGGAAACCGCACCCCCTCCCATCGCTGCAGCGCCGCCACCGGGCCATCGAAGGCCGTCGCTCCTCCCTCCACTTCCTCCTCCACTCCATCGCTCCCTCCCCTTCTTCTCCGTCCTCCTGTGTAGTCGCTGGCCCCTTCAAACCCTAAATCAACCGAAGCCGCCTCCCACAGCCACCGCCGGCCAACCCAGACTCCTCCGCCGAACCCTCCAACCGCCACGATGAACCCAGCGCTCACTGACCCCCTCCCCATTCGCTGTAAGTTTAGATTTTTATTTTATTTTAATGTATTTGTTTCATTTCAGTTTTCACGTCATAATCTTTAAATATAACTTGATTTTTCAGTTTATAATTAATACAGAATTTTTATATTGGAAAAGATAGAATTTTTATATGTGAAGAGATAGGATTTTTATATTTGAAAAGTCCGAATTTTTATATATAGAAGAAAGGTTGGATTTTTAAAGAGAATTTAGATTTTTATTGATATAAAGTTACGTTTTTTAATCATATAAAAATTCGATTTTTAGTTAGGAAAAAAAATCCGATTTTTATATGCATAAATTAGAAACAAAAATACGATCTTTACTATGAAGTTAGTGATACAAAAATGAGATTTCATATATGAAGTAGCGATAAAAATACGATTTATATATATATGAAGTAGCGAATAAAAACGTAATTTTTATCTATATAGTAGCGGTATAAAAATTCGATTTTTATATATTGAATAGAAAAATAAAAATGTGATTTTTATATATTGAATAGCGAAGTAAAAATATGATTTTTATATATGTAGTGGCTACGGGCAACGAAGTTGACAAAGATGCGATAACGATGAAGATTTCCTGCATTAGAAGTGCCGTGGAGTTAGGATAGCTATCGGTGAGAACTTCTCACTCAAAATTCTTTTTCTAGTTATATATATATATATATACTAGGATGCAGACGGTGTTTAGTAGCACCCGACACCCGTCATCCACAGACCATGGATGGCTTGTTTGTTAAATTGTTTGGTTGTGTAGTTGGTTAGATTAATTGGTTTGAATTGAATTGTTTGGTGAAATGAAATTGATTTGATTGATGTGTGAATGGCGTGGGCCTTCACTAGACCGGGGATAGGGCTAGGCCTCGTCCCGTTCCTAGTACCGTGCCGTTATGCCGCCGAAATTTTCTAAAATAAGTTAGAAAAATAAAAATATCACTTTATCTAAAGGATGAACTGAATAGAAATTCATATGTTAAAATAAAATGTTTTATCGTTAAAAATATAATTTTTAACGTGAAGTGAATAAAATAAAATATTCATTTACAAACCGGACGGTTTGTTTATGTACACCTATTTGAAGGACATTGATTGGGTCGATAAATTTTACACATCGCCCAACTGCACAAATAAAAATCTGTGTTTGATTGCTTGAAACCCCACACGGGTATTGGGATGATGTTTGACGTACACTAATCCCAATAATTAGTTGTATGTCGATCGATTGATTGACAGGCTGCTATAAGCGTTGAATATTTAGATTCGATGCTTATACAGTGTAGAATGCACTTTGGATGATGGTTGATTATTCATCGTTGTTATTGTATACATGTGTTGTAGAAAATCCATATAATCAACATTATATGGTAATTGATTGGGCCTCATTCCAGTTTCGAAATAGAAATATTTGAATTAGAAATATTTTAAATAGAATATTTGAAAATCGAAATATATGAAGCCGCGTTGATAGATTGACGTCATTTTGACGTGAGCGATATATATATCGATTTTATTCATTTTATAATGAATATCGAAAGTGATTTCAAAATCTAATACTTTGAAAAGAATTGAAATTCGAATTATATTTAAAGTGAATTGAAATTCGAATTAAACTGAATTGATTTGAAATTTGAAATACACTGAAATGATTTGAAATTCGAATAGGAACGAATTCGAATTGAATTAGAATAGAAATGAATTCGAATTGAAATTTAATATAAATGGATTCGAATTGAAATTGAATTGAATAGAAAACGAACTGAAAGTGAATTCAAAATCGATTTGAATTGAAGTCAATTTGAAATGAATTTAAAACGAATTTGTATTGGAATATTCAATTTTGATTTGAAATTGAACATGAAGTTGAAACCGTTTTGAAAATGAATTTAAAATGATTTATAAAGCACGTTTTAAAAGGAAATCGACGAATTATATATAATATATTATATATATAATAAAATGGCCTGAATAGAACGCGCCGCGCCGCGGCAGTTCGCGAATTTCGACCATTGACTTCGAATGGACATTGTGGGAGATCCGACTGTCGGATTCTCCTAAAACCGGAACCGTTGGGTTCGTATCGAAAAGAGCTTTCTAACGATTATTAGAAATTAGAAATCTAATGGTTGGATTTGGAATTGTGTCCAAATCAAATTTGAAAAAGGTCGCTGTAAGTGCAGTTCGATGGCCGTTGATGGAAATCGACTGTACGGGCCTTGATAAAATTATTAAAAATAGTAATAATTTGTGTAAAATCATAAGAAATGATTTGGTAAGAATTGGGATGAAAAACTCCATATTTGAAAAGATAAAAATAGATTTTTATCGAAATGAACTAGTTTTGAACTAGAATTATAATTCTATTTATTTTTTTTAAAATAAATAAACTGGATTAGAAATGGTTTTGAAAATAGCCAGAATTTCCAATAATTATATTGGAATGGATTTGAATCGAAATTGTCTTTGGATTATTTCGATGTTGGATTTCGTGATGATATAGATATTGTTATGGAAATTTGAAAGATATAGATATATATATCGTTATTTCCAATGCGATATCTGTTAGTCGTAGAATTTGAAATTGAATATAAGCCGATATATTTTCTATTCAGAGCCTTGTATATAATATCAAATGTGATTTGGGTTTGTCGTGAATGGTGTCTTCACTAACACTGTTCTTGAACCCAGTTGTGAAAAGATTAAATCTTTTTATTTAGATTTAATGAAGTGTACCAATTAAATAATATTTAATTGGAATTGAATTGATATTGATTTTTGGGTTTATCGTGGACAGTGTTTTAAATAGCACTCGTTCTTTAACCCGATAATTAATGGAATGTGATTTTGGGTTTATCGTGAACCGTGTTTTAAATGACACTGATTCTTTAACCCTGTTAACGATTAAAACTAAGTGGAGTTTTAATGAATCTTTAATTAGATTGAAATAATCGAGAATGGAGTATCACCAGTTTTACTCCAGGCGATAGTTAAATCTTTAATTAGATTTGAACATGAAATGGTAATTGAATTTACCGATAACACCGTGGTGTTAGATATGAAGTATTACCAATTTTACTTCATGGGATGAATAGGTTGGGATTGGGAAATTAAAACAAATGATTACTTCGGTAAGGTTCGTTAATCCCAACTAGTTGAATCAAAATTCAAAAGAAGATTAAAGAATAAATTCAAGGAATTTATCTTTGATAAAATTAATGAGAACCTTTCCCTATGAATGTGAAATTTAGAAACTAACTGTCGGTTAGCGAAGCAGAATGGTTTTCTGGATATTGATCTGATGTTGGTTTCGGCCTTCGGGGTTAATATTTGGGGAATTATTCTCTTGATTAATTTATGGTTAGTGACTGATAAATTGGAATGAGGCGTATGTTGTGTTTGTGTAACACTTATTTAAAATATACGCGAGTTATTCGGAAAGACCGGGTTTATCCCATTCTGAATAACTGATACGACGATAAGTCGAAGATGAAGACGGTGGTCGAAGACCAGAAGTCTTCACGTCGTTTGGGTGATTACTGATGATCTTGATTGGGCTGTACACCCAAGAAGATGGAAACAGTTGGTGATCGTCCAGACGTACTTGGAGATCGATGGATATGCGGGGTACTAGGTGCCTCCGTTTTCGTTCAGACCCAGAACGAACTTGTAAATGGATTGTGTGTCTGACATTGGATTTTAGTCCATGTGATTGATCTCTATTAAATATATATCTGTTTGGCGGCGGAGAATTTATTCTCTTGCTTAACGCCCTTCTCTGAGACGTACGAGCTCAGGGGTTATATATTGATGGATATCAAACGCATGGAGTGAATTGCTTGTGTGGCATGCCTAAGTGGCAATTGATCGAGGCTTCTGTTGAAAAGAAAAGTCTTGTGGTGATGATCAGAGCACGGCCTTTGTGGCGTAGCTTTGTGTAACGTTTACTTCGCGAGTTTAGCACCCCGGTTGTGAACCAAAAACGGGAGAGGACCTCAGGGAGGGCATGCGTTTCTTTCTAGCTAGGGTGGTGTCAGTGACCTACCAGCCCTGACATTTATATACTTTTCACCTGTGTGGTTGTTGCTGTTGCGAGGCGCCTCGGTTTGATCGGACGATCCGGGTTCGATGGAGTCATTCGTTGGCTCATTTACGCCCCAAAGGGCGGGGAAACGTATTGTTCAGGCACTATAATCCACATCGGTGGACCGGCCCTGTCGCTCCATGGGGCAGTTGCGGCTGTTCCTGAGGCTCGGGCTAGAGAGTCTCGAATCGGTAGAGGACGATCCCTGGCCTCGGTTCATAGATGGAAATCCAATTTCCAAATACGTGACTTTGCGATTTTGATTGTATAACCTATATATGGCGACATAGTGGTATGGGGAATTCATGCCGCCTATGATTGATATTTATGATTTGAAGTTGTTTTATACACTATGCACTTATAATAGTATCAAATGATTGTTTTAAACGTATCAAGCATTCTTGGCTATTATAAGGTAAAAACCCTATCCCCCGGCTTGCGTTGCATTGTGTGATAGGACCTGGGTCTTATAATAGCTTCGTTTATCTTTTTTTAGCATTGCGCTGTTGTTTTATGCACTGGTGTTCTTGGGAGGAAATCCGTTCCGTGTTATACGGCGTGGTCCCTTGATTTACCGAACTTTAAAATAAAGATTAATAACTGTTTTAGTTCTCACACCAGTCCCATGACTGACCGGGAGTTTATTGTTTTAACCTAAACTCAGGGTGCCCTTATTTTGACACGGGCAGCTAGTAGTTTTGGTTTTGCAGATTTATATTCACAGGATCCTGGTTTACAGCTGGAACGATACCCGGAAAGCTTTGTATCCGTATTTCTCTTCTAGTTGTGTATTGTATTATTTTCCGCTGCTATGTATTTAAATATAATTTAAATCTTTGATATTTCTGTGTAATATTTATTCATTTATACTCTGTATATTCTTGTAATCTGATGCATTGTTGTAATATACAAATGAAATGTTCTTTTATATGCGTTTTGTTTTGTCGTGTTCTCGAAACGATCAGGCGTTTCGAGCGGTCTGGGTCGGTTTAGCGACTGATTCGGACCGAGCGAAATTCCATTTCGTCACATTTGGTATCTGAGCTTTGGTTTACAAAGCTCAGAGAACAAGGCACATTAGAACCATACGAAAGAATTCATCAGATATTGGATTAGTAATATCCAATGGGATGACTCGTTAGAGATGGGATCAGTAGTATCCTAGAACGAGTGTGACGAGTATATTTTTAAAGTGAAAACAAATTTTGTTTTGAAAATCTAAATCAATTATTCGTATTTGATTATTTATTTGTATTGATTTGGACGGTCCAGTATATAAAGATTTTGCATATGCGCCTTGCAAACGTATATTCGAAGTTTTAATATACTGGATAGATATAGAACCACACTCTAGTCACCCAGGGATGATCCTGATGATGGTGCATCATCATCAGCATTTATATTCGAGTGTCGAAGGTGTGATTACTATATATTTCCATTAGACTGGTGTGAGAACCAAAACTAATATAGCTAGAACACTTTGTTGTGAATTGGCATCAAAAACATGATTTTCTGTATATGTATCAAAATTTATGAATTTGAAACTCTAATCCACTAATTGATTGATGTTTGTGTTGTTTGTTTATTTGTTTGATAATTTTGAACCATTTAGCCTAATTGAATCAAATATTGAACTATATTGAAAATTGGTCGCATTTGTTTGCATATACATATACTTACATTGAACAGGTCATAGCAAGGAGGCTAGAGCAGAGAATAAAATTTGTTTGCCCGACAAATAGGTACATGTTTACTATAATTTACTGTTTTGTTTGGGTGATCATGATTTTGTGAGCCTATTGGCTAGCCGCTTGGCTTTTTCTTTTTCTTTTTGAGATCAGAAGGCCTGTATGGCAATTTCGGGATTTTCCCGTGGCTCCCGGTGCAGGGGAGGTTATGGCGAAATTTTTCGAAAATTTAGGGTGTTAGCCAAATTTTTGAAGAATTTGAAAATTCTCAGAAATTGAAAAGTTAGAGAATGGAAGCCAGATCGAACGTGGAGTTGATTAATCAAACCACTTCCGACTTTGTTCCTTTTCAGGGATGAAAAGTTTTAAGTGGGGGAGATTGTAATAACCCGGAAATCTGGGCCAGTTTAAAAATTTTATTTTGGCAATTTTAGCGAATTTTGAATATTTAAAATGAATTATTTTAAATAATATCGACGAGAAATTTATTTTGAATGGAATTCAAACGTATATATTATATACGTCGTCGTTAGAATATAAATAATTATATATAATTATAAATAGAATTGAAAATGGCGCGGTAGTTCGATAATTCGATTTCAAACTTCAATTGAACGAACCGGGTGCAAAACAATCCGGATTTTAGTGAAACCAAAAACAATAGGATCTAATTGATAATATCTTTCCAACGAATCCGAAAAATCAAAATTTCATAGCGGGAATCAAAAGATATGTCCAGTTGAAAATTCTGAATAGTCGCTATGGAATTCAGGCCCTTAAAAATGGGAATTTTGCAAACGACCTCCGTTTCCGACGAAACCGGTTTTGTTGGATCCGGAATGTCAAATTATTGCTAGATTCAAATTTTCATAATTTTTGAAATCAATATGTGGGCGTGGCACACTTAAACGCGTTTGACCAGTTTCAGTTGATTTTAATCGACTGGAAAATGGCCATTTTTCAAACGGTCTCAAAATTCGATGAAATTAGTTTTGTTAGGACCGTATCGTCAATACGAAGCTAGAAATAATTTTTCTGTAATTTGTAGAGTCCGTATGTGGCCCCGGTAAATTAAAATGTGCGTTCCAATTGAAAATATAAAGAGTTATATTTTAATTTGAATCAAAACTGATCGAAACAGTCGAATCAGCTTGCGAAACATATCCCATTGTGTTCGGAATGGGGGTAATTAGCTAGGGACGACAGTCGGCGGGTTTGATTTCGAGTTCAAATGTAAAGCCAACTTTAAGGTAAATAAAATTAAAGGAAAATAATAAAATATAAATTAATTTTCATTAAGCCCTTACCCTCCTTCTTACCTTTTCCTGTCGTGCTTCAGACCTTAATAAAAAAAGGGGGAAATCGAAAAGGGGAAACCGCACCCCCTCCCATCGCTGTACCGCCGCCACCGTGCCATCGAAGGCCGTCGCTCCTCCCTCCACTTCCTCCTCCACTCCATCGCTCCCTCCCCTTCTTCTCCGTCCTCATGTGTAGTCGTTGGCACCTTCAAACCCTAAATCGACCGAAGCCGCCTCCCACAGCCACGTCCAGCCAACCCAGACTCCTCCGCCGAACCCTCCAGCCGCCACGATGAACCCAGCGCCCACTAACCCCCTCCCCATTCGCTGTAAGTTTAGATTTTTATTTTATTTTAATGTATTTGTTTCATTTCAGTTTTCACGTCATAATCTTTAAATATAACTTGATTTTTCATATTATAATTAATACAGAATTTTTATATTGGAAAAGATAGAATTTTTATATGTGAAGAGATAGGATTTTTATATTCGAAAAGTCTGAATTTTTATATATAGAAGAAAGGTTGGATTTTTAAAGAGAATTTAGATTTTTATTGATATAAAGTTACGTTTTTTAATCATACAAAAACTCGATTTTTAGTTAGGAAAAAAAATCCGATTTTTATATACATAAATTAGAAACAAAAATACGATCTTTACTATGAAGTTAGTGATACAAAAATGAGATTTTCATATATGAAGTAGCGATAAAAATACGATTTATATATATATGAAGTAGCGAATAAAAACGTAATTTTTATCTATATAGTAGCGGTATAAAAATTCGACTTTTATATATTGAATAGCAAAATAAAAATGTGATTTTTATATATTGAATAGCGAAGTAAAAATATGATTTTTATATATGTAGTGGCTACGGGCAACGAAGTTGACAAAGATGCGATAACGATGAAGATTTCCTGCATTAGAAGTGCCGTGGAGTTAGGATAGCTATCGGTGAGAACTTCTCACTCAAAATTCTTTTTCTAGTTATATATATATATATACTAGGATGCAGACAGTGTTTAGTAGCACCCGACACCCGTCATCCACAGACCATGGATGGCTTGTTTGTTAAATTGTTTGGTTGTGTAGTTGGTTAGATTAATTGGTTTGAATTGAATTGTTTGGTGAAATGAAATTGATTTGATTGATGTGTGAATGGCGTGGGCCTTCACTAGACCGGGGATAGGGCTAGGCCTCGTCCCGTTCCTAGTATCGTGCCGTTATGCCGCCGAAATTTTCTAAAATAAGTTAGAAAAATAAAAATATCACTTTATTTAAAGGATGAACTAAATAGAAATTCATATGTTAAAATAAAATGTTTTATCGTTAAAAATATAATTTTTAATGTGAAGTGAATAAAATAAAATATTCATTTACAAACCGGACGGTTTGTTTATGTACACCTATTTGAAGGACATTGATTGGGTCGATAAATTTTACACATCGCCCAACTGAACAAATAAAAATCTGTGTTTGATTGCTTGAAACCCCACACGGGTATTGGGATGATATTTGACGTACACTAATCCCAATAATTAGTTGTATGTCGATCGATTGATTGACAGGCTACTATAAGCGTTGAATATTTAGATTCGATGCTTATACAGTGTAGAATGCACTTTGGATGATGGTTGATTATTCATCGTTGTTATTGTATACATGTGTTGTAGAAAATCCATATAATCAACATTATATGGTAATTGATTGGGCCTCATTCCAGTTTCGAAATAGAAATATTTGAATTAGAAATATTTGAAATAGAATATTTGAAAATCGAAATATATGAAGCCGCGTTGATAGATTGACGCCATTTTGACGTGAACGATATTTATATCGATTTTATTCATTTTATAATGAATATCGAAAGTGATTTCAAAATCTAATAATTTGAAAAGAATTGAAATTCGAATTATATTTAAAGTGAATTGAAATTCGAATTAAACTGAATTGATTTAAAATTTGAAATACACTGAAATGATTTGAAATTCGAATAGGAACGAATTCGAATTGAATTAGAATAGAAATGAATTCGAATTGAAATTTAATATAAATGGATTCGAATTGAAATTGAATTGAATAGAAAACGAACTGAAAGTGAATTCAAAATCGATTTGAATTGAAGTCAATTTGAAATGAATTTAAAACGAATTTGTATTGGAATATTCAATTTTGATTTGAAATTGAACATGAAGTTGAAACCGTTTTGAAAATGAATTTAAAACGATTTATAAAGCACGTTGTAAAAGGAAATC
The DNA here is from genome assembly GCA_030737875.1 of Allium sativum. NCBI lineage: Eukaryota > Viridiplantae > Streptophyta > Magnoliopsida > Asparagales > Amaryllidaceae > Allium > Allium sativum. The sequence continues at coordinate 652,109,691 of CM060915.1, forward strand.
GACGAAGTATATATTATATATATTATATATATAATAAAATGGCCTGAATAGAACGCGCCGCACCGCGGCAGTTCGCGAATTTCGACCATTGACTTCGAATGGACATTGCGGGAGATCTGACCGTCGGATTCTCCTAAAACTGGAACCGTTGGGTTCGTATCGAAAAGAGCTTTCTAACGATTATTAGAAATTAGAAATCTAACGGTTGGATTTGGAATTATGTCCAAATCAAATTTGAAAAAGGTCGCTGTAAGTGCAGTTCGATGGCCGTTGATGGAAATCGACTGTACGAGCCTTGATAAAATTATTAAAAATAGTAATAATTTGTGTAAAATCATAAGAAATGATTTGGGAAGAATTGGGATGAAAAACTCCATATTTGAAAAGATAAAAATAGATTTTTATCGAAATGAACTAGTTTTGAACTAGAATTATAATTCTATTTAGTTTTTTTTAAAATAAATAAACTGGATTAGAAATGGTTTTGAAAATAACCAGAATTTCCAATAATTATATTGGAATGGATTTGAATCGAAATTATCTTTGGATTATTTCGATGTTGGATTTCGTGATGATACAGATATTGTTATGGAAATTTGAAAGATATAGATATATATATCGTTATTTCCAATGCGATATCTGTTAGTCGTAGAATTTGATATTGAATATAAGCCGATATATTTTCTATTCAGAGCCTTGTATATAATATCAAATGTGATTTGGGTTTGTCGTGAATGGTGTCTTCACTAACACTGTTCTTGAACCCAGTTGAGAAAAGATTAAATCTTTTTATTTAGATTTAATGAAGTGTACCAATTAAATAATATTTAATTGGAATCGAATTGATATTGAATTTTGGGTTTATCGTGGACAGTGTTTTAAACAACACTCGTTCTTTAACCCGATAATTAATGGAATGTGATTTTGGGTTTATCGTGAACCGTGTTTTAAATGACACTGATTCTTTAACTCTGTTAACGATTAAAACTAAGTGGAGTTTTAATGAATCTTTAATTAGATTGAAATAATCGAGAATGGAGTATCACCAGTTTTACTCCAGGCGATAGTTAAATCTTTAATTAGATTTGAACGTGAAATGGTAATTGAATTTACCGATATCACCGTGGTGTTAGATATGAAGTATTACCAGTTTTACTTCATGGGATGAATAGGTTGGGATTGGGAAATTAAAACAAATGATTACTTCGGTAAGGTTCGTTAATCCCGACTAGTTGAATCAAAATTCAAAAGAAGATTAAAGAATAAATTCAAGGAATTTATCTTTGATAAAATTAATGAGAACCTTTCCCTATGAATGTGAAATTTAGAAACTAACTGTCGGTTAGCGAAGCAGAATGGTTTTCTGGATATTGATCTGATGTTGGTTTCGGCCTTCGGGGTTAATATTTGGGGAATTATTCTCTTGATTAATTTATGGTTAGTGACTGATAAATTGGAATGAGGCGTATGTTGTGTTTGTGTAACACTTATTTAAAATATACGCGAGTTATTCGGAAAGACCGGGTTTATCCCATTCTGAATAACTGATACGACGATAAGTCGAAGATGAAGACGGTGGTCGAAGACCAGAAGTCTTCACGTCGTTTGGGTGATTACTGATGATCTTGATTGGGCTGTACACCCAAGAAGATGGAAACAGTTGGTGATCGTCCAGACGTACTTGGAGATCGATGGATATGCGGGGTACTAGGTGCCTCCGGTTTCGTTCAGACCCAGAACGAACTTGTAAATGGACTGTGTGTCTGACATTGGATTTTAGTCCGTGTGATTGATCTCTATTAAATATATATCTGTTTGGCGGCGGAGAATTTATTCTCTTGCTTAACGCCCTTCTCTGAGACGTACGAGCTCAGGGGTTATATATTGATGGATATCAAACGCATGGAGTGAATTACCTGTGTGGCATGCCTAAGTGGCAATTGATCGAGGCTTCTGTTGAAAAGCAAAGTCTTGTGGTGATGATCAGAGCACGGCCTTTGTGGTGTAGCTTTGTGTAACATTTACTTCGCGAGTTTAGCACCCCGGTTGTGAACCAAAAACGGGAGAGAACCTCTGGGAGGGCATGCGTTTCTTTCTTGCTAGGGTGGTGTCAGTGACCTACCAGCCCTGACATTTATATACTTTTCACCTGTGTGGTTGTTGCTGTTGCGAGGCGCCTCGGTTTGATCGGACGATCCGGGTCCGATGGAGTCATTCGTTGGCTCATTTACTCCCCAAAGGGCGGGGAAACGTATTGTTCAGGCACTATAATCCACATCGGTGGATCGGCCCTGTCGCTCCATGGGGCATTTGCGGTTGTTCCTGAGGCTCGGGCTAGAGAGTCTCGAATCGGTAGAGGACGATCCCTGGCCTCGGTTCATAGATGGAAATCCAATTTCCAAATACGTGACTTTGCGATTTTGATTGTATAACTTATATATGGCGACATAGTGGTATGGGGCATTCATGCCGCCTATGATTGATATTTATGATTTGAAGTTGTTTTATACACTATGCACTTATAATAGTATCAAATGATTGTTTTAAACGTATCAAGCATTCTTGGCTATTATAAGGTAAAAACCCTATCCCCCGGCTTGCGTTGCATTGTGTGATAGGACCTGGGTCTTATAATAGCTTCGTTTTTCTTTATTTAGCATTGCGCTGTTGTTTTATGCACTGGTGTTCTTGGGAGGAAACCCGTTCCGTGTTATACGGCGTGGTCCCTTGATTTACCGAACTTTAAAATAAAGAATAATAACTGTTTTAGTTCTCACACCAGTCCCATGACTGACCTGGAGTTTATTGTTTTAACCTAAACTCTGGGTGCCCTTATTTTGACACGGGCAGCTAGTAGTTTTGGTTTTGCAGATTTATATTCACAGGATCCTGGTTTACAGCTGGAACGATACCCGGAAAGCTTTGTATCCGTATATCTCTTCTAGTTGTGTATTGTATTATTTTCCGCTGCTATGTATTTAAATATAATTTAAATCTCTGATATTTCTGTGTAATATTTATTCATTTATACTCTATATATTCTTGTAATCTGATGCATTGTTGTAATATACAAATGAAATGTTCTTTTATATGCGTTCTGTTTTGTCGTGTTCTCGAAACGATCGGGCGTTTCGAGCGGTCTGGGTCGGTTTAGCGACTGATTCGGACCGAGCGAAATTCCTTTTCGTCACATGCTAAGCCCCGTCTGCATCCTAGAATATATTTTAACTAGAAATAAAATTAAAGTGAGCAGTTCTCACCGATAAGCTTAACCAAACACCGCGACTCTTCTTATGTAGAAAAATCTTCGTCATGTTTCCAACGAGATCTGTTTCACGAGGTATACATTAAAAATCATATTTTTAACATTGCTATAAATATAATTAAAAATCACATTTTTATCATATCGTTCCATATATAAAAATCACATTTTAATTTCAACGCTAGATATATAATGTAACAACCCGCTCATTCGACGATTTTAGATTTAAATATTTTATTTAAATATATCATCGTATCTCATTTATCACTCAAATGTCATTTTTCACAAATGATAAAATTAGGATTCGGGACCACTTCCATTGAGTCTGGATCATTGTTTACGATCTTTTTGACTGTAACCATCGATATGTTTCGAGTTCGTGAAAATTGGCACCTTGGATAGGGCTTGGTTGAGCTAACCTAGCTCATCATATAACCCTCAATAGCTCCCTCCTCTTCATTCATTCATTCCAACACTTAGAGAGAAATTAGAAAATGGAGAGTGGAATGGGAAATAGAAATTCCTAAGCTAGGGTTCTTGATTCCAATCTCAATTCATGTGCTAATTTGATTTCTAGACATGGGTAAGCTCTCTCTACTCGTTCTCTACCTTTCTCTCCTCTCAATTGCGGATTTTTAGTGTGCCCTAACACTCATGTGTCTTCATTTGTGTTTATGAGGTGATTAGAGAGGAGTGATTGAAGAAAGAAAGCTTCTTTGCTTGGATATGTGCTTTTTCTTCCTTGTTGGAGCTTGTTCTTGTCATTCAAGAGCCAAAGGTGAGTTCTTTTTGAACTCACATCTATGCCACAAGCCATTGGCTTGTAAAAGTGTGATTAGTGTTCATATGAGTTTGCATGTGCTTGTGAATTGGTTAGGCTAGTGTAACTTAGCCAATTTCATGTATTATGTTTCATTGAGTTGAAAATTATGATTAGAATTGTCCACACAATCTAATTCATAAGCTACTAGTTGATTTGATGATATTGTGAAGCTCCGTTGTCGCTCCGGCAAGTTCTAAGACTTCACAATTCACTAATATCGCATTGGATTGCTTTGGTTAGATAATTTAATCATTTTGGAGTTTATAATCAAGAATCATTGCAAATCTCTTGTGTGAATGTTTGTGCGTGTGAATTTGGTGTTATGAGTTGCTTTGGTGAGTTATAGACACCTCATTTGCATGTATATAACATCGTAGACCTTCGGGCATTAGCCGGTATCATTATGGGGAGGAAATTGTAAAAAAATTGGGGGTTTAACAGCTGTTCGGCCATTAATGGCCATGGGAATGGCTCCTGGTCGGCCATTAATGGCCGAACATTTAAAAAAAAGATTCGATCTTTAAACAGCCATAACTTTTTCATACGAACATGGAATTGAGCGAAATCAGGTGCTTTGGAACCGTCTTGATGATAGCTTTCCAATGAAACTAATTTGGAATGATTTAGAGCTAATGGGAATTTTTGGTGGAAGAAAACATCCAATGTAAATAACCGAACAGTGAAAAACAAAGGGGTGAAATAATGATCCACTTTAAACGATCATAACTTTTTCATAGGAACTCGGAATTCAGTGAAACAAGATGCTTTGGAATTGTATCGATGAGAGCTTATAAATGAAACTAATTTTGGAGTAATTTGAACCAATTTACTCATTAATTCGGCTTTGACCCTCGATATTATTTCGATTATGATTCACGACTCTAAAACGTGAATTATCGACTCGATATCTTTCGAGTCAATTCCGATATAGTTTAAAACCTTCGGGTGCTAGCTTGGTATTTCGATTCATTCGTTGATCGACATTACAACCGTTATCCCTTTGATTTCCTGTATGTTGTTGTAATGTGAATTACGCATTAGCAGTCACCTTGGTGATCGCTCTTTGATCTACGGCACCTGATTTTGTGTCTTTGTTTCCTATCGCTGCAGGGTGACTTCTAACTGTTTATTAACGTCATTGGATTAACTAATGAGTTGTATGTATATTCGATTTATCGAATTTACATTTGATGATTTATGATTTGGATTCATGTCATTTTGACGTGAATCCCCTTGATTGATTTGCCTCGGCAATCGTACTATTGTTTATTGCCACTTTGAAATTATATAAAGAGGTCTTATGTTATCAGTAGATATCAAATTCTTGTACTAAAATGGTTTCCAATCTTACTTCATTATACGAAGCTAATTTATGAAATCGTTTTATGAACCTTCTTCAAATCTACTAGTATATATTTTATAAACCTTTTTCTCGTTCGTATGAGAAATCTAATTAAATGTTTTAATAAAATCAAGGACTATGAACCCTTGCTTTTGCTTCGATAGTTAATTATTGGACTCGTCCGATTGAAAATCGTAGCAATGCTCCTTCTATGATTTTCTCTGTTTTGAATAGGAACCAATTACGAGTGTGTAAATATTCGAGAATAGCATGTGGTTATGGGACATGTTGCTATTTTCTTATATTAACTAGCTCGGAGTAATTTCTATTCACCCGGATCCATGGTATCTGTAACAACCCGGAAATTCTGGGCCAGTTTAAAATTTTTATTTTGGCAATTTTAGCGAATTTTGAATATTTAAAATGAATTATTTTAAATAATATCGACGAGAAATTTATTTTGAATATAATTCGAACGTATATATTTATACGCGTCGTCGTTAGAATATAAATATTTATATATAATTATAAATAGAATTGAAAATGGCGCGGTAGTTCGATAATTCGATTTCAAACTTAAATTGAATGTACCGGGTGCAAAACAATCCGGATTTTAGTGAAACCAAAAGCATTAGGATCTAATTGATAATATCTTTCCAACGAATCCGAATAATCAAATTTTGATAATAACAACTATTTTGAATAAAGAAACATTTGAAATATGATTTCGAAATGAATTGAATATATAACGATTTCGAAATGAATTGAATATATAACGATTTCGAAATGAATTGAATATATAACGATTTCGAAATGAATTGAATTGAAAACGATTTCGAAATGAATTGAATATATAACGATTTCGAAATGAATTGAATATATAACGATTTCGAAATGAATTGAATATATAACGATTTCGAAATGAATTGAATATATAACGATTTCGAAATGAAACGAATTGAAAACGAATTGAAATGAATTCAAATTGAATTGAAATTTGAATTGAATAGGAATGAATTTTTGGAAACGAATTTATGAAGAAGAATTCAATTTTGATTTGAATTGAAAAGAAAGTTGAAATTGCTTTTGAAACGATTTTAAAACTATTTATATAATTCGTTTTAAATAGAAATCGACGAAGTATATATTATATATATAATATAATAGCCTGAATAGAACGCGCCGCGCCGCGGCAGTTCGTGAATTTCGACCATTTATTTCAAACGGACATTACGGGAGATCCGACCGTCGGATTCTCCTAAAACCGGAACCGTTGGGTTCGTATCGAAAAGAGCTTTCTAACGAATGTTAGAAATTTGAAATCTAACGGTTGGATTTGGAGTTAGGTCCAAATCAAAATTGAAAAAGGTCGCTGTAAGTGCAGTTCGATGGCCATTGATGGAAATCGACTGTACGGGCCTTGATAAAATTATTAAAAATAGCAATAATTTGTGTAAAATCATAAGAAATGATATAGAAAGAATTGGGATGAAAAACTCCATATTTGAAAAGATAAAAATAGATTTTTATCGAAATGAACTAGTTTTAAACTAGAAATATAATTCTATTTATTTTTAAATAAATAAATTGAATTTAAAAAGGGTTTTTGAAAATAACCAGAATATCCAATGATTGCATTGGAGTGGAACTGAATCGAAATTGTCTTCGGAATATTTCGATGTTGGAATTCGTGATTATACAGGTGTTGTTATGGAAATTTGAAAGATATATATTTATATCGTTATTTCCAATACGACATTTGTTAATCGTAGAATTTGATATTGAATATAAGCCGATATATTTTCTATTCAGAACCTTATATTGAATATCAAATGTGATTTGGGTTTGTCGTGAATGGTGTCTTCACTAACACTGTTCTTGAACCCAGTTGAGAAAAGATTAAATCTTTTTATTTAGATTTAATGAAGTGTACCAATTAAATGATATTTAATTGGAATTGAATTAGTATTAATTTTTGGGTTTATCGTGAACAGTGTTTTAAATAACACTTGTTCTTTAACCCGATAATTAATGGAATGTGATTTTGGGTTTATCGTGAACAGTGTTTTAAATAACACTTGTTCTTTAACCCGATAATTAATGGAATGTGATTTTGGGTTTATCGTGAACCGTGTTTTTAAATGACACTGATTCTTTAACCCAGTCAAAGATTAAAACTAAGTGGAGTTTTAATGAATCTTTAATTAGATTGAAATAATCGAAATGGAGTATCACCAGTTTTGCTCCAGGCGATAGTTAAATCTTTAATTAGATTTGAACGTGAAATGGTAATTGAATTTACCGATAACACCGTGGTGCTAGATATGAAGTATTACCAGTTTTACTTCATGGGATGAATAGGTTGGGATTGGGAAGTTAAAACAAATGATTACTTCGGTAAGGTTCGTTAATCCCGACTAGTTTGAATGGATATTCAAAAATAGATTAAAGAATAAATTCAAGGAATTTATCTTGGATAAAATTTATGGGAACCTTTCCCTATGAATGTGAAATTTAGAAACTAACTGTCGGTTAGCCAAGCAGAATGGTTTTCTGGATATTGATCTGATGTTGGTTTCGGCCTTCGGGGTTAATATTTGGGAAATTATTCTCTTGATTAATTTACGGTTAGTGACTAATGAATTGGAATGAGGCATATGTTGTGTTTGTGTAACACTTTTATAATATATACGCGAGTTATTCGGAAAGACCGTGTTTATCCCATTCTGAATAACTGATACGACGATAAGTCGAAGATGAAGACGGTGGTCGAAGACCGGAGGTCTTCACGTCGTTTGGGTAATTACTGATGATCTTGATTGGGCTGTACACCCAAGAAGATGGAAACAGTTAGTGATCGTCCAGACGTACTTGGAGATCGATGGATATGCGGGGTACTAGGTGCCCCCGGTTTCGTTCAGCCCCAGAACGGACTTGTAAATGGACTGTGTGTCTGACATTGGATTTTAGTCCGTGTGATTAATCTCTATTAAATATATATCTGTTTGGCGGCGGAGAATTTATTCTCTTGCTTAACGCCCTTCTCTGAGACGTACGAGCTCAGGGGTTATATATTGATGGATATCAATCGCATGGAGTGAATTGCCTGTGTGGCATGCTAAGAGGCAAATGATCAAGGCTTCTGTTGAAAAGCAAAGTCTTGTGGTTGATGATCGAAGCACGGCCTTTGTGGCGTAGCTTTGTGTAACGTTGATTCGCGAGTATCACACTCGGTATGAATCAAAAACGGGAGACGGACATCAGGGAGGACCTACGTTTCTTTCTAGTTATGAGTGGCGTCAGTGCTTGAACTGGCTGACGAGTTTGACTCATGTGGATGTTACTTATTATTACTTGCTGAAAAGCGAGGCGCCTCGTGATATCGGTTTCGGCCGATGCTTCTGGTCGGCTGACGGGCCAGGCTTACGCCCCAAAGGGCGGGGAAACGTAGTGTTCAGGCACAATAATCCACATCGGTGGACCGGCCCTGACGATCCATGGGGCAGTTGCGGCTGTTCCTGAGGCTCGGACTAGACAGTCTCGAATCGGTTGAGGATCTTGCCCCTAGCCTCGGTTCATACCATAAATGATAACCCAACTTCCAATACGACATTTGCGGTTTTGATTGTAAACTTATATATGGCGACATAGTGTTATGGGCCATTCATGCCGCCTATGATTGATACTTATGATTTGAAGTTGTTTTATACACTATGCACTTATAATAGTATCAAATGATTTGTTTTAAACGTATCAAGAATTCTTTGGCTGTTATAAGGGAAAACCCTATCCCCCGGCTTGCGTTGCATTGTGTGATAGGACCTGGGTCTTATAACAGCTTCATTTTTCTTTATTTAGCATTGCGTTGTTTGTTTCATGCACTGGTATTCTTGGGAGGAAACCCGTTCCGTGTTATACGGCGTGGTCCCTTGATTTACCTAACTTTAAAACAAAGATTAATAACTATTTTAGTTCTCACACCAGTCCCATGACTGACCTGGAGTTTATTGTTTTAACTTAAACTCTGGGTGCCCTTATTTTGACACGGGCAGCTAGTAGTTTTGGTTTTGCAGATTTATATTCACAGGATCCTGGTTTACAGCTGGAACGATATCCGGAAAGCTTTGTATCCGCATATCGTCTTCTAGTTGTGTATTGTATTATTTTCCGCTGCAATGTATTTAAATGTAATTTAAATCTCTGATATTTCTGTGTAATATTTACTCTGTATATTCTTGTAATCTGATGCATTGTTGTAATATACAAGGAAATGTTCTTGTGTATGCGTTCTGTTGTGGCTTGTTCTCGAACTATCCGACGCTTTCCTTTACGGGGAAGTTACGGGTTTTCACAGTATCCACCTCTATGACTTATGTTTTTGTGGTCCTCGATCGCCCGAGTGGGATTTACGATTCTTGGATTTCACTTCTGGGACTTCAGTCCAACCAATATGATTTGTGTTTTTGTGGTACTCGATCGCCTGAGTGGGATTTACGATTCTTGGATTTCACTTCTGGGACTTCGGTCCAACCTTTATAATTTATGTGTTTTCCTTCTCCGGGGTCACGACCCGTCTTCGTGGGGAGCTTCAGCTCAAATATATGGGCTTGCTACCTAGAGATCGTTTCTCATTTGTGTTAGGCCTCTTGATGATGTTTTTTGGATTTCAAATGATTTCTGGATTCTTGATTACTTTGATGCGATGCATGTCAATTTGATTTATGTTTGACAATTATTTGTCAATTCTGGATTCTTGATTACTTTGATGCAATGCGCGTCAATTTGATTTATGTTTGGCATTCCTCTATCATTTCCTGTTGTGTGCTATTATTTGAATGTTGCATTTTACATTTGCTATGAGATTATTTAGAGATATTTGTGTACTGATATTCCATTGTCATTTCCTAATTTTGTTAACATGCCCTGTTTCATATTAATTTATGATTAGATATTATCATTAGACTCATGTCATCCTGTGATATACCTCTTATTATCTCAGTTTATTTGATGAGTACAGCTAGACTGATCCGTTTATTGTTTATTCCTATAAATAATACTCAGGTCAGACCAAGTCATTTTTGGTCCTCCTCTGGGACTTCTCGCAGGATTGATCTTCTGCTTTCAGCTTGCTACTCTGTCTCCGCATCTTTATGTACTTTTGTACCTATGACATTATCTCTCGTTATGTACATACCCTTTTATTTAGATCATGGTACATGTATTAGTGGATCTTTATTGACCACTAGCTTGTTGTACGCATTCTTAGTTAATCATATCTATTTCGTCATTGTGATATGATTATTCTGCGTCTGGCTATGAGATATACCATATTTATATTATTGTTGTTGTCTATTTTATACTACTTTCCGGATTATTTATAGCCGCTGTGTAGTTGCCCTATGTGCCGAATGGCCATGTCGAAATTTTAATCGGTATCAGAATTCGGTGTGCATTCCTCACATGGAGCAATTATACAATCAGTCGCTCTTCACAAATCTCATTCTCCGTTATGGTCTACAACATTTCTCTGAAATGAACTGGATGATAGTGGGTATCGAGGCGGGGCGTTACAGTTGGTATCAGAGCCAACTTTTCAGAACAGTGTAAGATAGTATGACGATGGTATTGTCTCGAGCCTCTCTCGGGAATCGTGCTTTAGGGTTTTAGTTAGAGTCTTAAGACCCGTCATATCTTATCTTCCAATACGATTCCATTTTGATTGAATTCGCGTCATTTGAATTCAACTTAAGACTAACTTTTTCTTCCTTCTTTTTCCTTAAAGAAGTGAAATAGTTGGTCGTAGCCGTGCAAGTGCCGGTTCACCCAGTATACCTCCTACGGGAAGGGTGATTATGTCTCAAGTGGCCTATTTTTAGTCTTTTAGAATAGTTATCGACTCGTCCGCTTCGGGTTGATTTCTATAGTCCATCTAGGGCTCGTGTGCTCTAGTGTTGCTTCTGTTTCATTTTTTGACTCGAGTTGCTAATCGATGTTTATTTGGCCTATTGTGTATCACACTTATCTTGTTGATCATTTATGATCCTTGAAGATCATTAGATATCTTGCCCATGCGTCGTTACGTACGTTGTAAGTGCCTTTGATCCTGTTATTTCTAGATTTCTAGTTTAGATTTGTTTCGTACGTCGTTACATACCTAGCATGGTCTATTGATCACTTGTCGGTCGGTATGGAGATACCATGTCTTTGTGACTAAATCTACTTCCTTGTCAGCTATATAGATCTAGTTCGATGTTAAATCAGCAAGCCTTCGGGCTAAAACAACTCTTTGTTACCTCGTGTGCTGGTGTGAGTCAACAAGCATTTGTGCTAAATTAACTCAACAAATGTATTGTTGCATTCCAAACTCCAGATCAAGAACGAGGGAAAGCATCCCGCTTCTTGTGATCCCTCTTCTTGAGTCAAGGTACGTGTCGTTAATTCCTTAATGTAATTTACCTTGTTCAGAGATTATTTTATTTATGTTCTTTTGATATACGTCGACCGTGTTCTTCGTTATCAAAAGATATCAATTGTGTTTTATTCGTAAGTTGATAAAGGAATTTTATTTCCTTTATGCCATCCGAATGATTTATTGAATTTTTATATTTTCGCGAGATTTGTGTGAACGTTAGAAATTATGAGGACTTTCTTGTGTTAACTTGTCCATCGGGTGCGTTAAGGATCTCGAACGAGATATGGGATGCCATGTTGTAGTTCGGAATTCCTAAACACCATTATGTGACAATCCAACATTTGAAATGATTCCTAAATTTAAAATTCTCCTAATAAGTTAATCAAAATAATAGTATTTTGGGGTTTTTGCGATTTTTCGTAATTGTTTGCTATTTTTCTAGATAATTTATTTCTAGATATCCTTGGAGCAATTCGAACAATTTGAGTGGTTCAAGATTATCAATTAGAAATTATCTTGAATCTTTTCTTTGACTAAATTAAATAACTCCAGGAACAACCCAAAAAGTTATTTATTTATGTCTCTTGTTCCTGGATTTCAAATTTTTGATTTTCCAGAATTCTTAGTGATTGAGAATCTCGCCTAATTCTTAATCCTTGTTTCGATTTGCTAAAGACAATTTAGTATTCTTATGATTCCATGGGTCTTCTTATTTTCTTTAGTGAACGATCACTCGAGAGAATGGGAGTTCCTGTTGCAAAGGGAAGATTTGGGCTTTGCGATCCACAACAAACTCAATAATTCCTTTCTTCGAATCTATGATCTAGTCGATCATCCAGAAGTGCTATAGTCAATTCACTTATGGACTTAGCCTTGCGTTGTTCTTAGAAATGAATATCGAAAGGATGAGCTCTTTTGATATTCCTCCTTTATTGGTTTGAATCATTTGGATTGACAATTGTCTCCGTACTTTTGTTAACCCTTGTCAATCAAATCTTTGGGGATTATGACCTTTTTGGTTTAATCTCATCTTGTTAGAGAAATTGTCTATTACTTCTTTGACTAATTGCTGATGTTTTTGCGATTTGAGATTTTTGGCGGAAAATTATATTAAATCATGTTGTTCTAAAGTGGTAAGTTTTTCACTACTTATCCAGCACCTTCTCGATGTTTCTGATTTTCTAGAACTGATACTCAAGGTTCTGAATATTGGGAATTTCGTATAGTTCCTAATGATTCGTCTTTATGGTTACTAAATGAGATTTACTATCTGGTTAGAAATCGATTTCCCCGAGTAGTTCATTGGTATTCCGTTACCAACCTTGAATCATTGATATTAAAATTGATTATTCCTTCGAGAATTGCTCTCCTTAGCTAAATTCGTTGGAATCTCTGTGTTGTGCTTTTGTGGGTGTCAGCCACCTTATCGCAAGACTAAAATGATGTAGTTCGATGTTCGCTACATTGTCGTGATTGAGTTTTGGGAATGGATTAGTCAACCATCGTAAATTCCCATTTCGGATCATAAAAGAAATATCTACTATTGATATCTCGCGTCTGTAGGACGCAGTCCTGTTGCTCCTTGAAATTCCAAATTAGATTCGCTTGATTTTTGTGCATTCTATTGATTCTCATTCCCTTGAGAATCATATGAAGAAAGGCGTGTCTATTTGAATTCATAGCACTTATGAATTTTTCTGGAATTATTTTATCCATTTGGGATGACTACCTTATGGGTAATGGAATTCGAGATTGAAATCTGGTTTTTATGATCTTGCGAGACGAAATTGGAATCTCACCTAGCCGTTGGTGTGATCTTTTCATTTCATGTCGGTTCTTGTGTTACCACTCCATGGTATTATTTTTGGTTGTTACCTATTACTTCATTCTTAAGGAATTGCGGGGACGCAATTCTTTTAAGGGGGGAAGTCTGTAACAACCCCCTCGTTCGATGATTTTAGATTTAAATATTTTATTTAAATATATCATCGTATCTCATTTGTCACTCAAATGTCCTTTTTCACAAACGATAAAATTAGGATTCGGAACCACTTCCATTGAGTCCGGATCATTGTTTACGACCTTTTTGACTGTAAGCATCGATATGTTTCGAGTTCGTGAAAATTGGCACCTTGGCTAGGGCTTGGTTGAGCTAACCTAGCTCATCATATAACCCTCAATAGCTCCCCTCCCCCTCTTCATTCATTCATTCCAACACTACGAGAGAAATTAGAAAATGGAGAGTGGAATGGGAAATAGAAATTCCTAAGCTAGGGTCCTTGATTCCAAGCTCAATTCATGTGCTAATTTGATTTCAAGACATGGGTAAGCTCTCTCTACTCATTCTTTACCTTTCTCTCCTCTCAATTGCAGATTTTTAGTGTGCCATAACACTCATGTGTCTTCATTTGTGTTCATGAGGTGATTAGAGAGGAGTGCTTGAAGAAAGAAAGCTTCTTTGCTTGGATATGTGCTTGTTCTTCCTTGTTGGAGCTTGTTCTTGTCATTCAAGAGCCAAAGGTGAGTTCTTTTTGAACTCACATCTATGCCACAAGCCATTGGCTTGTACAAGTGTAATTTAGTGTTCATATGAGTTTGCATGTGCTTATGAATTAGTTAGGCTAGTGTAACTTAGCCGATTTCATGTATTTATGTTTTATTGAGTTGAAAATTATGATTAGAATTGTCCACACAATCTAATTCATAAGCTACTAGTTGATTTGGTGATATTGTGAAGCTCCGCTGTCGATCCGACAAGTTCTAAGACTTCACAATTCACTTATATCGCATTTGATTGCTTTGGTTAGATAATTTAATCATTTTGGAGTTTATAATCAAGAATCATTGCAAATCTCTTGTGTGAATGCTTGTGTGTGTGAATTTGGTGTTATGAGTTGCTTTGGTGAGTTATAGACGGCTCATTTGCATGTATATAACATCATAGACCTTCGGGCATTAGCCAGTATCATTATGGGGATGAAATTGTAAAAAAATCGGGGGTTTAACGGTCGTTCGGTCATTAATGGCCGTGGGAATGGCTCCTAACCGGCCATTAATGGCCAGACAGTTAAAAAAAAGATTCAATCTTTAAACAGCCGTAACTTTTTCATACGAACTCGGAATTGAGCGAAATCAGGTGCTTTGGAACCGCCTCGACGAGATCTTTCCAATGAAACTAATTTGGAGTGATTTGGAGCTAATGGGAATTTTTGGTGGAAGAAAACATCCAATGTAAATAACCTAACAGAGAAAAACAAAGGGGTGAAATAATTATCCACTTTAAAACGATCATCACTTTTTCATAGGAATTCGAAATTTAGTGAAACAAGATGCATTGGAACCGTATCGACGAGAGCTTCGAAATGAAACTATTTTGGAATAATTTGAATCTATTTACTTGTTAATTCGGCTTTGACCCTCGATATTAGTTCAATTATGATTCACGATTCTGAAACGTGAAATATCGACTCGATATCTTTCCAATTCCGATATAGTTTATAACCTTCGGGTGCTAGTTTGGGATTTCAATTCATTCATTGATCGAAATTACAACCGTTATCCCTTTGATATCCTGTATGTTTTTGTAATGTGAATTACGCATTAGCGTTCAACTTGGTGATCGCTCTTTGATCTACGGCACCTGATTTTGTGTCTTTGTTTCCTGTCGCTCTAGGGTGATTTCTAACCGTTTATTAATGTCATTGGATTCACTAATGAGCTATATGTATATTTGATTTATCGAATTTACATTTGATGATTTATGATTTGGATTCATGACATTTTGACGTGAATCCCCTTGATCGACAATCGTACTATTGTTTATTGCCACTTTGAAATTATATAAAGAGGTCTTATGTTATCAGTAGATATTAAATTCTTGTACTAAAATGGTTTCCAGTCTTACTTCGTTATACGAAGCTAATTTACGAAATCGTTTTATGAACCTTCTTCAAATCTACTAGTATATATTTTATAAATCTTTTTCTCATTCGTATGAGAAATCTAGTTAAACGTCTTAATAAAATCAAGGACTATGAACCCTTGCTTTTGCTTCGATGGTTAATTCTTGGACTCGTCCGATTGAAAACCGTAGCAATGCTCCTTCTATGATTTTCTCTGTTTTGAAGAGGAACAATTATGAGTGTGTAAATATTCGAGAATAGCATGTGGTTATGGGACATGTTGCTATTTTCTTATATTAACTAGCTCGGAGTAATTTTTATTCACCCGGATCCATAGTATCGGCCTCTATGACTTATGTTTTTGTGGTCCTCGATCGCCCGAGTAGGATTTATGATTCTTGGATTTCACTTCTGGGACTTCGGTCCAACCTTTATGGTTTGTGTTTTTGTGGTCCTCGATCGCCCGAGTGGGATGTACGATTCTTGGATTTCACTTCTGGTACTTCGGTCCAACCTTTATGATTTATGTGTTTTCCTTCTCCGAGGTCATGACCCGGCTTCGTGGGGAGCTCCAGCTCAAACATATGATGTTTTCTGGATTTCAAATGATTTCTGGATTCTTGATTACTTTGATGCGATGCGTGTCAATTTGATTTATGTTTGGCATTTATTTGTCAATTCTAGATTCTTGATTACTTTGATGCAATGCGCGTCAACCTGATTTACGTTTGGCATTCCTCTGTCATTTCCTGTTGTGTGCTATTATTTGAATGTTGCATTAGCTATGAGATTATTTAGAGATATTTGTGTATTAACATTCCATTGTCATTTCCTGATTTTGTTGACATGCCCTGTTTCATATTAATTTATAATTAGATATTATCATTAGACTCATGTCATCATGTTTTGTATCTCTTATTATCTCAGTTTATTTGATGAGTACAGCTAGACTGATCCGTTTACTGTTTATTCCTATAAATAATATTCGAGTCAGACCGAGTCATTTTTGGTACTCCTCTGGGACTTCTCGCAGGATTGATCTTTCGCTTTCATCTTGCTACTCTGTCCTCGCATCTTTATGTACTTTTGTACCTATGACATTATCTATCGTTATGTACATATCCTTTTATTTAGATCATGGTACATGTATTAGTGGATCTTTATTGACCACTAGCTTGTTGTATGCATTCTTGGTTAATCATATCTATTTCGCCATTGTGATATGATTAATCTGTGTCTGGCTATGAGATATACCATGTTTATATTATTGCTGTTGTCTATTTTATACTACTTTCCGGATTATTAATAGTCGTTGCGTAGTTGCCCTATGTGCCGAATGGTCATGTCGAAATTTTAATCGGTATCAGAATTCGGTGTGCATTCCTCACATGGAGCAATTATACAATCGGTTGCTCTTCACAAACCTCATTCTCCGTTATGGTCTACGACATTTCTCTAAAATGAACTGGACTATATTGGGTATTGATGCGGGGCGTTACATATAATAAAAATCATATTTTTATTTCGCTACATATATAAAAATCATATTTTTATATTCTCTATTATATATAAATTCTATTTTTAATCCGCTATTCATATAAAAATCGAATCTTTATATACGCTACTTCATGATAAAAATAAAGTTCATATTTTTATTTCACTTCATATAAAATAAAGTTCATATTTTTATTATGCTATTCATATGCAAATCATATTTTTAAATCAATATCGCTCATTTGAAAATAACATCTTCATGTATATAAAATTGTATTTTTATATTGGTACTTCCTATTTTCATCTTCAAAAAAATATTTCCAACATATGATAAAAATCCTATTTTTACCTTCCTAAAGATCAAATCTTTTCTGCTATAAAGATCTTACCTTTTCTTATTTAAAAATTATAACTTTCCTTATTAAAAAAATCAGATCTTTTACACAATTAAAAACCATATTTTTATAGTGTTTAAAAACCATATTTTAATAAACAAAATCAATGGAGCAATAAAAATAAAAATAACTTACAGCGCAAAGTGGAAGAGGGAGGTTCGTTGTTGGCCGGGAGGGGGAGGCGCGCGCCTGCGCTGGAGGGGGTGGTGGTGGCCTGCCATGGTCTGAGGCGCCGCGGTTAATGAGGCATGGGGCTAGGTTTTTGGAGGAAGAGGGCGGAGGCTGTAGAGGAGGAGAAGGAGATGCAGAGGGAGGGGGAGAAGGTGCTGTGTAAAGGGGAGGCGCGCCGGGCCCTCCGGCGGCGCAGGTGGAGGTTGGGCCGCCCTCTTTCAAAATTTGGGGATCGGTTTTCTGATTGGGGGAAAACGATAACGGGGGTTAGGTTTTAATAGGAAGGATTTATTATTTTATTTTTATTTTTATACAAAATTTAATTGTTAATCGATCCTATCTTCAAATCAAACCCAAAGACTGTCGCCCCTAGCTAAATACCCCCATTCCGAACACAATGGGATATGTATCGTAAGCCATTTTGGTTGTTTCGATCATTTTTCCTTTAAATTAATATATAAATCGTTATATTTTCAATTTAAACAAACATTTTAATTTACCAGGGCCACATACGGATTCTAAAAATTCCCAAAAAATTATTTCTAGCTTCGTATTGACGATACAATCCTAACAAAACTAATTTTGTCAAATTTGAAGACTGTTTGAAAAATGGCCATTTTCTGGTTGATCCAAATTGACTTAAACTATCAAAATACGTTTTCTTTTGCCACGCTCACATATTGATTCCAAAAATTATGAAAATTGGAATCAAGCAATAACTTGACATCCCGGATCCAACAAAAGTGGTTTCGTTGAAAACGAAGGTTGTTTGCAAAATTTCCATTTTTAAGGGCTATATTTTCCATAGCGACTAGTCTAAATTTTCAACTGGGCATAACTTTTTATTTCCACTATGAAATTTCAATTTTTCAGATTCGTTGGAAATATGTTCTCAAATAGATTTTAATATTTTTGGTTTCACTAAGATCCAGTTTATTTTGAATCCTATACATTCATTTGAAATTTGAAATCGAGTTTTCAAACTACCGCGCCATTTTCAATTCCTTTTATAATTAAAATAAATATTTATATTCTACCATCGATTCAAATAAATATATACGTTCTAATTCTATTCAAAATAAATTTCTCGTCGCTATTATTTAAAATAAATCATTTTAAATATCCAAAATTCATTAAAATTGCCAAAATAAAAATTTTAAATTGGTTCTGATTTTCTGGGTTGTTACATCAGCCCAAGATCGTCAGAAGAGTTATGCCAATAAGCGGCGAAAGAATTTGGAATTTTCAGTTGGAGATTTGGTATTCATTAAGATTTCACCCCTACGAAATATTGTTCATTTTGGAGAGAATGGAAAGTTAGCGCCAAGGTTTGTGGGGCCATTTCTAATTGGCAAGCGTATTGGAAAGCTCGCTTATAGATTTGATTTACCTAACAAGATGACGGGTGTGCAAAATGTGTTTCATGTATCTATGAAAGTTCATGCACAACTCGAGCGTTATGGTATCTCCAGATCAATTTGAAGATTTTGAAGTCAAGCCCGATGTTTCTAGACCTCTAAGCCACTTCATGTCATAGCGAATGACACGAAACAACTTAGGATGAAGACTGCTAAGCTAGTCAAGGTACAATGGAGCGAGGACGATGACGATTGTACACGGAAAACAGAAGAGGGTATGAAGTCGACCCATCAAGAACTCTTTGAATGGTATGTCCCAGATATCGTATCTTACTTGTACAATTAGGTCTTGTACTATTAGAAGTTTCGCATGCTAGGATAAGATTTTGGACGCATGGGTTGTTGGATGCAAGATTGCATGGTAGGTTAGCTACTCGTGGTCGGTAGGCATGTGGAATACCTTGTTTGCTCGTGTTTGCTTGGAATTTCTGGGGCGAAATTCCTAAAGAGGAGGAAAATGTAATGACCCATATTTTACATATCGACTGGTCATAAAATAATTATATTTCATTCCCTAGTGGTTGGATCATTCTTAGATTTTGATATGTTGTACATAGGGATGTAAGACATGTCCATGATTTTTACTGAATTCAAGTATGTCCATTTTACCATTAAGTTTACTATTTGGGCTATAACTTTTGATTGAAATCGAATCAAGTACTTAAATTGATCTCATAGGATCAGGATGGTTGTTTACAATTCTGTAGAGTGGTCACATGAAGGATTTGGTTCAACGATTTAGGAGAAATCGTTGTTTTAAATTTCATCTTGTGTTAGGCAGATTGATTAGTACCTAATGGGATGATCAGCCAAGCCCATTAGACTAATGACCTGCAAATATAAATAGGGGGACATGGGAAGAGAACTAGGTTACTCTCTTCATTCTAACTTTAGGTTGGGCGACTGTGATTCTCCGGTTCAACATAAAGCCCTAATTCTCCATCTTCTTCATTCATATTTATAGTAGATTGCATCTAGATGATAGATCATTATCAAGGGAAGTTAGATCACATTAGATTGCATGATTGCATCAAATTCGAAGATTACCATCGTTGTCCAGATATGATATCATCGAATTTACAGTAAATTGGGGATTTGGTGAGTGATAGATATCTCTCACACATAAAAAGGGTTGTATGGTTTAGACCTATGTTAATTTAATTCATATATGCTATAATCACCTTAGATCTGATCATATAGGTTTAATTCAGACCATGGTTTTAAATCTTGGATATCAGTCGCGTTTCGTCTCGGTGAATATATAGACTTTATCTTGTATCAGGGGAGATCTCGGACAAGATGAGTCTAACTCGAGAGTTCGTCTCAGATTTTTGTCTCAGGTCTGAAAATTCATATCAAAACAATTTCGGGGTACATCATATATTAAAAAAAATTACAAAATGATTTTTATGAATGCTATTAAATACATAGTAACTTAAACTTGAATTGCAAAATAACTTTATTATTCTTTATTTTGCAAAAGATCATTCATACTTTAATCGTAATATGCTTAAAATCGAAATATTATTTAACATAAAACATTAAAATGATCCAAAACATTAAAAATTCAGCATAAATAGACCACAAAATACATAATTTCATAGGTAACATGTATGTAAAAAACGAATATGAAAATCATAAGAATTGTAGAACGTATATGAACATACAATACGGTCATTTAACATGTAAAATGTAAAATGACAAAAGATTATCTTGACTAGATTTGAGTTTTTAATTATTGTTCTAGTTCAAGCACAAATTTAATTTTTAACCAAAAAACTAAGATCTTGGATGATATTCTAGTATTTCATCTCGGTCGATATATCGTTCGACATTGCAATATCTGGGGCGATATATTCGAAAGGAGATTTAGAGTGATATTTTCTCTTTCATTTCAGAAGGAGCCCAAAACGAAATCTCGAAGAAGATCTTGGGCGATATTTGAAACAATGATTCAAACTTAGAAACCTTAGAAAAACCCTAGAAAAACATATTAACCGAGAAATTGTTAGATTAATCATGTTTATACATATGTTTAAACCCAAATCATGTTAGATCTCATAATTGTTATATGTTTACAATATAATAGCGATTTGTTCATTGTATGATCGTATATTGCAGGGCTGATGTTTTTTTGATTGTTTTGATTATGTTTCTTGAGTTGTTTACTAGAATTGGATGTCATAGATTTTAGGAATGAAGAACAGAGCTAATCAGAGGTTCGGATGATGGGATTCAGACGAAACTGGGAAGAGGCGCGTTGGAAGACAATGGAACGAAGCACGAAAATTCTCGTGCAAGAATACACTAAGTGTATGGGTCCACACTGACCCATGATTGGTCGTCACCGACCCATAGCCGAGGGTAGGATGGCTATGAATTTTGGTGGAGAGCTTCGTGGCGATCGATCGTGGTTACTGGTGATTTTCGTATCATTTGGGATTGGTTTGGATGGGTCAAAGGCTAATTTCTCGAGATATGGATAGGTCGGCGGAATTTGCTCTTGGAAGGTCGAAACACGAGGAAAATGGACCGCAAGGATACGTTCGAGATAAGGAGGGACCGAGGCTAACTACTTAGCCAAAATTGGTTAAGTAGATGGATCAGCACCTACTCATAATGAGTGGGCACTGACCCATAAAAGGAGGTCGAGTTCACTTGATTTTTGGGGTGCCTAATTGTAATAGCTTCTGTAGATTGCTGGTGAAGTTTGGATTGGAATGAAATTCATGTGATCGGCATGCAACTCAATATTGGATGGTGCTTCGACTGTGAACTCATGAGGAGTGGTCGGAGCCAGATTGATGTGACACTGGTCGTGATTCGATATACAACCCAGTATGATGATGGATTGATAGGATAGGAGTCAATCATGGATGATAATGGAATGGTTAGAGAAATGGACTGAGTCGCCGAGATGAAAGGCTTAACATATTTGATGGGCCAAGGAACCATCGGTAATCGAAGTGTTCTAGTAGCTCGGAGTCGGGATATCATGGAGACGCACGTTAGGATCAGATTCGATAGATCGTGCACCCTAGGCAGTCATGATGGGCCTAGTTGTCTTCGTCGAGCAAGGCAAACATACGAGTCACGATGGCATATGGTAGTTTGGCTAGAACCGGGGTTTTTCCATTAGATCTTTTAATCGTTGAAAGCAAGTTCGATTATCGATGGATTCAAGGTTGTAGTCGCTGATAGTTAGGATATTGGTTGCTATGGTTGATTTTATGTTTTCTTCTCTATTTTTCTCTGGGTAAGCTATCACCATAGGATGTCGAATAGAAGTAGGTTTGGGGGGCGTTCCTCTCCTACGTTGTAATGGAATGTCATGGATGGTCTTCATATGTTAACTTGTTGGTTGCTGGGCAGATCGGATGGTTGATCTGCCTACATTCATATTATCCTGTGTGACTGTTGTTAGTTATTTTATCCATCACTAAGACTATTGTCTGATTCAAGGTTTTATGTTTCACTCTTATTACCTTGGGTTGTTCATCAATGTTTATTGGTGAGCAGACTGAGTAACAAGTAGCAGGTTTGGTGTCGTTGATGTTCTGCGGTGACGAGCATAAGACTGGCGTACTATTACTATGTATTTAGTATTTTCTTTTCTATTTTTGTTGTATGTTTATGTTATTGAGACTATGAGGGCTGTAGTGAGGCATATTGTATTCAAAGATTCATGTGCTGAGATGTATTGTACTTAAGATTCTACGGTTTTATGAAGATTTGATTTTATGTTCAGCTATGCTTCACTACTATACCATGTTGTATATTTTATTATTATATATTATCCATGCGCTGTGAGTTATACAACAGGTTCATTTTGAGTTATTCTACCCTGATGATCATCTCGTATCGGCCTGGTACGTCATACAATGCACCTTTTCCTTAGTTTGGTGCATGAGGTACAAGACGCTCGTCACACCGCACTTTTCCTGATCATCCATTTCAAGTGCAGAAATCATATTTATCGATCCTTAGACACTTCTATTACTTCATATCTGTTCAAATTAAGAAGAGAATGTCGATCTGAGCCTTCTAAAGTAACACCGATTTGAGCTCCTATCTCTAGGAGCTCGAAATGTATGTGAATCTCATTTCTTAATCCTTGTATATCCACGTTGATGTGAGTCCACACTCAAGTCACGAACAATCTGGATGTCATGAGTTTGAAGTGTGACGGCCTAGCAAAAAGGTAGGTCAACATGTTTCCCCTTAAAACATATAATTCTCCAGAAAATGTGTTTTGAATCGATTCAGTGTTCGCAATTTCTCCGGATCTCCCAAGAGCTAGGAATGGTGTAACAACCCGAATTTTTTTATAACATGTTAAAACAAGAAAACAAGGCAGAATTAAATTTTAAAATAAGAATCAGGGGAAACGGGTTGCGCCATTGCGTTCGTCTCGGAATTCTACATGAAATAGAGTCCAAGTTTTCGAAAATCGCAGTCCGTATGACCAAGTTATGGCTCCCCAAAGTTTCAGAAATTTTCAGAGTTCAAAACAGTTCGAATTCGAGTTCAAATTCGAATTTCAAAACCCAGACAGAGTGGGCGGGTAGTTTCCCGTCCAGCACCCCAGGTCGACTGGGGAGTCGACTGGGCAGTCGACACCCCCAGGGCCAGGTCGACTGCGCAGTCGACTTGGGTGTCGACCTGGTCCCCGAACCTGGTTTTCAGCCTGGGTTCATTCTGATGTATTTGGACCAATTTTCTGACTAGATTCGTGACTCTAAACCTATATAAACAGCCTCTTAGCCTCATTCTCTCTACACCAATTCTTTCTGTCCTTATGCTGCCTCTGAGAAAATAAATAAATAAATAAATAAAAGTAAAACACGAAGAATAATTCTTGAAGACTACGGCTAGGAATTGCATATTGGGGAGCTATTTCTTCTTCGTCAAGACTACGTGTAGAGCTTTGCTAATTGGGGGATTTCTAGAGATTCTACGTCGCCTCTTTTACTTTCTAATTCTCAAAACCACGATCTGTAAGCCCCAGTTACTCTTAGATCTAAACTCTAAACTTAATATGGACATGTGTAAATTGAAATTGAACATAAACATGATAACTACTTGAGACCTATTCTTGTATATCTTTGATCTATGACTATTCCTTTTTGATCTATTATTTTAGATCTACTCTTGTTCACCCTAGATCTATTCACCTCGAACCTAGTACCGTTCATATTGAACCTTGATTTGTGGAATACTGATAAGAACTTGATTTAGGAGCCTGTTCATGTCATAACCTAAACCCTATCATGTCCATTATTTTAACATGCCTGTGATGTTGTGATGTTGAAACTATTGCTAGTCACAAGTTTAGGATTATCATCTTATGTCATCTATTGCTATGTTTATCACCCTATTTCATATGCCAGTGATGTTATGATCATATCTCAAGTTACACCATGCTTGCCTTGAAATCACCTTTGCCACTTTATACCCATCCTTGTTATGTTATTCCCTTGTTACATCTATTGCCTTGATTCGAATTCACGAGCGTTGGGGATGCGATTTGGGTAGTTTAGGAAAACCTGAATTTAGTATGAACTTGAAAACATGAATATTGTTATAACTTGAGCTTGGATATGAACATGAACTTGACATGAAATTGTACTTGAAAATATGAATTTGGGACATGACACTTAGATAACTTGAACGTGGTCAACTCGAGGTTGGGTTGAGTTTGCAGTACAAATCTGCCTGGAACCGCCCGGCGAATCCAGTAACTGCAAACAATAGGACCCAATGTGAGTAGTTGGTCGTATTGCACTCGAAACCCGAGGTTAGACTAGGTTATGGTGTAAAGCTGCTCGGACCCGCCCGGCACTTCCAGTAACCATAACCAAGTCTAATGTGAGAGGTTAGGGGTGCATTAAGTAAATTAATGCCACTGGATAGGATTAAGTCATGGACCACTTGAATATACTTAACCAATTTGACACATTGATTTGATAGGGTTAAGTCATGAACCACTTGAACACACTTAACCAACTTGACACATGATTCGTAGGGCTAAGTCTTGAACTAGAACGACACACTTAGTCAATTTGACATGACACGTAGATGGGGTTAAGTCTCGATTTTAAATGACAACTTAACCTGCTGGACGAAACCCTAGTTACGCGGTCCTTTTCAGCATTACCCACTAGATGTATCACGGTACCCTGGGACTAGGCAGGGTGGGGCACGATTGCTGGGCTGATTGTAAGCGACCAGAACGATGGCTGAGTTGGTGCGCCATTGTAGGTTCAGATGGACTAGGGTCGTGCACTTAGTCCGGAGTTGAAAAAGCAGGCATTGGGCATCAGTAGGATTATCTGTGCATTCTTGATTCGTGTCGGTGGTTGGCACCCTAGGGCTTGATACACCCTATGGTGGACCTAGCACAGGTGACTACATTCGTGATAGGGCCGTATGACACAGACACACGACAAGCTAGACTTGTAGGGAGCCGATCGATTAGATCGTACCGTTGGACCCCGAATTGGGTCACTTCACGATATTGGGCCGAGGGATCATTTCTTGACTTAAAATTGACACGGGATTAGTATACCAGTATAGTTGGTACGGCGAATCTTGAATACGCAATGTTAGACTTGAGTTATCTTGTTAGCTTAGTTATCATGCCAGACTTATCATCACTCCTAGGTTTAATTCTAGTTTATTCATGTCATGTTAACTTTACTAGTTTCTATGCTGATAGTCACTAGGGCTTACCAGTCTTTTTGACTGACCCATTTTCTTTCGCCTCTTTGTCTTTCGTTCCCCTCCACCCCCACCCCAGGTTCTCAGGGAGGAAACTCTAGCTCTTAGCTTGGACTTTGCTTGCTTTCTGACAGCTCATGTACGGTTTGTGTGAAGACCCGCAACTTCCCCGTAAAGGAAAGCGTCGGATAGTTCGAGAACAAACCACAACAGAACTCATATAAAAGAACGTTTCACTGCTTATTACAACAATGCATCAGATTACAAGAATATACAGAGTATAGATGAATAATACACAGAAATATCAGAGATTTAAATTACATTTAAATACATAGCAGCGGAAAATAATACAATACACAACCAGAATGAGATATACGGATACAAAGCTTTCCGGATATCGTTCCAGCTGTAAACCAGGATCCTGTGAATATAAATCTGCAAAACCAAAACTACTAGCTGCCCGTGTCAAAATAGGGGCACCCAGAGTTTAGGTTAAAACAATAAACTCCAGGTCAGTCATGTGACTGGTGTGAGAACTAAAACAGTTTTTAGTCTTTATTTTAAATCATTAGGTAAATCAAGGGACCACGCCGTATAACACGGAACGGGTTTTCTCCCAAGAATACCAGTGCATAAACAAACAGCGCAATGCTAAATAAAGAAAGATGAAGCTGTTATAAGACCCAGGTCCTATCACACAATGCAACGCAAGCCGGGGGATAGGGTTTTCCCTTATAACAGCCAAAGAATGCTTGATACGTTTAAAACAAATCATTTGATACTATAATAAGTGCATAGTGTATAAAACAACTTCAAATCATAAGTATCAATCATAGGCGGCATGAGCGTCCCATGCCACTATGTCGCCATATATAGGTTTACAAATAAAACCGCAAAGTCACGTATTTGGAAATTGGATTTCCGTCTATGAACCGAGGCAAAAGATAGTCCTCAACCGATTCGAGACGCTCTAGCCCGTGTCTCAGGCAAGCGCGCAGGCAAGCCTTGGATCCTCAGGGCCGGTCCACCGATGTGGATTATTATGCCTGAACACTACGTCTCCCCACCCTATGGGGTGTAAGTCTGGTCCGTCAGCCGACCAGAATGCATTCGGCCGAAACCGATATAACCGAGGCGCCTCGCAACAGCAACAACCACATAAGTCAAACTCGTCAGGGCGTGTAAAACCACTGACGCCACTTCTAGCTAGAAAGAAACGCATGCCCTCCCTGACGTCCGTCTCCCGTTTCTGGTTCATACCGGGTGTGAAACTCGCGAAGCAAACGTTACACAAAGCTACGCCACAAAGGCCGTGCTTTGATCATCACCACAAGACTTTGCTTTTCAACAGAAGCCTCGATCCATTGCCACTCAGGCATGCCACACAGGCAATTCACTCCATGCGTTTGATATCCATCAATATATAACCCCTGAGCTCGTACGTCTCAGAGAAGGGCGTTAAGCAAGAGAATAAATTCTCCGCCGCCAAACAGATATATATTTAATAGAAATCAATCACACAGACTAAAATCCAATGTCAGACACACAGTCCATTTACAAGTCCGTTCTGGGTCTGAACGAAACCGGAGGCACCTAGTACCCCGCATATCCATCGATCTCCAAGTACGTCTGGACGATCACTAACTGTTTCCATCTTCTTGGGTGTACAGCCCAATCAAGATCATCAGTTATCACCCAAACGACGTGAAGACCTCCGGTCTTCGACCATCGTCTTCATCTTCGACTTATCGTCGTATCAGTTATTCAGAATGGGATAAACCCGGTCTTTCCGAATAACTCGCGTATATTTTAAATAAGTGTTACACAACCACAACATACGCCTCATTCCAATTCATTAGTCACTAACCGTAAATTAATCAAGAGAATAATTCCCCAAATATTAACCCCGAAGGCCGAAACCAACATCAGATCAATATCCAGAAAACCATTCTGCTTGGCTAACCGCCAGTTAGTTTCTAAATTTCACATTCAAATCTAATTAAAGATTTAACTATCGCCTGGAGCAAAACTGGTGATACTCCATTCTCGATCTTTTCAATCTAATTAAAGATTCATTAAAACTCCACTTAGTTTTAATCTGTGACTGGGTTAAAGAATCAGTGTCATTTAAAACACGGTTCACGATAAACCCAAAGTCACATCCCATTAATTATCGGGTTAAAGAACAAGTGTTATTTAAAACACTGTTCACGATAAACCCAAAAATCAATATCCATTCAATTCCAATTAAATATCATTTAATTGGTACACTTCATTAAATCTAAATCAAAAGATTTAATCTTTTTTCAGCTGGGTTCAAGAACAGTGTTAGTGAAGACACCATTCACGACAAACCCAAATCACATTTGATATTAAATACAAGGCTCTGAATAGAAAATATATCGGCCTATATTCAATATCAAATTCTACGATTAACAAATGTCGTATTGGAAATAACGATATAAATATATATCTTTCAAATTTCCATAACAACACCTGTATAATCACGAATTCCAACATCGAAATATTCCGAAGACAATTTCGATTCAAATCCACTCCAATGCAAACATTGGAAATTTTGGTTATTTTCAAAACCCTTTTCGAATTCAATTTATTTATTTAAAAATAAATAGAATTATAATTCTAGTTCAAAACTAGTTCATTTCGATAAAAATCTATTTTTATCTTTTCAAATATGGAGTTTTTCATCCCAAATCTTCACAAATCATTTCTTATGATTTTACACAAATTATTACTATTTTTAATAATTTTATCAAGGCCCGTACGGTCGATTTCCAACAATGGCCATCGAACTGCACTTACAGCGACCTTTTTCGAATTTGATTTGGACGTATCTCCAAATCCAACCGTTAGATTTCACATTTCTAATATTCGTTATAAAGCTCTTTTCGATACGAACCCAACGGTTCCGGTTTTAGGAGAATCCGACGGTCGGATCTCCCGTAATGTCCGTTTGAAATAAATGGTCGAAATTCACGAACTGCCGCGGCGCGGCGCGTTCTATTCAGGCCATTATATTATATATATAATATATATATAATATATTTCGTCGATTTCTATTTAAAAACGAATTATATAAACAGTTTTAAATTCATTTCAAAATCTATTTCAACTTCCATTTCAATTCAAAGCAAAATTGAATTCTTCTTTATAAATTCGTTTCAAAATTCATTTCTGTTCAATTCAAATTTCAATTCAATTTGAATTCATTTCAATTCGTTTTCAATTCAATTCATTTCGAAATCGTTTTCAATTCAATTCATTTCGAATTCGTTTTCAATTCAATTCATTCGTTTTCAATTCAATTCATTTCGAAATCGTTTTCAATTTAATTTGAATTCGTTTTCAATTCAATTCATTTCGAAATCGTTTTCAATTCAATTCATTCGTTTTCAATTCAATTCATTTCGAAATCGTTTTCAATTCAATTCATTCGTTTTCAATTCAATTCATTTCGAAATCGTTTTCAATTTAATTTGAATTCGTTTTCAATTCAATTCATTTCGAAATCGTTTTCAATTCAATTCATTCGTTTTCAATTCAATTCATTTCGAAATCGTTTTCAATTTAATTTGAATTCGTTTTCAATTCAATTCATTTCGAAATCGTTTTCAATTCAATTCATTTCGAATTCGTTTTCAATTCAATTCATTCGTTTTCAATTCAATTCATTTCGAAATCGTTTTCAATTTAATTTGAATTCGTTTTCAATTCAATTCATTTCGAAATCGTTTTCAATTCAATTCATTTCGAAATCGTTTTTAAAATCGATATAAATATCGTTCACGTCAAAATGGCGTCAATCTAATCAACACGGCTTCATATATTCCTTTATTTTCAAATATTCTATTTCAAATATTTCTTTTTCAAATATTTCTTTTTCAAATATTTCTTTTTCAAAACTGGAATGAGGCCCAATCAATTATCATATAAAATTAATTATATGGATTTTCATACAACACATGTATATAATAGCATTGAAAATAATCAACCATCAACCAAAGTGCACTACACTGTATAAGCATCATATATAGATATTCAACGCTTATAACAGCCTGTCCATCAATCGATCGACATATTTAATCAATCAGGATGAGTGAACTTCAAATTTCATCCTAACACCCGTGTGGGGTTTCAAACAATCAAACACATATTTTATTTGTGCAGTTAGGCGATGTGTAAAATTTATCGACCCAATCAACGTCATTCAAATAGGTGTACATAAACAAACCGTCTGGTTTGTAAATGAATATTTATTTATTCACATTCACGTTAAAAATTATATTTTTAACGATAACACATTTTATTTTCACATATGAATTTCTATTCAGTTCATTCTTTAAATAAAATGCTATTTTTATTTTTCTAACTTATTTTAGAAAATTTCGGCGGCATAACGACACGATACTAGAAACGGGACAAGGCCTAGCCTTATCCCCGGTCTAGTGAAGGCCCACGCCATTCACACATCAATCAAATTCACTTTCGTTATGTAAACCACAAAATTTGGAGTAAGGGTCTAACCTAGCCTTACTCCTTCGCCTTATAACGGCGCACGTCTAATCCTAACCAATTTATCGATTCGATTTTTCACACCACAAACCACATTCAAACCAATATCGCAATCAATCACCAAACAGTCAAACAAACAAGTCCATGGTCTGTGGACGGGTGTCGGGTGCTACTAAGCACCGTCTGCATCCTAGTATATATATAACTAGAAAAATAAATTGAAAGGTGAGAAATTCTCACATATAGCTATCCTAGCTCCACGGCTCTTCCTTTGCAGAAGTCTTCGTCGTTTCGCCTTTTTGTCACCTTCGTTGCCCAAGGCCACTATATATATAAAATCGAATTTTTATTTCAAAGTTCAATATATAAAAGCTCTATTTTTCTGTCGAAGTTCAATATATAAAAATCCTATTTTTATCACGTTCTTTTATACATAAAGATTTCGCCTTTTTAAATTTAAAGATTTCACCCTTTTAAATTTAAAGATTTCACCTTTTTAAATTTAAAGATTTCGCCTTTTTAAATTTAAAGATTTCGCCCTTTTTAAATTTAAAGATTTCGCCTTTTTAAATTTAAAGATTTCATCTTTTTAAATTTAAAGATTTCATCTTTTTAAATTTAAAGATTTCATCTTTTTATTCTTACTATAATATAAAAATCATATTTTTATTTCTACTTCATTATAAAAACCCAATGCTAAATTTAATTTTAAAACAATGTACATTTTTATATTTCTAAACAAAATATATTTTTCTAAACAAGGTATATATATATATTTTTTTTTAACAAGTTTTTAAAGCTTTAACCAATCAGTTTTTAGTTTCTTTTAAAAAAAAACAGAAATTAGTTTTTTTTTTAAATCATTTTATAAATCAGTTTTTAAAATTCTTAAAACAAAATCAGTTTTTAAATCCCCTTTTAAAAATCAGTTTTCACCCCCTAATTAAAATCAGTTCTATTTTTAAAACAAATTCAGTTTTATCCTTTTTTATATTATACAAATTATATTTTTATCATCATTTTTAAAACTGTAAAAACTGATTTTTAAATACCGTAATTACTGATTTTATTAAATAAATAAAATAAATAAATTGAAAAGCTTACAGCGAATGGGACTGAGGGGCGCACTGTTCGTCGGAAGGGCGACAGAATCTGACATGGCCAGAGGATGAGCTCACGGTGGTCAGGAGGAGGCGGAGGGCTGTCTGGAGCGAACTGCGGAGGGGGAGGAGGTCGCGCGCGTGCTGGTGGGCCAGGGGAGCAAGCGGAGATGGCGGTGGTGTCCCTTCAGGGCGGCGTTCGATCACTGGAGTTAGGGTTTGGGGATTGCGGTTCAATTGGAAGGGAGGGGCTCCGTCGTTGAAGGGGTGGTTCAGGCGGGTAGCGCGTGGTGGGGCGAGGCTGGCGGAGGCGCAGGCGGGAGGATCGGGGGGGGGGGGGGGGGGAGGCGCCTTCGATCGGAGTTTTTTTTTTTTTCTTCTGGATTTCGAAAATGATTGAAGGGGGGGCCAGAACGAGATTAAAGGGGGAGATATTTTTTTTTTTTTAATTAATTTAAAAAAGTTGACTTTTACAAACGAACTCGAAACGAGGTCCACCGCCTGTCGTCCATAGCGTTTTACCCCCGATCCGGACACTATGGGATATGTATCGCAAGCTGATTTGATTGTTACAATCAGTTTCCCTTTGAATTTTCATTTAAATCACTATATTGAATTTTAAACGCACATTCCAAATTACCGGGGTCACATACTAACTCTAAAAATCCCAGAAAAATATTTTCTAGCTTCGTATTGACGATACGGTCCTAACAAAACTAGTTTCGTCGAATTCTGAGACCGTTTGAAAAATGGCCAATTTCCAGTCGATTAAAATCAACTGAAACTGGTCAAACGCGTTTTCTTTTGCCACGCTCACATATTGATTCGAAAAATTAGGAAATTTGAAACCTAGCAATAACTTTACATCACGGACCCAACAAAACTGGTTTCGTCGAAATCCGAGGTCATTTGCAAAATGTCCACTTTTAAGGGCCTGAATTCTATAGCGACTATTCAGAATTTTCAACTGGACATATCTTTTGCTTCCCGCTATGGAATCTTGATTTTTCGGATTCGTTGGAAAGATATTCACTATTAGATTCCATTATTTTTGGTTTCACTAAAATCCGGATTGTTTTGCACCCGGTACATTCAATTGAAGTTTGAAATCGAATTATCGAACTACCGCGCCATTTTCTATTCCTTTTATAATAATATATAATTATTTATATTCTAACGACGACGCGTATAAATATATACGTTCTAATTCCATTAAAAATAAATTTCTCGTCGATATTATTTAAAATAATTCATTTTAAATAATCAAAATTCGCTAAAATTGCCAAAATAAAAATTTTAAACTGGCCCAGATTTTCCGGGTTGTTACAATCTCCCCCACTTAAAACTTTTCGTCCCCGAAAAGGAACAAAGTCGAAAGTGGTTTGATCATTCAACTCTATGTTCGATCTGGCTTCCATTCTCTAACTTTTCAGTTTCTGAGAATTTTCAAAATTTCAAAATTTTGGCTAACACCCTAAATTTTTGAAAAATTTCGCCATAACCTCCCCTGCACCGGGAGCATCGGGGAATTTCAAATAGCTTCCCCGGTCCTTCAGATCTCAAAAAGAAAAAGAAAAAGCCAAGCGGCTAGCCAATAGGCTCACAAAATCATCATCACCCAAACAAAACAGGAAATTATGTATTAAACATGTACCTATTTGTCGGGCAAACAAATTTTATTCTCTGCTCTAGCCTCCTTGCTATGACCTGTTCAATATAAGATATGTATATGCAAGCAAATGCGACCAAATTTTCAATACAATTCAATATTTGATTCAA
Source organism: Allium sativum (assembly GCA_030737875.1). Classification (NCBI taxonomy): domain Eukaryota; kingdom Viridiplantae; phylum Streptophyta; class Magnoliopsida; order Asparagales; family Amaryllidaceae; genus Allium; species Allium sativum. The sequence goes on from CM060915.1 coordinate 652,143,042, forward strand.
TTAAGCTAAATGGCTATAAATTAGCAAACAAATGAACAAACAACACAAACATCAATCAATTAGTGAATTAGAGTTTCAAAATTCATAATTTTGATACATATACAAAAATCAGATTTTTGATGCCAATTCACTACAGTGTGTTCTAACTATATTTAAGTTTTGGTTCTCACACCAGCCAATAGGAAATATATAGATATCACACGTTCGTCACTCGAATATAAATTCTGATGATGATATATCAATCATCAGAATCACCCTCGGGCGACTAGAGTATAATTCTATATCTATCCAGTATATTAAAACTTCAAATACACGTTTGCAAGGCGTATATGCAAAATCTTTATATACTGGACTGTCCTAATCAATATGAAATAAATAATCAAATACGAATAGTTGATTTAGATTTTCAAAACAAAAATTGTTTTCACTTTTAAAAATATACTCTTCACACTCGTTCTAGGATACTACTGATCCCATCTCTAACGAGTCATTCTCATTGGATATTGCTAATCCAATATCTGATGAATTCTTTCGTATGGTTCTAATGTGCCTTGTTCTCTGAGCTCTGTAAACCAAAGCTCTGATACCACGTGTGAAGACCCGCAACTTCCCCGTAAAGGAAAGCGTCGGATAGTTCGAGAACAAACCACAACAGAACTCATATAAAAGAACGTTTCACTGCTTATTACAACAATGCATCAGATTACAAGAATATACAGAGTATAGATGAATAATACACAGAAATATCAGAGATTTAAATTACATTTAAATACATAGCAGCGGAAAATAATACAATACACAACCAGAATGAGATATACGGATACAAAGCTTTCCGGATATCGTTCCAGCTGTAAACCAGGATCCTGTGAATATAAATCTGCAAAACCAAAACTACTAGCTGCCCGTGTCAAAATAGGGGCACCCAGAGTTTAGGTTAAAACAATAAACTCCAGGTCAGTCATGTGACTGGTGTGAGAACTAAAACAGTTTTTAATCTTTATTTTAAATCATTAGGTAAATCAAGGGACCACGCCGTATAACACGGAACGGGTTTTCTCCCAAGAATACCAGTGCATAAACAAACAGCGCAATGCTAAATAAAGAAAGATGAAGCTGTTATAAGACCCAGGTCCTATCACACAATGCAACGCAAGCCGGGGGATAGGGTTTTCCCTTATAACAGCCAAAGAATGCTTGATACGTTTAAAACAAATCATTTGATACTATAATAAGTGCATAGTGTATAAAACAACTTCAAATCATAAGTATCAATCATAGGCGGCATGAGCGTCCCATGCCACTATGTCGCCATATATAGGTTTACAAATAAAACCGCAAAGTCACGTATTTGGAAATTGGATTTCCGTCTATGAACCGAGGCAAAAGATAGTCCTCAACCGATTCGAGACGCTCTAGCCCGTGTCTCAGGCAAGCGCGCAGGCAAGCCTTGGATCCTCAGGGTCGGTCCACCGATGTGGATTATTATGCCTGAACACTACGTCTCCCCACCCTATGGGGTGTAAGTCTGGTCCGTCAGCCGACCAGAATGCATTCGGCCGAAACCGATATAACCGAGGCGCCTCGCAACAGCAACAACCACATAAGTCAAACTCGTCAGGGCGTGTAAAACCACTGATGCCACTTCTAGCTAGAAAGAAACGCATGCCCTCCCTGACGTCCGTCTCCCGTTTCTGGTTCATACCGGGTGTGAAACTCGCGAAGCAAACGTTACACAAAGCTACGCCACAAAGGCCGTGCTTTGATCATCACCACAAGACTTTGCTTTTCAACAGAAGCCTCGATCCATTGCCACTCAGGCATGCCACACAGGCAATTCACTCCATGCGTTTGATATCCATCAATATATAACCCCTGAGCTCGTACGTCTCAGAGAAGGGCGTTAAGCAAGAGAATAAATTCTCCGCCGCCAAACAGATATATATTTAATAGAAATCAATCACACAGACTAAAATCCAATGTCAGACACACAGTCCATTTACAAGTCCGTTCTGGGTCTGAACGAAACCGGAGGCACCTAGTACCCCGCATATCCATCGATCTCCAAGTACGTCTGGACGATCACTAACTGTTTCCATCTTCTTGGGTGTACAGCCCAATCAAGATCATCAGTTATCACCCAAACGACGTGAAGACCTCCGGTCTTCGACCATCGTCTTCATCTTCGACTTATCGTCGTATCAGTTATTCAGAATGGGATAAACCCGGTCTTTCCGAATAACTCGCGTATATTTTAAATAAGTGTTACACAACCACAACATACGCCTCATTCCAATTCATTAGTCACTAACCGTAAATTAATCAAGAGAATAATTCCCCAAATATTAACCCCGAAGGCCGAAACCAACATCAGATCAATATCCAGAAAACCATTCTGCTTGGCTAACCGCCGGTTAGTTTCTAAATTTCACATTCAAATCTAATTAAAGATTTAACTATCGCCTGGAGCAAAACTGGTGATACTCCATTCTCGATCTTTTCAATCTAATTAAAGATTCATTAAAACTCCACTTAGTTTTAATCTGTGACTGGGTTAAAGAATCAGTGTCATTTAAAACACGGTTCACGATAAACCCAAAGTCACATCCCATTAATTATCGGGTTAAAGAACAAGTGTTATTTAAAACACTGTTCACGATAAACCCAAAAATCAATATCCATTCAATTCCAATTAAATATCATTTAATTGGTACACTTCATTAAATCTAAATCAAAAGATTTAATCTTTTTTCAGCTGGGTTCAAGAACAGTGTTAGTGAAGACACCATTCACGACAAACCCAAATCACATTTGATATTAAATACAAGGCTCTGAATAGAAAATATATCGGCCTATATTCAATATCAAATTCTACGATTAACAAATGTCGTATTGGAAATAACGATATAAATATATATCTTTCAAATTTCCATAACAACACCTGTATAATCACGAATTCCAACATCGAAATATTCCGAAGACAATTTCGATTCAAATCCACTCCAATGCAAACATTGGAAATTTTGGTTATTTTCAAAACCCTTTTCGAATTCAATTTATTTATTTAAAAATAAATAGAATTATAATTCTAGTTCAAAACTAGTTCATTTCGATAAAAATCTATTTTTATCTTTTCAAATATGGAGTTTTTCATCCCAAATCTTCACAAATCATTTCTTATGATTTTACACAAATTATTACTATTTTTAATAATTTTATCAAGGCCCGTACGGTCGATTTCCAACAATGGCCATCGAACTGCACTTACAGCGACCTTTTTCGAATTTGATTTGGACGTATCTCCAAATCCAACCGTTAGATTTCACATTTCTAATATTCGTTATAAAGCTCTTTTCGATACGAACCCAACGGTTCCGGTTTTAGGAGAATCCGACGGTCGGATCTCCCGTAATGTCCGTTTGAAATAAATGGTCGAAATTCACGAACTGCCGCAGCGCGGCGCGTTCTATTCAGGCCATTATATTATATATATAATATATATATAATATATTTCGTCGATTTCTATTTAAAAACGAATTATATAAACAGTTTTAAATTCATTTCAAAATCTATTTCAACTTCCATTTCAATTCAAAGCAAAATTGAATTCTTCTTTATAAATTCGTTTCAAAATTCATTTCTGTTCAATTCAAATTTCAATTCAATTTGAATTCATTTCAATTCGTTTTCAATTCAATTCATTTCGAAATCGTTTTCAATTCAATTCATTTCGAATTCGTTTTCAATTCAATTCATTCGTTTTCAATTCAATTCATTTCGAAATCGTTTTCAATTTAATTTGAATTCGTTTTCAATTCAATTCATTTCGAAATCGTTTTCAATTCAATTCATTCGTTTTCAATTCAATTCATTTCGAAATCGTTTTCAATTCAATTCATTCGTTTTCAATTCAATTCATTTCGAAATCGTTTTCAATTTAATTTGAATTCGTTTTCAATTCAATTCATTTCGAAATCGTTTTCAATTCAATTCATTCGTTTTCAATTCAATTCATTTCGAAATCGTTTTCAGTTTAATTTGAATTCGTTTTCAATTCAATTCATTTCGAAATCGTTTTCAATTCAATTCATTTCGAATTCGTTTTCAATTCATTCGTTTTCAATTCAATTCATTTCGAAATCGTTTTCAATTTAATTTGAATTCGTTTTCAATTCAATTCATTTCGAAATCGTTTTCAATTCAATTCATTTCGAAATCGTTTTTAAAATCGATATAAATATCGTTCACGTCAAAATGGCGTCAATCTAATCAACACGGCTTCATATATTCCTTTATTTTCAAATATTCTATTTCAAATATTTCTTTTTCAAATATTTCTTTTTCAAATATTTCTTTTTCAAAACTGGAATGAGGCCCAATCAATTATCATATAAAATTAATTATATGGATTTTCATACAACACATGTATATAATAGCATTGAAAATAATCAACCATCAACCAAAGTGCACTACACTGTATAAGCATCATATATAGATATTCAACGCTTATAACAGCCTGTCCATCAATCGATCGACATATTTAATCAATCAGGATGAGTGAACTTCAAATTTCATCCTAACACCCGTGTGGGGTTTCAAACAATCAAACACATATTTTATTTGTGCAGTTAGGCGATGTGTAAAATTTATCGACCCAATCAACGTCATTCAAATAGGTGTACATAAACAAACCGTCTGGTTTGTAAATGAATATTTATTTATTCACATTCACGTTAAAAATTATATTTTTAACGATAACACATTTTATTTTCACATATGAATTTCTATTCAGTTCATTCTTTAAATAAAATGCTATTTTTATTTTTCTAACTTATTTTAGAAAATTTCGGCGGCATAACGGCACGATACTAGAAACGGGACAAGGCCTAGCCTTATCCCCGGTCTAGTGAAGGCCCACGCCATTCACACATCAATCAAATTCACTTTCGTTATGTAAACCACAAAATTTGGAGTAAGGGTCTAACCTAGCCTTACTCCTTCGCCTTATAACGGCGCACGTCTAATCCTAACCAATTTATCGATTCGATTTTTCACACCACAAACCACATTCAAACCAATATCGCAATCAATCACCAAACAGTCAAACAAACAAGTCCATGGTCTGTGGACGGGTGTCGGGTGCTACTAAGCACCGTCTGCATCCTAGTATATATATAACTAGAAAAATAAATTGAAAGGTGAGAAATTCTCACATATAGCTATCCTAGCTCCACGGCTCTTCCTTTGCAGAAGTCTTCATCGTTTCGCCTTTTTGTCACCTTCGTTGCCCAAGGCCACTATATATATAAAATCGAATTTTTATTTCAAAGTTCAATATATAAAAGCTCTATTTTTCTATCGAAGTTCAATATATAAAAATCCTATTTTTATCACGTTCTTTTATACATAAAGATTTCGCCTTTTTAAATTTAAAGATTTCACCCTTTTAAATTTAAAGATTTCACCTTTTTAAATTTAAAGATTTCGCCTTTTTAAATTTAAAGATTTCGCCCTTTTTAAATTTAAAGATTTCGCCTTTTTAAATTTAAAGATTTCATCTTTTTAAATTTAAAGATTTCATCTTTTTAAATTTAAAGATTTCATCTTTTTATTCTTACTATAATATAAAAATCATATTTTTATTTCTACTTCATTATAAAAACCCAATGCTAAATTTAATTTTAAAACAATGTACATTTTTATATTTCTAAACAAAATATATTTTTCTAAACAAGGTATATATATATATATTTTTTTAACAAGTTTTTAAAGCTTTAACCAATCAGTTTTTAGTTTCTTTTAAAAAAAAACAGAAATTAGTTTTTTTTTTTAAATCATTTTATAAATCAGTTTTTAAAATTCTTAAAACAAAATCAGTTTTTAAATCCCCTTTTAAAAATCAGTTTTCACCCCCTAATTAAAATCAGTTCTATTTTTAAAACAAATTCAGTTTTATCCTTTTTTATATTATACAAATTATATTTTTATCATCATTTTTAAAACTGTAAAAACTGATTTTTAAATACCGTAATTACTGATTTTATTAAATAAATAAAATAAATAAATTGAAAAGCTTACAGCGAATGGGACTGAGGGGCGCACTGTTCGTCGGAAGGGCGACAGAATCTGACATGGCCAGAGGATGAGCTCACGGTGGTCAGGAGGAGGCGGAGGGCTGTCTGGATCGAACTGCGGAGGGGGAGGAGGTCGCGCGCGTGCTGGTGGGCCAGGGGAGCAGGCGGAGATGGCGGTGGTGTCCCTTCAGGGCGGCGTTCGATCACTGGAGTTAGGGTTTGGGGATTGCGGTTCAATTGGAAGGGAGGGGCTCCGTCGTTGAAGGGGTGGTTCAGGCGGGTAGCGCGTGGTGGGGCGAGGCTGGCGGAGGCGCAGGCGGGAGGATCGGGGGGGGGGGGGGGGAGGCGCCTTCGATCGGAGTTTTTTTTTTTTTTCTTCTGGATTTCGAAAATGATTGAAGGGGGGGGGCCAGAACGAGATTAAAGGGGGAGATATTTTTTTTTTTTTAATTAATTTAAAAAAGTTGACTTTTACAAACGAACTCGAAACGAGGTCCACCGCCTGTCGTCCATAGCGTTTTACCCCCGATCCGGACACTATGGGATATGTATCGCAAGCTGATTTGATTGTTACAATCAGTTTCCCTTTGAATTTTCATTTAAATCACTATATTGAATTTTAAACGCACATTCCAAATTACCGGGGTCACATACTAACTCTAAAAATCCCAGAAAAATATTTTCTAGCTTCGTATTGACGATACGGTCCTAACAAAACTAGTTTCGTCGAATTCTGAGACCGTTTGAAAAATGGCCAATTTCCAGTCGATTAAAATCAACTGAAACTGGTCAAACGCGTTTTCTTTTGCCACGCTCACATATTGATTCGAAAAATTAGGAAATTTGAAACCTAGCAATAACTTTACATCACGGACCCAACAAAACTGGTTTCGTCGAAATCCGAGGTCATTTGCAAAATGTCCACTTTTAAGGGCCTGAATTCTATAGCGACTATTCAGAATTTTCAACTGGACATATCTTTTGCTTCCCGCTATGGAATCTTGATTTTTCGGATTCGTTGGAAAGATATTCACTATTAGATTCCATTATTTTTGGTTTCACTAAAATCCGGATTGTTTTGCACCCGGTACATTCAATTGAAGTTTGAAATCGAATTATCGAACTACCGCGCCATTTTCTATTCCTTTTATAATAATATATAATTATTTATATTCTAACGACGACGCGTATAAATATATACGTTCTAATTCCATTAAAAATAAATTTATCGTCGATATTATTTAAAATAATTCATTTTAAATAATCAAAATTCGCTAAAATTGCCAAAATAAAAATTTTAAACTGGCCCAGATTTTCCGGGTTGTTACAGTTTGGTCTTGAGCTATGCTATGGCTGCACTCATGCACTTTTTGGGGAATAATATTTTACTTATGTTGTTTTAAGTACTTTGCTTCTTTAGAACTTGATGTAATGAAATAATGACTTGGCATTTTGATGTAAGAGGTTTTGACTCTATTTTTCAGTAATGAGATTTGGTTTTAAAGTTTATATCCGCTGCTTTATATACTCTGTTTATCTGTGTTTTGTCTAGTGTTATCTCTGTGCCTGTTTACTAGATAATACCCCTCCAAAACTAGGGCATTCCCTTTGTGAGTGACCCTAGCGGAGGTGGGGTGTTACATTTGGTATCAGAGCAGAAGGTTACCAGACTGGGCAAAAGTTTTAAAAAACTTCTGAAACTATTTTTAAAACTCGTTTATAAAGAAGCATTCTTCAAGAAAAGTTTATTTTGAAAAGGCTATTCCCCAAAAGCCATTAGCATTTTCCTTTGTTTCCTCGTTTGAATCTTTTTCCTTTTCGCTTTTCAGCATGTCTAATCTTAACCTTCCTGAGGGAGTACCCATACTTGGCTGGTTCCGAAGATACTTGGAAGCTAGGGCCAACGGCGCGGGCCCGGCAGATATCCCTCCTCCTCCCCCGGTGGCCACGGTTCCTCCTCCTCCGGGTACCACCTTCGCCAAAATATGCAAGGACTTTATAGGAATGGGCGGCAAGAACTTCGTTGGAACTGAAACCTTCGTTGGGGCGCGAAACTGGCTAAAAGAGACTGAAGACTTGTTTGTTATTTTCGATATGGAGGATCATAGGAAAGTTCAGTTGGCAGCATGGTTGTTGAAAGAGGAAGCTGCATTTTGGTGGGAAGTCACCAACGCTACCAGGCCAATTGAGACTTGGGCAGACTTTAGAGAGAGGTTTGGGCTTAAGTTTTTATCATCCGCAGAAGCGAGTCTTCAAATGGAGAGGTTCCTGACACTCAAGCAAGGGGACATGTCAGTTAGGGAATACGTGAATAAGTTTAATCAGCTTGCTCGGTTTGGTTTGGACTTAGTCAACACGACTGAGAAGAAGGCTCTACGCTTTGCTCGAGGATTGAGCGAGCCACTCCACACTATGGCCATGACTCATGTACCCATGGGGGCGACCTTTGAACGCTTGGTGAATATAGCCCTACTTCATGAAGAAGACGAGAATGGCAAGAAGAAGGTCAAGGCGAATGAGTCTCAAGACAAGAAGGTAGACTCCGAGAAAGGAGGAAAGAACAGCAACAACAAGAATGACAAGTCACGTGAGAAAAGAAAATGCAACTTCTGTGGTATTGACGGGCATAGAGTCCAGGACTGTAGGAAGAAGAAGATGAAGATAGGAGCATATTTTCAATGCGTTGAAACTGGACACATAAGCAAGAACTGCCCTAAGAAGCAAGGGCAAGCCCCGCAAGAAGGACCTTCTAGGGGTACATCTTTAACTTCTTTCCCCTAGATACTCTGTTTTATCTTGTATATCCTTTCGATCCTGTCTTGAGAACCTTAGGTAGAATCCTATGAATGTAAACATGTATTTGAAACATGTTATGGTTGATGTTTGCGAATGGTTGCAAGTGGTTGCAAGTGATTGCTCCTGGTTGCATAACACACATTAGGCACTAGATCGGCTCAGACACATTTTCATATTGCATATGCATGAGTGTTTATACTTATTTATGGATGAAATTGAATGTGTTATCATATGAATGTTGCATATGGATGAATGTTTGTGCACACATATAGTGCTTACGTGACTAGGATTATTTGCATACATGTTGGATTCATGACACTAAACATATTTTGCAATAGAAAGATCAATCAGGCCTGATCATTTGCATTAGACAAGGAACATATACACACACTTCTTGCATATGTTCATACAGCATTAGAAATCTCTTAAGGACGATGGATGCCTGTGATTGATGATTGAGTAGATGGATGATTGGATGGTAGGACACATTCTTCTTAACTTGAAGATTTCGGGGACGAAATCCTTTAAGGAGGGAAGAATGTAACAACCTGAATTTTTTTATAACATGTTAAAACAAGAAAACAAGGCAGAATTAAATTTTAAAATAAGAATCAGGGGAAACGGGTTGCGCCATTGCGTTCGTCTCGGAATTCTACATGAAATAGAGTCCAAATTTTCGAAAAACGGAGTCCGTATGACTAAGTTATGGCTCCCACAGTTTCAGAAATTTTTAGAGTTCGAAACAGTTCGAATTCGAGTTCAAATTCGAATTTCAAAACCCAGACAGACTGGGCAGGAAATTTCCCGCCAAGCACCCTAGGTCGACTGGGGAGTCGACACCCCCAGGGCCAGGTCGACTGCGCAGTCGACTTGGGTGTCGACCTGGTCCCTAAACCTGGTTTTCAGCCTGGGTTCATTCTGATGTATTTGGACCAATTTTCTGACTAGATTCGTGACTCTAAACCTATATAAACAGCCTCCTAGCCTCAGTCTCTCTACACCAATTCTTTTTGTCCTTATGCTGCCTCTGAGAAAAACAAATAAATAAATAAATTAAAGTAAAACACGAAGAATAATTCTTGAAGACTACGGCTAGGAATTGCATATTGGGGAGCTATTTCTTCTTCGTCAAGACTACATGTAGAGCTTTGCTAATTGGGGGATTTCTAGAGATTCTACGTCACCTCTTTTACTTTCTAATTCTCTAAACCACGATCTGTAAGCCCCAGTTACTCTTAGATCTAAACTCTAAACTTAATATGGACATATGTAAATTGAAATTGAACATAAACATGATAACTACTTGAGATCTATTCTTGTATATCTTTGATCTATGACTATTCTTTTTTGATCTATTATTTTAGATCTACTCTTGTTCACCCTAGTTCTGTTCACCTCGAACCTAGTACCGTTCATATTGAACCTTGATTTGTGGAATACTGATAAGAACTTGATTTAGGGGCCTGTTCATGTCATAACCTAAACCCTATCATGTCCATTATTTTAACATGCCTGTGATGTTGTGATGTTGAAACTATTGCTAGTCACAAGTTTAGGATTATCATCTTATGTCATCTATTGCTATGTTTATCACCCTATTTCATATGCCAGTGATGTTATGATCATATCTCAAGTTACATCATGCTTGCCTTGAAATCACCTTTGCCACTTTATACCCATCCTTGTTATGTTATTCCCTAGTTACATCTATTGACTTGATTCGAATTCACGAGCGTTGGGGATGCGATTTGGGTAGTTTAGGAAAACCTGAATTTAGTATGAACTTGAAAACATGAATATTGTTATAACTTGAGCTTGGATATGAACATGAACTTGACATGAAATTGTACTTGAAAATATGAATTTGGGACATGACACTTAGATAACTTGAACGTGGCCAACTCGAGGTTGGGTTGAGTTTGCAGTATAAATCTGCCCGGAACCGCCCGGCGAATCCAGTAACTGCAAACAATAGGACCCAATGTGAGTAGTTGGTCATATCGCACTCGAAACCCGAGGTTAGACTAGGTTATGGTGTAAAGTTGCCCTGACCCGCCCGGCACATCCAGTAACCATAACCAAGTCTAATGTGAGAGGTTAGGGGTGCATTAAGTAAATTAATGCCACTGGATAGGGTTTAGTCATGGACCACTTGAATATACTTAACCAATTTGACACGTTGATTTGATAGGGTTAAGTCATGAACCGCTTGAACACACTTAACCAACCTGACACATGATTCGTAGGGCTAAGTCTTGAACTAGAACGACACACTTAGTCAATTTGACATGACATGTAGATGGGGTTAAGTCTCGATTTTAAATGACAACTTAACCTGCTGGACGAAACCCTAGTTACGCGGTCCTTTTCAGCAGTAACCCACTAGATGTATCACTGTACCCTGGGACTAGGCAGGGTGGGGCACGATTGCTGGGCTGATTGTAAGCGACCAGAACGACGGCTGAGTTGGTGCGCCATTGTAGGTTCAGGTGGACTAGAGTCGTGCACTTAGTCCGAAGTTGAAAAGGCAAGCATTGGGCATCAGTAGGATTATCTGTGCATTCTTGATTCGTGTCGGTGGTTGGCACCCTAGGGCTTGATACACCCTATGGTGGACCTAGCACAGGTGACTACATTCGTGATAGGGTCGTATGACACAGACACACGACGAGCTAGACTTGTAGGGAGCCGATCGATTAGATCGTACCGTTGGACCCCGAATTGGGTCACTTCACGATATTGGGCCGAGGGATCATTTCTTGACTTAAAATTGACACGGGATTAGTATACTAGTATAGTTGGTACGGCGAATCTTGAATACGCAATGTTAGACTTGAGTTATCTTGTTAGCTTAGTTATCATGCAAGACTTATCATCACTCCTATGTTTAATTCCAGTTTATTCATGTCGTGTTAACTTTACTAGTTTCTATGCTGATAGTCACTAGGGCTTGCCAGTCTTTTTGACTGACCCGTTTTCTTTCGCCACTTTGTCTTTCGTTCCCCCCCCCCTCAGGTTCTCAGGGAGGAAACTCTAGCTCTTAGCTTGGACTTTGCTTTCTTTCTGACAGCTCATGTACGGTTTGGTCTTGACCTATGCTATGGCTGCACTCATGCACTTTTTGGGGAATAATATTTTACTTATATTGTTTTAAGTACTTTGCTTCTTTAGAACTTGATGTAATGAAATAATGACTTGGCATTTTGATGTAAGAGGTTTGAATCTATTTTCCAGTAATGAGATTTGGTTTTAAAGTTTATATCCGCTGCTTTATATACTCTGTTTATCTATGTTCTGTCTTGTGTTATCTCTGTGCCTATTTACTAGATAATACCCCTCCAAAACTAGGGCATTCCCTTTGTGAGTGACCCTAGCGGAGGTGGGGTGTTACAAATGGCCTCTTAGGGACGTGTCAATCACTTTCTAGTGAATGAAGTTCATTAATTAGTAAGCCAATCCTATCGCTTTTCGACAAAGAAACTTTTCTATGTTTTCTAGTGTTGACTCTCTGGTCGGTTTTTTAGTTTTTCATTTTATTCGCATGAATCCATCCTTTCACACTTTAGCAGAAAAAATTCGTTGTATGTATACATAAGTCTATCCTGCTACTCCCTGGTGACGGGAGCTTATATATAATTCTGCATGAATTCATCCAATCATTCTTAGGTGGAGGAATTTGTGTCTTTCTCAATACAAGTTCATGCATTCACTTTTTGATAAAGGAACTCGTAATTCATTAATACGAGTTCGTCTAATCGCTCTCTGATGGAAGAAGTCATGGTTCATCGATACGAGTTCATCGAATCACTCTTTGGTAAAGAAACTCGTAATTCATCGATAAGAATTCATCAATCACTATTCGGTGAATAAACTCGTAGTTTAATTACATAAAGCCATCCATTCACTTTCCGATGAATGAGATTAACGTTCAAGTCAAGTTCATCTACTCACTCTTCAGCAAATGGAACTTATGTCTTATCCATAAGAATTCGTCCACTCACTATCAGGTGAAAGGAATTCACGATCATTAGCATGAATCCATTAAATCACTTTCCAGTGAAAGGGATTCATGATCGGTTCCTATAATTTCATCCAATCACTATTTGGTGAGAGAAACCGGTAGTTAATTCATATGAACTCATCTAGTCACTACTTTTCACATTTTGAGGTTTCATTCCAGCTCTTCGAATGAAGCAAAATCCTAATCAAATTTCATTTGACGGCGGTGGAAGTTCAAAGCAAATAGAAGCCACATGAAAAGTGCAAAGAAAGAATAAACTAAGCAAGGCCTCCCCCGGCCTCATGGCTCAACGAGTTCTTGGAACATGCATAGGGCCCAATCACAGCTTATGGGGGAGCATCTCCGCTCCCGTGCTTTGATTCTGAACTCCTATCCCTTCTAGCCGCGAGAGTATCTTCTGCGTTAATTTCTCTTGGTTCTCTAGTCTAATCTATATTCCTTGAACCATCTCCTCCATCTCTTCTCCAGTCAAGTAGATGGAAGGTTCTCCATTAAAGAAATCCTCCTAGCATCCCTCGTGTCCAGTATGTCCAAGATGGGTTGAAGTATCAATCTTCTTCCTCTTCACCATAATCGAAATCCTGAGTAATCCGAGTCAGCAGAATTATGAGTTCTACCCATTACCCCTACCCGACGCTCTAAAATGTTGACCTAATTTTTAGTTCTGTCAAATCCAACACATGAATCAATGTAGTAGTTGTAACACACCGCATTTTTAATGAAATTAAAAATGTGGAAATATGTATATATATATATATATTATACATAGATATATTTAAGAGCAAAATTAAATAATGACAATAAAATTGCATGTAATAAGTTCATGCAGTGAAATGAAGGAAAAAGATTAATAAAAGAAATTAAATGCAATACATGAAATGCGAAGAAATACATGCGAACAATTAAACATAAATAAAAAGGAAATTTGAAGAGCTCCAGGAATTTGGTCACGAAATTAGCGTCATTGCATTCATGGTGATTTTCTAGTCAATTTCGACCTATGGTTTGTAGAAAACCGATTTAGGATGAAAAAGATATCTTTATATTAAATATTGCAACAAAACATGAAAAAGAGGAATGAGAAAAGAATAATGTTTAGCGTTGTTCTAAGGTTTGTAAACAAAAGACTTAGTGGCTCATCTAGTTAGAACACGTGACTTGTATACAAGAGGTTTTGAGTTCAATCCCTGCCAGCGCCATATTTTTGTTTTAGGGAAATGGCTAAAAAGTGGCCTAGTGCGAACGCAGTTCAATCAAAAAAAAGCTGTTTAGTGTGAAAAGGGTTAATTGGAAAGATAGTTAAAAATAAAAAATAATATATATATATATGACATGTGGGTGTCAACGCCCCTACTGTTGCGCATCATGTTGAACACATGGCACATTTTTATTGGTCAATGACGATTTTTGAGTTTTAAGGCTGACGTGGCCTCTTATGATTGGCTGAGTGATGTGTCTTTTTAATCTGAATGGTTTAGATGAATCCTAGTCATATCTAAAGGCCCTAATTCACCCACTACAACTATATAAACATACCTAGACCTAAACCTAATTCACAATACATTAATTCATACGCCTTCATGCTGCTGCAACCTAAACTAGCCTTTCTTCTACGCTAAAGCAAATCTAAATAGGAGTAATTCATATTGGAAAATAAGAATAGAATTCTACAACAACGGTTTAGCTAATCAAATTCAGAATGTAAAATTCAGATCTACTTTCTCTTCTTCCTCTGTGAGTCCACGTTTCTTTCACAAATAATTAATTAAAAGTAATTGTGATAAGTTTGTGGATTGGATTTTATGAATATGACTGTGAGATGAATCATATGTTTAATTAGATCTATTTAATGATGCCAGTTCATATGTTTAATTAGATTTGTTTTACGATGCAAGTTCATATGTTTAATTAGATCTATTTTATGATGTCAGTTCATATGTTTAATTAGATCTATTTTATGATGCAAGTTCATATGTTTAATTAGATCTATTTTATGATGCTAGTTCAGCTTAATTAGATCTATTTTATTATGCCAAGATCATATGCTTATTAGATCTATTTTTATTATGTCAGTTCACATGCTTATTAGATATATGCCACTTCATATGCTTATTAGATCTATTTTATGAGATCTATTTTATTATGTTAGTTCATATATGCTTATTGGATCTATTATTCTATATCAGTTCATATATGCTTATAAGATCAATGTTATTATGCTATGCCAGTTCATGATCCATATGCTTATTAGATCTATGTCATTGTTCTATGCCAGTTTATGTTCCATATGCTTATTGGATCTATGTTATTGTTCTATGCTAGTTTATGTTCCATATGCTTATTGGATCTATTTTATTATTCATACCCAAAGTCTATATTCCATATGTTATTGGATCTATTTTATGTGTTATGCTAGTTTTGGTGCTTTAATTCTCTTCCCTTCTTTTCTTTTCCTTTTTATGAGATTAGGCTAACTGCGAGCCTAACATATTACGTTGAATTATACGTACGAATAATGTGGGAACGTTGTGGGAAAAGATTAGGGAAATTATTGAATAATATGTGATTGGCATAAATTGGTTTGTAATCATGTAATTGATTTGAGGCATGAATTGGTACAATTTGTATACATGGGGTTTGGCATAGATTGTTAATAACAATGAACGCAAAGTAATTTGGGCGTAATTTGGCATGACATGTGTACATAAGATTATAAGGCCTAATTTGGATTAAAATTATAAACATAATTTTAATGAGGGATTTTGGGTAATTGACATAATTAGCCTGAAATTGGCATAAACTGCAAATAAATAAATTGGCTAAGATAAGCATGCTGAGACACGAGGTTAGACTCCGTTTGCAGTAGAAGCCTGCCCGGAACCAACCGGCCTAACCAGCAACCACAAACGGTCAGTCTAATGTGAGAGGTCGTAGGCATAACTAAAAGATGCTTAGACACAAGGTTAAGTCTGGCTTGTGGCAGAAGTCTGCCCGGAACCGCCCGGCATATTCAGCGACCACAAGCAATCAATTTAATGTGAGAGGTTTGTGCATTAATAACTAATTAATGCTGATCAAAGATGAATATGATATCTAAAACATGTTAGGTGGGTGGGGTTAAGTTAATTTGTGTAAGATGACAACTTAACCAATATTACATGAACAAAGTGGATAGGGTTAAGACAAGCTTAACCAATAATACATATTGATTTGATAAGTGGATGGGGTTAAGTCAACTGGGAGGATAGACAATACTTAACTGAGATAAGACATGTAGTAAGACATGAGAGGAGTAAAAGGGTTAAGTGGGTGACATGTGTAGCATGTATTGCATGGGTAACATGTATAACATAAATAATGAACACTTAACCAAGATAAGGCATGTGGTAAGATATGGGTGACATGGATGACATGTGAAATATAATTAGAAGCACTTAACCAAGGTGAAACATGTAAGAAGACATAGGAATAAGAAGGGGTTAAGTGGGAATTCCTAGTGGGGACCAAGCTTAAGAGGGAAGTTTGTGTCAAGTGTGTGGACCCTTTTCAACCAGTAACCCATTCTGTATCTGCGTGAGCTCGAACTAGGTCGAGGACGGGACACACTTACTGGGTTTGATTGTAAGAGGTCAATAAAGAGTTAGCAGTGGCAATGCAAGTCCAACGGAGTCATGTGCTTGCGGAGTCCGGGCTGGTAGGTAAGACGTTGTTGCATCGTGTAGGTATAAGCCGTGCATTTTTAGTGGTATCGGGTTGCCACTTTAAGGAGTGATACACCCTACAATGGGACCAGCACGGGTATCTACGAGTTAGGGAGCCGATCGAATGAGGAGGGTAGTGGGTACAACTAGTGGAGATAGGAGCAGGCGGTACCTATGACAGCAGCTAGGAGTACAACTACCAAACTATGAATAAATGTTGTAATTAGAATGGGGAGGGTAGTGGGTACAACTAGTGGAGGTAGGAGCAGGCGACACCTACGATAGCAGCTAGAAGTACACGAAACTACCATTATTATGATTAGTAAGAGGGATCAACTTCCAGTATGGGACTAGCAATGATGCGGTGTAACTAGCATTGATGCGGTGTAGGAGTTATCTTATAGTGATTAGAAGCGCAATCAACGTTATATCTTCCTTACCTTGTTCACCTTGTCATATCTAATTATGTTACAGTTATTTCTTATATCCAGTTTATGTCTTATCCTGTTACTTTACTAATTATATAGATAAAGTCGCTGGACTCGCCAGACTTTATGTCTGACCTCGTTTTGTTTCGCCTCTTTTCTTTCCTTCCCCCCTCCCCCCTAGGTACTCAGGGTGGGATTAGTGGAGCTTGACTCAGATTTCTTTCTTTCTACTGGAATTGCTTGGAAGTGCTGAAAGTAATGCTCAGCTTTATCCCTTTTTCATATGGCTATTTGGAGTGGGATTATGCTTTTGTTTTTATATACTCTGATAATAATTTGTCCAAGATGGATATTTGTGTACTTGACTTTAGTATTGGGTTTTGATGCTGTAACCAAACTATGTTCATTTTTCGCTGCAATGAAGTTATTTTAAATTTTGAAGTACCATTTTATATATCTGTCTTGTGATGTTCTGTTCTATACACTCATAATGCTGCATGAAAGTTAATGCACTCCCTTTGTGAGTGACATTAATGGACGTGGGGTGTTACAGTAGTCGTAGAATAATCAAGCAAATCTAAACATAGAACACCACAAAGTATGGAGACTTGCAAGTTTTATAGTGGTTCGGCAATCGGGCCTACTTTTCAATTATTGCAATCACTTATTTATACTCTATAATTACACATACAATAGAGTTCTATCTATGAACTTTAAGGAGAAAGAGAATCAATCTCGAAACCATCGGAGTCCCAATTTAGAAGAGCGAAAAGAATTACTCTAAATGGCCATCTCTAGGCCAATATATAAGTGCTTAGTAATCTGGATCGTTAGGGAGTAGTGGCGTGAAATTCAAAGTAGTGGAGGTAATGGGGGATACCAAATCACACAAGTGGAAACCAGATCAATCAATCATCACTATCATGGATCGGTACCAATCTGGATCTGGATCAGTACCAGTCCTGGAAGGTGCAATGCATATGCACCTCCTTCCTTCCTATTGTATAGCCCGGTCACCTCCACGTCTCTACCTTGCTAAGTTCTCCAAATCTATCCTGGTCGGATGCTTCAATTGTTTCACCAATCCAATGCTTGCAAAGTAAGACCAAACCAAAGTGAAGAGGACCAAGTCAAAATAAGAGAGGTTGTCTGGATCAGTCATCCAAAGTGATCTGGATTAGTATCATTCTGAACCCGTATTGGTGTCGATCCGGATTATTGGCTATTGCCAATGTCTCGACGCTCCACACTTTGTTTGGTTCATCCATCTCAAGTGTAGAAATCATATTTGGTTGAATTCTCGACACTTCTGTGACTTCATATCAATCCATAGTAAGAAGTGAACGTCGATTTGAACCTTTTAATGTATAACCGATTCGAACTCCTATCTCCAGGAACTCCAAATGTGTGAATCTCATCGCTTAATCCTTATATTTCCAAGTCGCTATGAGTCCGCACTCAATTCACAAGCGATCTGGATGTCTTGAGTTTGAAGTGTGACGACCTTGCAAAAAGGTTGGTCAATTAGAAATAATAATAATAATAATATGATAACTCTATCGTAATAACTCAAAACAATGACAAAGTCTCGGTATATGCATATATACAAGGAAAAGTATGTGTTATTTAATAATAACAAAAACAATATTGTAGAATATCACACATTATAAAGTCACGTGCAAAGATGTCACCAGCCATATAAGAGAATATGAAATCAAAAATAATAAAATCAACATCACATGAGTGAACCGTCCATATCCAGAAATCATTAATACTTGAGATATCATTGAGAATAGTTAAGATGTCATATGATAATGCCTAAACATATCACCCAATCTCAATAATAGAATACAATCATCAAATAATGTTAAATGGACAATTTAGCTATATAATATAAAGCATATATCCATCTTGGTTCTAACAGAAGAAATGAAAATCCATGATAATCTGAACGACTATCTAAATACAATCTCATATGCGCTTATAAAAATAAACTAGAAGAAATCATGATGGAGAATGAGTGTATGACAAACATAAGGTCCTAACTACATTTATAAATACATCAATGCATGTATCATCTAACTATGGGTTGCTTTACACATATCTACACTTAGGTAAGGGGTATAAATAGTATGTGTCTACTAACCACTTTATTTAAACAATAAAGCAAACCGATGGCTATAGAATCTTAGGGTCAAATAATTGGATATGTTTCTACAATCTTTAGTTACCTTGATGGACATTGTGACTCATATCCACCCGCACTCATCTATATATAGCAACAATAATGAAATCTGCTTTGTCCTTATAGGTTATAGAGTGGCAACTGTGGCAACTGTATCAACCTACATTTTTAAATCATTAAATATTTGAAATAATTATAAACAGTGAAGATAATATTTTTGGAATTCTTAGAATTTGACCTCGAAGTCTACAACATTGCATTCATGGAAATTTTCTGATCAAATTACATATAAAATATGTTTCGTATGGAGTTCGTATAGAAAAGTTATTGACGTGCGAAGTTCTGTATCAAAAAATATCTATATGTATAAATGTGCATGATTATACTTATTTTACACATAAATGCGCGTATTAATTTAAAAAATAACGCGCATTTGTATTTAAAAATAAATTCTATCATAAATGGAATTAAATCACAAAATAACGGAAAGTTAATTAATGTTATAAACTGCATTTATATTTAAAATGAAATAAATAAACATGGAAAATACGTCAGAAAAAACATGTGGGGGTCGACCCCAACATTAATCTGGTCGACCTAAAGGTTGATATATGTGTGTGTGTGTGTGTATGTGTGTGTCGGGTCGACTCATTGGTCGACCTCATGAGTGGTCGGGTTGACCCGAATGTGTCAAAAATGATGTGTTTCATGGCTTTTAGATGGTGAGATTTTGATCGTTCTAAAAAGAATGGACGACGTTGTTTCCGACATCTATAAATAAATGTGCAGGGCTAGCCTCTAAATCCATATTTTTCTGTATGGGCATGGAAAATTTGTCATTTTCTTTTCTCCTCCAATTCTGTAACAACCCGAAAATCTGGGCCAGTTTAAAATTTTTATTTTGGCTATTTTAGCGAATTTTGAATATTTAAAATGAATTATTTTAAATAATACCGACGAGAAATTTATTTTGAATATAAATCGAACGTATATATTTATACGCGTCGTCGATAGAATATAAATAATTATATAATTATAAATAGAATTGAAAATGGCGCGGTAGTTCGATAATTCGATTTCAAACTTCAATTGAATGTACCGGGTGCAAAACAATCCGGATTTTAGTGAAACCAAAAATATTAGGATCTAATTGATAATATCTTTCCAACGAATCCGAAAAAACAAAATTTCATAGCGGGAATCAAAAGATATGTCCAGTTGAAAATTCTGAATAGTCGTTATGGAATTCAGGCCCTTAAAAATGGAAATTTTGCAAACGACCTCGGATTTCGACGAAACCACTTTTGTTGGGTCCGTGACGTCAAATTATTGCGAGGTTTCAAATTTCATAATTTTTCGAATCAATATGTGAGCGTGGCAAAGGAAAACGCGTTTGACCAGTTTCATTTGATTTTAATCGACTAGAAAATGGCCATTTTTCTAACGGTCTCAGAATTCGATGAAACTAGTTTTGTTAGGACCGTATCGTCAATACGAAGCTAAAAAATATTTTTTTGAATATTTAGAGTTCGCATGTGACCCCGGTAAATTGAAATGCGTGTTCAAATTCAATATATAGAGTTATATGTTGATTTTGACGAAAACTGATTGTAACGACTGAATCAGCCTAGGATACATATCCCATTGTGTTCGGAATGGGGGTAATTAGCTATGGACGACAGGCGGTGGGCCTCGTTTCGAGTTCGTATGTAAAAATCAACTTTTTGCAAATTAAATAATTAATAAATAAAAAATATCTTCCTCTCCCTTAACCCGTTGGCCCCCCTTTATACTTCAAATCGAATCAGAATAAAAAAAAGAAAAAAAAGAAAGAGGGAATCGGAGAGGGGCGCGAGCGGCCTCCTCCATGCCGCTGCCACCCTGGTGGTGCCCTCC
Source organism: Allium sativum (assembly GCA_030737875.1). NCBI lineage: Eukaryota > Viridiplantae > Streptophyta > Magnoliopsida > Asparagales > Amaryllidaceae > Allium > Allium sativum. The sequence continues at coordinate 652,164,140 of CM060915.1, forward strand.
ACCGCGGCCACGCTCTTTCGCCCCCCCCCCCCCACTTTTCCACCTCGACCTCGCGACAGCCCCCCCCCCCTTTTCCAGCTCGACCTCGCGACAGTCCCCCCCTCATCCACAGACGAACGCGCAGCGCACCCCCTCCTGTGCAGCCGCCGCCGCTGCTTCTTCTTCTTCTTCCTCTGCTCCTCCTCCACCCGCTAACGACCTCCACCTCCCCGCGTGAACCACCGACGCCAAAATCCGACGCAGCCACTTCCAAACACCCCTCCGACCTCCAAACCTCCGGTGATGGGCCCCCCTTCATCAAGATCGATTTCTTTTTCAAAAAAAACCACAGTAAGTTTCTAGTGTTGATTTTAATTACAATTTTGTATATAATAGCATTAGTAAAAATCAGTTTTTATGAGGGTGAAAATGTGATTCTTTATATGAAATAAGTTAGCAAGTCATAATTTTTAAATTAACAAGACATGATTTTTAAACTAATAAAGTTGTGATTTTTGAAAAGAAAAGGTTAGATTTTTAATTTGATAAGGATTTGCTTCTTTATATTTGAAAGATTAGATCTTTGAAAATAAAAAGATGAGATTTTTAATTAGCTAAAGATACGATTTTTAATTGTTTAAAAATATAATTTTTTTCGTATGTAAAGATAGAAAATACAATTTTCATATTGTGGAAGGATAAAAATATGATTTTTACATAGTGGGAACTATAAAAATATAATCTTTATAGGATAGAGAATATAAAAATATCATCTTTGTATATGTAGCGAAATAAAAATCTGATTTTTATTATATATACATTGAAATAAAGAGGTGATTTTTATAGTGATGAAATCTTTACATTTGAAAAGGCGAAATCTTTTTATATAGTAGCGGTGTAAAAATAGAATTTTATCTATATTGAATAGCGAAGTAAAAACTCGATTTTTTTATATTGAATAGCGAAGTAAAAATTCGATTTTTATATATTGAAGAGCGAAGTAAAAATTCGATTTTTATATATTGAATAGCGAATTAAAAATTCGATTTTTATATATTGAATAGCGAAGTAAAAATTCGATTTTTATATATTGAATAGCGAAGTAAAAAATTCGATTTTTATATATTGAATAGCGAAGTAAAAATTTGATTTTTATATATTGAATAGCGAAGTAAAAGTGTGATTTTTATATATATAGTGGCTACGGGCAACGAAAGCGACAAAAGGCGAGAATGGCGATGATTTCTCTAAATGAAGTGTCAGGGAGTTGGAATATCTATCGGTGAGAACTTCTCACTCTAAATTTCTTTTTCTAGTTATATATATATACTAGGATGCAGACGGTGTTTAGTAGCACCCGACACAATCATCCACAGACCATGGACTTGTTTGTTTGGTTGTGTAGTTGGTTAGATTATTTGGTTTGAATTGAATTGTTTGGTGAAATGGAATGGATTTGATTGATGTGTGAATGGCGTGGGCCTTCACTAGACCGGGGATAAGGCTATGCCTCGTCCCGTTTCTAGTATCGTGCCGTTATGCCGCCGAAATTTTCTAAAATAAGTTAGAAAAATAAAGAAATCATTTTATTTAATAAATGAACTGAATATAATATTTTCATAGGTTGAATAAAATGTTTTATCGTTAAAAATATAATTTTTAAAGTGAAAGTGAATAAATAAATATTTATAAACAAATCGACCGATTTGTTTATATATACCGATTTGACTGATGAATTAGGATGATAAATTTTACACATCGCCCAACTGCACAACTAAAATTTGTGTTTGATTGTTTGAAACCCCACACGAGTGTTGGGATGAAATTTGAAGTTCACTCATCCTGATTGATTAAATATGTCGATCGATTGATTGACAGGCTGTTATAAGCGTTAGATATCTATATTTGATGCTTATACAGTGTAGTGCACTTTGATTGATGGTTGATTATTTTTCAATGCTATTATATATGTGTGATGTATGAAAATCCATATAATTAACATTATATGGTGATTGATTGGGCCTCATTCCAATTTAGAAAATAAAGAAAAATATAAAATAAAGGTTCATGTGTTGACTGTACTCATCCGTTGAGATTAGTCATGTGTTGAACGAAATATTTTAATAATAAAATTTACATCATTAACAATATAAAATAAAGGTTCATGTGTTGACTGTACTCATCCGTTGAGATTAGTCATGTGTTGAACGAAATATTTTAATAATAAAATTTACATCTTTAACAATATAAAATAAAGGTTCATGTGTTGACTTTACTCATCCGTTGAGATTAGTCATGTGTTGAACGAAATATTTTAATAATAAAATTTACATCTTTAACAATATAAAATAAAGGTTCATGTGTTGACTGTACTCATCCGTTGAGATTAGTCATGTGTTGAACGAAATATTTTAATAATAAAATTAACATCTTTAACAATATAAAATAAAGGTTCATGTGTTGACTGTACTCATCCGTTGAGATTAGTCATGTGTTGAATGAAATATTTTAATAATAAAATTTACATCTTTAACAATATAAAATAAAGGTTCATGTGTTGACAGTACTCATCCGTTGAGATTAGTCATGTGTTGAACGAAATATTTGAAATAGAAATATTTGAAAAAGAAATATTTGAAATAGAATATTTGAAAATAGAAATATATGAAGCCGTGTTGATTAGATTGACGCCATTTTGACGTGAACGATATTTATATCGATTTTATTCATTTTAAAATGAATATTGAAAAGTGATTTCGAAATTGAATACATAACGAATTCGATTTGAATATAAAACGAATTTGATTTCAATTGAATATATAACGAATTTGATTTCAATTGAATATATAACGAATTTGATTTCAATTGAATATATAACGAATTTGATTTGAATGGAAAACCAATTTGAATTGAATCGAATAGAAAACCAATTTGAATTGAATCGAATAGAAAACCAATTTGAATTGAATCGAATAGAAGACCAATTTGAGTTGAATCGAATAGAAAACCAATTTGAATAGAAAACGAATTTGATTTGAATAGAAAACGAATTTGATTTCAATTGAATATATAACGAATTTGATTCGAATTGAATATAAAACGAATTCGAATTGAATTGAAGATGAATTCGAATTGAATTGAAAACAAATTGAAGTGAATTCAAAATGAATTGAAATTTGAATTGAATAGAAATGAATTTTAAAACGAATTTATAATAGAAAATTCAATTTTGATTTGAATTGAAATAAAGGTTGAAATTGTTTTTGAAACCAATTCAAAACGATTTATAAAATTCGTTTTAAATAGAAATCGACGAAGTATATATAATATATATATATATTATATATATAATGGCCTGAATAGAACGCGCCACGGCAGTTCGTGAATTTCGACCATTTATTTCAAACGGACATTACGGGAGATCCGACCGTCGGATTCTCCTAAAACCGGAACCGTTGGGTTCGTATCGAAAAGAGTTTTCTAACGAATATTAGAAATTTGAAATCTAACGGTTGGATTTGGAGATACGTCCAAATCAAATTTGAAAAAGGTCGCTGTAAGTGCAGTTCGATGGCCATTGTTGGAAATCGACTGTACGGGCCTTGATAAAATTATTAAAAATAGTAATAATTTGTGTAAAATCATAAGAAATGATTAGGGAAAAATTAGGATGAAAAACTCCATATTTGAAAAGATAAAAATGGATTTTTATCGAAATGAACTAGTTTTGAACTAAAATTAAAACCCAACTATTTTTAAATAAATAAATTAGATTTAAAAAGGGGTTTTAAATAATCGGAATTTCTAATATATTTGATTGGAATTGAATTAGAAGTGATTTGTGGGTTTATCGTGAACAGTGTTTTAAATAACACTTGTTCTTTAACCCGATAATACATAGAATGTGATTTGGGTTTATCGTGAACTGTGTTTTAAATAACACTAGTTCTTTAACCCAGTCAAAGGAGTTTTAATGAATCTGCAATTAGATTGAAATGTGCATTGATAATCTAAATTATCAAATTTGGAAAATGAGCGAGAATGGAGTATCACCAGTTTTGCTCCAAAGCGATAGTTAAATCTTTAATTAGATTTGAACGTGAAATGGTAATTAATTTTACCGATAACATCGTGGTGTTAGATACGAAGTATTACCAGTTTTGCTTCATGGGATGAATAGGTTGGGACTGGGAAATAAAATAAATAATTACTTCGCTACGGTTCGCTAATCTCGACTAGTTGAGAAAACCATAATTTGGTTTGAAATGACATCCAAAGGAAGATTAAAGGATAAATTTTAAAGAATTTATCTTGGATAAAATTAATGGGAACCTTTCCCTAAGAATTGAAATTTAGAAATTAGCTGAAGGTTAGTTAAGAAGAATGGTTTCCTGGGTATTGATCTGATGTTGGTTTCGGCCTTCAGGGTTAATATTTGAGAAATTGTTCTCTTGTTGATTTACGGTTAGTAGCTACTGAATTGGAATGAGGCGTATGTTGTGTTTGTGTAACATTTGTTTTTAATATACGCGGGTTATTCGGAAAGGTCGGGGTTATACCCATTCTGAATAACCGATTCGACAATATGTCGAAGATGAAGACGGTGGTCAAAGACCGGAAGTCTTCACATCGTTGGGATAATTACTGATGATCCTGATTGGGCTGTACACCCAAGAGGATGGAAATAGTTGGTGGTCGTCCAGACGTACTTGGAGATGGATGGATATGCGAGGAAAGTGCCTCCGGTTTCGTTCAGACCCAGAACGAACTTGTAAATAGATTGTGTGTCTGACATTGGATTTTATTCTGTGTTGATTGATTTCTGTTAAATATATATCAGTTTGGCGGCAGAGAATTTATTCTCTTGCTTGACGCCCTTCTCTGAGATGTACGAGCTCAGAGGTTATATATCGTTAGATATCAATCGCATGGCATGAATTGCCTGTGTGGCACGCTGAGTTGCATGGATCAAGGCTTCTGTTGAAAAGCAAAGTCTTGTGGTTGATGATCAAAGCACGGCCTACGTGGCAGCTTTGTGTATAACGTGAATTCGCGAGCCTCACACCTCGGTATGAGTCAAAAAGGGGATACGGACTGCAGGGAGAGCACGACGTTTCTTTCTAGCTTTGGTGGTGTCAGTGACTTACCAGCCCTGACATTTATATACTTTTCACCTATGTGGTTGTTGGATGAGGCGCCTTGATTTTAGGTCTGTAAGGACCGGGAAACGTGTGTTCAGGCATAATTAATCCTCAAACGTAAGAGAGGACCGGCCCTGAAGCATCCAGGGGTTACCCAGAGTGTGTAGTCCCGAGGCATTTGCTAGAGTGTCTCGAAGCGGAGAGGAGCTTGCCCCTTGCCTCGACTCATGACGGAAATCCAATTTCCAATACGAGATATTTCGGTTTTATTTGTAGAGCCTAGTATGGTGACATGATAGATGGTACCCATGCCGCCTAGGATTGATATTTATGATTGAAAATTGTTTTGACACTATACACTTATTATAGTATCAAATGATTTGTTTTAAACGTACCAAGCATGTTTGGCTATTATAAGGTAAAACCCTATCCTCCGGCTTGCGTTGCATTGTGTGATGGGACGTGGGTCTTATAATAGCTTCATTTTTCGAAAAAGCATTGCGCTGTTTATTCTATGCACTGGTATTCTTGGGAGGAAACCCGTTCCGTGTTATACGGCATGGTCCCTTGAATTACTCTCTTTTAAAGTAAATGTTTAAATACCTGTTTTAGTTCTCACACCAGTCACATGACTGACCTGGAGTTTATTATTTTAACCTAAACTCTGGGTGCCCCTATTTTCGACACGGGCAGCTAGTAGTTTTGGTTTTGCAGATTTATATTCACAAGATCCTGATTTACAGTTGGAACGATGCTCGGAAAGCTCTGTATCCGTGTATTACTTTCAGTTGTGTTTTATATTGTTTTTCCGTTGCTATGTAATTTATTGTAATCTCTGATATTTATCGAATGTAATTTATTCATTATACTCTTTATATTCTTATATCCGATGGAATTGTTGTAATAACAATGTTCTTCCGTCTGCGTTCATTTGTGTGTTGTTCTCAAAGTATCCGCTCTTTCCTTCACGGGGAAGTTACGAGTTCTCTCATGTGGTATCAGAGCTTTGGTTTACAGAGCTCGAGAACAAGACACATTAGAACCATACGAAAGAATTCATCAGATATTGGATTAGTAATATCCAATTAGAATGACTCGTTAGAGATAGGATCAGTAGTATCCTAGAACGAGTGTGAAGAGTATATTTTTCAATTGAAAACAATTTTGTTTTGAAAATTTAAATCGTTTTACACATATTTGATTATTTATTTATTTTGAATTTGGACAATCCAATATATAAAGGTTTTGCATATACGCGTCATGAACGTATATTCGAAGTTTTAATATACTGGATAGATATGGAGTCACACTCTAGTCGCCCGGACATGGTCCTGATGATGAAGTATACCATCACCAGTATTTATCTTCGAGTGATGAAGGTGTGATATCCATATATTTCCATTAGACTGGTGTGAGAACCAAAACTTATATAGATAGATTCATTTGTTGTGATTTGGCACCAAAACATGATTTTCTGTTTATATATCAAAATTATGAATTTGAAACGTTAATCCACTAATTGATTGATGTTTGTGTTGTTTGTTTATTTGTTTGATAATTTTGAACCATTTAGCCTAATTGAACCAAATATTGGATTATATTGAAAATTGGTCGCATTTGCTTGCATATACATGTACTCACATTGAACAGGTCATAGCAAGGAGGCTAGAGCCGAAGAATAAAATTTGTTTGCCCGACAAATAGGTACATATTTACTATAAATTACTGTTTTGTTTGGGTGATGATGATTTTATGAGCCGATTGGCTTTTTCTTTTTCTTTTTGAGATCAGAAGGCCTATATGGCAATTTCGGGATTTTCCAGTGGCTCCCGGTGCAGGGGAGGTTACGGCGAATTTTTTCGAAAATTTAGGGTGTTAGCCAAATTTTTGAAAATTTGAAAATTCTCAGAAACTGAAAAGTTGGAGAATGGAAGCCAGATCGAACGTAGAGTTGATTAACCAAACCACTTTCGACTTTGTTCCTTTTCGGGGATGAAAAGTTTTAAGTGGGGGAGATTGTAACAACCCGAAAATCTGGGCCAGTTTAAAATTTTTATTTTGGCTATTTTAGCGAATTTTGAATATTTAAAATGAATTATTTTAAATAATATCGACGAGAAATTTATTTTGAATATAAATTGAATGTATATATTTATACGCGTCGTCGTTAGAATATAAATAATTATATAATTATAAATAGAATTGAAAATGGCGCGGTAGTTCGATAATTCGATTTCAAACTTCAATTGAATGTACCGGGTGCAAAACAATCCGGATTTTAGTGAAACCAAAAATATTAGGATCTAATTGATAATATCTTTCCAACGTATCCGAAAAATCAAAATTTCAAAGCGGGAATCAAAAGATATGTCCAGTTGAAAATTCTGAATAGTCGCTATGGATTTCAGGCCCTTAAAAATGGAAATTTTGCAAACGACCTCGGATTTCGACGAAACCACTTTTGTTGGGTCCGTGATGTCAAATTATTGCTAGATTTCAAATTCATAATTTTTCGAATCAATATGTGAGTGTGGCGAAGGAAAACGCGTTTCCCCAGTTTCAGTAGATTTTAATCGACTGGAAAATGGCCATTTTTCTAACGGTCTCAGAATTCGATGAAACTAGTTTTGTTAGGACCGTATCGTCAATACGAAGCTAGAAAATATTTTTCTGGAATTTTTAGAGTTCGCATGTGACCCCGGTAAATTGAAATGCGTGTTCAAATTCAATATATAGAGTTATATGTTGATTTTTACGAAAACTGATTGTAACGACCGAATCAGCCTAGGATACATATCCCATTGTGTTCGGAATGAGGGTAATTAGCTATTGACGACAGGCGGTGGGCCTCGTTTCGAGTTCGTATGTAAAAGTCAACTTTTTGCAAATTAAATAATTAATAAATAAAAAATATCTTCCTCTCCCTTAACCCGTTGGCCCCCCTTTATACTTCAAATCGAATCAGAATAAAAAAAAGAAAAAAAAAGAAAAAGGGAATCGGAGAGGGGCGCGAGCGGCCTCCTCCATGTCGCTGCCACTGCCCAAGGCGGCGCCGCCACCCTGGTGGTGCCCTCCACCGCGGCCACGCTCTTTCCCCCCCCCCCCCTTTTCCACCTCGACCTCGCGACAGCCCCCCCCCCCCCTCATCCATAGACGAACGCGCAGCGCACCCCCTCCTGTGCAGCCGTCGTTGCTTCTTCTTCTTCTTCCTCTGCTCCTCCTCCACCCGCTAACGACCTCCACCTCCCCGCATGAACCACCGACGCCAAAATCCGACGCAGCCACTTCCAAACACCCCTCCAATCTCCAAAACTCCGGTGATGGGCCCTCCTTCATCAAGATCGATTTCTTTTTCAGAAAAAAAACCACAGTAAGTTTCAAGTGTTGATTTTATTTACAATTTTGTATATAATAGCATTAGTAAAAATCAGTTTTTATGAGGGTGAAAATGTGATTCTTTATATGAAATAAGTTAGCAAGTCATAATTTTTAAATTAACAAGACATGATTTTTAAACTAATAAAGTTGTGATTTTTGAAAAGAAAAGGTTAGATTTTTAATTTGATAAGGATTTGCTTCTTTATATTTGAAAGATTAGATCTTTGAAAATAAAAAGATGAGATTTTTAATTAGCTAAAGATACGATTTTTAATTGTTTAAAAATATAATTTTTTCGTATGTAAAGATAGAAAATACAATTTTCATATTGTAGAAGGATAAAAATATGATTTTTACATAGTGGGAACTATAAAAATATAATCTTTATAGGATAGAGAATATAAAAATATCATCTTTGTATATGTAGCGAAATAAAAATCTGATTTTTATTATATATACATTGAAATAAAGAGGTGATTTTTATAGTGATGAAATCTTTACATTTGAAAAGGCGAAATCTTTTTATATAGTAGCGGTGTAAAAATAGAATTTTATCTATATTGAATAGCGAAGTAAAAATTCGATTTTTATATATTGAATAGCGAAGTAAAAATTCGATTTTTATATATTGAATAGCGAAGTAAAAATTCGATTTTTATATATTGGATAGCGAAGTAAAAATTCGATTTTTATATATTGAATAGCGAAGTAAAAATTCGATTTTTATATATTGAATAGCGAAGTAAAAATTCGTTTTTTATATATTGAATAGCGAAGTAAAAATGTGATTTTTTTATATATAGTGGCTACGGGCAACGAAAGCGACAAAAGGCGAGAATGGCGATGATTTCTCTAAATGAAGTGTCAGGGAGTTGGAATAGCTATCGGTGAGAACTTCTCACTCTAAATTTCTTTTTCTAGTTATATATATATACTAGGATGCAGACGGTGTTTAGTAGCACCCGACACAATCGTCCACAGACCATGGACTTGTTTGTTTGGTTGTGTAGTTGGTTAGATTATTTGGTTTGGATTGAATTGTTTGGTGAAATGGAATGGATTTGATTGATGTGTGAATGGCGTGGGCCTTCACTAGACCGGGGATAAGGCTAGGTCTCGTCCCGTTTCTAGTATCGTGCCGTTATGCCGCCGAAATTTTCTAAAATAAGTTAGAAAAATAAAGAAATCATTTTATTTAATAAATGAACTGAATAGAATATTTTCATAGGTTGAATAAAATGTTTTATCGTTAAAAATATAATTTTTAACGTGAAAGTGAATAAATAAATATTTATAAACAAATCGACCGATTTGTTTATATACACCGATTTGACTGATGAATTGGGATGATAAATTTTACACATCACCCAACTGCACAACTAAAATCTGTGTTTGATTGTTTGAAACCCCACACGGGTGTTGGGATGAAATTTGAAGTTCACTCATCCTGATTGATTAAATATGTCGATCGATTGATTGACAGGCTGTTATAAGCGTTAGATATCTATATTTGATGCTTATACAGTGTAGTGCACTTTCGTTGATGGTTGATTATTTTTCAATGCTATTATATATGTGTGATGTATAAAAATCCATATAATTAACATTATAAGGTGATTGATTGGGCCTCATTCCAATTTAGAAAATAAAGAACAATATAAAATAAAGGTTCATGTGTTGACTGTACTCATCCGTTGAGATTAGTCATGTGTTGAACGAAATATTTTAATAATAAAATTTACATCTTTAACAATATAAAATAAAGGTTCATGTGTTGACTGTACTCATCCGTTGAGATTAGTCATGTGTTGAACGAAATATTTTAATAATAAAATTTACATCTTTAACAATATAAAATAAAGGTTCATGTGTTGACTGTACTCATCCGTTGAGATTAGTCATGTGTTGAACGAAATATTTTAATAATAAAATTAACATCTTTAACAATATAAAATAAAGGTTCATGTGTTGACTGTACTCATCCGTTGAGATTAGTCGTGTGTTGAACGAAATATTTTAGTAATAAAATTTACATCTTTAACAATATAAAATAAAGGTTCATGTGTTGATAATACTCATCCGTTGAGATTAGTCATGTGTTGAACGAAATAATTTAATAATAGAAATATTTGAAATAGAAATATTTGAAAAAGAAATATTTGAAATAGAATATTTGAAAATAGAAATATATGAAGTCGTGTTGATTAGATTGACGCCATTTTGACGTGAACGATATTTATATCGATTTTATTCATTTTAAATGAATATTGAAAAGTGATTTCGAAATTGAATATATAACGAATTCGATTTGAATATAAAACGAATTTGATTTCAATTGAATATATAACGAATTTGATTTCAATTGAATATATAACGAATTTGATTTCAATTGAATATATAACGAATTTGATTTGAATGGAAAACCAATTTGAATTGAATCGAACAGAAAACCAATTTGAATTGAATCGAATAGAAAACCAATTTGAATTGAATCGAATAGAAAACCAATTTGAATTGAATCGAATAGAAAACCAATTTGAATTGATTTGAATAGAAAACGAATTTGATTTGAATAGAAAACGAATTTGATTTCAATTGAATATATAACGAATTTGATTCGAATTGAATATAAAACGAATTCGAATTGAATTGAAGACGAATTCAAATTGAATTGAAAACGAATTGAAGTGAATTCAAAATGAATTGAAATTTGAATTGAATAGAAATGAATTTTAAAACGAATTTATAATAGAAAATTCAATTTTGATTAAATTGAAATAAAGGTTGAAATTGTTTTTGAAACCAATTCAAAACGATTTATAAAATTCGTTTTAAATAGAAATCGATGAAGTATATAAAATATATATATATATATTATATATAATGGCCTGAATAGAACGCGCCGCGCCGCGGCAGTTCGTGAATTTCGACCATTTATTTCAAACGGACATTACGGGAGATCCGACTGTCAGATTCTCCTAAAACCGGAACCGTTGGGTTCGTATCGAAAAGAGCTTTCTAACGAATAATAGAAATTTGAAATCTAATGGTTGGATTTGGAGATACGTCCAAATCAAATTTGAAAAAGGTCGCTGTAAGTGCAGCTCGATGGCCATTGTTGGAAATCGACTGTACGGGCCTTGATAAAATTATTAAAAATAGTAATAATTTGTGTAAAATCATAAGAAATGATTAGGGAAAAATTGGGATGAAAAACTCCATATTTGAAAAGATAAAAATGGATTTTTATCGAAATGAACTAGTTTTGAACTAAAATTGAAACCCACCTATTTTTAAATAAATAAATTAGATTTAAAAAGGGGTTTTAAATAATCGGAATTTCTAATATATTTGATTGGAATTGAACTAGAAGTGATTTGTGGGTTTATCGTGAACAGTGTTTTAAATAACACTTGTTCTTTAACCCGATAATACATAGAATGTGATTTGGGTTTATCGTGAACTGTGTTTTAAATAACACTAGTTCTTTAACCCAGTCAAAGGAGTTTTAATGAATCTGCAATTAGATTGAAATGTGCATTGATAATCTAAATTATCAAATTTGGAAAATGAGCGAGAATGGAGTATCACCAGTTTTGCTCCAAAGCGATAGTTAAATCTTTAATTAGATTTGAACGTGAAATGGTAATTAATTTTACCGATAACATCGTGGTGTTAGATACGAAGTATTACCAGTTTTGCTTCATGGGATGAATAGGTTGGGATTGGGAAATAAAATAAATAATTACTTCGGTACGGTTCGCTAATCTCGACTAGTTGAGAAAACCATAATTTGGTTTGAAATGACATCCAAAGGAAGATTAAAGGATAAATTTTAAAGAATTTATCTTGGATAAAATTAATGGGAACCTTTCCCTAAGAATTGAAATTTAGAAACTAGCTGAAGGTTAGTTAAGAAGAATGGTTTCCTGGGTATTGATCTGATGTTGGTTTCGGCCTTCGGGGTTAATATTTGGGAAATTGTTCTCTTGTTGATTTACGGTTAGTAGCTACTGAATTGGAATGAGGCGTATGTTGTGTTAGTATAACATTTGTTTTTAATATACGCGGGTTGTTCGGAAAGGCCGGGGTTATACCCATTCCGAATAACCGATTCGACGATATGTCGAAGATGAAGACGGTGGTCAAAGACCGGAAGTCTTCGCATCGTTGGGATAATTACTGATGATCCTGATTGGGCTGTACACCCAAGAGGATGGAAATAGTTGGTGGTCGTCCAGACGTACTTGGAGATGGATGGATATGTGAGGAAAGTGCCTCCGGTTTCGTTCAGACCCAGAACGAACTTGTAAATGGATTGTGTGTCTGACATTGGATTTTATTCTATGTTGATTGATTTCTGTTAAATATATATCTGTTTGGCGACGGAGAATTTATTCTCTTGCTTAACGCCCTTCTCTGAGACGTACGAGCTTAGAGGTTATATATCGATAGATATCAATCGCATGGCATGAATTGCCTGTGTGGCACGCTGAGTTGCATGGATCAAGGCTTCTGTTGAAAAGCAAAGTCTTGTGGTTGATGATCAAAGCACGGCCTACGTGGCAGCTTTGTGTATAACGTGAATTCGCGAGCCTCACACCTCGGTATGAGTCAAAAACGGGATACGGACTGCAGGGAGAGCACGACGTTTCTTTCTAGCTTTGGTGGTGTCAGTGACTTACCAGCCCTGACATTTATATACTTTTCACCTATGTGGTTGTTGGATGAGGCGCCTCGATTTTAGGTCTGTAAGGACCGGGAAACGTGTGTTCAGGCATAATTAATCCTCAAACGTAAGAGAGGACCGGCCCTGAAGCATCCAGGGGTTACCCAGAGTGTGTAGTCCCGAGGCATTTGCTAGAGTGTCTCGAAGCGGAGAGGAGCTTGCCCCTTGCCTCGACTCATGACGGAAATCCAATTTCCAATACGAGATATTTCGGTTTTATTTGTAGAGCCTAGTATGGCGACATGATAGATGGTACCCATGCCGCCTAGGATTGATATTTATGATTGAAAATTGTTTTGACACTATACACTTATTATAGTATCAAATGATTTGTTTTAAACGTACCAAGCATGTTTGGCTATTATAAGGGAAAACCCTATCCTCCGGCTTGCGTTGCATTGTGTGATGGGACCTGGGTCTTATAATAGCTTCATTTTTCGAAAAAGCATTGCGTTGTTTATTCTATGCACTGGTATTATTGGGAGGAAACCCGTTCCGTGTTATACGGCGTGGTCCCTTGAATTACTCTCTTTTAAAGTAAATGTTTAAATACCTGTTTTAGTTCTCACACCAGTCACATGACTGACCTGGAGTTTATTGTTTTAACCTAAACTCTGGGTGCCCCTATTTTCGACACGGGCAGCTAGTAGTTTTTGTTTTGCAGATTTATATTCACAGGATCCTGATTTACAGCTGGAACGATACTCGAAAAGCTCTGTATCCGTGTATTACTTTCAGTTGTGTTTTATATTGTTTTTCCGCTGCTATGTAATTTATTGTAATCTCTGATATTTATCGAATGTAATTTATTCATTATACTATGTATATTCTTATATCTGATGGAATTGTTGTAATAACAATGAAATGTTCTTCCGTCTGCGTTCATTTGTGTGTTGTTCTCAAAGTATCCGCTCTTTCCTTCACGGGGAAGTTACGGGTTCTCTCAAATTCTTTAGAAAATAAATATTTTAAAGGCTTTCTGATTAGAATTTCATGGCATAAACTATATATTTAGGAATAGATGTCCAAATATATCGTCTGTATGAGTAAGTTCTATAGATCAGGTTTCAATTTATTTTTATTTTATTTGCAGATCAAAATTTATAATCCATGAAAATACTAGTTTGTGGAACCAAACAAAGTTACAAAAGGGAAGGCTATGGATAATATAATTGGATAAAAATCAAATCTGGAACTTGGCGCGTGATTTTCTAGGTGAGTGGATTTAAATTATATATCTTTTCTATTAATGGTGTATAATATTGTTAGATTCCGGTTAAGTTGTTTGATTAGGCATAAGTTGGTTTTAAGATAATTGTCGAAATGGGTTAATGCAATTTATTAATATTTAAACTGTAAATGGTTAAAAGTATACTTGTATGCAACAGTAATTATTGTGGACAAGGATCTAAATAAATGGTTATAAGTAATATTTAGATTGAGAATTGTATGAAAAGTCATAAGCCAAAAAGTAAGAAATTTAGAGTAAAATGTCAAAACCTAGAAAGTTAAAAAAAAAAAAGGAATTCTAATCTCTAAATTGGTTTGGCAATTAGTATTAGGTTGATTGGTTGGTTGAGAAAAGGGGACAAATTTCTATAATTTAATATTGTAAGAAGGATGGTAAATGTAATTGTAAGGGACAAAGTAAGGAAATGTGGTATTAGTGCATAATAGGGATGTTACTACATTTAACACTATTAGACAATTAAGAAAAGAATAAAAGAAATATCTTGCAATTATGTGGTATTGTTTATGGTACTAATATTAAAATAAAGAAATAGATTGTAATGTAGTTTTTGTGACCTACCAAGTGGAAAGCGAGTACTTCCTAGAATAAAACTTACAATAATTGTAAAATAATAGATCTGTAGTTAAAAGAGGAGAAAGAACCTAACAAGTAAGAGTTGACAATTCAGTTATATTTATAGTATTATGCAACTGAGTACATGTGTTCTTAAAAATGCCTAGATCTATAAACGTTAGTTAAAAGACGCAGATTTAATCCTCATTTTGCGTGAAAAATAGATTAAAGTGTAACTTTGCAAACACGAATTAAATAAAAGAAAACTAAATTTACAGCAAACACAAGTAAAAGTTGTAGATTTGCATTAATAATGAAATAGACTAAATTAGGAAAATCTGGATATTTGCGAGTAAAATTATAACACGAGCGTTTTAATTAAAACAAAAAGGGTAAAATAAAAGAGGCTTATTATATTGAAACTTAGGCTTTGGATTAAGTTAAGATAAGGCCCAAATTTGATGCATTTAGGTAGAAAACACAAATCAATAACAGAGTGAAAGAAAGGAAAAGTAAGCTAAACACATAATGAAATATTAGACATAGGGTCTAATAAAATAGTGAGCTTCGTTTGGAGCAGTCCGAAGGGAATCTGGATAAATAGCCTAAAGAAGCAGATCATGCAGATGTTTTGGCACAATGGGAGCATGTCCAACATGATTGTTCAGTGAGGCTAGAAGGAAGTGAGAGACTTCAACGGGATGCAGGGATACTCTAGGATATCCCTTTGAGGTAGGCTTAACGAAGCTGAACACCCAGAGGCAGGTCTGTAGGGGTTCCATCAAAAGAGTATGCCTTGATTACATTAGTATTGTAGGACTAACAAAGCTGAACTTTACTAGTAGTTAGAAGCCTGATGGATGAAGTAGAGTATCTGCATGACACTTGGACTCATAGCTTGGCGAGCATGTTTTTGGTGGGAGAAGCCTATGAAGATAGTCACATATGGATATCGGTCAAAGCAAGAACGTGAAAGAATGAAGCTAAACCTAAAGGCCAATGATCTTCCACTATCACGATATTGGATGAGGGACAACACCAATTGGATGTTAGATTGTTCAGAATGAGGAATGGCCACTTAGCCCTTGAGGTGTCTTTCAATCAGTTGGGGGAAGGGTTGCATGGAGCCATATCCACGAAGAAAAGAGACAGACCAAATAGAATATATGTCTTGTAGGCTTAACGAAGATGTCCTTTATAGATACAGAAATCTCCGACTGTGTTCCATACAACGGTGGGCCTTGTTAGCGGTGCTCAGGTAGTAGACGGAATGATTACGTGTAAGTCTTTAATGTATGCACTGGTGGTACATCATGGATGTCCGAGCATTGGATTGAGCTGATGCGGATGCAGTTTATTATTTTCTTATCAGATGACGAAACATCTGTATTGTAGGCCTCATGAAGCTGTCCTTTATAGATGTAGTTGTAGCACCCCTTCGTTGCAAGATGATGGAGACCTATCGAGGAGGATACTGAGGTAACTACGGGTAGTATCTAGGACCTAGGCGGTCAGTTGGACATACATTGATTATTATGTTATGTTTACTTGGGAATAGATGGGTATACGCACAGAGGCAAAAGTACTATAGACTTGAATAAGCTATATAATTAAAATGGAAATAAAATGGTACACGTAGTGCCAAACTTAAAAGTATATAATTTTTATATTTACTAGAATTTTAATTCTAACCCCATCCTCATAATAATCCACAAGTTAGATAGCAGATAAAGATTATTCAGCTTAGAGACACTTGTTTAGAAAGTGTCAATATCTTGGTACATATTTATCTATTATTATATTTTTATCATTTTCGTTGTGAGTTTCTTATTCAAGCTCTGATGTATTTATCTTTGCAGAATATTAGATACCCAACTCAGGCTTCATTGCAAAAAAGGGATACATTGGGATTTTGATTGTTACATTGGTATCAGAGCCTAGGTTTAGTGGTCCTAAATAAATACAAAGTGAACATAATTGCACTTTTAATATATATATATATATATATATATATATATATATATATATATATATATTATTACTAGATCCTTAAGAAAACTCTATTTCAAGAGTGAGGACATAAAAAGATTGTGCGAACAGTTTTGTACATTAAGATTAGGATTATGGGAATCCAAGAGTTTAAGTCCTATGGTGACCATGGTATAAGATGTACAATAAGTTTAATATAAAGTGGAAAATTCATATGTTGATATCTGGAAATTGGTAGTGTTTCAGATTAGTGGGTGGGGCGGTAGTGCCTTTGAATTTGTAGAAGCATAAGAGAAGTAATGGATCAGGAGTATGTATGTATATATATATATAAATATATATATATATGTGTGTGTGTGTGTGTGTGTGTGTGTGTCACACAGAGGTGACACTAGAACCATTTCAGTTCAGATAACAATGATGTTGAGGAACTGGCCTAAAAGCAATTGGAATGAGAGGAACGATTTTGTGGAAAATATTTGAAAAGGAAATGGAAGTAGAACCCACTATGAGTCTAGCCCTATGATTAGACTTTTAAAACATGCAAAAAAAAAAGTCCCCTTAGTTTGCTTCGATGAGCCTTTTTTTACCATACAAGCAGGCAAACAAACACCATGCAAGCACCAAACAGCACTCAAGCGTGCAAGCCAATAATTCATGGTAAATCATCCTATAATGTATTTCTAACATAAAATAACACATACAAGGCAACCATACATTAAATCAACATGATTATAACACTTTAAAGCATTTTAATTTTTTTCGCTTTAGGTTTCACTTTAAAACAATTCCAAAACATGTTTTTGACTTTACAAATTAGTTTAAAGCATGCGAAAATCCAGAGATACGTATAAAACAGAGTGAGAGATGATAAATCAATCACCAAACATCCAAAAAGTGGAGATTTACATGCAAAGTGAGGTAGATCCAAAAACCTATAGCTGAGCACTAAGTTTTCATCCTAGATACATAGATTTGAAGATCTCTAATGAATTCCCTTAGTAGTTTACCCTTAACCTATGATTTGGACTTGATTGTAAAGGAGAAAAGAGAAGGTTTAAGGTAACGAATAGGGAAATGGAAGCGTGGATCTATTTAAGAGATGGTAGAAATAATTTTGGAAGATAATTCATCTTGAAATAGTCTTCAAATATGAAATGGGTTATTTTGTTTACCCCCAATTCATTAATTACCTACTAAACTTCTCTAAAAATAAATAATCTTCAAATAGGCAATATCTCCTAAATAGATAGTCTAAATCGCTGTTATGACCATCAAATGAAAAGAGCAACCATCATATCTTTCCAACGAAAGTGGTTTTAGTAGCTAATTCAACTCTTATCAAAATGTTATAGTTGGTACAAGTTTTAATGGGTAAAATCATCTGGAAAAATTCTAAAGATAGGAAGCATCACTAATATACCTTTTTTAAGTTATAAAGTCATACAAATTTTACGATACTCTGATACGTTAAGTACGGAACATTACATTAGTGATGGGACCAAGGACTTAATTAATCATTACTTTGTGGATGAGTGCTTTGATCAGGCTTTACCGCAAGACCAACATCTTGGTTTAGATTCCAATCCATTTTATTTCATTGAAAGTCTTGTTTCTTTGACAACATGGCCTCGATCATTAGTTTCGCTTTTTAGGATGTGCATCCATTATTATTTGAATTTTTGTTTGTCTTTTCACTAGTTTCTCGAATGCCCATATTCAGTATATTTCTACAAGTCTCCTTTTCTCACATAATATTCTATGATTCATAATAAAGTTATATGGCTATTAGTATGGTGCCCATTTGTTTTATGATAACGGTAGTATTCACTCACTTCATTTTTTCCTTCCATTCTTGTGATTTTCTTAGAAGTCCAACGATTCAATCATTCTCTAGTAAGAAAATATACACTCTTTCAAGAAATGTGATGGAGATAATTATTTTTCTATTTAAACCTTTTACTATGTAATTCCTTGCTTACTTCGGTACTTCTTTTATGAGTTCATAACCTTTCCTAGATTTTCATTCAAATTCCTTTTCATTATTTCAAATTTCTTTCTTTTCCTTTAAGAGTTCATAACATGTCTTTTCATTTTTGAGTAAAATTTTCAAAGTTGTGATTTAGCTCTATTCCAAATAACGTACCTCGAGCTTGAAACTAAATACTTTGTCTTGCTTAACAAAGGTTTATTCCTCAATTTGTTATTTCTTATATATCCTTAGCTTGGTCGCTTTCTACCTAGTTCATTCCCTAAGGCAAAATTTGGGTCTTTTGCCTGTAAGACATGAATTTGAGCTCCACTTTCTTGGTTTATACTTGGCAACTAGTTTCTTTTCCATAGTCTACAAGGCTAGATTTCTTAGATTTAGTTCTTTCTCATTGGCAAGTTGTAGGACATTTTGTGGATGGATTGGAAGTGTTCAAGTACAAGTCAAAATATCCTTATTGAGATTTAACCACCATGTTAGAGTGTTGGATGACACTGGATTTGATTTTATGTTTGAAGTTACCAGTTTCTCTGAGTTCAACTCTTAACGATAGCATCACTAAACGCTAGGTAAAAATTTGGTTTGATTCCATATGCCTAGAGTTCAAAGGAAGGTAGGTTGTTAGTTTTACATGTAAGTCAAATGTCATAGGTCCAAATCATGGGCTAATAAGGAAATAAGTGCAAGTCATAAGCTCATATGAATACACTTATGTGAAGAGAAATCACTTCAAGTTCTTAGTAACAAAGTCTCGGCTCTGACTTGACCTAGCAACCACTAAAAACTCAATCTTAAGTTTTTGATTATACACAAAAAATAAAAAATGAGGAAGAAGAACAATTACGAATCGACGCTTTCTAATAGGCGTGTGTGCCTATTTATAGAAAATTCCAATCTTTAAATCCATGACACATATCATTAGAGAAGATTAATGGTTACGATTTTCAAATGTGGCATACGCTGAAGATGACATGTGGCACTGCCTTTCTTTAGCTTCCTCATGATGACATGTCACAGTTACCTTAGTAGGAGAACGCTACGTGGCCAATTAAGATGTTAATTTTTGGTTGTATTCTCAAAGTGATTTTTCGATTTTCTTTCAAGTGCAATAGCTCGATTTGTCAACACATGATATCTTTGAAGTACAACCCGCGATAGCTCATTTTATTGATATGTAATAGCTTTGACGTATCAATATACGATAGCCCATTCCATTAATATGTGATTACCGTTAAGTATCAACTTTAATAGCTTTGAAGCATCAACCATCGGTAGCTCATTTCGTCAATATGCAACAGTCTTGAAGTATCACCCTTGATAGCATGGTAACCTTGAAGTATCAACCCTCGATAGCCTATCCCATTAATATGCAATTATATTTAATCAACAATTTATGATATTTCCTTTTGTTATATCATGCTTCACTTATATTAATATTTGGTAGCTTTTATTCAACCTTTCTAACCAAGTAGACTTCCACTCAAATCTAAACGTCAGGATAACGAAGAAGCGATTTACATACTTAGAGAAAATTAAGAAGGGTCTCAAGAGTTGTAGAATGATTGGAGTTCAGGAGAGTGATAGGTAGCAACTAGAACTACTCAGTATCGAGCTCTTTTTATGACAACCTTTTGGTTTTGGAGTTATATCTTATGGAGATTTGGCTTAAGTGATTACTTTGATGTGCATTTCTTAAAGACAACTCCAAGGAAATTCTAAAAAAGACCGTTAAGAACAAATTATATAAGAACCTTTCGAAAACAACGCAAATTGTAAAGAAAAAGGATCCAAACACAATGGAAAGACGATTGAAGATCGGAAGAGGGAAGAAGGCATGGTTCCCTTCCCAAAAATTAGGTCGGTACCAACCACTAGGAATTTTAGTGCTTCCTCTCCTATGTTTTCGGATCTAGATCTGGACTTGATATTTCGTAAACTTCACCTCGCTAGACGGATGCCCAATAAATAACATTTAAAAAGGAACTTTTGGACCTTTTGTTTTCTTCTTCGTATATCTTTTTTTCCATAGTCACTAAGACAAAAATTATTAGATGTTATAGGCTGTAAGAACTAAGAACTTATCATCTGCTTGTATAGTCTACTCTCAAACAAATAATCAATAAGAACTACAATTGACATAGTCCAAAAAAAATACCAAACAACTTTAAAATCTTATTGTTCCCTCTGTTTGTCATGTATTTTTATGGGGATTTTTCATCTTTAAAATCTAGGCTCAACCTTTTTTTGGCATAGCCGACCGGTTTTTATAGTGTTCCGTAACACTCTTTTATTATGACTAATAATAAAATTACAATATAGTATAGATGACTGTAGTTAGCAATCAGCTAAATTCGGTTTTTAAGGTGGAACGTCCACCGCCTAAGGTATTTAATGTGGGTCGTCCACACTATCTATACTAGATTACAGTTCAGGAGCTAGTAAAATCACTAGATTACTGTTTTATCAAAACTTATTTCAAGATAGGTTTTAATAAAACAATTATAGCATTATTTAAGAGAAAATAGTACTAACTAAAAAAGTGAAAATCCAAGTGAATTGAATTTTACATGTAAACCGACTTAAGATTCAGAACATGCAATCAATGTATTCATTTAAATCAGTCATAAACACATAATATGCATTTTTATTACATATCAAGTATGATTAATGTAATCTTGATGTTTAGTTATTTTATAGTTTAAACCATTAATGAATATGTAATTGAAATAAAAAAATGCAAGAGTGGATGTAATAAATAAATCACAAATTGTTGAACTAATTTATTTAAATAAATCACTTAAAAGTATCTTGTTATCAGAAAAACTGAAACCACAAACTAAAGTAATCTACAAACTCGGATCACATCGCTAGTATTAACCTAAATTTTCAACCTAAGATGAAAAAGTAATATACAAAATAAAGTTCTAACCATAACTCAAAACAAATTTACACAACATACATTTCCAAATTAATTGATAATAAAATGCAGCTGCCCGTTATCGCAACAATTATCTTTAGCAAAACTTCTTGCACAGTCAAAATTAGACAGTAAAGTTACTTTACTATCCTTTTTCTTCTGTATATCAAAACCTCTACAAACATTTCGTTATTCAGTTTTGATATTCACTAACTTCTTGAGCAATGAGCATTTTACGGACAAGTAACATTTAACTAACAAGAACAACAAAGTTGCTTCAAATAAATAAGTGATTAAACAAAATATTCCAACTAAAATTAACAATTTAAACTCAGGCATGCAGGGAGTGCCAATTATGCAACAATCTAGAGATTATTTGTCTTAATAAAATCATAAAATTTCATCCACTAAAATTATATGCAGTGTTTTATTTTATGTTTTTATGGACATAGAAGCAGTTATGCATTTGAAATTGAAACTATAGTTTCATACATTCTGATATAGGAACAACAAAGTGATACATTTTTGGATGAATTAAAGCTTGAAGTCATTATCTAAGCGTTTATCGACAAAATCATATCATTTCATCCATCATAATAATATGCAGTGGTTTTTTCTTTCTTTCTTTTTTTTTTTTTCTTTTTTTTTTTTTGGGAACGCATAAGCAGTTATGTATTTGAAATTGAAACTACAATTTCATACATTATAATATAGGAACAACAAAGTGATACATTTTTAGATGAATTAAAGCTTGAAGTTGTTATCTAAACGTTTATCGACAAATGTCATGACTGCAGTTAACAAATCACCAAAAACCTCATGAAGTTAAATGAATTCGAAGTAAAACATGGTCCCCTGATTGAAGTTTACTTCCCATTTCTATGTCGACCTTCTCTTATAAACTTCTCACATGTATTTCAATATTTGGAGTAAAACACCCCATTCCCATCATATCTTTTGTAACACTATGATATACCACCACAAAATGCAAGACACTGATATACTTGCCACCGACTCCATTTTGCCATGGATGGTTATATGGAACGTATTTTTAGAGCTTACATTCCACATCTATGGCATATATCGAAGAACCAATATTTAACATTTTATCCAAGCACAAATGTCATTATTGCTTTTATCAACAATCACAACTGTTGTATATGCATAGATTATCTTCATCACCCAACAATTCTACACAAGAGGCAACAAGGATCTTACACTGCATGATTAAACGTATTTATAACCACATAATAACTGATTTATTTATTTAAGAAATTAAATTTATTTAAACTTATTCATACCCCCAGTTCAACTCCATCTTTATTTATTTAAATGTGCAAGATAAATCAGTGTGGATTTCAGGTTTATTCGTAAAATTGGTGAACTTCAATCCTAAAAAATTACCTGTTGATTAACTACACTGAATTGAATGGAAGCCCCTCATATCAAGTTTTTATTTAAGAAAATAAAATCTAAGGGACTTAAGGGCGTTATAGTAATTAGCAATCAACATCCGTACATGCTTATTCACTTGAATACCAAAGTAATGATAGCGTCAAATAGGGGTGATCATTATTTGGTTAAACCACATAAACCAACCAAACCGATTTATTTTGGTTGGTTTGATTTGGTTTTAAAATTAGATTGGTTTGTAATTGATTTGGAAAAATATTTAGTTTGGTTATCGGTTTAACCAAATTAACCAAACTTTTATCATATATTCAAAATTATCGATATTATAGTAAATAATTTAAGTTAATTTAGTTATATAAATAAATTTTAATCATCACATATGTATCAAAATTATTTTTGGAAAGCATAATAATCATAAATAATAATATTTTAATCATATATTTATAACTTATTTCAAATTATAATTAATATCATGAACATAAAGTCTAAAATATTTTTAGCTCAGTTAAATCGGATAATCAACCGAACCAACCAATTTTAATTTGGTTGGTTTGATTTGATTTTAATTTTTATTAGTTTTAGTTTGATTTGACAATTTTTACAATTGGATAAACCAAATCAACCAAACGCTCATTCTATTCAAAACATTGATAGAGAAAACAATAAGGCCCGCATTTATTAGTACGTTTAATTTATGCAAGAACACCACATTTGGACTTTGAATTATCCATAGAAAAAACAAAGAGGAAAAAGAAAGGTAGTAAGTAGATCGAGCTATGATAGAGTTGAAGGCACGTTATTACATACTAAATTATCTTTTCATGAATTTTTATACTGACAATGATGATAACCATAATTTTTATGAATTTTCATGAATTTTTATGCAAGAACACCACATTTGGACTTTGAATTATCCATAGAAAAAACAAAGAGGAAAAAGAAAGGTAGTAAGTAGATCGAGCTATGATAGAGTTGAAGGCACGTTATTACATACTAAATTATCTTTTCATGAATTTTTATACTGACAATGATGATAACCATAATGCATTCATTATTGTGGGCTTCCAACAATAACATGAACCCACAAATTTAAGGCATGGAAGCATGCTACAAGATGCATCCAACACTTCCATGCTTCAAAAATATCCAAACAAATACTTAAATTGACAACCAATTGATTTGTCCGTAGCGGCAAAAACGTATTTGCAAGTCAGGCTCAAGTAAATGGTAAGACAACCCGAATGTGTGCGATTAAACGTTAAGTCCAGAAATTCTATTATGATATTGCGGGATCCACATGCGTCGCCTATAACATAGCGCACAGACGTTTAAATTACAAATACACCCTCGCTCATATGGTATGTTCTTTGTAGACTGCACGTAAAATGACTAACTCACCCTTAGCTTTATAATATGCTTCCTGCAACCTATTGATTTGTCAGTAGCGGCAAAAACGTATTTTCAAGTCAGGCTCAAGTAAATGGTAAGACAACCCAAATGTGTGCGACTAAACGTTAAGTTCAGAAATTCTGTATGATATTGCGGGATCCACCTGCGTCGCCTATAACATAGCGCACAGACGTTTAAATTAAAAATACACCATCGCTCATATGGTATGTTCTTTGTAGACAGAACGTAAAATGACTAACTCACCCTCTGCTTTATAATACGCTTCCTGCAACCTATTGATTTGTCCGTAGCGGCAAAAACGTATTTGCAAGTCAGGCTCAAGTAAATGGTAAGACAACCCGAATGTGTGCGATTAAACGTTAAGTCCAGAATTTCTGTTATGATATTGCGGGATCCACCTGCGTCGCGTATAGCATAGCGCACAGACGTTTAAATTACAAATACGCCCTCGCTCATATGGTATGTTCTTTGTAGACTGCACGTAAAATGACTAACTCACCCTCAGCTTTATAATACGCTTCGTGCAACCTATTGATTTGTCCGTAGCGGCAAAAACGTATTTGCAAGTCAGGCTCAAGTAAATGGTAAGACAACCCGAATGTGTGCGACTAAACGTTAAGTCCAGAAATTCTGTTATGATATTGCGGGATCTATCTGCGTCGCCTATAACATAGCGCACAGACGTTTAAATCACAAATACACCCTCGCTCATATGGTATGTTCTTTCTAGACCGCACGTAAAATGATTAACTCACCCCCAGCTTTATAATACGCTTCCTGCAACCTATTGATTTGTCCGTAGCGGCAAAAACGTATTTGCAAGTCAGACTCAAGTAAATGGTAAGACAACCCGAATGAGTGCGATTAAACGTTAAGTCCGGAAATTCTGTTATGATATTGCGGGATCCACCTGTGTCGCCTATAAATATTCATGAAAAATGGCAAAAAAATAATAATTTTAACCAATGCAAAGATTAAATACACAAATAAATATTCATGAAAAATATCAAAAATAAAAATTATAATAATTCAAATATTGCAGAAAATTGATATCTCAGTGATAACATAATTATCCATGAAATGTTGTAGAACATTGATACCTCATGAGTTTGTTGATTCTCTGTTCGATAACATTCTCTTTCTTTTCCTTACCATCACCTTTCCAACACAAGGATGCATCCTTTATTTAGTCTGTCAGTGAATGCTTCAAAAAATTTGGTGAATTATAAACAGTCCACAAAGAGATATTGACATTAATTCTTCGAAGTGTCAGATCCAACCAGAATATATAGCTCTAAATCAGAAAACATGTGCTGCTTCAATTTACCAAACACTATACTAACACACCCCAAGATACTACATAAACATCCCAAATATCTCTCCTATTTCAAACAAAAGAATCACTGAATTTTTGAATAAAAAAGGGGAAAAAAAAAGATACAAACAATAAAATGAGTTTCATAGGAAGTCACATAGAAGAAGAGAGCATACAGTATAATTACTCCTTCCGATTTATAATGATAACAAACTCATAGTTACCCATAGATGACTGTAACTAACTCATAGTTACTCCTTCCGATTTAGTTATTGTAATTCTGGAAATAATATGCAAATTGATAATATAACTTAAATGGTCCATGTGCAAAAAGGTGGTGTTGGAAATTCTGAAGCTTATATGACACAACAAGAAACAACGAATGGTGTCAATTATGTTTACAAATTACAACAATAAATGGCATTGCCTGCCGTTACAAAAAACAGATGACAAATTAAACAATGAAGACACTTTATAAACAAGGGATGAAACATAGTTTATTGTTACAGACAAAGTATATAAGATTGACAATAAAAATGACTATTCTAGGACAAACTTGGAGTTGTATAAAGCCTCTCCTGTAATGGATAAAATAGGAAAAAAGGTGTGAGATCATAGTAAGTGTGATAATTCCATTTCTGATAAATCTCATTTGATAATAAGCCCACAGTAACTAAGAGTTACAACATGAACTGTGTATGATACATGAACAAAAAATAAATGATTTTATCAAACAATGCATGAGCATTATCACCTCTTAAGAGTGCAACAAGTATAACAAGAAATATTTAACTAATTGGAAAGAAGAATTAATATGTTATCAAACTTCTGTAATGAAATTTGATGTCAGAATTCTTACAAGCTTGCAATGTTAATTCACCCTAAATTGCTATATTTTATTTAACAAATCAAACAAAAGAATATGTTTGAAAAAGCGCATACAACTGGGGATGTAATTTCATGTTTACAGAATATACACAAACAAAATAATATAATACGTGTCACTGAATCTTGTTTTAAAAATATAAATTTATATCAAGTTTGATTTTTCTTTGAAATCCATAGTTATCCCGTCATGTACAGCTCTTGCGGCATCAAATTAATGAATAACCAAACTCAAAAGCAACACCAGGTTGTAATAATTTTTATCTTTCTTTAATGTTTACTGAAACTCAAAAGTTGATTTCTTTTACACTTTATTTCACTTGGTAGGTCGTAACCGAGATAAATCAAATCAAGTAAACTGAAAACAACACAAACTGCAATTTACCCATTACTTGTTCTACTAAAACTCTAATCCCAGTTGAAATCAAATTAACTGATAATAACCCAATAAAATTACTATATAACCAACAGAAAATAACAGAGATTGAAAAAAAAGGAAAAAAAAAATCTCTGAACAATATAACCACTCTATATCAAATCCTAGCATTACAAAAAGAGGGTAATTTGAATAGATCTCCTAAAAAAAATTGTAGTACAATACCTTGACATAAATGCGGTCTGAATACATCTGGGTTTCACATGAATTTGGAGCATCCTAAAAAAAATTCTATTCAATTCATGGAATTGAAGAGGAATTCATCCATGTGACATAAATTTGTCCACTTCCATATAGGACTACAAACAGGATACAACCAAATACATTCCTTTTATCGAATCTACTCGTCTCAGATTCTCAGTACGTAAACAAATAGTCGGTAAAAGAAAATAATCAAATTAAAAAGCAGCAAACATCCTAAAAAAATCGATTTACCTTGATAATTACGGAGTTGACAGGGTTGAGATGCGACGGGGGAATCAGAGGAGGGCGCGGCAGCATCAGAGGAGGAAGGCGCGGCGTCGTCAACGGAGGAGGTAGCGGTTTAATTTTGTAGAAAAGGAAGTGGATATGGGATTCATCGGATTTGAGGTAAAGTATATTCAGAAATATTCGGAGAAGAAGCAGGAGACGAGGGCGGAAAGATTTGGGGAAAGAAATGGTATACGCGGAACGCGCAGTGGAGTTGAGGAAGAAAATAAATGTGTCTGTCAGCTTCAGACGGACGGAAATGTTCTTCAACGCAGTAGAATAGAAAAAACCGACAAAGTCGGTTAGATAATTTAGGTCCTATTTTATAATGGGTTGCATTTTCTGTGATTTATTGACATCTTCCCCATTGATTAGCACTGGTTAATTTTATCCAGTTTTGCTTGGGTACTGTGTTTACTTGCTTGGATTAATGGGTATTTCCTACTCCCTCCAGTTCGTTTTATTTGACGTTTTGAGAATTTTCCGATTTTTCAAATTATATGACGCTGTGCAAAACCGAAATTGAATGCTGCATTGAAAAATAGTGCTGCTGCATTGGAAATCAAGACCACTTGCAAGACCTTTTGACACGTGTCTCCATTTTTAGTTGAAAGTAGTGCTGCTGCATTAGAAGCGCCGTTTTCTAGCAGTTGTATTTAATGCCGGACTCCTTTGTTGTATTGAAAATGATGAACAATAAATGAAACATATGAGAGTTAAATCAGTTTTAACCTTTCTTAATTTGTGTGAAAAACTCTAAAACATCAAATAAAATGAACTGGAGGGAGTATTTTCTAGTTCCGAGCTGAAATGTTTTGGCCTATTCCCTTTTGGATTTAGTAGACGAAAGCTCCATACTATTCAATTTTGGTTCGTTTAGAATCTGTTTTGAATTTAGCGTTTATTTCACATAAAGAATTATTAATATTTTTTTAGTTGGAAAATTGAAAATGCGATTACACAAGTTTAACCAATTTGATTGTAGGAATCTATTGTCAATGTATTAATAAGAAACCAGAGACATTCACATACATATATGTTATATAAAGAATAATAAATATACTTAAATGAGGAGCACTATTTTCATTACATCTTTATAAAATTTATTTCATATTTTAATCTATTTAAATTTAAGCATTATAATTTGACAAGGACTAATTTGATAGTTCCGCACTTTTCTTTAGTACAACGTTACAGTCTAATATAGGTACATGGTTCATATAGACATACAAGATGAAACCGTATAATTTGTTAGGCCAACAACCAAACTTTTACATAAATGACCTTTATCGACTTTTAGCCTGATACAAGATATTATACAACCATATAACAACGTATCTTGTAGTTGAACCCCATCAGGTTTTTCTATTGGATTCTTCATCCAGCCAATGGAAACATATTCGTAACGGTCATCATGTGTTTTTTTTTAGTTTAGGATTATTATCCGTTTCTTCAAGTTCAAGGATAACAAGATAACAACATTTTAATATTTCTAACCCAACTTAAATCCATGTATGGTAAATAAAAATAAGAGATAAGACATGCAGAGTGGTAATGCCATGCAACATTTAATATTGTAATAGTAACGGTAGTGAAGACTTCATTATGGCTTTTCAATATCCATGGGCTCAATATCTTGGCTGGTTTCGTTGGCCATTGGTTCAGACGCCTCATCATTCTGAGAAGATGGTTGTTGCCCTTAAGCTGATGACTGAGGCTGAGGAGACAGGATTCCAACTGGGGTGGAGTTTAAGGTTTCGCAGGTGCAGGTCGGGGTTTATTCATTACAAGTCCGGAGTACCTGTCTAAAGCCTCCACCTTTCTTTTATTATCAGCTGAAAGGAGAACGAGATTGGCGTGTTCTGGTTAGGCGTCTTCTTGTTGTCTTTTCTCCTTTAGCCATGATTCTACTTTGGTACACTCATTGATTGCCTTCTACTTTTCTAGAACATCAATATGATCAAACTTGGGATCATTGGATGAAGCAGCTTCTCAGAAACTATTCAGACGGTAATGGTTACCATGTTCATTTGTAAATAAATAAAAGTATTTCAGTGGAGTGAATAAGGAAGATTAATGATAGCAACAAAAAGAAAAACAAATGAGCAAATGTGAATATCTGCATTCGGTTCAAAGAATGCTTGAACTTGCAACTAGAACTGCGTGGACCTACATATTTTTGTTTTATACCATGGAGATCACCAAGTAACTATTATTAACACTGAAGGTAAAGAAAGAAAAAAGTGCAAGCATGCAAAACCAGGTATTCCAAAACAGAGAATTACAATTCAGACAAACCACCACAAATGAATACCAATGCAGAATGTAGAAAAATTAGTGGAATAAGAATAAACAATATTTATGTTTGACTTGTGATAAGCAACCAAGCTTAAGAAGTACAAATCTGGACCTAATGCAAGATGACGCAAACATGTCAAAGGTAGAATAGAACCGATTGGCAGATTTCAAGAAAATCATATCGTATGCATATATTATCAACAAAACTAGCTAGTACCCTCTTCTCCTCTTCATATTCTCGACTTCTCTTAAACGACTTCTTAAAATATTTATTATTAGATAATTTTCCATCTACTAAAAGTAAAT
The DNA here is from genome assembly GCA_030737875.1 of Allium sativum. Taxonomy (NCBI): domain Eukaryota; kingdom Viridiplantae; phylum Streptophyta; class Magnoliopsida; order Asparagales; family Amaryllidaceae; genus Allium; species Allium sativum. Next base: position 652,194,601 of record CM060915.1, read on the forward strand.
ATACCAAAACTTGTATCATACCAAATTTCAAAACTAGAACCAAATCAAACCTTATCCTTTAGCCATTTATAAATACATAACAATGACCAGTATTGGATTATGGTAAACTTTTGCTTCAACAAACACTTAATAATTTTCAAAACATTTTCTATTAGTCTTTAAAACGCGTGTACCTATAAGTTGATTTCTTTCAACAAACTAATTCAAAAACCAACTTATAATGATCACTACTAGAAAGGCCTCAAATTGCGACGACACAGGGCGACGGCTAGCGACGGCCAAAAAAGCGGCCGTTTCTAGCCGTCGCTTAATTTGATAACAAAATCCACCGTGGCTCTTTCTTCCCTGATTCAGTTTGCCCCAAATTAAAAAAAAAAAAGCCATTGTTCCCACTTGCTGCTGCGTCGCCCGCCCCTAAACACCCAATTTCTTCCTTCAAAACTCCATTCTATCGTCCTAAATTGCTCCGGTATGTCTTCTAATCCCTAATACATGTTTAATTAGGGTTATTTAGGGTTATTGTGTATGTTTATTTGGGGTTGTAAATTGATTGTTTATGGGTATGAAATTGGTTGTATTGTGAGTTTCATATGATGTTGGTATTGGTATACATTGATTTGGAGGTTGAAATCACTGATTATCACATATGTGTTTGATTTAGGAGCATGAAAACGACGATTATCATTGATTATCACACATGTATTTGATTTAGGAGCATGAAAACGACGTTTTTCACATATGTGTATGATTTGGGAATTGAAATCATTGAATGTGTTGTAGGTGATTGTATTGTATGATCATTTGAGAAAAAATGAAATAAATGTGATTGTTTAGCGGTAGTAACTTGATTATGACTAATGAAACGGTGTAATGATGGCTCTTATGCATGCACGGTTAATTAACTTCATAATTTATAACTTTAAACTAAAATTAAGAAAAAGTAACTCAAACTAATTTATACTTCATAATTTTCACTGCCATGTTATTTTATAAATTGAAAGTACAAATTGAAAGTAACTCAAATTGAAAGTACATATAGACGGAAAAAGGCGCAAGGCGCAACTAAGGAGCTTTTCTGAAGTTTAAGACGCACCAATTAGTGAAGCGCATAAAAGCCCATAGCGTAAAAAACGCACTTTTTTCATTTGTGTTGTTTTTTGGTTTAAACTTAGATTGAATTTTTTTTTTTTTTTTTTTGACTACTTATGTGAACCCCTTAGAAAAATTTGGCCCCGTCCGACAAGTGTTGTATATGATCGTTATATGGGTATTCGTTTTTACACAAAACGGAAATCTATATTCATCTGATACAATATTCGTTGGATTTGTCCTAGTATTGGACAAGTTACAAATATAATAACGTAAGCATATTTTATAAGTCATTTCAGTTTAAACGGTTAACAAAATTTCGATGGCACTTCCTATTTGTTCCCTGTGTACACGCATCTGTGTACGATACAGGGACCAAAGGGAAGTGCTGCCGAAATTTTGTTGGACCGTTTAAACTGAAATGATTTATAAAATATGCTTCCGTTATTATATTTGTAATGGGAAGTAGGTAGACCGGCCGTCAAAGTAAAAAAGAAATAAACATAAAATTCGAAAACATGCAATAGTTATAGATGAAATTTTACAAGATTTAAAATAGTATAAAGTGTTACGTTCGATCGAACTTTCTAACATATTTGTTGCAAATCAGGAAAATGTTCGATTATTTTCGTGATCGCAGTTGGATGTATCAACCCCGAACCGGTAAGAAAGGGTCGATAAAGGAACATTTTTGTAATGGAGTCCAAGAATTTATTAGATTCGCTAAATCTAACAATCGGAGTAACGTAGACATTCGTTGTCTGTGTAGTAAGTGCAGACATCTGAAACATTGGAAGCCAGATGTAGTAGAAGTGCATGTGTATAAATTTGGTTTTGTGTCGAATTATCACTTATGGGATCGTCATGGAGAACTTGTTCAACCTACGTCTAACCCTGTAGCGGTAGAGGACGATAGTACAATGATGAACGATAATACAATGACGAATCTGATAGAAAATATGGTGCAAGATGCTGCACGATCAATGTTTCCTAACACTGAGCAAAGCGACGATGAGACTGGAAATGTTGAAGAGCCAACGGCGGAAGCAAAAAAAATTTATGAGTTATTGAATTCTGCTAAGAGGCCGTTGTGGGAAGGGTGTACAAGCGGAACCGAGTTGTCTGTAACCGCCGAATTTATCACTTTGAAATCAAAATTCAATCTTACAGAAGCTGCATTTACAGCAGTTGTACAAACTGCAAAACGACATATGCCGCCCAATAATTTGATGTGTGATAGTCATTATAAAGTGAAAAAACTTATGTCCTCTTTTGGATTACCATATCATAAGATAGATACATGTGTTAAAGGTTGCATGTTGTATTGGAAAGAAGACGCTCACCGTAGAAAATGCAAATTTTGCAACGAAGATAGATACAAACCAAGGAAAAAGAAAGGAAAAGAAGTTCCATATAAAAGAATGCATTATCTACCCGTAACCCCCAGACTTCAACGGCTATATGCATCTTCCGCTACAGCATGTCATATGCGATGGCATAGCGTGAGAACATCAGAAGAAGGAACTATGATACATCCGTCTGATGGTGAAGCATGGAAACACTTTGATAGGACTTATCCTGAATTTGCTGCCGAGAGCCGTAATGTTAGACTCAGTTTATGCACGGATGGATTTTCGCCATTTTCTCAATTTGGTAGTAAATATTCATCATGGCCTATCATTGTTACTCCTTATAACTTACCCCCATGGATGTGTATGAAAAATCCGTACATGTTTTTAACGGTTGTCGTCCCCGGTCCCGATGATCCGACACAAGGAATTGATGTTTATCTACAACCGTTGATTGAAGAGTTGAAAACACTGTGGCATGAAGGAGTCGAAACATACGACATTTCGAGAAAAAGAAATTTTCGTATGTTTGCTTCTGTATTATGGACTATTAGTGATTTTCCCGCGTATGGCATGCTTTCAGGTTGGAGCACTGCTGGACGTCTAGCTTGTCCTCATTGTATGGAGGAGACACGGGCATTTTCATTGAAGTATGGAAAAAAAATTCTTGGTTTGACTGTCATCGTTGTTTTCTCCATATTAATCATAAATTTAAAACGGATAAAAAGAACTTTAAAGCCAACAGAGTAGAGACTATGCTACCGCCTAAAGTTTGGACAAGTGAAGAGATATATGAAGTTGTAAGTGAGTACCCAAAGATACATGAAATTGGAGAACAGGTTGAAATTCCAAGTAAATCGGACATTCATAATTGGTGCAAACAAAGTATATTTTGGGAGTTACCTTACTGGAAAAATCTAAAACTTAGGCATAATATTGACGTGATGCATAATGAAAAAAATGTTTTTGATAACGTTTTTAATACAGTTTTGAATGTAAAGGGTAAAACCAAAGACGATGCGAATTCGAGACGCGATATATTACACTTTTGTAAACGGCCGGAGCTGCACTTGTATGATGAAAATAAAAAACCTAAAGCATGTTATGAGCTAGACAACAAGCAAGTAAAACTCGTGCTAAAGTGGGTGGAAGGATTACGATGTCCTGATGGGATTTCTTCAAACCTCCGTAGATGTTTGGACTTTAAAAACAGTAAATTGAGTGGAATGAAAAGCCATGATTGCCATATCATGATGGAATACTTTTTACCTGTGGTTCTCAAGGAGTTGTTACCTACAAAAATCTGGAGTGTTATAACAGAACTAAGTTTGTTTTATAAACAACTTTGTTCAACGACGTTAAAAGTAGACCGTCTACGTAAGCTTGAACTAGAAATCCCTATACTGATCTGCAAACTCGAGAAAATATTTCCACCTGGTTTTTTTAATGTAATGGAGCATTTACCTATTCATCTTCCATCCGAAGCACTTCTTCGAGGTCCAGTCCAGTATGGATGGATGTATCCGTTTGAGAGGTAATTTTGTATATAATTTCAATAATCGTGATAGATTATAACTTAGATAGTTTATTGTACCAACATACTAATTAAATTAATCAACGGCTAGGTACTTGAATCATTTGAAGAAAAAAATTAGGCAAAAAGCTCGAGTAGAAGGTTCGATTTGCAAATCGTATCTTGAAGAAGAAGCCTCATTTTTTTCTCTCATTACTTTAGTGAAGATGTGAACTTGTCTTTTGTAACTGTTCCCCGTAATGAACAAGTTGTTGAGCAGGAGTCTTCTCAAACAATGTTATCTATTTTTAGACAACACGGAAGACCTGCAGGAAAATGTGTGGAAATATGGTTAAGCGATAAGGACTACAATGTGGCACACACATATGTTCTGTTAAATTGTGCGGAAGTTGCACCATTTGTCAGGTAATACTAAATTCATGTATTATTCAATTACATGTACATATACATTTATTTATTTCTATTAATAAAAATTGAACATAACACATACATGCAGTATCTACGAATCACAACATCCATCTGGTGATCTCAGTACAGAATTCACTCGATGGTTTTCAGACTATGTTCATGATCCAAAAAACTGTGTTGTTAACGAAGGATTACGACATCTTGCTATCGGACCAAAAAGAAATGCCAAAACTTATCCAATATACTTTGTCAATGGATTTAAATTCAACACCAATGATTATGGAGCCGAAAAATTAACGTATAACAACGGTGTATTTGTCAAAGGTAGTGATGATCCAGAGGAGCATATAAAAGATTTTTACGGCGTCTTAACGCAAGTTGTAGAGTTGACATATTATGTTCATCCCGTAGAGAAAATTTATCTGTTCAAATGCAACTGGTTTAGCAATGTTCCTGGTTCTGGAATCAACGTGCACAAAGATTATAAGCTAATCGAAATAAGGCATACGTCGCATTACTACAAGTATGATCCATTTGTGTTAGCTAAGCAAGCATTACAAGTCTATTTTGCTCCGTACCCATCCTTAAAAAAAGATAAAGCAGATTGGTGGGCTGTTTTTAAAACAAAGGCAGGATTTACATTTGATGGGAATAATATTCCAGACGAAGCAGCGTATCAAGCGGATGTTGAGCCAAATACTGAAATAATAATAGCTGATGACATTGATGTTGGGTCGTTGAATGATGAAGCGAATGTATTAGTAGATGCATTTGTAAGTACTGATGAGAACGATATAGAGTATGAGACCGAGTCTGGATCCGAAGATGATGAAGAAGAATGATATTATGTACTTATGTTATTTATGTACTATTATGAGCTATGTAATAATGATGTTGATTGTTCTTAGCTATGAATTTACTTACGTTCTGTACTAGTATGATTTATGTAATGATAATGCAGTATTGTTCTTCTCATTCTTGATTTATGTTATGATAATGATTTAAGTTATTTTGTATGCATATTATATGATTGTGACAGATATGTCTGGCGATAGACGACGATCGAGGAGTACATCTCAGCCTACTCCTTCACCATCTCCTGGAGCAGGATCAGGATCTGGTCCGAGCGGTTCAGGGGCAGATCTTCGTCGACCTGTGGAGATTGTTCCGAAGAGTGGCGGGTAAATGTTCAAATTTATTTCAATGTACATTATTTAAAATATTATGAAATGTTTATATTAACATCTACGCAGGGGATTTGAGATTGAGCCAGCGGAGTTCATTTTAGACGTATCAAGGCAATCTTATACAAGTAGAATGCAGGGCGCTTGGCCGCATTGGGATAGTATTCCAGCACATATCAAGAATGTCATTTTAGCCGATTTATTAGTAAGTATTTTTTATAATAATATTAAAAATTAATATACTTGGAATAATTACAAATAAATGTAATATGCAGGTTACCGTACGTGTTGAGGAGGAGGATATGCCCTCATTTTTGACATATTGGAATATGAAGATGCGAACGAATTATCGACAGATGGTTAACCGAGCCAAGAAAAGCAGAAAAAAGCCTCAATTTATGAGTGATGATGTTTGGGCAGACTTTCAAGCTTACTGGGACAGAGAAGATGCTAAAGTAAGCTTTAATGATAGTATTCACATTTATAATATTGATTGCATTATTTTACATCATCGTGTATCAAATGTAATAGAAAGTAGCAGCTAGAAACAAAGCTAATAGAGAAAAGAATCCTGCTCTCCACCGAGGTGGCTCAAAATCATTTCAACAGCACAGAAGGGATTTGGTATAAATTTTAAATATTTGCAGTATATGTTCAGATAAAAATTTAGCGTCTATAATCATGTCTTATCTTTAATAATTTCAGTTTAAGAAGCACGGACGAGAGCCTTCGTTGGCAGACGTATTTAGATACACACATGCGGTGGAGCACACCGATGAAGAAGGAAATGTGACGTATAAGTGGTCGGACCCGAAGAGTGCACGTATAATGGTAAATTTGTTTATCCGTATAAATTAACATGTTACATACTCGTTCATATCACAGTACATAAGTAAAATTTATAACACTTTTCTTAAAATTATATTGCTATTGCAGGGGGAGTATGAGGAAGAGGCTGCCAAAGCGATGGAGGCTAGTGGAAAGGAGCTTACAGTTGCAGATTCTGATGCCATATGGCATTCTATCACTGATCCGCCTACTCGAGGAAGGCGATACGGTTTTGGCAATCAGGAGGTAAGACTTTTTTTAGACGTAAATTACTACACTCACGATGATTTATAAATATATAAAACAAGAATACGAGTTATTGGAAAAAGTTTAACACTAAGTAGTAAAAATTTGTTTATATAACTTTAATGTGAAATTATTTATTTTACAGGCCGTTCAGCTTGCTTATAAGCGGTCGATGGAGGAGGCGACTATAGCGCGGATGCAAGAGCAGATGAACGAGTTGATGGACTGGCGAAAAGGCCAGATGCAACAGGAAATCGACGAGCGCATCGCGATTTACTTTCAGGAGCATGGCTTTATGCCGGGAGAGGGAGTAGAGGGAGATGATTCCGCTGTATATCGAGAGGAAGACGTGAACGAGGAATTGGAAGAAGAAGAGAACGAGGATCAGGGAGGCAGGAATTAGTTCGTACTGTAGGTGCTTATGTTGACTTGACTCTGGTATGTTCATATACTTGGTTTTTTTTATGTTAAATGCACATACGATGTTATATGATGTGTTTGGACATGTGTATGACGGTTTGTGGACGGAGGTATGAAGTGTTTGGACATGTGCATGACTTATATGATATGTTTGAACGATTTTATGTGATGATGGTTTTTTTTTTTTTGGTTTTTTTTATGTATTTTATGATTGTGTGGTTATGATGGTTTGGTTGTTGATGAGTATCGATGAAGTAGTGAGATAATAGTGGTGTGATATTGGTTTTTGGATTGAATGATTGTGGATTGGATTGTAGGAAAGGAATTGCTGTGTATTGCAGATTTCTGGTTTCAGATAAAGCGACTGCTAGCGACGGCTAGCGACGGTCTATTGGTCAATATTGAGCGACGGGTAGCGACGGCTTACAACGGTTTTTTTGCAACGGATAGCAATGGCTAGCGACGGCCTGTTGGTCAACCTAACTACTTGACACGTAAGATGACACGTGTCCACTTGCCATCGCTAGCCGTTGGTAAGTTAGCGACGAAGCCGTCGCTCTCGCCGTTGCTGCAACTGTTGGCGACGAGAATTATAGCGACGGCAAATAGCGACGGCTAGCGACGGCTAGCAACGGCTAGCGTCGGTTAAATGCCGTCGCTATTTCATCTGCTTCTTGTAGTGGATAAACAAACACATTTTGTATACTTACAATAGGTATAGATCAAATAATTAAATTCACTCGTGTGAACTCGTGCTAAGCACATGGATGTTCTGATCAAACGTAAATATGAGAAATGCTAGCAACGTAAACATGTGATAAAATATAACTGAGTTAAGAACCATAATGTATTCATGCAGTCAATACCACTTCTTGATGAGTCAACAAAATTGGGATTTTAATTGCAAGAATATGTTCAAACGCATCCTTAACTTTTACACTTTACATGAGGTACCAGTTATACAAAAAATAAACAAAACACCATGAGACATGTTCCACAAATCTGTAAATACAGCAGGATTACAATCCAAGATTGTCCTAAGTTATCACTTGCATCTAACATATCAAATATCCAACGTACATTAAGCATTTAATTAAAACAAGTCAACCAAGTTTGCCTACCATGTAATACAACAAATATCATTGCAAGAAACAATTGCAACTTTTCCAAAGTTAGCTTATATTATATTTAATAAGGCATCATGACAATCAGAGGTTATCCCATCATGAACTTACAAGAAAATATCTTCACAAACAGAGATGATAACTCTAAAATGTAAATAATGTCATGGGTATGGTGGATTTAAACTGATAGTAGAAAATCAAAATATATTGTGGTGTCTAGAGGTACCAACTATAACCTTTCCATAATGTAAAAATTCAAATGTAGTAGCACTGATTAGGAGCTGAAATAGAAAAGTTGAGACAACAGAAATAGCTAAATAAAATAAAAAACTAGGATCGACCATACTACATTTAAAATATGCACCTGGAATTCTCAAACACATGTTACCAACTCTATATAGTTTGCCAAGGAAAATCAATGCATACTTTGGCATATATTTTTCTTTAAAATAATATATAACAGTTCAATCATGCGCTTATATACATATATGTATCATAAATTGAGCGGTTGAACTTTAGTTTAGATGGATATGACCAAGGTCACTGTCAGAATGGTGTTATTTCGAAAGAGCCTATTGCTGAAAGTTAAATAACTTCAAATTGCTATCACAATTTCGTTTTTGTAGTGTAACAGACATTAAGAACTCCAATGAATACAACAAAATTAAGTAATGTTCAATACTGATAAGTTAACTATACAAGTAGTAATGGCGACAAGTTATAACGCCATTCAGCGCTTCTTAACAATAAAACTAAATTCCGTTTCAGAATGAAAAAAAAGTACAGATCTTATGGAAGACAACACAAGATTGATTCTACAAGACTGTGCATATTGACGATACCAATTTCAGAATAAAGGAGGCTATGTAGAGGGTTGCCTTTTTTTCCCTCTGTACTTAAAAAAAGTAAAATCAAACATAAATCTTACATCTTCTTCCTCGCCGTTGGAAATAATCCTTATCTCATCCTTATTAACTAGCAAATTCTCAGCTTTAAATGTCCCCCGCAACCTATCAAATATATCACAATCAATCGCAACATTAGGGACAACAATCGGAAGAAATGAATTTTCTACGGAAAATGTTTTGAGAAGACGAGAGGAAGGAGCAGAGTACAATTGATTATTTTTCGTTTCTTAGAGCAAAGATGCGAATTTGATTGTCCGAAGGAAAGAGTAAAATAAAATTGTGAATTTGGTTGGAGACGAATTAGGGCATTGATTTGAGGAAGAAATGGAGCAAATAGAAGGAATAACGTGAAATTTAAGAGCAAAATATTTGCCATAACTTGTAGCAACACTATGTGTTCGCTTAGATCATCATCCTACAATAGCTTCGGATTATAATGGCTTATATCGATAGTTTCTTTTTATTTTACTTTTGCATTAATACATTAGTACTTGGTTACTTTATAGTTAAACGGTTTGATGAATTCATGAATATTTATCTTCACAATCTGAAGTAAGCTTTTCCAGCTAAACCAGCCAAACATAATTCCCATAAACAAAACCATATAGAACCTTAATGCCATAGGAAAACAAAAGCAATGGATATTGTGTCAAGAATCAAAATGAGCATAACTTATTCCCTGATTTGAAGATAGAGTGCTATAATGCTGCTGCATTAAAAACAATCAATTTTCATTAACCAGTGTTTAGTTTAGTTTTATGCTTCATTATAAAATGGTACCTCAAGGCTTTCAAATATTGAGAACCTTTTACCAGCCTCCAAACTAACATTCTTCCTTTTTAACCAAACGAGCTAACTCATTTTACGAAAATTATAAACAGTTGCATCATAATTATATAATTCAATGCAAGTAAATTTTTATCTCAGTACTGTCGTCCAGTGCTTGATTTTTACAACAAATGCCAATAAGACAGTTTGTTTTCACACATTCTACTTGTGCACTTAATGGTACTCATGCAGACGTGCAATATTCCCAAGCAGAACATGGCCAACACACAACCCACATTCTATTTTAAATCTTACATAACAAATTACAGGATGAACTTATCGACATACATATGATACTATAATTCAGAGTTCATCGTTAACTTGTAAATCGCTTAGAGGTACACTAGATCCTGATTTCATAGCAGCAGTTATTTTTCTCTGTAATTTGAGTAAACCGACTCTTTTTGAAACCACATATAGCACAGCAGACATGAAAATAAGAAATCCAATGACCATGATCAGCCTGCATGAACAAAGTTAGTATCATAATATGTGCATATATCATAGTGTGCTGAATTAAGGAATTGCCCAGTATGTGACATCAAATATGTGCATGTATCATGGTGAATGTATCAAAACAACGCACAGTTATCATTGTGTGCAATAATTGTTGTAATATTTTACCTATCCATCACATCCTGCCGGCTCATTGTTGAGAGCAATTGCCTAGTACGTGATAGCAAAGAGCGGTGCCCCTTGTATTCGCTCTCAGCTTTTCGTAACACACTTGTCGATTCCTCTGCATAAAAATTTCCACAAATTAGAAACAACACAATCCCAAAATTTAATGACATCAGAAAAATCCTGTGTTTAAATAAACATGTAGAAGATTGTCATGATGTCTTCAAGATTTATTGTTATTATGCAAAGAAAACTATTTTATTTGACTATCCTGTACTAACATGTTAAGGCGCAGCAACAACTTAATTAGACGGGACCGGGAGGAAAAGAAAAAAACAATGGCGAACTGCCCTAGATCATGCATTATAGCAATGCAATAAATACCTTTTTCCTCTTTGGTCACAAAGATCGCACCTCCCTGAAACCTATATTTGATGAACCTTATTCATAGGGAGAGAAATAGGCGAAGAAGAAAAGTGCATCATGTAACAAAACAATGAAAAAAATGTCCTTTTCCAATGGATCACTAAAACCGTACGTCCAATAAGGCAAGAAAATACAGAACAGTAAAAAATATACATATAAATAATGCAACCCTAAAGGATAATAACCTCTCATAGAAACAGATAATGATAGATCATCGCTGGAACAACAGTTTTGAAAACCAAACCAAACCACAGTTAAATCACTGTCAGCTTTGAACGGCAAAACACCATGGCCTGGAAACAGATTGCATCCCCCATGTGCACAAAACCAATTCAACCGATATTAAACTGATGTGTTCAAATGAAAATCTTAAAAACCCAAAATAATTCAGCTTTCTATCTCAAAATTTTAGTTGACATACAAAAGTGGCACTGAGCCCAGAATGCTTAATCAGTCTAAGATATTAAGCGTAGATATTAGAGATTAAATATTTCTTTTACAACACAAGCTGAAAATAGAGAGCATAGGCTAGTCTGAATGTTCAAAGCTGGAAGTCTTGTACAGAGGGGTTCGAACGTTCATAGTGTGGAAGTGAGGTGAGATACATATCCAAACAAAACAAATTATCACATTAAATCCGCTTATCTTAGCCGTGAATTATCAAACATTAGTTGCCAAAAGTTTTATGCGCGAGTCAAGGTCAGCATTCATTACACTTCTGGCAGTACTTCTAGAGTATGTGAGCATTGATTTTGCTTTGAAAAATTGATTTTAAATATAACAACAGCCATTATGTATCATTTTTTACTTCAAAATTAATATGCAAAAGTTTTTACACTAAAAAGGTTGTATATCTATTATTTTCCCCAAAATTTCTTTAGTATACATTTCTATGAATAAAATTTATCAATTAAAACTAATTTTATTTAGGAAAATTAATTAAAAAAGGTCTGATGGTTCCACAGAACGTGCCATCCAAACCTCAGAACTTAGGCTATATTTTGGGAAGAAAGGTTTGGTTATCAGTTTTGACTTACTTTGTATCATTTTATCATCTTTTTTGAATAGATCGTGTTCAATTTAGATTTATGTTCTGCACTTTCTAAAACTGATTTATAGAAACAAATACATTTCACAATTATTAGAGAAATTAGTATAGGAAATATAACCAAAAAAAAAAACATAATAAATTGCTCACAGTTTCACTCATCATTGAATTGGATTAGTGACGGCTGAATTGACTGGATACCGAATCAATGTTCATTGCCTATTTCTATTAATCAATTAACTGAATAATTAAGTGAACAAGTTAGTATTTCTAATTACATAAACTTGTAATTTTCGGAATTCAGATAATTGAATAATATTGCCTTTGGTCGAAACAATCAAATATGGCCAATGTGTTAAAAACACGCGTGAGGCGTATGCAAAAAATGTTTTGCTTTGAAGGCATAGCTCAAAAAATGTGTTGAAACCGCGCGTGAGGCGCATCCAACCTCTACTAAGGCGTAGTTTAAAAAATGTTTTGCTTCGAAGGCGTGCTCCTCGGGCGGTTGAGGCGAAAAAATACGCACGCAAAAAACGTACTGAGGCTTAAGCCTCAAAAGCAAAAAAAGAGCTGTCTCTGATTCAAAACCAATAGGCATTTCCTCCTAATTTTTTCAGTCAATATCACTGGTATTCTTCCAGCAAGAGAAAAGGAGATTAATTTAAAAAAAAAAAAAAAATCGATTCAGGTCTGGAATCGAGTCGATTCAAGTCCGGAATCGAGTTGATTCCAGTCCAAAATCGAGTGGATTCCAGAAACTGGAATCGACTTCAATTCCAGATGCTGAAATCTACTCAATTGCAGTCAAAACTGCAATTTTTATTTTATTTTATTTCGGAAAAAAATGTTTAGTGTTGATTTTTATGTATTAGTAGCAGCAGTGTGGAAACCATGGAAGAGAAGAGATTATTTGATCAATTGCAATTTATGTTGATTCAACTTTAAATGTTTATGAGTTATTGTATTTAGTTTGCTTCAGCTGGTTTATATTTCTTGTTCTTTTACCCGAAAAGCTTACGCCTCAACGTTTTCGTGGCTTGCGCCTCGTCTCATGGATTCAAAAACACCTCACATACGCTTTCGCCTTTTAAAACATTGAATAGAACTTAATGTCTTATCGTGACGTGAATGGATTTCTAAATAAGTGACATATTAAAGTTTATTGAGTATAACGGTTATGGTTTGTTTTCATGCAAAGAAACCTTTCAAAGTCAAAATTAATTTAAAAAAAAAAAAAAAAAAAAACTACGGACAGCTATGTTGTATGATAGATTAAGCGGGTTAACAATGATAAAAATTTGAAATGTGCATTCAGATATCTTAAAATGTGCACATATTTGAAGACCATGAATTCAAAAACTTGATTAGTAAATTGTTTTCGTTGAATATAATGATATGCTACATTTTCATTTGTATGTAATATGCGGTCTGGGAGTGTCTTAGTATGTATGTGAACTTGATGAAATAATGTCCATTACATTATTATTTTTTCTTTTTTGGATTTATTTTTTTACATGGGACTATAAAATTTGTGCTCATCTAGGGCAACCCAAAGTGTATATAAAACCGGCATTGGTTCAATCCACGGAATTTTTTTTTTGGTGTGTGAATGTAACATGCAAACTGGGTGAGTGCTAGTGAGATTTAGGAGATGACTATAGGCAGAGGGCATGTGCGTCTTATGTATGAATGAGACGCATGTGGTGCACGTTCAGGTGAGTACAGCCAATGCTTCCCAAAATTTATCACCCATGTCTCAGCGTACCCAATATGAATCTGACTGCATCTACTTTATATCTGGCCAAGTCAAATTCCTATCCTACTCTCATCCAGACACGGCTAGCATCTATGATATCAAAGTTATTTATGAGATTATAATCGTCATCCTGTTGATGGGACCAGCACATGATCTGGTTTTGACTGCCAGATTAATGTCTTCATGAACACTCATCTTACGGTACTCTCAAGACAACAATAACAACAACAACAACAAAAACTCAGTTTTTGACATAGCTTACCCTTTAATAGATGCAACATGGCAATAATCTTAATAACATGCTCTCAATCACCAAGTATTTAGCTCATTTTCAAGTAGGGTGGTTGTAGTTATGGCAAAATTACCACTGTCATACCAATACCAAGCAACTCGTAACCAATTCATACCAATACCAAACAACTGGTAACCAATGACATGCTACATCAGTATATCAATATTATCAGCACGCTAACGTCAAATATACCATTATTAACAGTAAATATAGCACTAACTAATGATTCGAATAACGCAAACAAATTTCTGGTCTCTTCAATATCTTAAAACATATAAATAAAATGCTTAGCGAGTCCTTAAAGCACTAACCAAATGACCAATTCACCAAACCATGAAACATCAAAGACCACAGATCCTTATGTATTATGAAAATCAATACCGAAATGCACGGCATCTTTGAGTATTAAATTTTGAAAGAAATTTAGTTTTATGTTTAAGATGGTCAAAAATAATAATTAAGAAACCAAATTATGTATCGGGGAACCACACTCCTAGACGGAGAGCAAGTACTACTCATGGGAAGATAACTATACTCCACCTTAGTGGAGGAGCGTTTAAACTCAATAATGTGTTTGTCCATATCAGCGATTGCCTACACTCCCCACCAATGATATGTGAAGTATAAATGCCTCATCCTAAGGGAAAGTATGGATAACATCATTAACCAAATTTGCAAGATAGTATGACGATACAAAAAAATAGCATAAGAAGAAAACAAATTCTCTAAACAGCAACAACTTAAAGAAAATACCAAAAGTAACCAATGTGTTTTCGCTTCTTTCAACTTCCTGCAAAAAAGGTAGATTTGTCAGATTAATCATAGCTAATCTGAATTGGAAATGAAGAAAAACAATCCAACAGTTAGACTTGCCTGAACCATAAGCTGACGGGTACGTCTAAGACTTTCAGTTACACTTTCTGCAGCAGATACCATTCCAGTCTTTGTTCTGAAAGTGACATTTTTGTATTACAACAGTGATGAATGCAGAGAGAATGCATTGATGATGGCCACAAGCTTTTTTTTAATGTATCAAGAGGATGGTTTGGCACCATGGTAAAGGCAAATTAATGTGCTTCAGACATGATTTCATGGAAATTGGAATGTATGCATTGTGAGGTAAGACTAGTTCCTACGGGGGCTCATATAAGAAGTCCATGTTAAAGGCATTATGGTTAACAAGCGTTACGGCACGCGGTTAGCGCGTGAATTATTTCTTTTACCAGATTCTTTATGTAACGTGGAAGCTACGACATGCACACTTGATGATAGCACACGCTTCATGAGTAATTTTTTTTTAAAAAAAATATACATGTTTACATATCTTTATTAATAGTTTTAATACCTTTGGTATCACACTTTTTTGGTATCAATGTGAACTCCCGATAACGCCCTTAGATATTATTAAATTTTAGTAACACTAAAAAGTAGGATCTAATGAATATTTCATTTGCTAATTCAAAATGTCCTTCAATAGATATTAGTAGATTATAATATCGCTTGAAACTAGGATCTAACACATAAGCTTATTTAAAAATTCATTTTTTTATTGAATACTAGAAATCAAAGAGGCCCTCTACATATATTAATAAATCTCAATGCCCCTTAAAAATACAATATAAGATTCAAACTTTTTTACAAATTCAAAATATTAACAAGTCTTAATATTGCTTAAAAATATGATCTAACAAATAATCTTTATGTACAAATTCATTTTTCATTAGCGAATAATAGAAATGAAGATTCAAATTTAAAAATCATAAGATATTGCAACATAATTATTTTTTAAAAAAAACACATGATTTTAACACTAAAATATACATGTAAATAAATTTTTTTAGAGTAAAACATATAAGGTTTATCGCGAAGCGCATGCCGTAACGCTCGTTCAATATAAATGATCTTCATAAATATTTAGCTATGTTTTTGCATTTGGAACATGTGTAGCTGGTTTGAATTTTAGTTTCGAAGTTGCAGTATATAATTCAATTTTTTTATTAATGTGAATATTTGTTTGTTATTAGATTTATATGAAATTTATTTATAAGATCCTCCTTTTAAGTGATATCAAGTTTGGTAATATAGGTAAAAAAATGTTTTTTTTTTTTAATTTCTAAAAAAAGATCTATTAGATCCTAACTTTAAGCAATGTTAACATTTGTAAAAATTAGTGTTATTTTATTTATGTCTTTTTAGGATGTCAATTGTTTAAAGAATTGTATAAGAAAAACAACTTTGAATGTTCGCGGTCAGACCAAAAGTTTGTGTTTTCAAGACAACTATTAAGAAAGATTAATGGAAAACGATTTTGTAATAAAGTTTATTAGATCCTAATTGCAAATAATTTTACAATTTGTTATTATTTGATGAAAGACAATTTGAAATTGTGAAGAAAATGTGGTTATCAGATCTGATTTTCAAGGGATATGACAAGGCATTTGTTTGAATGAGTCTGAAGCAATTGTAAGGAGATTTGATTTCCTGGTTTATCGAAAAGATCGCACGAAATGAGTATAATATTAAAAAGTTATATATAGGAGTATTATGGGAAGTTTGCGGATATATATGGGTGCTTTGGGAAGTTTGCGGTCGGATCAAAAGTTTGCCCTTTCAAGACAACTATTACTAAAGATAAAGATATTAGTGTGAATATTTTGTTTGTTATTAAATGTATATAAAATTTATTTGTAAGATACTTTTTTTACGTAATATCAAGTTTAGTAATATATGTAAAAAAACGTTTTAAAATTTGTAGCAAAATATATTTATTAGATCCTAATTTTAAGCAATGTTAACATCTGTAAAAATTAATGTTATTTTATTTAGGTGTTATTTTTTAGGATGTCAACTGTTTAAAAAGTTGTATATGAAGGGCAGTTTTGAAAGTTCACGGTCGGAACAAAAGTTTGTGCTTTCAAGACAATTATTAATAAAGAAAAGATGTTTACTCGTACAAAAGGCAATATTATTTTTATTTATGATATACATTGCAAATTCCCAATGGGTTCTTTGCAAGGTTTCAATGAGGCAGCAACTTTTGTGGCAATCAATTAGACAAGATTTTCAACATAAACAACAGAGGAGATGAATGTATCCTATCATCTTTATCATGAATGGAAGTTGAATCTTTTGAAGAACAAACAAAATACCATTTATACATCATATAAAAAAGAATTATGTTAACGTGTTCGCAATGGACATGTAAAACAATGCAAAATCATTGATACAAGGTAAATTCCTTCTTTTTAGTTGCCAAGGCGAAACGGAACCAGAAAGCCCGAAACCATTGTCTATGGCTTTTTTGAGCACTGCGAATGACTTTTTTTCAGTTTTTTCAGCCGAAAAAACTGCAATTGGAATGCACTAAAACTCAAATTTTGGTTTAATAGGACTCGATATTGAAAACAAAACATTGTACGATTAGCATAAATCAAACTAAAAAGGCACAAAATCATTCAATTCAAGTCTGTAGACAAACAAATAGTTGAAGTATGGAAATTACAGCAACATTACTTAAAGTCCTAAATAGAGTACTAAAACTTCCATAAACAAAGTATTATTTTTTTTCTTGCGAGCTCGACCAAGGAAAACTAGGAGTTTTAGAGAATATGTACCAAATCGACAGTCAAACAAGCCCCTTTTTTTCTTACCATATTGGATTTCAGGCTCATGTTGGGCCAAATGCTGAAAAAATTAATTTCCCCTCAAATGTTGCGAAAAGATGCACTTTTTTTTACAACTTCAGACGTCCAGCGCATTGGCGCCCTTTGGGTCTTTTTTGGCACCTCACCCGTCGTAGGTGCCTCCGAAGGTAAAAAGGACCCAGATTGGCATCTAGGGCTTTTTGGTGCCTAAGCGAAGGCTTTGATAACATAGTATTTCTACTACGCTGCTAATTTTTCGATTTTAAAAACAACTTTAGATATTTAATACTTGTTATCCTATAAAAAAATAGTAAATACAACGGTAACACACTAAAGCTTAGCATGCCCCGTGAATTAGAAACTCGCATTGCGCAAAAGCCAATGATAGGCCATCTTATGCTGAAATTAATTAATTTCAAAATATAAAATATGTTAAGATTGATAATCTATAAGCACACGGCAGAGACACAATAGAACGAACATGCAACAGAGATGAATGTTCAATGCTAAGTAACATAACATGCCATGGAGAAAACATGTACTGGAAACAACGGAGGCTTACTGTAAATTGTGTCTGCGTAAGGTAGATTCTTCACCACCTCCTAATAGCAGTGCCCTCTGCAAGTAGCGAATTCTTACTTCATTTCTAAAACAATAGGCACATTGCATGAACGAATGCTGTGAAACAAATTACCTATAAGAAGTAATAATTCTGATCATGCTTAATGAATGGATAGCACAAGTAATTGAGATTTTTCATGTGAATTAAATAATTTGTACATCGGTTTATCAATGCAACAAAAAAATTCACAGGTTCAGAAAATGAAGAATCCAAAAGTATAGACAAAATACTAATAACAACTAACCTCTTCTTGAGCAGCTTTCTGAATGTTGGATTTTGCTCGCAAGTTAGCATTCTTCAAAGCAACATGAAGACTAGAAAAGGTTTTTTTTTTAATATAAAAAATGATAATAATAACAAGAATGTACTAGTATCAATCAAATCTGAATGTCCCAATTAAACTAGAAATCAGTATCAATTAAATATTACTTTAGAATTTGATTATTCTCATTACCTTTACAAGCTAACAATTATTGGTTCACTTAAAATTCTGAGTTTACCTTTGATACTGATCCTTCCATGATTTCGACGTAGCCTGAGCAGATTCCACTTCATCTTCGGTAGGAAGCTGTTGGGCAAGAAGATCAAGTTTAAACTGCAAACGTCTAAGTACCACCATTCCATCTTGGGCAATGCGATTCAGTCTAGGAAGCAAATTTGTTTCCTCTGTCCCTTTTTCAGACTTCCCACAGTTTTCAATAGATTTTATATGTTCTTGAATTTGATTTAAAGTTAGATTCCACTCCTTTTTCAGATCAGCAACAGCCTCTACAACCTCATCCATCCCAACACGATCCACAATCCTGATGATGATGGTGATGATGATAATTTAAATTCATGCAAATATGCTATCATGCATAGGGACGTAACCAGAAATTTAGTTTGAAGTGGGCGAACTATCTGACGAATTATCTGAGTTATCAAACATCTTATGTAAGGAAAGATGGTTTAGCTAAACTACTTCAATTAATTTTGCACTTTTATGCACATCAAAATAACCAGGTTCAACTGATTACATTAATATAATTGGTTTGGATAAACATCCGACACCTAAAATTACAGAATGATTAAAACAACTATACACTATTCATGTGAAATAAAGACCAATTTACATGCTAACAAGTACCCAAAAAAATCAACAACAGATTAAAATACCAACGAATTTAGATATTAACTTAAAGTACCTTGAAAAATTAGTAAATGGGAACGTTTTTGCTATTGTTTTGACTAGTAAAGCAATTTGTTTTGCTGTCCTATGTTACTTATTATATTTAAAAAAAGAAGATGATACGGTTAAATGAAAAACCAAAGAGGTACCTCTCAAATAACAGAAGCTGCTAGGGAGCAGTGCTGGCCAAAATAATTTGTTGCCTGAGTCACATTATAATTTTGTTGCCCATCGCTAAATTGGTATATAAAATTTCAGCATGTTCTTTTTTAATATTAAGTATAATATAATAGAATAGAAAAGCATACAAAATATTCATTTTCAATTCAAAATGCAGTACATGAAGCAGGCTACAACACTCAGTTCAATTCCAAAAAAAAAAGCATCCATTTTCATACAAAATAACGGTCAACTTTCTTCAAATACTTCTTCCTGCATTTTTTGTAGCAAATTCTTCAATCAAATTGTTATAATTAATTTTTTTTCCAAAAACTCACTTTCTATTAAGATTATTGCTACCCCGTTCAATCTTTTTTGTGACATGCTAGTTTGAATATAGTTTTTAATCAATTTTAATTTAAAAAAACTTCTATGGAAGCAACTGTAGCCGGAATAGTTAACAAAATCCGATAAGCAACTGAATGGCATTGGGAACTACTTTCTTGCACATAAGAAATTACGAAATCATGAATGTCAATCGATTTAACTATTTCTTTAGGCAACATAGTTTGCAAAACTCTTAAATCTTGGAATAAATCATTCTAATATATCATATTGTTCATTGTATTTCGAGTGACTCTCCAAACGAATGCAATGTTCCATTAACTCTTCTTTATCAAAATTCATGAACTTTGCTTTCAAAAAAAATCAAAGACATTGTTATAAAATTCAGTTTGTTCAAATCGATCTATGAATGATGTAAGAGCTTGATCTATGATATGAATGAAAAATTTCGGGAAATGATTTTATCCACTGCTAGTTCCAATATTCCCATCAAATAGTTTTTTTCTACGAATAACTCTTTTTATCTCAAATTTTGGTTCAATGCCAACATCCATAGCAAGTTAGTTTACTTCATTCATCATTTCTTTAGAACCGCGTTCCCTAAAGTTTTAAAGAAAAAAATCAATAAGTTTTAATCTTGTGATTGCGTCCTCTAAATTCATATCCTCATGTTGAAGTGTTCTGCTAACTTGATTCACTTTATTCAATAACTCGTAGCAGGAACTCTTAGACGTATAAGAGAAGAGACCGGAAAGAAGAGTTCTTTCTATGCTTGCTAAGTATGATGTTGCTACATAAGGTATTTAATCAGGCAACCTACCAATGGCCTAAAGCTGCTTATCAAGCTTGGGGAGTTTGTGAGGCGACAACTATAAGCTACTTAGCTCCTTCCCTCTTCGAGTCACTCCCTCTTCGGAATTTTCATTAGTCGACCTAGCAAGAACCGTGCGCAGACTCCCTATTTAGTGTTATGCATGGTTCCTTGGTAACCTCTAGTTTAATCAGGGAAACTACTGAAAATGAGTCTGCTAATAAAGGTTACAGATTCTGTCAAGAGAAAAAAACTTATAATATCGTTGCTGCTCATGGTTATTTTGGCCGATTGATCTTCCAATATGCTAGTTTCAACGATTCCCGTTCCCTTCATTTCTTCTTGGCTGTTTGGCCTGTAGTAGGTATCTGGTTCACTGTTTTGGGTATTAGTATGGGAATCAACATTGGATTTGGATCGCAGAGTTCATCGACTTGATCCGAGAATGTTGGTTGGGTAGTTTCTGGTGACCTAATATCCAGTTGAGATTACACTACGATATGAATCCCACGGACCCCGGCCTTGATTTTTTTATCATCTGATGCTTTTGTTCGTGCTCGTCTTGGTTGGGACTTCCCCTGAGACGACCTTTTGCCATTGGAAAATCCCCAAAACCCGATGATTGAGCAGTGAACCCTTGAATCTGAATTCCCTAGCTGAAATGAGAAAGATGGTTTCCGGTCTCCTCTTTAAGGTTTGAGATCGCTAAATAGCTAAGTGGGCTAGTCCATGAGAAGTAGGCGACGATCCCTTAAGGTGCGTAGCGAACCATAGATAGTTTCCTTTTTTTATATGCTCTACTTCCCTATGGTCTGTTATCGACTGAAGTCCCTTTTATTTATTTTGATTCGTATTGTATAGTTGTCGGTCCCTTCCTTACGTCCTGATTCCCGTTCCAAACCAAATACAAAGGCTTAATAAGAACTCAAAATTCTCCAATACACTAACACATTAACCTCTAGCTTCGGCCATCACAACATCTTCTTTCGAACAATTTGCAATTTCAATTAAAGCATCTCTTAACATTGGTGGTTGAAATCGAACAACTCTTACACTTTCAACACCCATCGAGTAGCCGATAATGATTTTGATGCTAAATTATATATATTATATACACATACATATATATATACACATACCACCGATGAGTAGATCCCAAGAATAATGTAAAAATCATTTGTACATATGCAGAAAAACTTTTCGCTTTGACACAAGATTTAGTCATGTTGCATAAAAGAAGGTTTAGACTGTGACAACTGCATGGCGCATAAAATGCTTGAGGATTTACATTAAGAAGTCTTTTTTGTACACACTAATTCTTGCCTTTCATACTAAATCTACTATCATGACTTTGACCTCTTATATCATCAATGTTAAGCTTACGCGGTAGCAAAACATTTTAAAGTTGTTCGAAACCCTGATGTATCATCAACTAGTATAAATCCAAGGAAAAACTCCTTCATTTTAATAACGTCTTCAATATTCACACATCTTATACTAATCGACATTAGTTTGTCATGGCTTAAATCCGATGTGTAATCAAGAATAATTGAGAAATATATATTGCTTTTAAGATCTTGATTACAATTTTCGCGTTGACCTCGTTTTATGATAGAAGTATCATCTCATTTTGAATCCTGTGACTAAGATAATCGAAGTTCTTTATCTACCACACGCCAAAGATGATCTTTCAAATTGGCAAAAAAGTTCATTGTTCTTTTCATATATCTTCTCATTGCTTCCATGAAATGGCAAAATATTCCTGCAAAGTGTTCTCACAACTTTGATTGTCTGAATTAATATCATCTTCCAAATTTTTCTTTCTTAATTTGAGCTTTCATTTTTTTTTAATCAACTGTTGCTTTTACGTTTAGTCTTTTTTGCAAATCAACACACTTCATAACATTTTAACAATGGTTTGGATTAAGTTCAATGCTCTCTAAGTTTGTGCAAAAGGTTATGTCAATCATCAATTCCATCTTCTGACAATTTGCTTCCTATTAATTTATTTTTAAATAGCTTGCAACAAAAACAAAAAACTTTATTCAATGCATTTAAATACATAAACCGCTTCCTTTCGTGTTCCTAACCATTTGGAAAATGACTGCTTAGATAAAAACTTATACTTCTCCCAAAGTTGATGACACTTGAAAATTTGTCATGTTTTATTTTTTGTTCACATGCTTTTCATGATCGTCATTATCTATTTCTTCAACAATTTCATTCACATAAACATCTTCATTGTTTGTTTCTTCAACAACAATTTTCATTTCCATAAACATCTTTCATAGCATAGTCAACATTTTCATCAATAGCTTCTCTTGTTTCTCCGAATTGACTTGAAAGAATTGATTATTGTGTTTTGCATTGAATAAGAAATTGAGACGACTAATGATGTAAACGTTGTTTCATCCTTCTGTCATATGCATCAGAATTTAGCTTTCTATTTCTCATCCATTTTTTATTGTCTTCTCCTTTTGTCATATTTATCACTATCAATTTATGTTACTCTTCTTAATCTAAAAACCGCAGTTTTTAATCTAAATTAATTAAACAACCAATTCAATGAGATACTAATTTATAACATAATGAATTAACTTATCAATGAATAAGCTTACAAATTTCTAATCAGTCAACCAATTTAATCAATGAATCATGAAATCAAGTTAACCAATCCCTAATTAGATTAATTCCGGAACCAATTTTGCTAAACTAATAAGTAAACAAAATCAAGACTACCAACCAATTCTGAATTTGTTATCAACCAATTTTACTCCATAAATTAGTTTTAATTACCTCAAACTCAATCGCTGCCTTGCGCCCTTGTAGAAGGAGATGGAGGCGGAGCACTGGATGCTTGCGCCGAATGTCGGAGATTAGGAGCAGCGATCACCACACGTTGGCGTTGGCGATTGTCTTAGTTCGTCGATGTTAAATTTTCTGCCCTGCTGTGTCGGCCGGCAAATTCTGTTTCAACCCATGTTTTTAGTTAGTAGCCCCCTCTTAAAAAATTAAAATTTTAATGACTAAAATGCCCTTAAGGAGTTATCTTCTCATCTAAACTCAGAACAAACCACATATGGATATTACGGGGTTAAACAACATTCCTCGTATCATTTAAACGTGGTTTGGAACTGTACCACGTAAGTTCTGAACGTGGTGGGCTTATAAATTTACAAAACCACGTTCTGCCTATGTGTGGAAATCCTGATAACCACGGAGACTTACATCGAGGAAAAAATGAAATCCTCGTGTGTCTTATACGTGGTTTAACAAATTTCCACGTTGTTTTCATGCGTGGTAGCTTGAAGCAATTAAAAAAGAAAAAAAAAACAATTCTATACATTCAGAAATACCACAAACATCAACAACAACAACAACGATTTCCGTTCAGAAAACCCACAAACATCAACAACAACGACTCAATCTTCAATCAAATTACTTACTCCACAAATAAATACTCAAAACCCTAACTTCAAAACCCTAAATTCCTAAAATTTAAATGGAGCGTACCTTCTTTCCCACTTCTCTGCTGAATTCGATCTATTAATTTGGAGATGAAGTGCGATGAAAGAAAATATTTGCGATGGGAGATCTGCGTGTAAACGTTGTTCGGCGATTTTTTTTTTTTTTTTTCTTTTGGAACGAGAAATGAGAGAAATGCGAAGGGAGGGGCACTTTGGACAATACGGGGGGCTGCTTACTATACGGTTTTTTTGGAACTTTTGAAACTGGGTAGAACTTGCCCTGCTGCTGCACTTCATTTTGGAACTTTTTGAAACTGGGCCTTATGATGTGTTTTGGGCCTGGCCTGTTGAGTTGCTCATGTATCAGGATATGTCTATAAATAGGCGAGGCCTGGCGTTGTAAACAGTGTGGGGAGAAAGTGATGAATTGAAATTCTGAAGCTTATTTTTATTTTAATCCAGCATATCTTTGTTCTTGAATTTCTGGCACCTGAAGCTCCGTTTCCTTGTAATTTTTTCAATGATCTAATCTTACTTGTTTCCTATGTTGTTGTTTGCATGTAATATATGTCATTCACATGCAATTCAATCCTTGTAAGTATCTTGAAGTTTGAATATAAGTGATCGTCATTCCTCGATATAATTGCAAGGTTTACACCATTCATTTCCTGATCAATTCAACAAACACACATTGACATTTCCACAAACATTCGGCAAATTCCTTTATCATCATCTTTTTGCATAAATCTCTCCATAAATCTTGTAAATCTGCATCCATAATTCATGGCAGACGGTCAAGGGCATGTGGCAGTCCACCGAGGTTGGCCCTTCCACCTGCTTTTTAAACGATGATTTTCTGTTTCGCGTGACCTAGATTAAACCGTGAGTAATAACCTGGAAAGGAGAAGGATTAATTTCGGATTTTTCTGTTGTGCCATTTCTTCCCGGGTCGTTGCTCTTTTTTTTTAATATAGGTGATTGGCGGGTGCAGATTGTAATTCTTGGGAGGCGCACAAGGTTGAGTGCGCAATATTCGGTTTAACCGAATTAACCAATCAAATCGGTACATTTCGGTAGGTTCGGTTCGGTTTTAAAACTAAATCAGTTTGAATTTGGTTTGTAAAATATATTTTTTATCGGTTTAACCGAACATTTAATTTATTATCTAATTTTATGTGTTACAAATAGGTCATATTTTATTATAAACATAAATTTTACTATATAAAAATTCTTCAAACATGAATTTATGTTTTACTTTGAGTGAATTCATCATTTAAATAATAACACTTACTCCAAATTGGGTTAAATCGGTAAAATTTTCGACTTCAATTCGGTTTTTTTTTTTTTACCTCAAAACCAACCGAACGTTCACCCTACACATGGTTAATAAGGTGGTTGGTGATTTGCATGAGCTCTATACATGTGCAGATAGTCGTGTGCATATATTATATTGTTTGGCTTTGAAGGAGCTCTAGTCTTAGATTTCATCAGATTTAGACTTGTATTCTATAGCCGGTTGGTTGTTCAGTTGGGTTCTTATGCTCTCGATTGTTGATGGGTGTATGGTGTTTAGGTAGTACGATATGAGACTATTTCTATTTCACCTAGCAGTTCTAGCCAAAATTCATGTTCTTATAATGGTGTTAAGAGAAGGAGAAGAGTTAATGGTCTAATTCTGCGAGTAGTGTTGACTTTGGTTCTAGTTCGATTGAGCACGGATCAATTAGGAGTGCTAGTCTTCACAAAGTTGTTTATAATGCATCTCATAGCTTTAGCTCACATATAGCTTTTCTTATGGGTAGTACCTATTGTTCATGCACTTTGAATAATTTAATAATTAATGACATGCATTTTAGAGCTAGGAATTCAATATCTATATTAAATGATATAAAGCTAATTTCTTACGGTTTACGTCCAGATTGGCCTGTTAGGGGCTAGGGTTTAGACTCTTTTTTGAAAATAAACTAGCACCAGTTATACCCTACCTTCTGCTGCCATGATTGAAGGAAAAACGATAGGGATAAAACCCAAGATTCAAATGAGATACTGGAGATGAAAGATCGAAACGGAAATTAAAGCAATATCAAGATGAGAGATGAAAGCGAGGTCAAGTGAGCAATGGGAAATGAAAGCGGGATCGAGACCAGTTTAATAACCGTTCCTTTTTCTTTTTCCATTTTGTGTCGGTAACCCATATAAAATTTCACTGTAAAGTTGCCATTTTTTGTATCATGAACGTAACTTTGGTATTCATGAATGACATTGACAATAACAACTTGATTAGGACTTAACCAGCTTATTTTCAACGCGATACAACATCAGATGAAGAATATAAATTAAATGGAATCAAGGTAGGGGAAAATCGACCATACAGTTGATTTGATATATGACATTTGATCCATTATCATGGTACAAAAGCGTATCATGTAACTTACATCAAAATGGGTCGTCTTACAATAACTCGAGACCCTAATCAAATTTATTATGGATTCTACATTGTCATGGATTACTTGCAATTATGTCGGTAAAAATTATAATTTAGTTATCATTCTGTAATTTGTTACAGAGAAATAACGGTTTGTACCATAAGATGACGCAAGTCAACTAAGAGATTGGAAATAAGGAAGAAAGAAGTCAAACAAAAGTGAATTGGAAAATTTTCTTATAATTAAATGCTTTTTTATATCCCTCCCTCATAACAAGGGTGTTCTCAATATCATTAAAAGGATAAATAAGTTGATTTTTAAAAATAACCTTTTATAATAAATAAATTTGTTAATTGAAGATTGAATTGTTGGTGTTTCTACTATAAAAATAAAGGAAGAGTGAAAGTTTTTCATTTCTACATTTATTTCAAAAGAAGCTTCTGATATATGGGACCTTTGGAAGGTCGGCAGACTGACCAATTCCAATAGAGATTAAGTAGTGTGCACTCACTTCAACTCATGGTACACATAACCGCTTTGATACTATTTTTGTCAGAAATGTGATATTACCCGACCTTTTGGATCGACTATTTCTAACTAATCAAACAAGAGCAACTTGACGGTGTGACGACCCGAACTTCCCCGGTCTCTGAAGAGAAGAGAAAGAACGGATTGTCTGAGAACGCGACAAATCAGAACGCAAACAGAAGGACATTTCACAGCTTATTACAACATTTTACATCAGAGTACAAGAATATACAGAGCATGAACAAATAATATACATTTGATAAATATCATAGATTTACAAATTATAATGCAGCAAAAAAATAATATGTAACACAACTGAAACAAATACACGGATACAGAGCTTTCCGAATATATCTCCAGTTGTAAACAGGATCCTGTGAATATAATATCTGCAAAACCAAAACTACTAGCTGGCCGTGTGAAAAATAGGGCCACCCAGAGTTTAGGTTAAAACAATAAACTCCAGGTCAGTCATGTGACTGGTGTGAGAACTAAAACAGTTATTAAAACTTTACTTTAAATGGAGTAAATCAAGGGACCACGCCGTATAACACGGAACGGGTTTCCTCCTAAGAATACCAGTGCATAAAACAAACAACGTAATGCTTTTTGAATAAATGAAGCTATTATAAGACTCAGGTCCCATCACACAATGCAACGCAAGCCGGAGGATAGAGTTTTACCTTATAATAGCCAAATAATGCTTGATACGTGAAATTTCATCTTTTATTATTACTATAAGTGAAGAAATCAACTTCAAATATAAATGTATCAATCATAGACGGCATAATGCCTCATCCCACTATGTCGCCATATTAGGCTCTACAATTAAAACTGAAATGTCATGTATTGGAAGTTGGATTTCCGTCTGTGAACCAAGACAAGCGATCGTCCTTACCGCTTCAGGACTCTCTAACCCGAGCCTTAGGCAAGTACTCAGTCAAGCCTTTGAATCGTCAGAGCCGGTCCACACGGAGTGGATTAAAATGCCTGAACCATGCGTTTCCCCGCCCTATGGGGCGTAAATGAGCCAAATGACTCAATATCCATCGGCTCCGTAGTAACCGATATATCTGAGGCGCCTCGCTATCCATCACCCACATAAGTAAAATGTCTGGGCTTACAAAACCCTGACACCACTCCTAGCTAGAAGGAAACGCATGTCCTTCTTGAGGTCCTCCACCGTTTCTGGTTCACACTGGGGTGTGAGGCTCACGAATTAACGTTATACACAAAGCTATGATATATTAAAGCCGTGCTTTGATCATCAACCACAAGACTCTGCTTTTCAACAGAAGCCTTGATCATTTGCATCTCAGCATGCCACACAGGAAATTCACGTCGTGTGACTGATGTCTATCGATATATAACCTCTGAGCTCGTACGTCTCAGAGAAGGGTGTTAAGCAAGAGAATAAATTCTCCGCCACCAAACAGATATATATTTAATAGAGATCAATCAACATGGAACGAAATCCAATGTCAAACACACATCCATTTACAAGTTCGTTCTGGGTCTGAACGAAACCGGAGGCATCTTATTCCTCGTCCCGTATGTCCAATATAGGAGAGAGATCCTCGCATATCTGGTCGATCTCCAAGTACGTTTGGATGATCACCACTTATTACCTTGTCCTGGGTGTACGACCCAATCAAGACATCAGTAATCATCCAAATGATGTGAAGACCTCCGGTCTTCAACCATCGTCGACTTATCGTCGAATCAGTTATTTAGAATAGGTAAAAACCCGGCCTTTCCGAATAACTCGCGTATATAATAAACAAGTGCTATAAAAACACAACATACGCCTCATTCCAATCCAGAATATTCTTTTATTCAAATATTCACATTTTTAGGGAAAGGTTCCCATTAATTTTATCAAAGATAAATTCTTTAAATTTATTCTTTAATCTTCCTTTGGATATCAATATAAACCATATTAAGGTTTTCCGAACTAATCGGGATTAACGCACCTTACCGAAGTAATCATTTGTTATATTCCCCAATCCCAACCTATTCATCCCATGGAACAAAACTAGTAATACTCCATATCAAACACCACGGTGTTATTGGTAAAATTAATTACCATTTCCTGTTCAAATCTAATTAAAGATTTAATTATCGCTTGGAGCAAAACTGGTGCTACTCCATTCTCGATCATTTCCCGAATTTGATAATTTAAATTATCACATTCTCTTTTCAATCTAATTAAAGATTCATTAAAACTCCACTTAGTTTTAATCTTCCCAAAAATCAATATTAATGATTATTTAACTTTGGAAACATAAACATGTCGCATCGACAATCTACACCGTACTATTGATTTTTGCCGATATATAACCTCTAAGATCGTACGTCTCAGAGAAGGGTGTTAAGCAAGAGAATAAATTCTCCACCACCAAACAGATATATATTTAGCAAAGATCAACGAATACAGTATAAAGGAATCGATGTCAGACATGTAATCCTGTCTTTTAACTGGGTTAAGGAACCAATGTCATTTAAAACACGGTTCACAATAAACCCAAATCCTCTTCCATAAAAACGGAATTTCACGGAAAAACAAATCGATATATAATCGATATCAATTTCCGTATCCGACCAATAATATAAATGGAAATACGACAAAGCCTTTTAAATTCCAAATATATTACCAGTCTTCCTCCACAGAAGTTCATTTCGATTATTATCAAATCGAATTCCATTCCATTCCAATTTATTTTATTAAATTGGAAACTTTTCTTTGGAAAATTTCCCTTAAATCTTAATTAAAAGTTTTATAAATTCCAAATCATATTTCACTGTAAACCGGCTTAAAGAAAGAATGTCGTTAAAATACAGTTCATTATAAACCCAATTCACATTCCATTTCATTCCAATTATTAAATATAATTGGAACTCTAATAATCTTAATTAAAAGATTCATTCTTTTCACACAGGGTTTAAGAACAGTGTTAATGAAGACACCATTCACGACAAACCCAAAATCCAATTCTTAATTCAATTCCAATTAAATATTAATTAATTGGAAAACTTCACTAAATCTTAGTTAAAAGATTTATTCTTTTCTCAACTGGGTTTAAGAACAGTGTTAATGAAGACACCATTCACGACAAACCCAAAATCCAATTTGATATTAAATACAAGGCTCTGAATAGAAATTATATCGGCTTATATTCAATATCAAATTCTAAAACCAACAAATATCGTATTGGAAATAACGATATATAATATATATTCAAAATTTCCAGAACAATATCTGTATAATCACGAAATCCAATATCGAAATATTCCAAGGACGATTTCGATTCAAATCCATTCCAATTCATATATTGGAAATTCTGGTTGTTTTTAAAACCATCCACAATTCAATTTATTTATTTAAAACTATTTGGATTTTAATTCTAGTTAATAACTAGTTCATTTCGATAAAAATATATATTTATATTTTCAAATATGGAATTTTTCATCCCCATTTCTTTCTAAATCATTTCTATGATTTTACAGCAATTATAAATATTTTTAGTAATTTTATTAAGGGCCTTTCAGTCGATTTCCACAAACGGTCATCGAACTGCACTTACAACGACCTTTTCCAAATTAGATTTGGACATAATTCCAAATCCAACCGTTAGATTTCAAATTTCTTGTATTATTTGGAAAGCACTTTTTGGTACGAACCAAACGCTTCTAGTTTTAGGAGAATCCGACGGCTGGATCTCCCATAATGTCAATTCGAAGTCAATGGTCGAAATTTGCGAACTACCACGGCGCGGCGCGTGCTATTCAGGCCATTAAATATATATAATATATATATTATTTATATTTCATCGATTTCCATTTAAAACGTATTTTATAAATCGTTTTAAATTCGTTTTCAAAACGATTTCAACTTCATATTCAATTTTAAATCAAAATTGAATGTTCCATATCAATAATATATAAATGATAATATTTTTAGAACATTAGATTTTGAAATCACTTCCTTTTCGATATTCATTATAAAAATGAATAAAATCGATATAAATGCTATTCACGTCAAAATGACGTTAATCTAATCAACACGGCTTCATATTTTTAAATATTTTCGTGTGCATCCCAAATCGGGCATCAAAATCATATTTTGATCCATTACTGAATATTATTTTAAAATATTAATTATTTTAAAATATTCATTATTCGTCATTTTAAAATATTTGTTAATTTAAATATTCGTTCTTACTGAATTGGAATCAGACACAGTCAATTACCATATAATTTTATTTATATGGATTTCATACACATATGTACACAACAATAATCATACACAGTCAACCATCATCCAGAGTGCATTACACAACTGCAAAAGCATTAAATATAAATAATTAACGTTTACAACAGTCTGTTAACCCCTCGATTGACATACAACTAAATATTGGGATTAGTGTATGTCCAATATCATCTCAATACCCGTGTGGGGTTTTCAAACAACAAATACTAATTATTATTGGTCCAGTTGGGCAATGTGTAAAATTTATCGTCCCAATCAATATCAGTTAAATGAGTGTACATAAACAAATCGTCCGATTTGTAAATGAATATTTATTTCAACACTTAACTATTTTATACAGTTCATATATACAATAAAAATGATATTTTTATTGTTCATATATTTTATTCCATCCATGAATATTTTATATATTTTATTCATTCAATAAACACAACAACACAGTCAATTCAATCCAAACAAACAATCATGGTTTGTACAATCAACGGTGTCGGGTGCTGCTAAGCACCGTCTGCATCATAGTATATATTTATTGGTAAATAAATTGAGTGAGAAAGAGTTCTCAACTTTTGTTTCCACTCAGCCAGTTTTATTTCTGAATTTCTGAACAGTCTGAATTTTGTTCGCTTCCAAACAGTTCCATCGAAATCTGTTTTCAAGCGGTTTATATTAAAAATCACATTTTTAATACAGTGCTATTTATTTAAAAATCACATTTTTATTCTGCTACTATATAAATAAAAATTACATTTTTATTCTGCTACTATATAAATAAAAATCACATTTTTATATTGCTAAATATATTTTAAAAATCCTATTTTTAAAACAACTCTATTTAATTTAAAAATCACATTTTTAAATCATCGCTATTTCATATATTTAAAAATCATATTTATAAAAATATGATTTTTATTTCTAAAAATCATTTTTTTTATTTCTAAAAGTAATGCTATTTTATTATTTAAAAACATCGCTATTTTTTGTTTTTAAAACAATATGCTAATTTATTTTTAAAACAATATGCTAATTTTATTTTTGATACAATATGCTAATTTTATTTTTAAAACAATATGCTAATTTTATTTTTGAAATAATATGCTAATTTTATTTTTAAAACAATATGCTAATTTTATTTTTGAAACAATATGCTAATTTTATTTTTAAAACAATATGCTAATTTTAATTTTAAACCAATATGCTAATTTTATTTTTGAAACAATATGTTAATTTTATTTTTGAAACAATATGCTAATTTCATTTTTAAAACGATATGCTAATTACATATTTAAAAACTGATTATTTTTTTCAAGTGTGCTTTTTAAATTAACTAATTAGTCATTAATCACTTAATTAACAAAATTTTAAAACATTGGTAATTTCATTAAATAAATTAATAACGTTTAAAAATATATACGTTGCCGTTATGTTTAATCTTCTTCCAGGTATTGACACTAAAAATCGAACCCACTTCAACGAGAAACCCTCACCATCGCACCACCCTACAACGCCTTCCACCATCATCGGATTGCACCTCGTTGGAGCCGCCGCCTTCGACTTCCTCCGCCACCAGTAGTGTGACGACCCCAAACTTCCGTGGTACGAAAGTAAGGATAATCATAAGAGCATAACATAATTACAACAATAACAGATCTCAGATAATAGCATATCATATAAACCATTGTAGCGGAAATGTAAATGTCATCACAACATAACATCACAGACATTAGAGTACGCAGTACAGGATACACTTAGCAAAATAGAATTCTAAAACAAGGAAAGAAATGATGTCACAATCTCCACCAAAATACATCAATGCTCAAAATGTCTAAATGTCTCAAGAAGCAAAATAAAAAGATAAAAAGAAAAGGTTCTTCATCTTCTTCCTTAGCAAGCTCCAGTCCAGAAAGTATCCATACCTATAACCTGTCATTTGGCTGCCCGTGTGGAAAGAGGCCACCCGAGTTTGCAAAGTGAAACAAACTACGAGTCAGTCATGGGACTGGTATGAGAAATATTTCTTAATTAATAATATGGCTAATCACAGGACCACGCCGCTAACGCGGAACGAGTTTACTCCATTGGATTTCCAGTGCATAAGTTTAATAAATTTATGTCAAAAAACAACACAATGCTTTTTAGAAAATGAAATCATTATAAGACTCACGTCCCATCACACAATGCAACGCAAACCGGAAGATAGAGTTTTACCTTATAATGATAAAAAATGCTTGATACGTGGAAAACAATATTTTTAATATTATTACTAGTGTCTAATATGTTTCAAAAATACTTCAAAGTAAATGTATCAATCCTAGACGGCATAGTACCCCATTCTAGTATGTCGCCATATATAGGTTTACAATTAAAACCGTAATGTCGTATTGGAGAGTGGATTTCCATCATGAGTCAAGGCTAGGGACGATCTCCTAACCGATTCGAGGCACTCTAGCAATGTCTCAGGATTCCCCGTAGTGAACCCTTGGATCCTACAGGGTCGGTCCATAAATAACGTTAGTGGATAAGCAATTCCTGAACACACGTTTCCCGGTCCTATTGAACCTATAAAATGGTCACAATCGACCAATAAAACCGAGGCGCCTCATTCCATCAACCACATAAGTAGAGGTGTCGGGGCCTTGTAAAAACCCAAACACCACTTCTAGCTAGAAAGAAACATGTGCACTCCCTGCGTTCCCTTGTCCCGATTCTAACTCAACCGGGTTGTGAGGCTCGCGAGGTAACGTCATACACAAAGCTATGCCAAAAATAGGCTATGTTTTGATCATCATCCACAAGGCTCTGCTTTTCAACAAAAGCTTCGATCAATTGCATCTTGGCATGTCACATTGACAATTCACGCCATGCGATCGATAACTACCAATATATAACCCTCGAGCTCATGCGTCTCAAAGAAGGGTGTTAAGCAAGACAATAAATTCTCCGCCACCACAGATATATATTAAATAGAAATCAATTTAATTACACAGAATGAAATTCAATGTCGGACACACATCCATTTACAAGTCCGTTCTGGGTCTGAACGAAACCGGAGTCACCTTATTCCTCGTCCCGTATGTCCAATACGGAAGAGAGGTGCTCGCGTATCCAGACAATCAACAAGTACGTCCGGACAACCACCACTTTAACCCATTACCGGTAGCTAATCAATATCGGGCATCAGTAGTCATCCTTTCGATGTGAAGATCGTCGGTCTTCAATCGCCGTCTTTAAGATCTTCAATTTAGATCGTCGTATAATCATTTGAAATGAGATTTAACTCGGTCTTTTCAAATGATTCTCGCATATATATATATATATATATATATAGTTTAAAATCATTTCATATCGTTAATAGTATTTAATAACGATTAATCGCTATTTTTATTTATATAAAAATAGCCAAATTTATTTAACGACGCTTCGGGTCGATAAGCGGCCCTGGCGCTGTTTTTAGCGAAATTTGATTTACACTTATCTTGAAATCTAACCGTTGGATTTTAACAAGATTTGTATCGTTGGAAAGATCTTCCCAAAGCGGTCATAACGGTTCCAGTTTTGGGAAAATCCGGCGGTTGGATCTTTCGGTATAATCGTTTAAAGTTACGATTCCCAAAACGCAAACAACCGCGCGTGATTCGTTTATTTTTAATTTATATTTATATATATATGTATAATTATATATATAAACTATTCGACGATTTCTCTAACGCATTTAACATGCCAAATAAAGAATATATAAAGGTAAATTTAACAACCATATAAATTCTAATATATGCAATGTAATTATAAATGCCAATTTAACAACGCGTATAAATTCTAATATATACAATGTAATTATAAATGCCAATTTAACAACGGATATAAATTCTAATATATGCGATGTAATTATAAATGCCAATTTAACAACGCATATAAATTCTAATATATGCGATGTAATTATAAATGCCAATTTAACAACGCGTATAAATTCTAATATATGCAATGTAATTATAAATGCCAACTTAACAACGCATATAAATTCTAATATATGCGATGTAATTATAAATGCCAACTTAACAACGCATATAAATTCTAATATATGCGATGTAGTTATAAATGCCAATTTAACAACGCATATAAATTCTAATATATGCGATGTAATTATAAATGCCAATTTAACAACGCATATAAATTCTAATATATGCGATGTAATTATAAATGTCAGTTTATCCATTTCATTAAAAACAAAGTTTTTAATGTAAACATGTTTTATTTTAAAAAACATGAATATTTGTCCAACCTTTGTTATTACATTAAAAGTAAAATTTTAATGTAAAACATATTTTCTTTTTAAAACATACATCTTTTTCTACATTCCTATTATTACATTAAAAAATGAAATTTTAATGTGTAACATGTTTTGCATTTCTAAACCATGAATCCTTTCTCTTATCTTTAACATTACATTAAAAATGCATGTTTTTAATGAAATCATGTTTTGGTTAAAATAGGTACATTTTCTCTTTTTCTATTCTTGCCATTAAAACGTAGATTTTTAATGAAATCATGTTTTGAT
The DNA here is from genome assembly GCA_030737875.1 of Allium sativum. NCBI lineage: Eukaryota > Viridiplantae > Streptophyta > Magnoliopsida > Asparagales > Amaryllidaceae > Allium > Allium sativum. The sequence continues at coordinate 652,230,654 of CM060915.1, forward strand.
TAAAAACATGTACATTTTCTACTACTTTCAATCATTAAATTAAAAATTTATATTTTGAATGAATTCATTTTTAATTAAAACATGAACATTTTCTTTGTTTTCAACTATTACATTAAAATGTATATTTTTAGTTTGATCATGTTTTGACTTTAAAGCATGAACACTTTCTTATTTTTAACTTTACAATAAAAATGTATAATTTTAATGAAATTATGTTTTGATTAAAAAACATGAACATTTTTCCCATTTTTCAACCATTACATTAAAATGTATATTTTATATGAAATCATGTTTTGATTAAAAACATGAACATTTTTCTCTATTTGTATTCTTAACATTAAAAATGTATATTTTAATGAAATCATGTTTTGTTCAAACTATGAACATTTTGCTAATTTTCTTAATGACATTAAAATATGGTTTTTAATGGCTACATGTTTTTATTTCCAAACATGTACATTTTCTCTGTTTTTAACATTTCATTAAAAATGTATATTTTTAATGAATTCATGTTTTGATTTCTAAACCATGCACATTTTCTTTATTTTTAACATTTCAGTAAAAAATGTAAATTTTAATGAATTCATGTTTTGATTAAAAACATGAACATTTTCTTTATTTTTAACATTACATTAAAATGTAAACTTTTTAATGTAATGTCCTTATTTTTATCTAAAACATGACCATTTCTATTTTTATAGTAGTTCCCTAAAATGATAGAAATTTATATCTCATTTTTGTTGAATATTCCAATTCAACAAAATGACAAATTCTGATATTTCCTTTTTGATTGAAAATTTTTACTCAATCAAATATCAAACAAAAGTGATATTTTGTTTTGATTGAAAATTCTAATTCAATCAAAAAAAAAGTGATATTTTTATTTTGATTGAAAATTCTAGTTCAATCAAAAATAACAAAAGTGATGTTTTTATTTTGATTGAAAATTCTAGTTCAATCAAATGAATAAACAAAGGTGATATTTTTATTGAATTGAAAATTCTAATTCAATCCAACAAATAAACAAAGGTGATATTTTTATTGAATTGAAAAATCTAATTCAATCCAACAAATAAACAAAGGTGATATTTTTATTGAATTGAAAATTCTAATTCAATCCAACAAATAAACAAAGGTGATATTTTATTTCTGTTGAATATATTTGATTCAACAAAATAACAACCAAAAATGTTTGATTCATTTTTATGGCCATTATAATTCCAACCAAATATAATAAAAGTGATATTCTATTTTTGATTCAACAAAATAACAATAAAATATTTGACTCCTTTCTATGGCAATATCAATTATAACATAATATCACCCAAACGAACAGATCTACATTAACACATCACATACAAATCAAATCACGTGGCATAGCATGTAGAAATATACAAAGAATCAATGAGAATACAATTATGATTTATTCTAATTACTTTAAAATAAATAATAATAAAAATAAAATAGGATTTCTCACTGTTGTTTGAATCTGAATAGTTCAGATCTGCAATTTTTGACCAAAATTCAGTCAGCTCAGAATTGGATCCCGTCTGTCTAGAAACGTAGATCTCGTGTCTACGATCGCAATGCTTCGAAAATTGTTAAATTCTGATTCAGTATGAATGAGATACGAACTAATTTACATTGTTAATAATTTAAAATAAATTAATTTGAATAATTAATCAAAATTCCACCTTCTTCCTAAATCAGAACATAGGCCGTCGTTAAACCCAATTAGTTCGGTTCTAGGGCACTGGTTTGCGGTCACTACGCTGGGCTTCATCGCAATCCAACACCGCCACGTCAAAGAGCAGAAGGTGGCGCACCAGGGGGAACCACCGCTGATCAACTCGATCAGCCCCTGGGGGTGCGGCGGCGGCTTCAACGCTTCGGGTTTCTGAACTAATTCCGAACAAACTACTTACTTCTAGGCTATCTTACTGTATGGATGTGGAGTTTATGAAGTTCTCTACAAACAAGTCTAAAGGAGGAGGGAGTTTTGTTGAGAGGATTGTAAGAAATTAGTGGAAGAAGTTATGAGCAATTTCGGCCATGGATGATGAAGGCGGCGGCGCTGTGTTATGTAAGTAGGGTTTGGAAATGAATTTAGTGAATACTTATAATATTTTAATTGTCAATTTTGCAAATAAACCCGTAACTCCTTAACAACTCTGATTCTAACCCAACAAGATTTGAATCGAGCCAATAGCCCCCGTTTCAGATCCAATGGGCTAGGTCCCGTCAGCTCAAACTGTCATCTTTAGCATGTTTTATTTAATTTAAAAACAATTCATTTATTTAATTAATTTGATCTTACGTTTAAATTCATCGGGGCCGCATACGGACTCTAAAAATTACAGAAAAAATATATTTGACATTGTTTTGACAATACGGTCTTAACCAAATTAATTTCGTTGAATTTCGAGACCGTTTGAAAAATGGCCATTTTCAAGTCGATTAAATTTGACTAAAATTGACAAAACACGTTTTCTTTTGCCACGCTTACATATTAATTCCAAAAATTCTGGAAAATTAAACTTAGTAATAATTTGACATTCTGGATCCGACAAAAGTGGTTTCGTAAAAAACGGAGGTCGTTTGTAAAATGGCCTTTTATACGGGCTATAAATTATACTATAGAGATTATTCTGAATATTCATCTGGCCATAACTTTTGATTCCCGCTATGAAATTTTGATTTCTAGGATTCGTTGGAAAGATATTTTTAAACAGATTTAGATATTTTTGGTTCCACTAAAATCTGTTTAATTTTGAATCCTGTACATTCAGTCAAAGTTCAAGTTTGACTTTTCAAACTACCGTATGATTTCTAATTCCTTTTGAAATTAAAATAGAAATATTCGCTCTAACTTCGATTAAAATAAATTTTTAAACATTATTATTTAAAATAAACTATTTTAACTATTCAAAATTCACTGAAATAGCCAAAATAAAAAATTTTAATTAGTTCAGATTTTCCAGGTTGTTACAATCTCCCCCACTTAAAAGCTTTTCGTCCCCGAAAAGGAAATAATAGTAAAGTAGGAAACAAAATCGAAATTGCAAGGTATTGTAAATGTACCTCGACACAAGAGTTACTCGAAGATGTCCACTCTGCACTTGGGATAAGCCTGTTTGATGTTATCCTCAGTCTCCCATGTGCAGTCTCTAGGATCCCCGCTCCACTGAACTTTGACTAGATAGATCCTCTTGTTCCTCAAAACTCGGGTTTCCTTGCCAACAATTTTCATTGGCTCCCTTCTCACTGCTAAGCTCGGTGAAATCTCGAAATCTTGTTGTACTGCTTCTCCACAACTAAGTCTGGATCATGAACATGCTTCCGGAGTTGGGACACATGGAACACATCGTGAACCCCTGACAACCGGTCAGGCAACTGCACTCTATAAGCGAGAGTTCTGATCCTTTCTAGAATAGGGAATGGACCAATGAATCTCAGAGCTAACTTCTCTGTCTTCCCAAATCGAATTACACCTCTCAGTGGGGAAACCTTAAAATATACAAGATCACCAACAGAGAATTCTAAATCCCTTCTTCGTGCGTCTGCATAGCTCTTCTATCGGCTTTGAGCAGCCAGTAATCGCTTCTTAATAAAATCAACTTTATCTACTACTTCACGAATCATGTCGGGACCCAATACTAATCGATTGTCGGGTTCTACCCAATATGCGGGAGATCTGCATGGCCTGCCATACAATGCTTCAAATGGCGACATCTGCAAGCTTGTTTGGTAGCTGTTATTATAAGAGAATTCAACCAAGTGCAAATAATCTTCCCATGACCCACCAAAATCAAGAATGCATGCTCGCAACAAGTCTTCCAATATGCGGTTCACCCTCTCAGTCTGGCCATCTGTCTGAGGATGATAAGCGGTGCTCATATTCAACTTGGTCCTAAGCTCTTCTTGGAAAGCTTCCCAGAATTTGCTAGCAAATATCAAATCGCGGTCACCAACAGTGCTACTGGGAACTCCATGTAGTCTGACAATCTCTCTGAAATAAAGTTGTGCCAAACTTCGAGCTTTTCTATTAGATTTGACAGGGATAAAATGGGCAGTCTTTGTGAAGCAGTCTACAATCACCCATATGATGTCATTGCCTTTTCTAGTTCAGGGCAAGCCATCAATAAAGTCCATACAAATTTGGTCCCACTTCCAACCTGGAACATCTAGCGGTTGCAACAATCCTGCTAGCTTCTGCTGATCTCTTTTGACTTGCTGGCAGGTGGGGCATCTAGTAACATATATAGAAATGTCTCTCTTCATCGCCTTCCACCAAAAAGTACTTTTAAGATCATGATACATCTTGCTTACTCCTGGATGGATGCTGAGCTTAGATTTGTGACATTCATCCATAACTTCTCTCTTTAGCTCGGGGATATCTGGCACACATATTCACCCTTGTAGTCTGAGGGTTCCCTTGCTGTCTATTTGGACGCTTGACGCTTCGCCCTTTCGAGCTCGCTTACTAATAATCAAAATAAATTTATCATCTTTCTGGAGGGCAGAGATCTTATCGATCAAGGAAGTTTAATAATGAGATTGCCGAGGATAAAATTGGTGCTGGCCGTATTCTTCTTGCTGAGTGCATCGGCTACTACATTGGCTTTCCCTGGAGTATATAAGATGTCCAGGTCATAGGGTGCAAGGAATTCAACCCAACGTTGTTGCCTCAAGTTCAAATCTCTTTGGGTGAACAAATACTTTAGGGATTTGTGATCAGTATACAGCTCGAGTTTCTCACCCAAGAGATGGTGCCTCCATATCTTTAGAGCAAATACGATGGCCATTAGCTAAAGATCATGAGTAGCGTAATTCTTCTCATGCAGTTTTAACTAACGGCTAACATATGCGACTACTTTGTCCCTTTGCATTAGCATCGCACCAATAGCTTAGATAGATAAAAGGATAACATGTTAAAATAAGATTTGACATTGGAAAAATGTCATTTCAAACATGTTTATTTGGATTAAAAGAAAGTAACCTTCTCTAGAAGCGTCTGTCCAGACTTTCAAATCCTGATTGCCATCAATAATGGTCAACACAGGAGCAGTGATCAACCTCCGTTTCAGCTCTTGGAAAGTTGGCTCACATTCGGGTGTCCAAATGAACTTTGTATGCTTCTTAGTCAGCTTTGTCAGTGGACAAGATAATTTCGAAAAATCTTTGACGAATTTCCGATAATAGCCAGCCAGACCTAAGAAACTTCTGACTTTCTGTGGGCGTGCTAGGATGCTTCCAATCTTGGATGGCTGAGACCTTTCCTGGATCTACTGAAATGCCTTCCTTCGATACAATGTAGCCAAGGAATTTCACCTCTTCTTGTCAGAGTATGCATTTGGAGAATTTGGCTTTCAACACATTTCTTCGCAAGATTTCCAAGACTTGTTTTAGATGCTTTTCGTGATCAGCAATGGTTTTAGAAAAGATCATGATGTTATCGATGAACACCAGCACGAATTTATTTAAAACATCTCGAAATACCCTATTCATCAGATCAACAAAGTATGCTGGAGCGTTGCATAAGCTGAAGGGCATCACTAGCCATTCATAAAATAAGTCTAGTCCTCTGAAAGCTGTCAAAGGCACACATTCTTTGGCAATGCGCAGTTGGTGGAAACTTGTAGCTAGATCCATCCTAGAGAATACTCGCGCTCCATTCAAGCGGTCCAACAAATCATCAATACGTGGCAGTGGATATTTGTTTTTCAGTGTTTGCTTATTGAGGTCATGGTAGTCCATACATAGCCTGAGGGTACGGTCTGACTTTGGGAAAAACACCACTGCTGCCCCCCAGCTTGGTAAGCTAGGTCTGATCAGACCCTTCCACAAAAGTTGCTAAATTTGATTGCTCAGCTCCTCGTTTTCTTTCAGGGTCATTCTCCGAATGGGGTGTACAACGGGCCTTGCATTCGGAACTAAGTCAATTCTGAAGTCGATTTCTCTGTGCGGAGGTAAGCTGTCAACTTCTTCAAACACATCCGCATAGTCTCTGACGATAGGAATATCCTCAATAGAAGCAAGGGTGACTTCTAGAGAAGACCAGAATTCTTTCCTATCTGTGGCTGAGCCGTGGCATAAAATAGTAATAATATCTCCAAATTTGGTTTTGATTCTGACTACTCTTTCAGCGCATATTAACTCAGCCTCATACTTTGTTAGCCAATCTATTCCAAGTATGATATCGTATCTAGAAAAACTCATAACGATCAAGTCAAAAGGGAACTGGAAGTACGAGTAAGAAACAGGCACTCTACAGTACTGATCGAGGATAAGTGAACCTCCTATCGGACTATGGACTCTAATTGATTCTTTAAGTTTTCTGGGATTCAATTTAAGCTTTTTAATCGTGTCACTAGAAATAAAACTTCTTAATGCCCCCGTGTCAAACAAAAATGTAATAGGAATATTCTTAATATTAAGAGTACCTCCTAAAACATCAGGTTTACCTGCTCCTTCAGAAGAAGCTGGTGCAGCCGCTCCATCATAGACATGTGCCACCTGAGAACTCTTCAGCAAAGGGAAGTTTGGCTTGATGTGCCCCTTCTGGTGACAATTATTGCACTCCCTCTTATCCTGAGAACTTTGGCTAGGCCCAGACTTATTTCTCTTTGGCCTCTTGGGAGCTCGACATTCATAGTCGAAGTGCCCCATCTTTTGACAGTTGAAGCACTTCACCTTGGACTTATCCCTTTTGTTTTTCCCTTAGGGCTTGGTAGTATAAGGATTGCCCACCTCTGGCTTTCTATCCGCTTGCTTTCTTTTGTTGTTGTTCTGATTCTTTTCACGCTCCTGTTGTGCATTCCTATCATTATCCTCATAACAGGTAGCCATCTCGATCACTTCATTGAAGGGGAGCTTGATGTGAGCAGTGACCCTATTCAGGTACTTCTTGGAGAGGCCATTGATAAATCTCTTATTCTTCTGCACTGGTTCCTATAGTAGCTCTGGAGCGTAGCGGGAAAGTTCCTTGAACTTCCACACATATTTTGAAATGGTCATTTCTCCCTGCTGCAGAGTTGCAAATTGATCATGGAGTCTCTTCCTGCGGAGGGATATAATTATCATTGAAAAGCTCTTTGAACCTGGCCCAAGACATGTTGGCCACATCATTGCCTATTTTGAAGGTGTCCCACCAAATTTCAGCCTGGTCCTTTAATAGCCATGTTGCCAGGAAGCGCTTGCGTTGATCCTCCAATTCCAAACCTTCAAAGATTTTCTCACAGTTCTTAAGCCACGCCTGCGCCTCAATCACATTCTCTCAGCCAGTAAATGATTCGCCCCCTAGATTTCTGTATTTCTTGGACATTTTGTCTAAATCAAATAAATGGATGCGCGGGAGGAGGTGGTGTCACAACCTTTGGAGAGGACTGTCTCTGAGCAACAGGAGTCTCATCTCTAACGGGTCCCTTAGCCCCACCTCTGCCTCGGGCTCTAGTGCGTGCTCTGATACTCATTTCTTAGTTAATTCTGTACCATCAAGGAAAGAGTTCGACTAACAGAAATGATAATTTTAAAGAAAAGGTTAAAAGTAGAGGCATATGATAAGATTATAATGATGTAATGACTGATTAATATGTGTTATTTTGCTGTGCTCATTCTAGGACATTACTAATCCTATCTGTAATGGTTTACTCGTCTTAGAATACTACTGATTCTATCTAAACGAATTGTTATAAAAGCGTTATACTCCGAATCTAAGGTTAACCTTTAGCTCTGATACCAACTGTGACGACCCCAAACTTCCGTGGTACGGAAGTAAGGATAATCATACGAGCATAACATAATTACAAAAATAACAGATCTCAGATAATAGCATATCATATAAATCATTACAACGGAAATGTAAATTCATCACAACATAACATCACAGACATCAGAGTACTTAGTACAGGATACACTTTATCAAAATAGAAGTCTAAAACAAGGAAAGAAATAATGTCACAATCTCCACCAAAATACATCAATGCTCAAAATGTCTAAATGTCTCAAAAAGCAAAATAAAAAGATAAAAAGAAAAGGTTCTTCATCTTCTTCCTTAGCAAGCTGCAGTCCAGAAAGTATCCATACCTAAAACCTGTCATTTGGCTGCCCGTGTGGAAAGAGGGCACCCGAGTTTGCAAAGTGAAACAAACTACGAGTCAGTCATGGGACTGGTATGAGAAATCTTTCTTAATTAATAATATGGCTAATCACAGGACCGCGCCGCTAACGCGGAACGGGTTTACTCCATTGGATTGCCAGTGCATAAGTTTAATGAATTTATTTCAAAACCGCAATGCTTTTTAGAAAATGAAATCATTATAAGACTCAAGTCCCATCACACAATGCAACGCAAACCGGAAGATAGAGTTTTACCTTATAATAATAAAAAATGCTTGATATGTGGAAAATAATATTTTTAATATTTTTATTAGTGTCTAATATGTTTCAAAAATACTTCAAAGTAAATGTATAAATCCTAGGCGGCATAGTACCTCATCCTACTATGTCGTCATATATAGGTTTACAATCAAAACCGTAATGTCGTATTGGAGAGTGGATTTCCATCATGAGTCAAGGCTAGGGACAATCTCTTAACCGATTCGAGACACTCTAGCAATGTCTCAGGATTCCTCGTAATGAACCCTTGGATCCTGCAGGGCCGGTCCACAAATAACGTTAGTGGATTGGCAATTCCTGAACACACGTTTTCTGATCCTATTGAACCTATAAAATGGTCACAATCGACCAATAAAACCAAGGCGCCTCATTCCATCAACCACATAAGTAAAAGTGTCAGGCCTTGTAAAAACCCAAACACCACTTCTAGCCAAAAAGAAACGTGTGCACTCCCTGCGTTCCCTTGTCCCGTTCCTGACTCAACCGGGGTGGGAGGCTCACGAGGTAACGTCATACACAAAGCTATGCCGAAAATAGGCTATGCTATGATCATTATCTACAAGGCTTTGCTTTTCAACAAAAGCCTCGATCAATTGCATCTTGGCATGTCACATTGACAATTCACGCCATGCGATCGATAATTAGCAATATATAACCTTCGAGCTCATGCGTCTCAAAGAAGGGTGTTAAGCAAGAGAATAAATTCTCCGCCTCCACAGATATATATTAAATAGAAATCAATTTAATTACACGGAATGAAATTCAATGTCAGACACACATCCATTTACAAGTCCGTTCCGGGTTTGAACGAAACCGGTGTCACCTTATTCCTCGTCCCGTATGTCCAATACGGAAGAGAGGTGCTCGTGTATACGGACAATCAACAAGTACATCCGGACAAACACCACTTTAACCCATTACTGGTAGCTAATCAATGTTGGGCATCAATAGTTATCCTTTCGATGTGAAGATCGCCGGTCTTCAATCGCCGTCTTTAAGATCTTCAATTTAGATCGTCGTATAATCATTTGAAATGAGATTTAACTCGGTCTTTTCTAATGATTCTCACATATATAAAGTTTAAAATCATTTCATATCGTTAATAGTATTTAATAACGATTAATCGCTATTTTTATTTATATAAAAATAGCGAAATTTATTTAACGACGCTTCGGGTCGATAAGCGACCCTGGCGCTGTTTTTAGCGAAATTTGATTTACGCTTATCTCGAAATCTAACCGTTGGATTTTAACAAAATTTATATCATTGGAAAGGTCTTCCCAAAGCGGTCCTAATGGTTCTAGTTTCGGGAAAAATCCGATGGTTGGATCTTTCGGTATAATCGTTTAAAGTTACGATTCCGAAACGCGAACTACCGCGCGCGATTCGTTTATTTTTAATTTATATTTATATTTATATATTTATAATTATATATATAAACTCTTCGACGATTTCTCTAACGCATTTAACATGCCAAATAAAGAATATATAAATGTAAGTTTGACAATGCATATACATTCTAATCTATGCGATGTAATTATAAATGCAAATTTAACAACGCATATAAATTCTAATATATGCGATGTAATTATAAATGCTAATTTAACAATGCATATAAATTCTAATATACGTGTTATAATTATAAATGCCAATTTAACAACGCATATAAATTCTAATATATGCGATGTAATAATAAATGCCAGTTTAACAACGTATATAAATTCTAATATATGCGATGTAATTATAAATGCCAAATTAACAACGCATATAAATTCTAATGTATGCGATGTAATTATAAATGCCAGTTTATCCATTTCATTAAAAACAAAGTTTTTAATGTAAACATGTTTTATTTTAAAAAACGTGAATATTTGTCCAACCTTTGTTATTACATTAAAAGTGAATTTTTAATGTAAAACATATTTTCTTTTTAAAACATAAATCTTTTTCTACATTCCTCTTATTACATTAAAAAGTGAAATTTTCATGTATAAAATGTTTTTCATTTCTAAACCATGAATCCTTTCTCTTATCTTTAACACTACATTAAAAATGCATATTTTTAATGAAATCATGTTTTGGTTAAAATAGGTACATTTTCTCTTTTTCTATTCTTGCCATTAAAATGTAGATTTTTAATGAAATCATGTTTTGATTAAAAACATGTACATTTTTCACTACTTTCAATCATTACATTAAAAATGTATATTTTTAATGAATTTATATTTTAATTAAAACATGAACATTTACTTTATTTTCTACTATTACATTAAAAAGTATATTTTTAGTTTGATCATGTTTTGACTTTAAAACATGAACACTTTCTTATTTTTACCACTACAATAAAAATGTATAATTTTAATGAAATTATGTTTTGATTATAAAACATGAACATTTTCCCCATTTTTCAACCATTACATTAAAACGTATATTTTATATGAAATCATGTTTTGATTAAAAACATAAACATTTTTCTCTATTTATATTCTTAACATTAAAAATGTTTATTTTAATGAAATCATGTTTTGTTCAAACTATGAACATTTTGCTAATTTTCTTAATGAAATTAAAATATGTCTTTTAATGGCTACATGTTTTTATTTCCAAACGTGTACATTTTCTCTAATTTTAACATTTCATTAAAAATGTATATTTTTAATGAACTCATGTTTTGATTTCTAAACCATGCACATTTTCTTTATTTTTAATATTTCATTAAAAATGTAAATTTTAATGAATTCATGTTTTGATTAAAAACATGAACATTTTCTTTATTTTTAACAGTACATTAAAATGTAAACTTTTTAATGTAATGTCCTTATTTTTATCTAAAACATGACCATTTCTATTTTTATAGTAGTTCCCTAAAATGATAGAAATTTATATCTCATTTTTGTTGAATATTCCAATTCAACAAAATGACAAAGTCTGATATTTCCTTTTTGATCGAAAATTTTTACTCAATCAAATAACAAACAAAAGTGATATTTTGTTTTGATTGAAAATTCTAATTCAATCAAAAAAATAATAATAACAAAAGTGATAATTTTATTTTGATTGAAAATTCTAGTTCAATCAAAAATAACAAAAGTGATGTTTTTATTTAGATTGAAAATTCTAGTTCAATCAAACGAATAAACATAGGTGATATTTTTATTGAATTGAAAATTCTAATTCAATCCAACAAATAAACAAAGGTGATATTTTTATTGAATTGAAAATTCTAATTCAATCCAACAAATAAACAAAGGTGATATTTTTATTGAATTGAAAATTCTAATTCAATCCAACAAATAACCAAAGGTGATATTTTTATTGAATTGAAAATTCTAATTCAATCCAACAAATAAAGAAAGGTGATTATTTATTTCTGTTGAATATATTTGACTCAACAAAATAACAACCAAAAATGTTTGATTCATTTTTATGGCGATTATAATTCCAACAAAATATAATAAAAGTGATACTCTATTTTTGATTCAACAAAATAACAATAAAATATTTGATTCCTTTCTATGGCAATTTCAATTATAACATAATGTCACCCAAATGAACAGATCTACATTAACACATCACATACAAATCAAATCATGTGGCATAGCAGGTAGAAATATACAGTGAATCAATGAGAATACAATTATGTTTTATTCTAATTATTTTAAAATAAATGATAATAAAAATAAAATAGGATTTCTCATTGTTGTTTGAATCTGAATAGTTTAGATCTGCAGTTTTTGGCCAAAATTCAGTCAGCTCAGAATTGGATCCCATCAATCTAGAAACGCAGATCTCGTGTCTACGATCGCAACGCTTCGAAAATTGTTAAATTCTTTTTTAGTATGAATGAAATACGAATTAATTTACATTGTTAATAATTTAAAATAAATTAATTTGAATAATTAATTAAAATTCTACCTTCTTCCTAAATCAGAACACAGGTCGTCGTTAAATCCAATTAGTTCAGTTCTAGGGCACGGGTTTGCAGTCACTACGCTGGGTTTCGTCGCAATCCAACACCGCCACGTCAAAGAGCAGAAGGTGGCGCACCAGGGGGAACCACCGCTGATCAACTCGATCAGCCCCTGGGGGTGTGGCGGCGGCTTCAACGCTCCGGGTTTCTGCACTGATTCTGAACAAACTACTAACTTCTAGGCTATCTTACCGTATGGATGTGGAGTTTATGAAGTTCTCTACAAATAAGTCTAAAGTATGAGGGAGTTTTGTTGAGAGGATTGCAAGAAATTAGTGGAAGAAGTTGTAAGCAATTTCGGCCATGGATGATGAAGGCGGCGGCGTTGTGTTATGTAAATACGGTTTGGAAATGAATTTAGTGAATATTTATAATATTTTAATTGTCAATTTTGCAAATAAACCCATAACTCCTTAACAACTCCGATTCCAACCCAATAAGAGTTGATTCCACCCAATAGCCCCCGTTTCGGATCTAATGGGCTAGGTCCCGTCAGCCCAAACGGTCGTCTTTAACCCGTTTTATTTAATTTAAAAATTAATTCAGTTATTTAATTAATTTGATCGTACGTTTAAATTCACCGGGGCCGCGTGCGGAGTCTAAAAATTATAGGAAAAATACATTTGGCTTTGTTTTGACGATGCGGTCTTAACAAAATTAATTTCGTCGAATTTCGAGACCGTTTGAAAAATGGCCATTTTCAAGTCGATTAAATTTGACTGAAATTGACAAAACACATTTTCTTTTGCCACGCTCACATATTAATTTCAAAAATTCCGGAAAATTAAACTTAGTAATAATTTGAAATTCCGGATCCGACATAAGTGGTTTCATCGAAAATGGAGGTCGTTTGTAAAATGGCCTTTTATACGGGATATAAATTATACTATAGCGACTATTTTGAATATTCGTCTAGCCATAACTTTTGATTCCCGCTATGAAATTTCGATTTTTTGGATTCGTTGGAAAGATATTTTTAAACAGATTTAGATATTTTTGTTTCCACTAAAATCCGTTTAATTTTGAATCTTGTACATTCAGTCTAATTTCAAGTTTGACTTTTCAAACTACCGTACTATTTCTGATTCCTTTTGAAATTAAAATAAATATATTCACTCTAACTTCAATTAAAATAAATATTTAATCGTTATTATTTAAAATAAATTTTATTTTAACTATTCAATATTCACTGAAATAGCCAAAATAAAATTTTAAATTGGTTCAGATTTTCTGGGTTGTTACAAATAGCGCCGAACTCGGCGTCGCCTCCTCCTGTAAAAACACCCTCAAAGCCGACAACTTATAGCTCCAAAATCACACACCAGAAACCACGGTTTCCGATCACATGTGCCCCCACTTCGAGCTCTCACTTTTCTCTTTGGATTTGCTTTTGAAGATTTCGAGTTTTATTGATCCGATTAGAAGAAAATTTGGAATGAAGCTTGGAGCCTCTGAATCGTTCACTGCGGCTGTTTAAACGGGGTTGACCACAGAAAACTCAGTTTGACTTAGGGTTAGAAGAAAACACATATATATATATTATATTGTATTATTTAATTTCCGAAAATACCCGTTTAACACCACGAACTCTAAATCAGACCCAACGACTATTGCCCCTAGCCAAATACCCTCATTCCGGACACAATGGGATATGTCTGATAAGCCAATTCGACTGTTTCGATTATTTTTTCTCAAAATTAATATATAAATCAATGTGTATTAAATTTTAACGTACATTTTAATTTTCCGGGGCCACATACTGACTTCAAAAATTTCCAAAAAATAAATATAGCTATGTTTTGACGATACGGTCCTAACAAAACTAATTTCGTCGAATTTGGAGACCGTTTGAAAAACGGTCATTTTCCAGTCGATTAAATTAAAACTGAAATTGCCAAACACGTTTAAATTCACCACACTCACATATTGATTCCGAAAATTATGAAAATTGGAATCAAGCAATAATTTGACATTCTGGATCCAACAAAAGCAGCCTCGTCGAAAACGGAGGTCGTTTGCAAAATCGCTATTTTTAAAGGCTATATTTTATATAAATTCCATAGCGACTATTCTGAATTTTCAACAGGGCATAACTTTTTATTCCCATTATGAAATCTGGATTTTTCACATTCGTTGGAAAGATAATTTAAAACAGATTCAAATATTTCTGGTATTACTGAAATCCGATTTATTTTGAATCATGTACATTCATTTGAAATTTGAAATTGAATTTTCAAACTACTGCGCCATTTTCAATTCCTTTTATAATTGAAATAAATATTTATATTATAACTTCGATTTAAATAAATTTATGCATTCTAATTTTATTCAAAATAAATTTCTAGTCATTATTATTTAAAATAAATCATTTTAAATATTTAAAATTCATTAAAATTTCCAAAATAATTTTTTTAAATTGGTTCTGATTTTCCGGGTTGTTACAATCTCCCCCACTTAAATCTTTTTGTCCTCGAAAAGGAACGAAGCTGGAAGTTGTTTAACTAACCAACTCAACTTTCAGCTTGGCTTTCATTCTTCAACTTTTAAGATTCTAAGAATTTTCAAATTCTTCACAAATTTGGCTAACACCCTAAATTTTTGAAAAAATTCACCAAAACCTGCTTTGTACGGGGAGATATTTAAAACCGCAACTAGCCACATAGGGCCCTCATCATCTAAAAAGAAAAAGAAAAAGCCAAGCGGCTAGCCAATCAACTCATAAAATCATCTAAACCCAAGAAATTGTAAATATGTACCTATTTGTTGGGCATACAATTTTATTCCTCTTCTCTAGCCTCCTTGCTATGATCTGTCCAACATATATACATGTATTGGCATGCAATTGCAATCAATTTTCAAGTCAGTTCAATATTTGACTCAGTTTGGCTTAATGGTTCAAAATTATAATTAATTAAACTAATAATCAAACAACACAATCAGCAATCAATTAGTTGATTATCGTTTCAAACACATAACTTTTTTATATATATAAATCCATTTTTGATGCCAAGTCACAACAATAGACCCTATCTAGCTTTGGTTCTCACATCAGTCAATTGGAAATATATAGATATCACACCTTCGACATTCAAACATAAGGTCTGATGATGATATCTCAATCATCAGAATCATCTCTGGACGTCTAGTGTGTGATTCTATATCTATCCAGTATATTAGAATTTCGAATATACGTTCATGACGCGTATACGCAAAATCTCATACACTCGATTGTCCAAAATACAATAAAATAATATACTCAAATATGTATAATTAGATTACATTTTCAAAACAAAATTGGTTTTCATTTTTATTTTAAAAACGCTACTCTTCAAACTCATTCTAGGATACTGCTGATCTCATCTCTAACGAGTCATTCTTATTGGATATTACTAATCGAATCTATGATGTATTCTTTCGTTTGGTTCTAAGGTGTCTTTTTCTCGAGCTTTGTAAACCAAAGCTCTGATACCAAACTGTGATGACCCGAACTTCCCCGATCTCTAAAGAGAAGAGAAAGAACAGATTGTCTGAGAACGCGACAAATCAGAACGTAAACAAAAGGACATTTCATTGCTTATTACAACATTTTACATCAGAGTACAAGAATATACAGAGTATGAACAAATAATATACATTTGATAAATATCAGAGAATAACAAATTATAATGCAGCGGAAAAATAACACATAACACAACTGAAACAAATACCCGGTTACAGGGCTTTCTGAATATATCTCCAGTTGTAAACCAGGATCCTGTGAATATAATATCTACAAAACCAAAACTACTAGCTGCCCGTGTGGAAAACAGGGGCACCCAGAGTTTAGGTTAAAACAATAAACTCCAGGTCAGTCATGTGACTGGTGTGAGAACTAAAACAGTTATTAAAACTTTACTTTAAAATGGAGTAAATCAAGGGACTATGCTGTATAACACGGAACGGATTTCCTCCCTAGAATACCAGTGCATAAAACAAACAGCAGAATGCTTTTTGGAAAAATGAAGCTATTATAAGACTCAGGTCCCATCACATAATGCAACGCAAGCCAGAGGATAGAGTACCTTATAATAGCCAAATAATGCTTGATACATGAAATTTCATCTTTTATTATTACTATAAGTGAAGAACAACTTCAATACAAATGTATCAATCATAGACGGTATAGTGCCCCATCCCACTATGTCGCCATATTAGGCTCTACAATTAAAACCGAAATGTCACGTATTGGAAGTTAGATTTCCGTCTATGAACTAAGGCAAGGGATCATCCTTACCGCTTCGAGACTCTCTAGCCCGAGCCTCAGGAAAGTACTCAGTCAAGCCTTTGGATCGTCAGGGCCGGTCCACACGGAGTGGATTAAAATGCCTGAACCACGCGTTTCCCCGCCCTATGAGGCGTAAATGAGCCAAATCATCGGCTTCGTAGTAACCGATATATCCGATGCACCTCGCTATCCATCATTCACATAAGTAAAACATCTGGGCTTGCAAGACTCTGACACCACTCCTAGCTAGAAGGAAACACATGTCCTCCCTGAGGTCCTCTCCCGTTTCTGGTTAACACCGGGGCGTGATGCTCGCAAATTAACACTATGCACAAAGTTATGCTATATTAAAGCCGTGCTTTGATCATCAACCACAAGACTCTTCTTTTCTACAGAAGCCTTGATCATTTGCATCTTAGCATGCCACATAGGAAATTCACGCCGTGCGACTGATGTCTATCGATATATAACCTCTAAACTCGTACGTCTCAGAGAAAGGTGTTAAGCAAGAGAATAAATTCTCCTCCACCAAACAGATATATATTTAATAGAGATCAATCAACACAGAATGAAATCCAATGTCAGACACACATCCATTTACAAGTTCGTTCTGGGTCTGAACAAAACCGGAGGCACCTTATTCCTCGTCCCGTATGTCCTATACAGGAGAGAGGTCCTCACATATCCGGTCGATCTCCAAGTACGTCTGGACGATCACCACTTATTACCTCGTCTTGGGTGTACAGCCTAATCAAGACATCATTAATCATCCAAAAGATGTGAAGACCTCCGATCTTCAACCACCGTTTTCATCGTCGACTTATCGTCGAATTAGTTATTCAGAATGGGTAAAAACCCGGCCTTTCCGAATAACTCGTGTATATAATAAACAGGTGCTATAAAAACACAACATATGCCTCATTCCAATCCAGAATATTCTTTTATTCAAATATTCACATTTTTAGGGAAAGGTTCCCATTAAATTTATCAAAGATAAATTCTTTAAATTTATTCTTTAATCTTCCTTTGGATATCAGTTCAAACCATATTAAGGTTTTCCGAACTAGTCGGGATTAACGCACCTTACCGAAGTAATCATTTGTTATATTCCCCAATCCCAACCTATTCATCCGATGGAGCAAAACTGCTAATACTCCATATCTAATACCACAGTGTTATCGGTAAATTTAATTACCATTTCTCGTTCAAATCTAAATAAATATTTAACTATCGCTTGGAGCAAAACTGGTGCTACTCCATTCTCGATCATTTCCCGAATTTGATAATTTAAATTATCACATTCTCTTTTCAATCTAATTAAAGATTCATTAAAACTCCACTTAGTTTTAATCTTCCCAAAAATCAATATTAATGATTATTTAACTTTGGAAACACAAACATGTCGCATCGACAATCTATACCGTACTATTGATTTCTGCCGATATATAACGTCTAAGCTCGTACGTCTCAGAGAAGGGTGTTAAGTAAGAGAATAAATTATCCACCATCAAACAAATATATATTTAGCAAAGATCAACAAATACAGTATAAAGGAATCAATGTCAGACATGTAATCCTGTCTTTTAACTGGGCTAAAGAACCAATGTCATTTAAAACACGGTTCACAATAAACTGAAATCCTCTTCCATAAAAATGGAATCTTCACGGAAAAACGAATCGATATCAATTTCTGTATTCGACCAATAATATAAATGGAATAACGACAAAGCCTTTTAAATTCCATATATATTACCAGTCTTCCCCCACAGAAGTTCATTTCAATTATTATCAAATCGAATTCCATTCCATTCCAATTTATTTTATTAAATTGGAAACTTTTCTTTGGAAAATTTCCCTTAAATCATAATTAAAAAATTTATATAGTCCAAATCATATTTCACTATAAATCGGGTTAAAGAACGAATGTCGTTAAAACACAGTTCACAATAAACCCAATTCACATTCCATTTCGTTCCAATTATTAAATATTACTGGAACTCTAATAATCTTAATTAAAAGATTCATTCTTTTCACACGGAGTTTAAGAACGGTGTTAATGAAGATACCATTCACAACAAACCAAAAATCCAATTCTTAATTCAATTCCAATTAAATATTAATTAATTGGAAAACTTCATTAAATCTTAATTAAAAGATTTATTCTTTTCTCAACTGGGTTTAAGAACGTTGTTAATGAAGACACCATTCACGACAAACCCAAAATCCAATTTGGTATTAAATACAAGGCTCTGAATAGAAATTACATCGGCTTATATTCAATATCAAATTCTGAAACCAACAAATATCGTATTGGAAATAACGATATATAATATATCTTCCAAATTTCCATAACAATATCCGTATAATCACGAAATATAGTATTAAAATATTCTGAGGATGATTTCGATTCAAATCCATTCCAATTCATATATTGGAAATTCTGGTTATTTATAAAACCATCCTCAATCCAATTTATTTATTTATTTAAAAATAATTGGATTTTAATTCTAGTTAATAACTAGTTCATTTCGATAAAAATATATATTTATCTTTTCAAATTTGGAATTTTTCATCCCCATTTCTTTCCAAATCATTTCTTATGATTTTACACTAACTATTAATATTTTTAATAATTTTATTAAGGCTCTTTATGTCGATTTGCATAAACGGTCATCGAACTGCACTTACAGCGACCTTTTCCAAACTTGATTTGGACATAATTCCAAATCCAACTGTTAGATTTCAAATTTCTTGTATTCGTTGGAAAGCTCTTTTCGATACAAACCCAACGGTTTCAGTTTTAGAAGAATCCGACGGTCGGATCTCCCGTAATATCAATTCGAAGTCAATGGTTGAAATTCGCGAACTGCCACGGTGCGACGCGTTCTATTCAGGCCATTATATATATATATATATATATATATATAATATATTATATATATTTTGTCGATTTCCATTTAAAACATATTTTATAAATCGTTTTAAATTCGTTTTCAAAATGGTTTCAACTTCATATTCAATTTAAATCAAAATTGAATATTCCATATCATTAATATATAAATGATAATATTTTCAAAACATTAGATTTTGAAATCACTTCCTTTTCGATATTCAATATAAAAATGAATAAAATCGATACAAATATCGTTCACGTGGCGTTAATCTAATCAACATGGCTTCATATTTTTAAATATTTTCGTGTCCATCCCAAATCGGGAATCAAAATCATATTTTGATCCATTACTAATATTATTTTAAAATATTAGTTATTTTAACATATTCATTATTCGTCATTTTAAAATATTTGTTAATTTAAAATATTCTTGGTTTCTGAATTGGAATCAGACACAGTCAATTAACATATAATTTTATTTATATGGATTTCATACACACGTGTACACAACAATAATCATATACAGTCAACCATCATCCAGAGCGCATTACACAACTGCATAAGCGATAAATATAAATTATTAACGCTTACAACAGTCTGTCAACACATCGATTGACATATAACTAAATATTGGGATTAGTGTATGTCCAATATCATCTCAATACTAATGTGGGGTTTTCAAACAACAAATACTGATTATTATTGGTGCATTTGGGCGATGTGTAAAATTTATCGTCCTAATCAATATCAGTTAAATGGGTGTACATAAACAAATCGTCTGATTTGTAAATGAATATTTATTTCAACACTTAACTATTTTATACAGTTCATATATACAATAAAAATGATATTTTTATTGTTTGCATATTCTATTCCATACATGAATATTTTATATATTTTATTCATTCAATAAACACAACAACACAGTCAATTCAATCCAAACAAACAATCATGGTTTGTACAATCAATGGTGTCGGGTGTTGCTAAGCACCGTCTGCATCCTAGTATATATTTACTGGTAAATAAATTGAGTGCGAAAGAGTTCTCACCTTTGGTTTCCACTCTACCAGTTTTATTTCTCAATTTTTGAACGGTTTGAATTCTGTTCGCTTCCAGTCGGTTCCATCGAAATCTGTTTTCATGCGGTTTATATTAAAAATCATGTTTTTAATACAGTGCTATTTATTTAAAAATCACATTTTTATTTTGCTACTATATAAATAAAATCACATTTTTATTCTGCTACTATATAAATAAAAATCACATTCTTATATTGTTAAATATATTTTAAAAATCCCATTTTTAAAACAACTCTATTTAAATTAAAAATCACATTTTTAAATCATCGCTATTTCATATATTTAAAAATCATATTTATAAAAATCTGATTTTAATTTCTAAAAATCATTTTTTTTAATTTCTAAAAGTAATGCTATTTTATTATTTAAAAACATCGCTATTTTTATTTTTAAAACAATGCTAATTTATTTTTAAGACAATATGCTAATTTTATTTTTGAAACAATATGCTAATTTTATTTTTAAAACAATATGCTAATTTTATTTTTGAAACAATATGCTAATTTTCTTTATAAAACAATATGCTAATTTTATTTTTGAAACGATATGCTAATTTTATTTTTAAAACAAAATGCTAATTTTATTTTTGAAACAATATGCTAATTTTATTTTTAAAACAATATGCTAAATTTATTTTTAAAACAATATTCTAATTTTATTTTTAAAACAACATGCTAATTTTATTTTTAAAACAATATGCTAATTTTATTTTTAAAACAATATGCTAATTACATATTTAAAAACTGATTTTTTTTCAAGTATGCTTTTTAAATTAACT
The DNA here is from genome assembly GCA_030737875.1 of Allium sativum. Taxonomy (NCBI): domain Eukaryota; kingdom Viridiplantae; phylum Streptophyta; class Magnoliopsida; order Asparagales; family Amaryllidaceae; genus Allium; species Allium sativum. The sequence goes on from CM060915.1 coordinate 652,252,035, forward strand.
AATTAGTCATTAATCACTTAATTAACAAAATTTTAAAACCTTAGTCACTTCATTAAATAAATTAATAACGTTTTAAAAAATATATGTTGTCGTTATCTTCAATCTTCTTCCAGGTATCGACGCAAAAAATCGAACCCACATCAACGAGAAACCCTCACCATCGCACCACCCTACAGCGCCTTCCACCATCATCGGACTGCACCTCATTGGAGCCGCCACCTTCGACTTCCTTCGCCACCAGTAGCGCTGAACTCGGCGCCGCCTCCTCCTCTAAAAACCCCCTCAAAGCCGACAACCTCTAGCCCCAAAATCACACACCAGAAATCACAGTTTCCGATCACAGCGCCCGCACTTCGAGCTCTCACTTTTCTCTTTGGATTTGCTTTTGAAGATTTCGAGTTTTATTGATCCGATTAGAAGAAAATTTGGATTGAAGTTTGGAGCCTTTGAATCGTTCGTTGCGGCTGTTTAAACGGGGTTGACCGCAGAAAACTCAGTTTGACTTAGGGTTATAAGAAAACACATATGTATATATATTTTATTTTATTTTATTTAATTTCCAAAAATACCCGTTTAACACCATGAACTCCAAATCAGACCCAACGACTGTTGCCTCTAGCCAAGTACCCCCATTCCGGACATAATGGGATATGTCCGGTAAGCCAATTCGACTGTTTCGTTTAGTTTTTCTCAAAATTAAAATATAAATCAATGTGTATTAAATTTTAACGTACATTTTAATTTACTAGGGCCACATACTGACTCCAAAAATTCCCGAAAAATAATTCTAGCTATGTTTTGACGATATGGTCATAACAAAACTAATTTCGTCGAATTTGGAGACTGTTTGAAAAACGGTCATTTTCCAGTTGATTAAATTCAAACTTAAATTGCCAAACACATTTAAATTCACCACGCTCACATATTGATTCCAAAAAGTTTGAAAATTGGAGTCAAGCAATAATTTAACATTCTGGATCCACTAAAAGTGGTCTCGTCGAAAACGGAGATCGTTTGCAAAAACGCTATTTTTAAGGGTTATATTTTATATAAATTCCATAGCGACTATTCTGAATTTTCAACTGGACATAACTTTTTATTCCCATTATAAAATCTAGATTTTTCCCATTTGTTGAAAGGTATTTTAAAACAGATTCAAATATTTCTAATTTTACTAAAATCCAGTTTATTTTGAATCCTGTACATTCATTTGAAATTCGAAATCGAATTTTCAAACTACCACGCCATTTTCAATTCCTTTTATAATTGAAATAAATATTTATATTATAACTTCGATTCAAATAAATTTATACATTCTAATTCTATTCAAAATAAATTTCTAGTTGTTATTATTTAAAATAAATCATTTTAAATATTCAAAATTCACTAAAATTGCCGAAATAAAAAAATTAAATTGGTTCTGATTTTCCGTGTTGTTACAGACGGTTATAGAGCCAAACAGTCTAGAATGGTGATTCGAAGGTCCAAATATCAAGTACAAACAATACCATGAGGTTATGGTTAAGAAGCTAGGAAAAATGTCATCTTAAAGTGCAGTAACAGTCGAATTGGTATTAAACATATGCATCAGATCGGTACCTTTCGGATGACTTACTCTGACCATTCAAGTTAGTTCAAAACTCCTTAGTGTCTTCAAAAACCCAAGGCAATAGTATAATCAAACTCTAGAATCAAGACGTTAGCACATATATAGGAACTCCCCTTGAAACAACTACATAATTCCTGCGCTCATCGGATTGGTACCGATCAAATGCACATAAGGATTAGTATCGATCTGGTTAATCACCGAGTTGTGAGCCTAGATTTTTTGTGCCGTGGTTGTCTTCAGTTCAAGATTCTCCTAACAAAATTTCAGCATGATCTGAAGTTGTCCACCTATAAATACTAATTACACTGGAGAAAAATGGATATTGTAACTCTTTGTCTTTGCTAACCAAATCATAGCCACCGAATCCATGATCTGACTCTGTACTCATCAGTTTTCAGTTATAAAGTCGTTCATGATAACTTCATTCATCACATGAAATAGAATAGAAAATAAATGATGAGAAGAAAAAAATAATGGAGATTGCTTTTTATTAATTGATTTAAGAATACAATGTTAAACCCTATATTCATAGGGTTATTTATTCTCTAGAATATTCCTTATTCTCTAGCATATTGTTGATTCTCTAGCATATTATTTATTTTGTAGCATATTCTCTGTCATATTTCTTAGCATATTCTCTAACATCCCCCCTTCAAACTCACGATGCAGCTGCTATGAGCATCGAGAGTTTGCTAATTAGAAAATAAAAATGAAAAACTGAATGTGACTTGGTAAAGAAATCTGCAATTTGCAAAGAAGATGGTACAAAAAGTAAGGTGATGGTGCGCTTCTCAAGATGATGCCGAGTAAGGTAAAAATCAATCTCAATATGTTTGGTTCATTTATGAAATACTGAATTTGCGGGCTATCTGAATTGCACTTTTATTAGCATAATACATAGGAGTTGGTTAAGAAAAAGATACCCCCGTATCCTCAAGTAACCAATGTAATTAAACAATCTCTTTAGTAGCAGATGCCATAGCACGATAGTCTGCTTTAGTTGAAGAATGAGAAATAATAGATTGTTCCTTATTACTCTTCCAACATATAAGAGAATCTCCTAAAAATATACAATAACTAGTAACTAATTTACGATCAGTTGGATTACTACCATAATCAACATCTGAATATGCACGCGACTCCAAGGAGAAAGTAGAAGAAAGTATCAGACTATGGAAAATAGTACCTCTAAAATATCTCAATATGTAAAGAACAACTTCCCATTGAACTGTTGTGGGACAAGCACAAACTGACTAACAATATGAACAACATATGAAATATCTGGACGAGTGATAGTAAGATACACCAAGTTTCCAATAATAGTACGATACAAAGTAAGATCTGATAAAGGACTTTCATCAGAAGCAGAAAACTTCGCGTTAATCTCAATGGGGGTATCAACAGTCTTATTATCTATGAGTCTAGCTCGATCAAGAATATCTATGATATATTTTGACTGAGAAAGAAGATATCCTTTGGGTGAATGTGCTACCTCAATACCCAAGAAATATTTTAATGAACCCAAATATTTCATTTCAAATCGTCTAGTTAACCCTGTCTTTAATACAGTAATTCCATGTACATCATCACCAGCAATAACCATATCGTCAGCGTATAATGATAAGATTATATGTCTAGCATTAATGCATTTAACAAAGAGAGCGGGATCATGACAACTAGGGATAAAACCAAGAGAAGATATGATAGCTGAAAATTTCTCAAACTAAGCTCGAGGATCTTGTTTTAGACCATACAATGCTTTCTTTAGTCTAAAGACATGTCCAGAATCATGTGGAACACGAGGAGGAGGTTCCATATAAACTTCTTCTTGGAGATCTTCATTCAAGAAAGCATTCTTAACATCAAGTTGAGAGATAGACCATTGACGAACTGAAGCTACAACAATTAAAGTGCAAAGAGTTGTCATCTTAGTAATAGGAGCAATTGTTTCCTCATAATCCATGACAAACTTTTGAGAATACCCTTTTGCAAACAATCCAGCTTTGTATCTCTCCATAGATCCATCGTAATTATTTTTAACCTTATATACCCAACGACAACCAACATCCCTCTTACTAGAAGGTAGAGGAACTAAATCCCAAGTATTTATCTTATGCAAAGCGGAAAGTTCCTCATCCATCGCCTCTTGAGGATCAAGAATTGCCTCTTTATATGAAGAAGTTTAGAAAACCTATGCATCAAAGACAAAAGAGAGGTAAAAGATGAAGAATAACAAGAATATGCAAAATCTGGTAATTATGTGGGCATAGACGTAAAGGTGGTGGAAGTGATGGTAATAGAAGATCTACAGTCTTAATAGTTGCTTGAGGAGGCATAGGAGAAGAGGGAGCTTCATCGTTATCATTTTCTGAAAGCAAGTCATTATCTGCAATACTACTTGCATCAATATCATCTGAAAAAGGATCAATATGAAGAAGATCGGATCTAGTTATGTCATGAGTCTTAGTTGGAACAGAGAAGAAAGGGATGTGTTTAAGAAACACAACATGACGAGAGACATAGAGTTTGTTAGTAATTGGATCAAAACATCTATATCCTTTTTGTCTAGCAGCATATCCTAAAAAGACACACATAGTTGAACGAGTTGACAATTTATTGCGTTCAATATAAGGACGAAGAACAAAGCAAGTACATCCAAAAACTTTAAAGAATGAATAATCAGGAGCAAAACCATACAGTTTTTCAAAAGGAGAAATACCCGAAATATGAGAAGATGGAATTGTACTGAGTACAATCACGGATGTAAGAACATCCTCCCCCCTCCCCAAAGTCATTAGGAACAGGGGAGGATGGTAACATAGATCTAGCAGTTTCAAGAATGTGTCTATGTTTTCTTTCTGCAAAACCATTTTGTTGAGGAGTGTTTGTGCATGAAGTTTGGTAAATAGTTCCATCTAAGGTAATTAATTCTCAAAATTTCTTAGATGTATATTCCCCACCTAAATCACATCTAAAACGTTTAATGACAGTTGAGTGTTGAGTTTTAACAAGAGCTCGAAAAGCAGTATACATTTCAAAAAATTCTGAACGATGTTTCATTAAATATATCCAATAATAATGTGTATGATCATCAATACAAGAAACATAATAACGAGACCCTCCTTTTGTGGAAATAAGGGATGGACCCCATACATTAGAATGAACTAAATCAAAAGGAGCATAAGAAACAGAAGTACTTTTATTAAAAGGTAATGCAGAAAACTTACCAAGTTTGCAACCACTATAATCAGAAATATCATGAATTTTCAAACTTCCTAATGCCCTTGTGGACACTAAATCTCAAACGAGACGATGAAACATGACCAAGACGTGAATGCCATAAATAAAAACAAGAAGAAGAAGGACCTAAACGGAAAGAAGATAAATCAACAGTGGTAGCAGCAGTAGTAGCAGATGCTTTCAACTCATTCAAATCATAAACCCCCCTTTTCTATGGCCTATCCCAATCAGCTTCTGTAACTGCAAATCCTGAACAAAACATGAAAAGATGTGAAAGTGACTATATTACCAGTATCACACAATTGACCAACAGATGCAATATTTAATGTGAGATTTGGAACATGGTAAACGTTTGGAAGTGACAATTTAGAATTTATTACAAATCCAACACCTTCTGAAGGTATATGAGTGCCATCAGTGGTCGTAACATTAATAGAAGGTGAAGGGGTCAAAGAAACAAAAGATGAAGAATCTGGTGTCATATGATGTGAAGCACCAGAATTTAAGATCCATAAAGTAGATGAGATACCTGAAGATTTTTGAGGCAACTAACCTATAGAGAAAGTAGCATATAAGGCTTGAGGCTGTAAGGCGAGAAACTTCTAAAATTGCTCAGCCAAATTATTGGGATCTGATGTTGATATTGCTGCAGTATTAGGTTGCACTTGATTAAAAGATGGAACTCTCGGGGGAAACTATCTTGGTCGATTTATTTTCAAAGAAGGACACCGATTTGCCCAATGACCTTTCTCCTTACAGAACTTGCATGTATCAGGGGGGAATAACCTGTAGAAGGTTTCCTGAATAGTGGACCTCGCTGTACAGGACCAGCCGCTAGCACAGAAGGGACAGCTTTTTCCAAACACATCTTAAGATGTATTTCTTCAGCCAACAATTCACTAACAACATAATCAACTGATGGAAGCGGAGAACGGTGTAATATTAAACCTCAAAGTCCTTCAAAATCAGTGTGTAGAGCCATCAAAAACTGGACCAAGCGTTGTTCCTTTGTGAAAGTAACATATGCTTTGGATGCTTTCAATTCTTCAGGTTTTCTAAGTGCCAATTCATCCCATATTTTCGTCATTGTAGAGTAGAATTCCTGTATGCTCATATTATTCTGTTGAAGAGCTCTAATGTCATTTTCCAACTGATATCATTTTGCAAATTTTGATTGGATGAATAACCTTTTTAAATGTTTCCAAAACAATTTTTCTTTCTCATACTTTGCTAATTGCATACATATTGAATGTTCAACAGAATTATTGATCCATGTGATAATCTTTGCGTTGTTTGGTTCCCAAATGTAATGTCCCTGATTTTTGACCAACTTTGTAATATCTAAATCTTAGATTATGCTGATAATTAAATTCAGTTAAATAAGATTAAGTTTGAAGATTATAGATAATTTGAATAATCATTAGTTTAAAATCCTATGAGTACATTTTAACTTGTGATTTATATATACATAGGTAATCGGTGTTTTAACATTTTATTTGCATTTAAAAACTTATTTTTTTTATGTGAAAATAGAATTTGCTTAAGTAAAATTAGGCTTTTAATATTTGAGAGAATTTAAATTAATTCTTTTTATAAAATCTTAGATGTATAAATGAGTACATATAATTTTTGTGATCTTTAGTATGTATATGTGTGTATATATATGTGAATCAAGAAATGTAGTAACTTTTGTTTTATACTTAATATTTATTACTTCACACATATACATATAAGATTAGAACATACCATCATATAATAATTTAAATGGAAGAAAATCAAATGCAATTAATGATGACATTGTTTAGGCCATGTAGTACACTAGCGTGGTATGATCAAATCAAATCTTTAACATAAATTGATTGCTTTTAAATGTAGTATTAGTAGCTAGGAAGTATAGCCTGGAAACTATAAAATTAAACATTTAATGAAGAAAAAAAAGTGCTTTGAAAACAGTAAACATAGAAGCAATTTAATAGTTTACTTAACTGGCAAGTATGCCATTAAAACACATAGGAGAACAAGGACCTATACCTATATTTGTACCTCAAAAACAGTTTCATCTGTGGTGTGAAGCATTGTTAACATCAATTTTTCAATCTAAAAGCAAGTGCACATCAGAACCCACCTATAAGCTCCTACTTGTGCACAGGACATGTATTGATGTACATCAAAATTACTTAGCCATACCCTGTTATGTGGTAGCATATAGGACCAGCTAAAGCATCTAGCTCATTTCCATCAATCACTACACACACACACCCTGAACATACATGGTTTCATTTTCCTAATACATAGATGCACAACTATGTGTAGTAATCCTTTTAGTCAAAACAAATGCATCAGCTATAAGCATAGTTGTTTCCCCATCAACTTTGCAACTCTAATCAATCACAACAGCAGCCTTGGATATCCCATCCATCAACGCAAGACAACCTATAAACTACCCTGTCAAACCTTGAAACCATGCATTGTAAATACCCTTCTATATTTGTATGAATCCATACCTTATAAGCAAACTTGAATACATTAAACTAGAAGAGGAAAATGGCCGAGGCAACTTAAAACATAGATGAAGAAAAACCTGGAACTGGCAGAGCAAACATTCCTTTTGTTTTTCCTGTTTGTTCTAGTTAATCTAAGATTATATATAGATCACTGAACATATGAATTATATTGACTAAACATGGATGATTGATTAAAGAAGAATGACTAAAATGTTGAGTATGTGTTTGCTTGAAAATGGAAAAAAACAGTGGACAGTTTTTAAAAATAAACTTCACTTGAATTTGCAAATTTTGGAACTAGTATCTGATCCTACACTAATCAGTATAGACGCACATGCTTATATGACTTGTTGTATGATTTAAATTGCCACTGGATGACGGAAGGTATTAAGTAAAAATCTGGAAAACAATGTCTGTATGTTAGTAAGAAAAACGTATTCCCATTTGAATCTATTTCTGATTTGATGCAAAACATGTATGTATGTATATATATATATATGCTATTGAATGTATGAGTTTAGTTTATTCAAGCATGTTGAACCATGAAAAGAAGCATAGCAGCAAATTTAGACATAAGACTGGAAACCTGAGCATATGACAGTATGCATCGTTGTAACTTCCTCTGTTAGTTATATTTATATGTGAGTATATATAAATATGCTCTGATGGGCATGAATTAATCAAATATACATGGGAAATCTGGAAGTATATATATACACACACACTCCTGAATATGTGATATTATTTGATTGAATTCCAAGTTAAATCGATATTCAGTTTATTTAAAATCCATTTATTTTATTTAATAAATCGTTATGGTTTATAAACAATTCTACAGCGACTTTCTGAAATTTTCATTTGGACATAACTAAAAATCTATAAGATGAAATATCGATTTTTCTCTTTTATTAGAAAATTATAATTCAATAGATCTGGAAGATTCATGTTTCAAAGAATTCCCACTTATATTGGATCCTATATATTCAATTGAAGTTCAAATCGTAAAACTACGAACTACCGCGATGTTGTAAGCTCGTTTTTAATTAAATTTTAATTTATACATTCAAACTTCGTTTAATAAATGGATTGCTTGTTAAAATTCAAATCTAAACTTAATTAAATCCGTTTATATTGTTCAATTCATACTGTATTGCAAATCCTACTTATTTTGACAGTTTAAGGATTAAATTTATTATTTCACTATTTATATAAATAAAATACTCAAAATCATTGAATTCTAGTTATTTAAATTTCCAAATCAACATTTCAAAAAAAATTAAAATGTTTTACTTAATGACTAAAAATCTGGGTCGTTATAGGAGCACTACGCTGATCTAGGACAAAAGGACATACGATCCGGATGTTGAAGGACTTGGCCGATCCGGGGAAAAACATCATGCCGACCTTTATTGTAACGACCCAGGGGATTCGGCTCCCGAATTCCAACAATTACACATAAACTATATTACTTGTCAGAAGTCAAGTATCGTAAACACCAGAGTGCTAATGAAAGAAAATATAGTGAGATAAGAAAGAAAGAAAGAGATATTAGAATAGAAGAAGAAGAACCACACAACAACATCAGAGTCTCACATCGTAAGGGAAAAAAATAATAATATAGAAATAAAACTTTACCGAGAGCTTTGATATAAAACTTACAATCATCAGAGTACATTAATACACCGGTGCAGTTATAATAATCTGTCCTCATATACAACACTTAGTGGAACACACACTAGATATATACGTCTGAACTCTTCCATCTTATCTTCGGACTTTACAGCATCCGATAACCTGAACCTGTACAACCCGATCTAACCCAAGCATTTACAAAATGTCGGATCAGTCCAGTAAACCAGAGTGAGAAAACTCGCTAAGTTTAAAAACATCACACAGCTCGATTTTAAAGTCAAAACCATTTCTTTTTGAAACCATAGCTTATTTGATATTATAATAGTGTCTAAATACAAATAAATATCAATCTAGTGGAACACTTTCATCTCACGTTCCACATATATAGTATATAATCAAAAACTGTGGGCTCTTATTGGAGTTTGGATTTCCAACTAGCAAGGTATGGGACCACCTTCCGACAGTGTAATTCTAGAGAGGAATACACCGGGCTCAACAAGGACATCTTGCAACCCAAGCTAAACATGATTGGCCACTCATTTCGCTTGAGTGTGCCGAATGTATATCACCAACGGTTGGGCTCAAACCGCCGTTTTCCAAAAAGGGACAACAACAAAATAGATTAAAGAATGAATTGGATTTGCTCTAGATAGGTGATTATACACCCTACTTGGGTGTGACCCACTTAGCCATGCGACTTACCCGATTTTATACCATTTTCCAGTTGTAGAGGCTTGAGGTTTAACACTACCTTTAGAACATCACATCACCATCACTTTGAATGCCACATCGTCAAGTCCATCAAATCACTAATTGACGACCACAACCATATTCTGGTTGTTAAGCTAAGAGAAGGTGTCTTCTCCACCACTAACAGAAATACATATGTAAAAATCAACGTACGTGATTCTTAGGAAATATTTTATTAGACATCTATCCATACAAGTCATCCAGGAACAAGACAAACCGAAGATACCCTCCTACCACATCCTAAGTATCACCCTAGAGATCAGTAGCGAGTAGTCCTTGCAATCCGTAGATTTCAACCATGACAGAACCCCCAGTATATCTCCGGGCCGAATCAGAGATTTTAGGTGGTTATTCCGTTTTATGAAAACCTACGGTCTTTGATTTCTCCGTCTCAATCAACATCTAATATCTTCATCATTTTCGTATTTGCTGGTCGGAATGGTATTCAAATATAAATTCGATCCCGGTCTTTCCGTACCAACAATCATATTGGCCAGATTTGATAGTCGGTGATTTGAATATCAAATAAACAACCATTTAACCATAAAATAAAAATATATTTACTGGCTTAGTACTCAACATCATTTAGCTTATTTAATTAAAAATAATTAAATAAATGTTTAATTTAAATATTCCAATACATGGAAATAACACTACATTTCTTACTAATATTCGCAAAATCCTTTCATTCTAATACTTCGAAAAATATATTATAACACAATCCAATATTCCATTTAATTATCATTTGCAAAACATTCTTCATTATCTAAACTAGGAAATCATTTTATCTTCTTATTCGTAAAAATAATCATTACGAAAACCTCTTTTGTTTCAACACTTGAAAATCATAGCCCACACTTTCCTTTTAGAATAAAACCATTCTAATTCTCATTTCCTTACTTCGAAATTATTGTTACGTATTCGCACAATCTCCTTTTCATTTCCGTTACTCTGGAAATCTCATATTATATATTCTTAAATCTTTTATTCCTGTTACATTGGAAATCTCATCTTATATATTCTTAAATCTTTTATTTCCGTTACTTTGGGATTATCTTTTTATTTCTTATCCATGTATTTCTGTACTTCAACATTCATTAGTCCTTGACCATAAATTGGTAAAAGAATAATCCCCTGAGTATCAACCCCGAAGACTGAAATTAACATCAGATTAACATTCAGAAAATCACTCAACTCAACCAATCCTCGGTTAGGTTCCAATTCTTATCTTAACTCGTTATCAACCCATACTATTCCATTCTAAATCGTTCGACTATTTTTCACTTTCAAAATTTCATTTCAATTCCGTTCATTTCACTTAATCTCGTTATTAAGTCTCACCCATTTAAAATCGACGTTTTAACTCCACGTCCCTTTTATAAATCTTATTTATAAACTCAGGTTGAATATAAATCCCATTTATATCTCGATTCCTATTTTTTATTTAATATTAAGTAAATATTTCATTTGAGCTATCGTATTCGCTTAAATCTCTTTTATAACTTCATTCCCAAAAGCTCGGGTTTTAAATATATACCTGATTATAAACTCCTTCACATTTTAACTATATTTCATTATACTCTCGATTACTTAAATCCTTTTCTATTATATAAAAGTAATGTCTAAATTTTAAATAATTTTTTTTTTCAACATTAACTATTATAAAATTAGTTAACTGCTTTATTAACTAAAATAAATAATAAATTTCACTTTTAAAGTCTTATTAAAATTAAACAACTATTAGTTAAACTATTCCACTTTATTAATTAAAAGTGAATTAATAAATAACGAATAAAATAATTTGGACTAGTCAAACTCAATCCATGATTATCTCGTTAATCAATTCCAAATAAATACTTCCTTTAAATTAATTAATAATATAACTAATTTAAATACGCTATTTAATTGTTCCTTGGAACAATTAATCCCACCCTTAACCATTCGGTTAATTTCTACTTATTTGCTTAGAAAATTTTATTAACATAATAATTTGCATTATTAAACCATTTAATAATTACCCATACTTAAATAATAAATAATAAATATTTATTTCCTTTTTAATAAATTTCAATTCCAAAATAATAGATTTAAAAATCTAATTCAGTTATAAAAATAAATTTTATAACTTCATTTCTATCGATTTACCTGACGGTAAATCCATATCTATAAAACGATTTACTTTAAGCCACCTGATGCCCATTACCCAACCAATATTGTCCATTGGTTAAAAACAAACAACTGTGAAATTTCAGTTCAACAGTCAACAACCAAATCAATTGTCCAATTCACATTAGTGAAACAGTTCATATAATTAAAATATGAAAATAACAATAAATTTGAGTAATCCAGTTGGATCCCTACAACCTGTTTTCCCTGCATCCAAATACGTTACTACAAATAATATTGTCCAATTTAATAAACAGATATAATATTTAATAAACAACCAACACAACAATTCAAGCACTCATATTTAACTTTAATACATTTATATTGTTATAAACATAACCATCAAGGTAAGTTACTTTATTTGGAAATAAATCGTTAAAATAACGATTTGATTTCGTTTGAAATATACGAATGTTTAATTCAACCAATTCATTCAATATATAAATATTATTCAGCATACAACAAACAATTATCAACCATAGCACACAAAACAAATCCCGACTTATATAAAATATAAGCGGGTAAAGTGAGTGAGCTAAACTCACATTGATTTGATTCAGTTCGGTTACAGTTAAATTAAACAGTCGTTTAATTTAACCATAAATCTCAGTTGTCTCCATTCCATCCAAAACGGTTCCACAGTGCTCTGCCTGTCACCATGTTTCCAGTATAGCTTGTTCGGATTCTGATAGTATTATAAAAAGTTATCAATATTTATGTTTATACGATTTAAATAATTTGTTAAATCCCTTAATTAAACATTTGCAAACTTAAACACTTTACGTTTGTAAGAAAACCGATTTCTTAACATTAGTATTTGCCGACTTTTGTTTGAAAATGACTACGACGGTTGGAATGAATTTCCACCCACACTTGCAACATTTCATTGTTCTCCTTGCCTTCGCGAAACCCATCCTTTCTTGGTTCCATCTTCACGTCTGTTGACCCATTTCCATTCTTCCCTTCTAAACCACTTCGTTCTTTAAAATGTTACCACGTGGTTGACTCAAAATGTGCCAACATAATTCCTGCTGCCTTTACATTTCTTTCCCCACGTGATATAATTTGTGTCCCACTTTAGTCTTCTGCCCAAATCTAAAAATGACGTTATTGTTCTTTGTTTTCAGTCAAGCACGTTATTGATCCAAACGTGCCCAGCTCAACTCCTTCACAAATGAACGCACGTCTTCTTTTCGAACGGGAAAACATGTTCAGACCCTTTGGTTTGAAATATGTCCAAACTTCCTTTGTTTTTTGAAAGCCAAGCAAATTTCATTACACTAAAAACAATACAGTCTGAACTAGAAAATTACACGCTTAGAAATGAAACAATACAAAGACCAAACACATAGTACAACTCAGCAGTAAAGATAAGAGAAAAAAAACAATAACATATACATGAAAAAAAAACTCTATCCACTGCTGACAGGTAACCTTTTTTCCTTCAAATATGTGCAGATAGCATCCTACTTTATAAAATCCATCATGATACTGACTTCACTTCTCAATCCCTACCGTTCTTCAGATTCCTCAGAATCTTCCTATGAATTACAGCATGAAGTTCATTGGCACTCAGTAAGGCTAAAGTGAAAACTTTCCTGTTCCTCTCAGCCCAAATTTCATAAATAAAAATCTTCAAAAATTCCCAAAAGAACACTACATTTATCAATTCTCCATCTCGTTACCTTGAATATGTTAACTCATTCAATCCTGCTCACATTAAATGGCATATGAAATTCCCCATTCAATTATATTCTGCGCCAAATCTAAATTACATAATCACATTCAAAAAAAAGATGTGTGTTACACTCAGAACCTGAATGACACATCACACACATATCTTCCTGAATGATGCCCATTTTACACAATTTGTCTTTAGTATTCAATGCATTAGACATAACCTTCCGTAGTAAAAAAAATATTTTTGCTGAGCTCTTCATATTCCAAATTCTGTAATGTCAAGGAAAGGATTCTTTTTCACCTTGAAGGAGATCATAAACGTGCTTAACCATATGCTTCCTGCCCTTCCAAACTAACTGATATTCACTACAAACATTGTAACTTCCTTCTATTACTCTCCATAAAGTCCTCAGATTAAAAGAGCTACAATAAGGCAACTGCAAGACTCCATCATGAATATAATTATCTACAAGAGCATTTTCAAGGATACCACAGACCCTTCTAAGATCATAACCAACCACATTAGTTAATATGATGCCTTTGCATGACCATGGGGAATGCCAGAAAGAAACTTGATCCATTTCTTAATATTGATTTGGATAAATGAAAAAAAACACTCCTCAACTTTAAAATCTGCCGCCAACTCCAACTACATGACTGAGGGATTGCCATAGTCCAAAACATTTTTTTCCCAATTAAATTTCTTCTAACAAATTGTACCCATAAACTATTACTATATGTAAAAAGTTTATCAATATAACCTGAAATAGCAGCTTATTCCACTGTTTAAAGTTGATTAAACCAAGTCCACCTTTGTCCTTTCCATCATGTGATTTGTTAAATGCAATTGGAGTTAAATTTTTAGCAAATGGATCCCCATGCCACAGGAACTGTTCATAGCACCAATTACCATACTAACCAATTTTACTGGAAGAATATTAATAGTTTGTTATAGTTGTTATACTGGATTGAAGAATAGTAACTCTACCAGCTTGAGAAACCCTACAAGACGGCCATTGCATCAACCTTCCAATTATCTTCTCAAACAAAGGTAAACACTTATCTTTTGTGACTCTGGCACTAAATATTGGAAGACCCAAATAATTTGAATTATGTGGCAATTCTGTAACAACCCGGAAAATCAGAACCAATTTAATTATTATTTTTGGCAATTTTAATGAATTTTGAATATTTAAAATGGTTTATTTTAAATAATAACGACTAGGAATTTATTTTGAATAGAATTGGAACGTATAAATTCATTTAAATCGAAATTAGAATATAAATATTTATTTTAATTATAAAAGGATTGGAAATGGCGTGGTAGTTTGAAAATTCGATTTCAATTTTCAAACGAACGTACAAGATTCAAAATAAACCAGATTTTAGTGAAACCAAAAATATTTGAATCTGTTTGAAAATATCATTCCAATGGATGTGAAAAATCCAGATTTCATAGCGGGAATAAAAAGTTATGTTCAGTTGAAAATTCAGAATAGTCGCTATGGAAATATAGCCCTTAAAAGTGAAGATTTTGCAGACGACCTCCGTTTTCGACGAGACCACTTTTTTTGGATCTGGAATGTCTTGCTAGATTCCAATTTTCATAATTTTTGGAATCAATATGTGAGCGTGGCGGATTTAAACGTGTTTGGTCATTTCACTTGAATTTAATCGACTGAAAAATGATCCTTTTTCAAACGGTCCCCAAATTGAACGGAATTAGTTTTGTTAAGACCATATCGTCAAAACATAGCTAGATTTATTTTTCTGGAATTTTTGGAGTCAGTATGTGGCCCCGGTAAATTGAAATGTACGTTGAAATCAATTTTGAACGTTATATTAATTTATATTTTAAATTTCATCAAAACTGAACGAAACAGCCGAACTGGCTTGTGGGACATATTCCATTGTGTTCGGAACGGGGTTAATTAGTTAGGAACGACAGTCGTCGGACTCGATTTGGAGTTCGAATTTAAAATGTAACTTTATGGAAATAAATAATTAAATAAAAAAAAGAGAAGTTAACCCTTTCTTTCAATCTTCTCTCTCTCTCTTCAACCCCCCCACCCCAGCCAGTTTCTAAATCGAAGAATAATAAAAGAAAAACAAGACCGTGCCCCCCCATCCAGATCCACCGCCGACCTCCGCCCCTGCCGCGCCTCCGCCTCAGGCCGCCACCCCCTCCCCTTCTCTCTCTCTCTCCTCCTCCCTTCCTTTGACACACGAAACCCCAAACCGCCTCCCCCAAATCGATTAAAATCGCACCGCCACCACTGTATCAGCCCGCCGCCAACCATACTGACCAGCGCCGCCTTCTCCCGTTGCCCCTCCGACCTCAATGACGTTGTGAAGGAGAAGAGGTAATTTAAAATTAGTTTATATTTATAATATCATTTAAAAATCAGTTTTTTTTGCATAACAATGCTCTAAAATCAGTTTTTCTGCATTGTGAGGAAAATGTAATTTTTATATGAATGTCATGTAATGAAGATTTGATTTTTAAAATGATTTTTAAAATGATTTTTATAATGTAAAAAGAAATGATTTTTATAATGTAAAAAGAAATGATTTTTATAATGTAAAAAGGTTTAATTTTTCTAAGTAAAAAGATTTGATTTTTCTAAATAAAAAATATTATTTTTAGTGGAGGAAAAATATGATTTTTCATTACATAAAAAAATTGATTTTTCATTACATAAAAATTTGATTTTTCATTACATAAAAAAATTGATTTTTCATTTCATAAAAATTTGATTTTTCATTACATAAAAATTTGATTTTTCATTATATAAAAATATGATTTTTATATATGTAGCGAAATAAAATCTGATTTTTATTATATATATAGCGATATGAAAATGTGATTTTAATATATATTGTAGCGAGATAAAAATGTGATTTTTTAAATATAAGTATCGGTGATTAAAAATATGATTTTTAATGTATAAACATCATATTAAAAATGTGATTTTTACTATGAATAGCGTGAAAAAGGATTGCGTTGACATTACGGGAAAATCCAAACTGTTCAGAAATTCAGAAATAAAACTGGAGGAGTGGATCCCAAAGGTGAGAACTTCTCACTTTAATTTATTTGCTAGTTAAAAATATATATACTAGGATGCAGACGGTGCTTAGTAGCGACCGACACCTTTGTTTGAAACCATGTTTGTTTAGTCATTTGGTTGATTGGGTTATTTGTTTGAATTTGGTTTGGAAAATGAACTGAATTAATTAGAATTGGTATGTATGTGGCGCGAGCCATTATTAGGCGAGGGATAAGGCTAGACCTTATTCCGGTTCTAGCATTGCGCCTTATGTTGCCGAAATTTTCTATAAATATTAGAATAATAAAAATATCATTTTTATTGTATAAATGAACTGAATAAAATATTCATGTGTTGAAACAAATATTTTATAGCTAAAAATATAATTTTTAACATGTATATGAATAAAATAAATATTCATGTATAAATCGGACGATTTGTCTATGTACACACATTTTACTGATATTGATTGGGACGATATATTTTACACATCGCCCAACTGCACAAATAATAATTAGTGTTTGTTGTTTGAAAACCCTACACGGGTATTGGGATGATATTGGACATACACTAATCCCAATATTTAGTTGTATGTCAATCGATGAGTTGACAGACCGTTGTAAGCGTTAATTATTTATATTTAACGCTTATGCAGTTGTGTAATGCACTTTGGATGATTGTTGTCTGGGTTTGATTATTGTTGTGTACATGTGTGTATGGAATCCATATAAATAAAATTATATGGTAATTGGCTGTGCCTGATTCCAATTCGAAAAGAACGAATATTTTAAATTAATGATTATTTTGAAACGATGAGTAATGAATATTTTAAAATAACTAATATTTTAAAATAATATTCAGTAATGGATCAAAATATGATTTTGATGTCCGATTTGGGATGGGCACGAAAATATTTAAATATATAAAGCCGTGTTAATTAGATTAACGCCATTTTGACGTGAACGAAATTTATATCGATTTTGTTCATTTTTATAATGAATATCGAAAAGGAAGTGATTTCAAAATCTAATGTTTTGAAAATATTATCGTTTATATATTAATGATATGGAATATTCGATTTTGATTTGAAATTGAATATGAAGTTGAAATCGTTTTGAAAACGAATTTAAAACGATTTATAAAATACGTTTTAAATGGAAATCGATGAAATATATAATATATATTATATATATTTAATGGCCTGAATAGAGCGCGCCGCGCCGCGGCAGTTCACGAATTTCGACCATTGACTTCGAACGGACATTACAGGAGATCTGACCGTCGGATTCTCCAAAAACCGGAACCGTTGGGTTCGTATCGAAAAGAGCTTTCTAACGAATATAAGGGATTTGAAATCTAACGGTTGGATTTGGAATTATGTCCAAATCAAATTTGGAAAAGGTCGCTGCAAGTGCAGTTCGATGACCGTTTATAAAAATCGACTATACGGGCCTTGATAAGATTATACAAAATATCAATAATTTGTGTAAAATCATAATAAATGATTTGGAAAGAATTTGGGTGAAAAATTCCACGTTTGTAAAGATAAAAATATATTTTTATCAAAATGAACTAGTTTTGAACTAGAATTAAAATCCAATATTTTTATATAAATAAATTGGATTTGAAATGGTTTTAAAAATAATCAGAATTTCCAATATATGAATTGGAATGGATTTGAATCGAAATTATCTTCGGAATATTTTGATATTGGATTCCGTGATTATATGGATATTGTGGAGGAATTTGGAAGATATATATATCGTTATTCCCAATACGATATTTGTTGGTTTCAGAATTTGATATTGAATATAAGCCAATATATTTTCTATTCAGAGCCTTGTATTTAATATCAAATAGGATTTTCGGTTTGTCGTGAATGGTGTCTTAAATAACACTGTTCTTAAACCCAGTTGAGGAAAGATTTTTTTTTATTAAGATTTAGTGAAATTTTCCAACTAATTAACATTTAATTGGAATTGAATAAAAGGATTGGATTTGGGTTTGTAGTGAACGATGTCTTAAATAACACTATTTTTAAACCCCGTGTGAAAAGAATAAATCTTTTAATTGAGATTATTAGAGTTTTGAGTTAATTAACATTTAATTGGAATAAAATGGTATGTGAATTGGGTTTATTGTGAACTGTGTTTTTAACGACATTCGTTCTTTAACCCGATTTACAGTGAAATGTGATTTGGAATTTATAAATCTTTTTATTAAGGTTTAATGGAAATTTTCCAAAGTAAAGTTTTCCAATTTGATATATTAAATTGGAATTGAATGGAATTCGATTTAATAATAATCGAAATGAGCTTCTGTGGAGGAAGACTGTTAATATACATGCAATTTAAAAGGCTTTGTCGTTATTCCATTTATATTATTAGTCGGATACGGAAATTGATATCGATTATATATATTGATCTGTTTTAGGTGAAGATTGCATGATTAATGAAATATGAATTTGGGTTTATGGTGAACTGTGTTTTAAATGACATTAGTTCTTTAACCTAGTTAAAGACATGATTACATGTCTAACATTGTATTTCGAACTGTATGGTTGATCTTTGCTAAATATATATATCTGTTTGGTGGTGGAGAATTTATTCTCTTGCTTAACACCCTTCTCTGAGACGTACGAGCTCAGAGGTTATATATCGGCGGTGTAGATTGTCGATGCGACATGTTTGTGTTTCCAAAGTTAAATAATCATTAATATTGATTTTTGGGAAGATTAAAACTAAGTGGAGTTTTAATGAATCTTTAATTAGATTGAAATGAAAATTGATAATTTAAATTATCAAATTTGGGAAATGTTCGAAAATGGAGTAGCATCGGTTTTGCTCCAAGCGATAGTTAAATCTGTAATTAGATTTGAACGGGAAATGGTAATTAATTTTACCGATAACACCGTGGTGTTAGCTATGGAGTAATACCAGTTTTGCTCCATGGAATGAATAGGTTGGGATTGGGAAATTAAATAAATGATTACTTCGGTAAGGTGCATTAATCCTAACTAGTTTGGAAAACCTTAATATAGTTTGAATGATATCCAAAGGAAGATTAAAGAATAAATTTAAAGAATTTATCTTTGATAAAATTAATGGGAACCTTTCCCAAATGATATGTAGCACTTGTTGATTATATACGCGAGTTATTCAGAAAGGTCGGGTTTATACCCATTTTGAATAACTGATTCGACGATAAGTCGACGATGAAGACGGTGGTTGAAGACTGAAGGTCTTCACATCGTTTGGATGATTACTGATGTCTTGATTGGGCTGTACACCCAAGACAAGGTAATAAGTAGTGATCATCCAGACGTACTTGGAGATCGACCGGATATGCGAGAACCTCTCTCCTGTATTGGACATACGGGACGAGGAATAAGGTGCCTCCGGTTTCGTTTAGACCCAAAACGAACTTGTAAATGGACTGTGTGTCTGACATTGGATTTTATTCTGTGTTGATTGATCTCTATTAAATATATATCTGTTTGGCGGTGGAGAATTTGTTCTCTTGCTTAACGCCCTTCTCTGAGACGTATGAGCTTAGAGGTTATATATCGATAGACATCAGTCGCACGGCGTGAATTGCCTGTGTGGCATGCCTGGGTGGCAAATGATCAAGGCTTCTGTTGAAAAGCAGAATCTTGTGGTTGATGATCAAAGCACAGCCTTAAATGACATAGCTTTGTGTATAGCATTAATTCGCGAGCCTCACACATCGGTATGAGTTAAAAACGGGATAAGGGACCCAAGGAGGACATGACGTTTCTTTCTAGCTATGGGTGGTGTCAGAGTTTTACAAGCCCTAACATTTTTATATTTTTACCTATGTGGTTGTTGGAATGCGAGGCGCCTCGGATATATCGGTCTCTACAAAGCCGATGGATATTGAGTCATCTGGCTCATAGACGCCCTATAGGGCGGGGAAACGTGTGTTCAGGTATAACTAATCCGTTATGTGTGGACCGACCCTGGAGGATCCAAGGGATCGCTGTGTGTGACCCTGAGGCATTTGTTAGAGTGTCTTGAAGCCGGTGAGGAGTACATCACTTGCCTCGACTCATGATGGAAATCCAATTTCCAATACGTGACATTTCAGTTTTGATTGTAAAGCCTAGTATGGCGACATGATATATGGTACCTATGCCGTCTAGGATTGATACATTTATATTTGAAGTTGTTTTATACATTATGCACTTATAATAGTATCAAATGATTTGTTTTAAACGTACCAAGCTTGTTTGGCTATTATATGGGAAAACGCTATCCTCCGGCTTGCGTTGCATTGTGTGATGGGACCTGGGTCTTATAATAGCTTCATTTTTCCAAAAAACATTGTGCTGTTTATTCTATGCACTAGTATTCTTGGGAGGAAACTCGTTCTGTGTTATATGGCGTGGTCTCTTGATTTACCCTCTTTTAAAGTAAAGTTTTAAATAACTGTTTTAGTTCTCACACCAGTCACATGACTGACCTGGAGACTATTGTTTTAACCTAAACTCTAGGTGCCCCTATTTTCCACACGGGCAGCTAGGAGTTTTGGTTTTGCAGATATTATATTCACAGGAACCTAGTTTACAACTGGAACAATATTCGGAAAGCTCTGTATCCATATACTCCTTTTAGTTGCGTTTTGTATTATTTTCCGCTGCATTGAAATTTGTAAATCTCTGATATTTATCAACTGTATATTATTTGTTCATACTCTGTATATTCTTGTACTCTGATGTAAATTGATGTAATAAGCAATGAAATGTTCTTCTGTTTGTGTTCTGATTTGTCATGTTCTCAGACAATATGTTCTTTCTCTTCTCTTCGGAGATCGCGGAAGTTCGAGTCGTGTCAAATTCATTCAAACTAGAACTACTAATTATCTCCATCTTCTTATCCAAAGGTAACCCTGCTATCTTAATATGAGATTTACTGACATTTATTTGCAACCCAGTGATCTTATAAAAACTATGCAAGGTGGACATAATACATCGAATATTGCTCATGGTAGGCTTAGTAAAAATAATTAGGAGATTTGGTCAGTTCATTTTTATCAGAGGCGGCTCCATTATGTTTGACCAAGCAGCAAAAGTATTTTAGGTTTTCTGTGTTAGGGGGTATTTATAAGGGTATGGTTATATTATTAAATTATTATCACGAAACTTAGCGATGAAGTTACGTGGTAAAACCGCCATATACAATCTCCATTTTCGACGAAAATGGTAATTTCAGCTTAGAAAAATATTCTGAACACGATGGGACATGTTTCGTTGAATTCCGAGGTTGTTTGTGAAAATTCTTTTATAAATCACAGGTGAAAAAGATGCGTTTAAATTACCCACGATCACAAAATAAATCCAAAAAATCTAAAACTTGAAACACTACAACACCTCATCATTACAGATTTAATAAAATTAGTTTCGCTGAAAATAGAGTTTGTTTGGTAATCCGTTATTCAAATTTACGCGTAAAACAACGCTATTTTGGTCACCCAAAATATCCAGTCTCCAAAAATAACAAATAATATATCTATTTTGACTCTAAACGTCAATACGAATCCAACGGAATTAGTTTCGTAGCTTAATCCAATCGTTATTTCGAATTATGATCAAAAACCCTTTTAAATCGAATTAAATTAATAAATTAATCGCTATAATTTATAACGATTTCCATAATGACTATTTTAAATTTTGAATTGGTCATAATTCACAATCTATAACACGAAATCTCCAGTTTTCTCTTCCATTAGAAAATTACAATCGATTAGATTCAAACGTTTCTTGTTTCACAAAATTCCGACTTAAATCGGATCTTGTATATCAATTGAAGTTCAAAACTCAATATTACGAACTACCGCGCTATTACGAGCTCGATTTATATTTATATACAAATTAAACGTTTAAACTTCGTTATAGAAACGAATTATATATTTAAAATTCCAAATCAATATTTAATATAATAAAATAAATTAAATATTTGACTACGGAAAATACGAGACGTTACATTTATCCTTGAAATGCTTAACTACAAGAGTTTATGAGATTCATCTTCTAATTCCGACCATTCTGGTTTAAGTACACTCGTGCTTGAGTCTTGAGCGATCTGATGAGAAGAAGGCGGAAGCATGATTGCCTTGTCAAAAGGCAGGTCAACAAGGATGAATGAGATATAAGAATTCAAAGAGTCTGATGTTCTCTTTTCTATAGAATAATAGAATATATTCACATATATCTTGATATTTAGTGCAAAGTTTATACGATTCATTATTACTACATTTTCAAGTACAAAAATTAACACATCACCAAACAAAATCAGACATCATAACCAAAACAAAGTCGACATGTTAGTATACAGATCTCAATAAATTAACCATACATGGATGAAAATTTCTAATTTATATTAACATGCTAAATTTTGAATATTTCTATCTTTCGCATTATTACTATGTGTAATGTATAAGCAGTGAACTAGTTCTTTGTTAAAATATGAAGCTCATAATGATTTGAAAGGATGGCGCTATATAACCTGGAAACAGAGCGTACAAATTGTACGAATTGAGGATTTAAGGGTCGAATTTAGGGAAGGGTATGCCATTGAACGAAGGAGATAAATTCGCACTAGTTTCGGCTCTTTATTTTATAGCCTTCAAGAATTAGCCTTGAAAATGGCAAACCAAACACATTATAAATTTTCTAATGTAGAGTTTTTGGATGAGAAATATTTCATGCCATGAAATGATACGCTATAATGGTCGAACTTTGAGATTCCATGGTTACTAAAAGGGAAAGTTTACATAAACATAGAAATTTGACACAAATTGGTGGATACAAATTCTCAACCATTGGATTGTCCCCTAATTTACACCCCTCACAAAAGGACAAATTGATTTAATGGTTGAGATGTTGTATTCTCCAATTTGTGTCCAATATTACTGTTTAAATAGCCGTTCACTTACTAAAGTGTCATTGAATAAAAAAGACTGTTGGATCTGCTCAGTTGCAATTGGGCCTGGCCCAACCACTGACGAGGCACACAATCAGTTATCAGTTGGAGCTCCCATGTAGACCCAATACCGACGAACCGTTCCGTACATCGATTTTAATGAAACAAAATTTTCCAAAATTCCGAGTTCCTTCTGAATGTTAGGGCTGTTCCTTTCTTTCAACTGAAATCCCAATCACCAAATCAATTTAGTTAAAAGTCATGAGCAGCAACCGGTCAAAAAACTTCCGTCGCCGCGCGGACCACGGCGACGACGACGAAGATGAAACCCCGAAGTCCCAAACCTTAATAACCCCGAAATTACCTTCTAGACCCAAAAACCCTAAACCGCCCAGTCGCCTCAGCTTCGCCGACGACGAAGAGGACGATGAAAACGGGTCCGGAATTCAAATCTCTGTCCGCAAACGAACTGTTAATCTGACCCCTAAAATTCCCAATCCCAATTCAGTTCATAAGATAAGTTCTTCGAAATCCAGGTCCGAAAAGTCAAAGCTTCCATCCAATGTTCAGCCGCAGGCAGGTGAATACACCAAAGAGCGGTTGTTGGAGCTCCAGAAGAATGCTCGTACTCTTTCTTACAAACCGGAGAACAAAGCAGAACCAGTTGTCCTTCTTAAAGGGCTAATAAAGCCTGAAAGCAATGCAGTGGATAAAGAAGAAGCTGCGGAAGAGAAAAAAGAATTGAAGGGGTTGAGTGATATGATGAGCCAAGCTGATATTAATGCCATAAAGGCAAAGAGGGAGCAGATGAGAAAAGCTCGCGCACCCCTGCCTGATTTTATAAGTTTGGATGGTGGAGGAGTAGTTGGGAGCAAGAAGGTTTTGAATGATAGTGATGAGGAAGATGACAGTGAATTTTCCGGGAGGGTTGGTTTGTTTGCCGAAAAGAACGATGGAAAAGTGAAAAAGGGCGTTTTTGAGGAGATAGAGGAGCAAGTTTTGGCTGAAAATGAGAAATTAGAGGTTGATGATGATGAGGAAGAAGAAGACAGGAAATGGGAAGAGGAACAATTTAGAAAAGGACTTGGAAAGAGAATGGATGTAATTGAAGAATCAAGTAACTTTAGAGGGGCTAATAGTATTAGTAATGTCAGTAGTAGTACTTTTCAACCTATGATGAAAGCACACACAACTCCTTTCGTTTCACATGGTGATACGTTGACAATTGCGCAAAAGGCGGAGGTGGCAACACGTGCACTTAGAGATAACATAGCGAAGCTTAAGGATAGCCATAAGAGAACAATGGATAACTTAGTTAGAACCGACGAGAGTTTGTCCGAATCTCTTACCGATATTACGAGTTTAGAGAAGTCCCTTGAATTAGCAGGCGAGAAATATCTGTTTATGCAAGAACTACGTGATTTTATATCCATAACATGTGACTTTTTGAAAGATAAGGCTTTGCTAATAGAAGAGCTTGAAGAGGAAATGCAGAAGCTCAATGAGGAGAGAGCGGCTGCTATAATAGAGAGAAGAGATGCCGATACCAACGATGAGAACGGAGAAATCGAAGCTGCAGTTAATGCAGCTATGTCTGTGTTAAGTAAAGGGTCTACTTCGGTGTATCTACCAGCTGCTAGGAAAGCTGCACAAGCTGCTTTAACTGCTGTTAGACAGAGTTCAAATTTACCTGTTGAGCTAGATGAGTTTGGAAGAGATGCAAATTTACAGAAACGTATGGATATTACAAGACGAGCTGAAGCGAGGAAGAGAAGAAGAGAAAAGGCAGACTTGAAAAGATCAAAAGGCGGTAGTTTCTGTCAATTAGAAGGAGAGGCAACTACTGATGAAAGTGATAGTGAAAGCACTGCTTACAATTCTACCAAAGATGAACTGCTGCAAACAGCTGAACAAATATTTAGTGATGCTTCTGATGAGTATGCAAATCTTGCTGCTGTTAAAGCAAAATTCGAGAAGTGGAAGATGCAACATCCATCAAGCTACAGAGATGCTTACATGCCTCTGAGTTTGCCAGCTGTGCTTTCCCCTTACGTGAGGCTGGAGCTTCTCAAATGGGATCCACTTTACAACAAGACTGACTTTGCTGACATGAAGTGGCACGAGCTACTGTTTGATTATGGAATGCAGTCTGATGATCAAGAAATTGATCCTGAGGATGCTGATGCAAATCTTATTCCTGAGCTTGTGGAGAAGGTAGCTCTTCCTATACTGCACCATGAATTAGAACATTGCTGGGACATATTTAGTACTAAACGGACAGAAAATGCTGTATCTGCTGTAAATTTGGTCATTACATATGTTCCAGCTTCTAGCAAAGTTCTTCAAGAGTTGCTTTCGGTTGTTCATAGCAGACTTTCTGTAGCTATTGACAACTTAAATTTGCCTGTATGGAGTTCTATTATAACAGATTGTGTACCAGGAGCTGCTCAATACACAGCTTACAGATTTGGAACCACAGTTCGGTTACTACGAAATGTTTGTCTATGGAAAGATGTGCTTTCATTACCAGTTCTAGAAAAGCTAGCCATTGAGGAGCTATTGAAAGGAAAGCTACTTCCTCACGTGAGAAGTATCATGTCAAGTATACATGATGCTATCACGAGAATGGAGAGAATAATTGATGCACTATCTGGAGTTTGGTATGGCCCAAATGTTACAATGGATAATAGTACAAAACTGCAACCTTTGATCTATTGTGTCACTGAATTGGGTAGAGGGTTAGAGAAAAGGCAAGCTTCGGGCGTAAGTTCAGAGGAGACTATAGGGCTTGCTAGAAGGCTAAAGAATATGCTGGTTCAGCTTAATGAATATGATTTAGCTAGAGCTATGTTGAAGACTTTCCATCTTAAAGAAGCACTTTAAATATGTTGGAGTTTGTAATGCTGGCTTTAGGTGCTTCAAGAATTATACCAGTTTTGGGTTGTTTTTTAGCCTCTTCATTTCTACTTTTGAGGATACGTTGGAGTTTTATATAATTTGTTAGTTTCCAAAATCACAGTGTTCATCTTTTGAATGCCACATGAAAGGGACTTACATACTTGGACCTGTTGCATTTTAGTATTATTATGTACTAGTAAGTTGTTTCTTGTATTGTCGTGTGCATGAGTCATTAGCTATGAAGTTGGATGCTAAATCCATGCATTGGATTCATCATCATTGACTGTTTTTGAAGTGTGCAACCACGGCCACTACTTAATTTGTTTTGATTTGTCTGTGATTCAACAATAGCGATTTCTCTATGTGTGTTCATCTTGCTTCATGTGATATCCTAATATCGTGAAGACTCCTAGTGTTGCTTCTCACTATCCTTTTAGTATGTTTTCTTCCATGCTTAATTTGTTACATTAGGCCTTACACACACACACACCCCTCCTCACATGCACACACATAAATATATGCATATAACATACATGTATACATGCTTTTTCTATATGTATATAGCCAAATCCTGCTTATGTTCAAAGAGACATGTTTTGTAAGTCCTACTTCGGGCCTTAATTCTGTTTTGTTCCTGTATTTAATATTTATTGAATCGTATAATATGCCAAACTTATATGTATGCATATGTGTGTGTATATTACTGTTATTAAGGTGCGCCTAAGGCCCATCAGTTGTGCCTTTATGGAAGCTGAGGCGCTCAAGCCATTCAAGGTGCCAAAAAACACATCTTTTTTCTAAGGTGGTGAACTCCAAAGGCACCTAAAAAGTGTGCCTCAACTAGGGTTTATGTATTTAACTAGGTTAAGTTAAATTTAAGTTAGTATATTAGAAGTAATCAGTGTTTAAAGTTTAAACGTTTAAACGTTTAAATTAAGTTCTAAATAAAAGCTAAGTTAAATCTAAACTTTTAAATTAAGTTAAAATGTAAGTTAGTGATTAGAAGTAAGCAATTTAACTTTAACTTTAATTTGAAATTCAATATAAAGTTACTTTAAGTTAATTTTGATTTTAATTTTAGTTACTGTTGATTTTAATTTTAAATTTTGTTTGCTTTAATTAATTTTAATTTGACTTTAAAGTTTATTTAATTTTGATTTTGATTTCAATTTGAAGTTTAATTAATTTTGATTTGAAGTTTAGTTAATGTAAATTTGATTTTAATTTTAGTTTGAATCTAAAGTTTATTTAAATTAAAATTTGGATATTAGTGATTATAAGTTGAATTGAATATGAATTATTGTGTTGAACACTTGAACATCTTTAGGATTTCTAGCCTTCAGTCGTTGTAGTTTCTATGTTTTCGGTGTTGTAGACTTGAATTTGGCTTCACTTTGGTCAAGATTTTCATTTGTGACATCATATCTATCAGCTAATATTTCCTTTTTCGCAAAAAAATGTTTGTAAACATGTTTTAATAATAAAATTATCATTTTTGATGTTAACTTATAGTACAGATTTTTCAGACAAAAAAATATGTGCAAAGTTGTATAAAAGATGCACAAAGAGGAAAAGGTTCAGAAAAACCCAAGGCGCAAACTTGGCACATATATGCATATAAATCATAATAGATATTTATGATACTCATAACGCCAACCTAAGTATTCTTTCTATTGCATGGCAGGGAGCTGGTAGAAATACATGAACTTTTCCTGTTTGCACATCAGACAAAGCTAATACTTGTTTCCGGATCTCAGCTGGTGCTCGTTGATCCCAGGTACTAGTTTATGAATATTGGGTAATATTTTCAAAATAAACAATCCACAAACTGTATGCATTAGAAATAAATTGCTATTTCTATGCATGTTTCGTAAAGTTAGCATGGCGGTAGCTTAAAGGCTGAGTGATCAGAAAGAAAAATCGGTTCCTAACAACAAAATATAATATAACAAAAGATGTATGAAAATTCGAATCATTAGTAAATAGGTACCTGCAACCGAATAACAAATATATCGGCAGCTAGTTCTAACAAATCATTGCTGTAATAAATGGTATTTGGTTATTTCCTTTTCTTTTTTCTTTCCTTTTTTTAATTAAAAAAAAACAACTTGTTGAAGTTCTGAAGAAAAATCGACAAACTGCCCCTCCAATTACCAGTGACCCTTTTAATCTTCATTTGTGTACCTAAATAGTAGAGGTGATGAAATTTGAACCTGGGGTATCACATCAAATGTCTTGTGAGGCGGATACTGCCCTACTGCCATTGCTCCCAACCCACTGAGCTACTAAGCTGGGTCAAACAAATACTTTAACAATCCACAAACTGTATTGACCCCCCACCAACTGAGTTACATGTATTTCTGGTCCTAGGTGTTCGATTTTTTTGTTCCAGTTGTAACTCATTTTCAATTCGTATTTACCTGTTCATGCACGGAGAGCAAGCGCAAGAAATTGGCAGGTGCCCAGGAGCGAAGACATAAAGGTACATTTATAGATGTATAGGTGATAATAAGCTAACCAACATTTAGAACTGATGGCTGGTACACAGGAGCGAATACATACATTTCCTAGAAATAATCACCTGGTCCCAGATTCGTATGCCCCCTTGTGCTCGTTTGATATCCACCATCCATTTTATTTTTATTCAATTAAAATATTGTAAATGAGCGGCTTAGGCCAATTTGGCACACCGGGGCCAGAATTGGGTTTGGGGATTTGTACTCTACATTTTCCATAGAGGGTCAACTGGCATGACTTGAAACAATATGTATTATTGGAACATGTGATCTTGATAAACGATTGATGATCGTGGTACTACCTAATACTAACAACTGATAACAAACAAGAAAAGTAATTGAGGAATTTACATTTGATTTTTACCTTCCAGTTTATTTACATTATAAAAGCTTATAATATTTTAAACATTTCCAAATTAATCAATCCATATTACAGGTACAGCAATAACTAAGTCATTCATCTCAAGCAAGTTGGGGTTGGTTAGAGATGGAACCCAAAACAAAACGACAAAGTCAATATAAATGTAATAATGATAACAAGAGAGTTAAAGATGAAAGCATAAATAAAGATGGAATAAATTTTAAAATAAATTTTAAAATAATTAAACAAATAGTAATAGTAATAAAATCATGATGATGATGAAAATAATAAATATACTAGTAGTACTAGTAATAATAGATACCAAAAAAGATCAACACTACGCCTTATGCCTCTAAACACTAGTGCTATCATCAAAAACTAACAACGCTCCTTAAATTAACCAAAAGCTCAAGATTCGGGTACATGGATCACGAACTTCCATGCGTTTTTGTTTGACATCAGCTCTGCAGATATACTTCAAATTTTCAAGTCTCTTTTTGCTACTTCCTTCTATGTCATCCTTGGTCGATCTCTACCCTTCTTTGATAATTCAGTGTGGCCTATAATTCTAACATGCACAAATGCATTGCGATTTCCGTTGGAGATGTCCAAACCATCTTAAGCGGTGTTGGACTAACATCTCTAAATATTTTGTTTTTTAATTTCTTAATAGCAAAGAGGACATAAAACAATAATAATAATAAGATCACTTCACTATACAAAATAAATTAATAGAATTGTCAAGAAAGTTTTTGATCTAGTATCAAAGTTTCAATCATGGATTTCAGAGAAAATCTTGGGTTCATATTTCGGCAAAAATGGATGATATTTAAAACACTTATAACTAAAAATGCTGTTAAATCTCGGATCTCAGGTAAATTCTTGGATTTTCATCTTGGGTGAGATGAGCGAGATTTAAAACCTTGTCTAGTATTATTATGAAGAGATGTGATAATTTATTTTAAAATTTACCCTGAACGGTCAGGGCAATGACTGAAGAACGCAATGCTGTAATATTTTTTTTTCTTTCGGCATTTGGAATTAAGCATGTTGTTAGGTTGAAAGAAAAACTACAAAAGTGTACTGTATGCTGCAAAATTGTAGATGTTTAGTCTCTCGTCTCAATAGCTTGTTTGTCAAAAGATTAATGGTTTGTTTGAGAACAACATGGGAGAACGATGGCCTTTTTGAATAAGCTGGTTAGAGGATGGCTTGGAATGGAAGTAAAAGTGAATGTTTTTTTATACATATATAAAATTTAGTTGTTAGTAGTAAAATAAGTTCTAAATAATTTAATACTTTGTAATCAATATCTAATAACTAACAATTATTTTTTAACAATCAGTTCATGTTTTATCACAGAAGAACACTCAATTCAAATACAGCATGAAACAGAAGATCAATTGAAATGCAGAAACTATCTGTAGAATCAGTCGGTAGAATAATATCTTTGGACATGAGTAGGACTCTGTGTTAGATGAACACACTTACTTATGCTGTCTTATGCTTGGTTAAAATTTTCGTCTTACGATTACGAGAATATGTGTTGTACTATGACTTATCATATGCATAAACGTTATCACCATTTCATGGATTTCTCTCTGTACTTTCAGTAGCGGTTATGTCCGTGATAACCGTCTTCAAATGTCACCTTTTTGAATAAGCTGGTTAGAAGATGGCTTGGCTTCGATTTTCATTCCCATTAAAAACTTCATCCACCCATATTCGTTTCGTGTACCAAAAAGTATAATGTGGAGCATGGTTTAACTGAAATAACCGTCTTCAATTCAATAGTTTCTTTAAGATTATTGTTGTACTTAATCTGAATCATCGGACATATCATTGGTACTAATTGAGTCATCCGAGTTTGATGAATCATTATCGTAATTTTCTTTGTATTTATAACAATCACTATTGTGATTAAAAGTGTTTTAAAATAATGTTTATTGTTTAATAAGAGATACGTGGGGGGAGTGGAAGGAAGGGTAAGGATGATAACTTTATTTTTATATTTTTTCCTCCTGATATGTAGGTTTTACATTTGACATGATATTTGTGCCCTTTTTCACTTCATTTTGAAGCGGTTAAACGCTCATACCTTCACGTATGATATCTTATGATACTGTTCTTTCCATTGGAATCATCATTTGTTATTATCTTGGTAAAGGAAGATGGTTTGAATTTATGATGTTTACTGTTTTAAAGGACATATTATTATTCACTGCTTGAGTGCTTGATTGCAGCAGCTTACCAACAAACTTGAAGATCAATGGTAAAAAGGAAACACGGCAAAGGCTACTTGAAATTATTTGAAACTTGACGGTGGAGGGTACAAAGGAAATAAAGTTACAGTGTGCAGGAAATAAAGTTACAGTGTGCAGCAGAGCTAAATGGTTTTGTTAGTTCTGACATTGTTTGTAATATTAGCTGAGAACATTTGGTAACTAGTATTTTCTCTCCACCACATTTTCAAATGCCACAGCTAGTCTGATCACTGTTTAATAGCGTGATTGTGGATTATTATTTCAAATATGCAAATGTAATTTTTAGCTTTTTATCTTGTGAATTGGATAGGAATAACTTATTTCTTTTGTATATTTTGAACTTGTATAACTCTTTATTTATACTGAGCTTATTAATGCATGTCTTAGTTTTTTTATCATTTTGTCCAAATGTTACTGTTCACCTGATTTAGTGCCTGAAATTCTCCAAGCGGAGGTGAATATTTTTAAGGTGGGATCGATGCAGGCATGCAAATTTTAAGGTGGGTGGGGCTGAGGGGCAAATGAATGAGCAGCAAAAAGCATTCCATTGCCGGGATTTGAACCCGGGTCGCCTGGGTGAAAGCCAGGTATCCTAACCGGGCTGGACTACAATGGATTTGATGACAAGTTCAGGTATTATATCTCATATACGCAGAATAGTCAATACTGAGAGCCTCCTTAACAACGAGTTGGGATATTGAACTATAAAGGATTAACCTCCCTGGTACAATAGTGAACTACAATGGATTTGATGATGCATTGAATGTTCTTTATGCAACTTCGAACTTCCCTTGCCAAATTGCAATTGTACATAGTGTTATTATGTATATGCATTGAAACTAGAGTGATTCCAAGGTGGTGTTCATTGTGCTGAACCGGTAAGTTAGCCGAGTCCCAACGTTTGAATGACGTGATCAACTATGAATCAAAGAGGGAAGGTCATAGAAAATCCTTTTTCGCATTCCGACCCAAGACGTAGGCGAAGAAGACTAATGCCTAGGTCAACGAAACGCGTGGGGGCAACCAATGAAAAAACCTAAAAGCGACGGACTGACACGAAAGGCAAGCCACCTCCGGGCTCCAGAACCTCTCACAAGCCACAATTTCAATAGAACCTCTCCACTTGGACGTTACTAGACCGCAGTGACGATCCGACGGGTGCAACCCAAAGTCAATTGTGCTCTTATTTTGGTCTAGACTAACTATGTCGTGCTGCTCAGTGCTCTGCTACTTTTGCTGATTATATAAAATGTAAGTTTTTTATTAATTTAAATATATACACAAATCATATGATTGTTGTTTTGAATTTTGTTGGAAAATAAGATTGCAGTTGTTAATTTTTATAAACACGAATATATGATTTCTGTTAAAAAAATAAAAATGCTTCGTTGTGCCTGTGCTTCGTTATCAATTAAGTAAGTAGTTAGTGCCATTGAAAATTATAATTGTTTATTGAAATCATAAGTCTGTAAACGTAAGTCTGTAAGCATGTTAGTATGTTACTATATATGAGATGAAAATAGAATGAGAAATTCAAATGAATGTGTAAGTCTGCTGCATGGTTCTTTAGTGGAGTATAGTAGATATAATAATTTCATTCCTTTTACATTGGATTTGATAACGAATAACATCGATTTCTTTATTTATTTGAATTGATTAATTATAATTAGTTACTAGAGTTGAGTTTAAAAGAATTATAATGTGTGAAACACTATTTTTTTCATTAACAATATTGTGTCGTATTTCAACTAAAACATATGTTGACATTTTGGTTTTTGGTACGTGCTCTAAATAACTTTGTTGATCAACTTTTTGTTATTATCGTTCAATATATGAAGAAGTTTTTGTTTTGTTTCTAAATTTAAAATTACTGTTCCTTTTAAACAAGCATGGCAAAAAATAATGGAAACATTAAATCTCGACTTGAGTATTAAATGTCCTTGAGCTGGCTCTATTCGCACATAAAGCTTAACTCATTCCAAAAATCCTTTTGTGTCACACACTCAACACAATTGTCGCTTTATGGCTTCAACTTGACACTCCTAAAGTGACCTTCCGCGTCTTTTTAGGATTCAACTTCTCATTGTTAAATTTAGAAATTTGATTTTGAGAATTGATAACAAGTTATTGATATATCACCACTTACATAAAAGGATAAAAACCATAAAAGCAAATCCGCATGTCCAATTTTTCAATGGTTTACTTGAACTGATATAATTTTATAGAGGAAAACAACCATCAAGAACGCCGAGAATGGATATTTCGTAAGAGGGGACCACGCTTCATAATAATAGACGAATCTATGGTAAATACATACTGATTGACAAAGTAGGGGGATGTTTATTGACAAAATAGATACTTGATACTGAGATGATTTTCTTACGTACCTACGTTGCTCCATTTTGTGACATTGTGTGATATATCTCAAAGGTTATAAAATGCCATTTCAATTTTTTTCCATAATGCCTATATTAGTGGGTGATTCAAAAACTTATAATTAAAAAAATAACAAAATATTCCTTCATAACCAGTTTAGAAGTTTTTAAATTTTATGGTGCTATTTGAAAATTTGAAGATTGAATGTTGGAAGAAGATAGAATGGAGTTGTAATTAGAATTGTTGCAGAATGAATTCAATATATAAAATGTACAGGTACAGACTATATTTATAGTCGTATCACATAAAATATAATAATGGGCTTTCGCCCACATATGGAAATGTAAAGAAATATAAGCGGGTCCGTTGTAATGTATATTATAATATGTAAAGTCAGTCAGCCACTTATTCATAATTCTCTTTTTATCCCTCCTCGAAACTATGGCAAACAAAACCCTAGTTTCGATTCTTTATTGCGGCTTCAAAAAATTGCTTCAATTTAAGACTTGAGCTGGAGAGATACTTCACTTTAGTCAACAGATCTGCGAAGTAGAAGCTCAATTATCCTTTAATTGAGCTTGTAGCAGAAACCCTAATTTTGACGTTGTCAATTTTAGGTTTCTGATGAGTTCTAAGCGAGTCAGATAACTTCCTGGGTGACTCCTTCTCCTTATCCTTGAAGCTAGTTGTAGAAAGCTTTCTCCTTTCGATGCTTTGCTCATTCATGTGGTTGATGTTTAGCTTGGCTCTAAATATGGTAAAATTTTAGGTTGATATTGCTTTTGTCAGAATGTCAGCTCTCTGGTAAGTGCCGGGTATGTGATTCACTTGAACTTTTCCTTTTTGAACCATTTCTCTTACAAAATGTAGATATATTTCGATGTGTTTTGTTCTGTCATGTTGTATTGGGTTTTCAGACATATAAACTGCACTTTTGTTGTCGCACCAAATAGTAGGTCTTATGTCTGATTTTAAACCAAGTTCAGATAGCATTGATTGTAACCATTTGATTTCGGCGGCAGTATTAGCGATGCTTCTATATTCTACTTCAGTACTGGACCTTAAAATGTAGGTTGCTTTTTAGAACACCATGATATTAAGCTTTGCCCAAAGTAAACACAATATTCAGTGGTAGATGTTCTATCATCTAGATTTGAAGCCCAATCAGCATCTGCATATGCATTTATGTTGAGATGTTGACTTGTCTCCAGTGTTAAAGCATGACTGACAATTCCCTTTAGATATCTCAGGATTCTCTTAACTTCTCTCACGTGGGTGTCTAAGGGATTCTGCATAAATTGAGAATCTTTATTAACACTGAAGGCAATGTTTGGTCTGTTTATTGTTGCTTACTGTAATGCCCCTACAACACTTTTGTACTTAGTTATATTTGATATAGCCTCTCCCTTATGTTTAGAATAATGTTTATTTGAAATCGCTGGAGTTGGTTAGGGATTGGCATTGATTATTTTGGTTCTGGTTAGTAACTCAGTGATATATTTTCTTTGGCATAAAGTTATCTCATCATTAGATCTTTTAACTTCTATGCCTAGAAAAAAATTAATCTCACCCAGATTTTTAATAGAGAATTATTGATCTAAATACTAGGTTAGCTTATCAAAATTCCTTGAGTTACTTCCAGTAATAATTACGTCATCTACATATATTAATATGTAAATGACAGATATCTGATTTGGTTGACTTAAACCCTAATTTTGATAGGGTACTCTTAAGTCTATCGAACCAGACACGAGGAGCCTGCTTCAGGCCATAGATGGCTTTATTCAATTTACACACATAATTTGGATTAGTTTTATAACCCATTGGCTGATGCACGTAAATTTCATCATCAAGTATGCCATTCAAAAATCATTATTTACATCTAGATGCTTAATATGCCACTTCTTATATAGAGCTATGGTTAGTATTAAACTAATAGTTGTTGGTTTTACAACAGGTGAAAAGATTTGATTAAAATCAAATCCATATTCATGTGTAAAACCTTTTGCTACTAACCTAGCTTTATATTTAGTTATTATGTCATCATGATTTTTCTTGAGTTTGTATGTCCATCTACATCCCATTACATTTTTATTGGTAGGTGGACATAGAAGGTCCCAAGTTTTATTTCTGATGAGAGCACTATACTCCTTATCCATTGTTGCCTTCTAGTGTTTATTTTTAACTGCCTGATCAAAAGATTCAGGTTCTGTTAAATTGGACAAGGAAACAAATAATTTTGGTTTAAAGATACCACTTTTATCACTAGCAATCATAGGGTAACCAGTATGAACTGATAGTTCAAGTTGTGGTGAGTGCTCTTCAGCTTCAGTGCTATTTGAATTTTCATCTTCTACTCTTTGTTGATTTGAATATTCATATTCTGCTTGTTGACTTGAATCTTATGTTGAAACAGGTGTTGATGAAGTTTGACTGGGAGGCTCAATTGTATCATGACCTTCAGCATGTATAGGTGATGTTCCTTGAAGAACAACATCTTCATCAACATCCAATGGCTGCCAGTCTTTATTAATACTTGGTATGGCAAGTATATGCTCTTGTGTTGATAACTTTGCACGTAGTTTTTATGTCTTTGTTTTTGTAAGGATAAATCCTTTCGTTAAAGGAAATATGCTTGCTGATATAAATTCTACTTGTCTCATCTATACATTTATCCTTTTTGGTTATTAGTATAACCCAAAAAGGTAAACTTTTTAGATCTGAATTTTAACTTGTTGGTATTATAGGGTCTTATGTATTGAAAACATATACATCCAAAAGCTTTAAAACTATGGTAACCTGGTTTAATATTGAATAATTTTTCAAGTGGTGTAGAACCCTTTAGTACAACAGTTGGCTGTCTATTGATAAGATATACAACTGTATTGAAAGCCTCTGGCCAAAATTTCAAAGGCAAGCTAGCTTGAGCTAATAATGTTAAACCAGATTCTACTATGTGCCTATGTTTCTTTCAACAAGACCATTCTGTTCATATGTATAAGGACATGTAGTTCTACGAATGATACCTTTTTGCTAAAAATAATTGCATAAGATTTTGAATTCACTGCCTCCATCTGATTGAGCAGTCTTCACAGAAGACTTGAATTGTTTTTCAAGCATTGTTATAAGCTTATTGTTGCATTGTAAGTCTAAGATATGTTTTTAAAAAAATAAATCCAAGTAAATCTTGTAAAAGCATCAACAAAAGAAATATAATATTTGAAACCAAAACCAGAATACACAGCAATAAGGCCCCATAAGTTTGTGGCAATTAATTGTAGTGGTTCAGTGTATTGAGTACATGAATCACTGAAGGGTAGTTCATGACTCTTACCCATTTGACAATACTTGCATATATAAGGAAAATTCACATAATCAAACTTTACTTTAATGTCATTCAGAATTTTAACAACAGTTCTTGTACTTGAGTGACCAAGTTTACAGTGCCAAAGATCAAATGTGTCCATCCTATTTTCAACATTTTCAATTTCATTCAAATTACAATTCATACTTTGAATTACATCATCGGAAGTACCATTTTGGCCTTTAATAGAGTTAAACTAGTATTAGCCATTATTGAGTTTACCCAAGGATATCCTTAGTTAGAATGTCTCCAACTAGACAAACTTTTGGAAAGAATTCAAAGTAAACATTATTATCATTAGCAAATTGTGATACACTAATCAATTTTTTAGTAATCTTTGGCACTCTAAGTAAACTGTGTATATAAAGTTGTTTCTTGTTAGTGATATATGCAGTACCTATATGGAAAATATTAATTTTCTTACCGTTACCCATGGAGACGGATTTGTTACCTTTGTATTCTTTGCATCCCAAATTTAAATTTTCTAGATTGTGAGTAATGTGATTTGTTGTTCCAGAATCGGGGTACCAGCTGTCATCCTGAATATGATCAATAATAGCAATATCACTTTGATTATTGCCTCTTTGAGAATTGTTGGTATCTTGATTTGCTTATGCAACATTAGCATTGGGATTACCATTATTGTTTTTCCCTTGATTTGGAGAATAGCTGCTATTGTACCTGAAATAACATTTCAGTCAGTATGGCCCATTTTCTCGTAGATTTAACATTTAGGTCGATTGTTATTATTCCATCGACCTCTACCTCTTCCTCTATTGGGTCCACTTCCTCTCTGGTATGCATTCTATGCTTTATTGTTAGCTGTCTGATTCTTAGACTTGAAACCATTAACAAGATTAGCATTAAAAGATGGTTCTTGAATTCTTTTGCTACTTATCCTTGCTTCATGTGACAACAATATGGAATAAACCTCATCTAAAGGTGGGGTTATTTTTTGTGATATTATGACAGCAACAACAGCTTTATATTCATCGTTTAAACTATACATTAAATAAAGAACTTGATCATTATTTTGAACAATATTACCAGTAGCATTAAGTAGGTGTGACGACCGCCCACAGCCCCTGCACTATACAAGAGGAATAATGCGCTGAAAGGTGTGGACGGCAGCTACGGACGATCATCAAAGTATGATACATAAGCAGAACCTATCATAAACTCACAGCGCAAGGATAAAATATAGTAGAACATATACAACAAGTAGTGATAGTGAAGCAGAAAACACTAAGCTTCCACGACAACTAGAAAGTATTTCCCATACACGTGGATATCAACAACAGTGTTTGTACAATTTGCTTCACTACAGCACTCAAGGAAATAGCAAACAGCGGAAAAAATACTAAATAGTAATAAAACTGGTATGTGAACCTCTTGTTCGCCATCGATTAACATCAACGTCCTCACTAAAGCATCATCTGTCACCTGCTACTCAGTCTGCCCATCCACAACCATATGAACAACCCAAGGTAATAAGAGGGAAACATAAAACCTTAAGTCAGACAGCAATCTTAGTGAGCGATAAAACAACTAGCAAACTTCGATATAAGAATGGGTAAATATACAACTAATCTACCTAGCTCCAGAGAAGAACTTACACCTGCCTTCCCCACACCTGACATTGATAGCCTTTACGATCCATGCATCCAAAGGAATAACAATTCAGCCATGGCAACCAGAACAATCATTCACACATAGCAATAGCAACTCAACCATTATTACGACAAGTATTCAGACATCCATAACTGACTCTGGCTATCACCGCCAACCATGCTTTGGAATGCTCGTTATCGTATGACTGGCTAACAACTTGCCGTCAATTGTCAAGGACCACACACGACGCTCCAGTTCTAGCAAAACCCACACGCTATACACAATACGTGTCTAGGCCATACACGACGCCCATGGCACTCGACCTACAATTGGTCTTCAACTGTACCCCTGCTTTGAGTCCGCTAGAACCTACGACAACGGAAATTCCTCGGTCTTCTTATCTCTAGTCGTTATCAATTACGACTATTAATTAACTCAGAACACTTTAAAGCAATTACTTCACACGAACCCAATACATCCTTGAGTCGTCCCCACATTCGTCACATCCAACGAACAAAACATTTCACTTCGTCATTCCTCATTGAATTCACTACGAAGTCACCACATCACTGTGCTACGGCTAGTGTTTAGGGGGTTGCCCTAAAAAAAATTTCAGCCCTTTTTATTCAAATCTGAGTCGTACCCGAAAAATAAAATTTTTAGAAATTGACCCTGTGCGACCGACCTAATTCCTTAGTGATCGACTCCTCCCTGTGACCGACCCTCCGAAGACCGACCAGTCCTTGGGTGCATGAACCAAGCTTGCTCGACCCTCGCCTTGCTCGACCGACCCACCTTCAACGTATAGACCGACCGACCCAAACTTCTTCCAAAACCAGAACCCTTAGACCTGCTCGATCGACCCACACCAAGACTGACCTGACCCAGACACTACAACAGAATCACCATATTACAACCGTGGAATACAGTTGTAAATGACTTTTTACAACGGTGGTTGCACCGTCGTATATTAAGAAGTTGTAATAGACTAAAAATCTTTTACAACTGTATATTACCGTTGCAAATAACCGTTGTCATATACCATATTACAACTGCTATACACCGCTGTGGTTATAATTTTTACAACTATTATGCACCATTGTGACTTCGTAATTTTTACAACTAATTCTAATAATTGTAATACACTTTATTACAACTATAATTGACAGTTGTGTTTTAAACACCAAAAAGTAGTATATGCACAACTTATTCACATATTAATATTAATAGAATTCATTCATATATTAATAATAATATAATTCATATATCATCAACAAATATAACAAAATCGAATTCATTCGTGTATACTAATAATCACAGTATTCAATTAAAATACAATATATACCCAACAAAACAGTCTAAAGCAGTCACTCACATCACCAACTAAACCATTACAAAAAATTAGCCATTCCAAAATATATACATCGATACAACACAAAAAGTACATACGGAAGATTAAAGTTTTATCCATAAAAGATTACATACCCTACGGGACTACACCAGTTGAAGACAACCGAATCTTTACTTCAAGCCACAACTGATCCAACAGCTTCTCCAATGGTACTCATCTCGGAAAAGAACTTCTCATGCTATCCTTATCCTACCTTAGCTTTTCAAGTTCATGTTTGTGATTTTCTTGTGCTTCAGGACTGTATTCAACCACATGAATCTAAAATTTCAAAAACAACAAATTAAGCTTCCTACAAACCTGATGTTCTGGATTATATATTTCCAATGGTTTATTCTAATAGGAAATACCCTAAAGGATAAATGAACAAAATATTATTTCATAAGGACAAGGAGCAAAAATTTGCCCATAAGGACAAGTTTTAGTGTAAAAGGAGGAATTATAGTGGTCTCATGAATTCTTCCCTTTAGACTAAATTTTGTCCTTGAGAATAAAATTTTGCCCTCTTGTCCTTATAAAACAATTTTTTGTTCCTTTTGTCTTTGAGGGTAAAAACCCCTTATTTTAACAAAACAAATATTGCATTATTTACTTTAATAGACTATGAGTGCCTAAAATACTCAACATATATGTCTTGATTGTTTCATGGATATGGCCCTTTATACAGAAACTACACATTTAATAGCAAGTGTCTTAAAAAGTACATGTTGCTAATAGAAAGGATACCACATGCCGGAAATCCCTTTGCACGTGCACTTGTATTGAAGTCTTCAGCAGCCCTTCTAAACAGAGCGATACTACAAAGAGCACATTCATTATCTTCTTTTATTAAAACTCGCTAAGCAGGAACATTTAAACAAAATATGTTGGATTAATTTTTCTTTTGTTTGGGCAAATATGTTAAATGTACATTGCTGTTATAGTTAAGGTTTAAACAATAAGTGAAATTTACAATTTATTGAAGGGCTAAATTGTAAAAATGGAATAACTGATTTTATCAGTTATTAAAAAGGTGTTGGTCCCTAAGAATACGTACGCTTCTTTTATTTCTTTCCTCCCCGTCAGAAAGAAACACCGAAAATCAGAAGAAACGGTATTCTTGGAAGATCACAACATCATTCAAATTGGAACAATGGATTCCGGTACGCTTCCGCAATCTCCTTTTGTTTATGATTTCATTTCTCTTGAATTGATTAGGGTTAGGGTTGAATTGAAATTACTCCAACAATTGGTATCAGAGCAAACCCTAAATTGATTCTTGAGAAAATTAGGATTTTCGGTTCTAATATGCCTGAAATCCATCGGTTCATCCTGGGTACCGTATGCGTTTCAGTAGAATAGCACATAAAGACAACCTGCAGTAAAAGTTAACATCTTTTGGATATTTGGTTCTTGCGCCCTGCAAATTTACTATTTGAAATTTCCAGTTTTGGATTCAATCGATTTTTCTCACTGCAAATTACATAATATCATAGTCCTATGTTATGGATTCTAACATGACAAAATTATGTGTTACATCAATAACGATGGACTGTCAGGTTCATATAATAATGTATAAGTTGGATCAATATACATGATGTTGTGGACTAAAGAAATAATAGTGCAGTGATGATTTAATAGTGTCATGACGCAATGAGCAATTTTTTAATTCATGCATAATATCCCCTTCCACTTAGCATGTCCTAATTGAAATTTAATTTGGTATGAAAGAACATTTCATAGTTCACTGATATATCTGGGTATGCTATCATCTGGGGTAGTCAAGAATAGATAATCAAGTACTAACGACAATTTAATTTTGTCAATTTGTCGCCCTTTATGTTCATGTGATTCGAGATGGTTAATTTGCATTAAATAGAGTCACATAGTTAACCTTGTGGATCCTATGTTCACTTAATTTGATGCTTTGAACCGGTCTCATCTTATTTTATATTTGCATGTCGCATATGATTATCAGGCCATGCACCTACGGAAATGTAATTTATTTTTCACAGAAAATAATTACATAGTGCTTAAGTTAAATGGCTGAGAATATTGTAAGAAATTGTGTTACAGTTTTCTATACTCATCCGATAAACAATTTAAAATTCAAATTTGGTTTTGTGCAAATTTTGATATTTTAGTGGATTGATTGAAGCAAAATATCACCAAAGCGATCACTTTTGTGTAGATTAATCTAATTAAAATATCAAATTAATTGTGTGTATGTAATTCATGCATTTACTAACCAACCCAAAGGTGAATTAGTATTTGACAGAATTTCATGCATGCTTGTGGCGATAAATATGTGATAATTATAAGGTATTTTATGTGAGCAATATGTTTATCCAAAGATTGCATATTGTTTGACAAAACTTATTATCAATATTTGATCGCTACAACAAAAGTACCGTTTACAATTAATATTACTGTCCAAAGACTTGATATTAATGATGTGTCTGGTATCTTGAGATGGGATTAACCTATATTTGAATTTATTGTTTCATATGGATTATTAATTATATGAGCATGTTATTCATATAATTGTCATGTTCTCTTTTCAGCTGTTGCTATTGTATCTGCTAATCTAAATTCAGTACCGGTCCTTAATGGTAATAACTTTAAGGACTGGAAGGAGAACATTTTAATTGTTCTGGGCTGCATGGATCTAGACCTTGCATTAAGGATGGATCGGCCTGCTTCTCTTACGGATACTAGCTCCTTAGAAGAAAGGAGAATTTTTGAGAAGTGGGACCATTCAAATCGCATGAGTCTTATGATTATCAAACGCGGCATACCTGAGGCTTTTAGGGGTGCGGTATCCGAAGAGATCACCGATGCCACAGCTTTTCT
The DNA here is from genome assembly GCA_030737875.1 of Allium sativum. NCBI lineage: Eukaryota > Viridiplantae > Streptophyta > Magnoliopsida > Asparagales > Amaryllidaceae > Allium > Allium sativum. The sequence goes on from CM060915.1 coordinate 652,295,237, forward strand.
TGCTGAAATTGAGAAACGCTTTGCGAAAAGCGATAAGGCAGAAACAAGTATTCTTTTAAAGAAACTTATTTCTATGAAGTTCAAAGGCAAGGAAAACATAAGGGAGTACATTATGGAAATGTCTCACCTTGCTTCAAAATTGAAGGCACTAAAACTTGAGCTTTCGGATGACTTGCTTGTGCATTTAGTGCTTATCTCTCTTCCACCACAATTCAGTCAATTCAAGGTCAGTTATAACTGCCAAAAGGAGAAGTGGACTCTTAATGAGCTCATTTCATATTGTGTTCAAGAGGGAGAGATTGAAGCAAGATAAGACTGAAAGTGCTCATTTGGCAACCACCTCTAAAGGTAAGGGCAAGAAAAGAAAAGCTAAGAATGAAGCTACTAATGATCCAGATCAAAAGAAACCACAAAAGGAAAAGGAAGGTTGTTTCTTTTGCCATAAACCTGGACACATGAAGAAAGAATGTACCAAATATCATGCATGGCGTGCAAAGAAAGGTACGTTTCTTACTTTGGTCTGTTCTGAGGTAAATTTATCTTCAGTACCTAGAAACACTTGGTGGATAGATTCTGACGCTACTACTCATATAAGTGTTTCTATGCAGGGTTGCCTGAGCTACCGAAAGCCAACTGATGGTGAAAGACACATCTTTGTAGGCGACGGAAAATTGGTAGAAGTAGAAGCAATTGGACATTTTAGATTGTTATTAGAAACTGGTTTTTATTTGGATTTAAAAGACACATTTGTTGTACCGTCATTTAGACGGAATTTGGTTTCTGTTTCTGTGTTGGACAAATTTGGATATTGTTGTTCATTTGGAAACAATCAATTTAGTTTGTCTTTGAATTCAAATGTTGTTGGAACTGGTTATTTAAATGCTTATGACAATCTTTATTTGTTAGAAACAGTTGCTTCCTATAACGAAACCTTCCATGTAGAATCACGTGGTACTAAGCGTAAATTAACTAAAGAAAATTCAGCATCTTTGTGGCATAAGCGCTTAGGTCATATCTCAAAAGATAGAGTTGAGCGCTTAGTGTCTAATGCCATTTTAGAATCCCTTGACTTCACAAACTTTGATGTTTGTGTAGATTGTATCAAGGGAAAACAGACCAAAACTAAAAGATTGGGTGCCTATAGATCTTCAGACGTCTTAGAATTAATTCATACAGATATTTGTGGGTCTTTCCCTACGGAATCTTGGAATGACCAACAATATTTCATAACATTCATAGACGATTACTCACGTTATGGGTACCTATATCTCATTCATGAAAAGTCGCAATCACTGGATGTGTTCAAAGCTTATAAAGCTGAAGTTGAGAATCAACTCAACAAAAGCATTAAAAGTGTCAGATCTGACCGTGGTGGCGAGTACTATGGTAGATATGATGGCTCCGGTGAACAACGTCCAGGACCGTTTGCTAGATTCCTAGAGGAATGCGGTATTGTCCCACAGTACACCATGCCAGGATCACCTAATATGAATGGTGTTGCTGAAAGACGAAACCGAACTCTTAAGGATATGGTAAGGAGTATGATTGCTCATTCCACCTTACCTGAGTCTCTCTGGGGAGAAGCGTTAAAAACAGCAGCTTATATTCTCAACAGAGTACCAACTAAAGCAGCTGCAAAAACACCTTATGAGCTTTGGACAGGTCGAAAGCCTAGTCTAAAGCACTTTCATATTTGGGGATGTCCAGCTGAGGCAAGGCCTTATAGGCCACATGAAAAGAAACTGGATTCCAAAACAGTGAGCAGCTACTTTATTGGTTATTCTGAGCGTTCTAGGGGCTATAAGTTTTATGATCCCATAGCAAGGAATATTTTTGAGACGGGAACTGCAATATTCTTTGAGGAAATTGAGTTTGGGGGGAGAAATAAAGTTAAAGACATTACTTTTGAGGAGGACTTGGATTCAAATCCAGTTCCTATTATCACTTTTGACAATGTTCAGTTGCCTACACCTGTCATTGATCAAGAAGTGTATCAAGAACCTCAACAAGATAATGTTATACAACCCCTTAATCAAAATGAAACCATTGTTCCTGAAGAACAAACTCAACAACCTCAAGAACCAGTGCCATTAAGAAGGTCCATGAGAGAAAGGAGAAGTACTATTTCTGATGATTATATTGTATTTCTCCAAGAGCAAGAGAATGACAATGGGATGATGGAAGATGATCCAATCAACATTCATCATGCCATGAAAAGTTCTAATTCTCAAAAATGGATAGATGCCATGAATGAGGAGTATAAATCAATGCAAGACAATAAAGTTTGGGAACTTGTCCCATTACCAGAAGGTGCAAAACCAATTGGTTGTAAATGGATATTTAAAACCAAGAGGGATGCAAAAGGTAATGTGGAAAGGTATAAGGCACGTCTTGTAGCAAAAGGCTATACTCAGAAAGAAGACATCGATTTTATAGAGACTTTTTCTCCAGTTTCATCGAAAGACTCTTTTAGGACAATTATGGTACTTGTTGCTCATCTTGATCTTGAGTTACATCAGATGGATGTTAAAACAACATTTCTCAATGGAGACATTGATGAGACAATTTATATGGTTCAACCAGAAAATTTTGTATCAGGAGATCCAAAGAATATGGTCTGCAAATTAAGAAAATCCATCTATGGACTTAAGCAAGCTTCTCGTCAATGGTACCACAAATTTCATCAAGTGATCATCTCGTTTGGTTTTGAGACGGATATTGTTGATGACTGTGTGTATCACAAGTTCAGTGGGAGTAAACATATATTCCTGGTTTTATATGTCGACGACATTTTTCTTGCCACTAACGATATAGGCTTATTGCACGAAACCAAGAAATTTCTATCCAAACATTTTGAGATGAAAGATCTTAGGGACGCCTCTTTTGTATTAGGTATTCAGATACTTCAAGACCATTCTCGAGGTATTCTTGGATTGTCACAAAAGAGCTATATTGATAAAGCACTCAAAAGGTTTGGTATGCAAGATTGTAGACCAGGAGATACCCCTGTCGCTAAAGGAGATAAATTCAGTCTTAGCCAGTGCCCTAAAAGTAATCTTGAAATTCAAGAAATGCAAAAGATTCCCTATGCTTCAGCTGTTGGGAGTCTAATGTATGCTCAAGTATGTACACGCCCAGATATTGCATACATTGTTGGGATGTTAGGCATATACTTAAGCAACCCTGGTATAGACCATTGGAAGGCAGCCAAGAGGGTTATGAGGTATCTTCAGAGAACAAAAGATTACATGCTCACTTATAGAAGATCAGATCATTTGGAGGTCGTAGGATATTCTGATTCTGATTTTGCGGGATGCCAAGATAGCAGAAAGTCTACATCAGGCTATATTTATCTATTGGCTGGAGGAGCTATATCCTGGAAAAGCGTCAAACAGACACTTGTAACTTCTTCTACCATGGAAGCGGAATTTGTAGCATGTTATGAGGCATCAAACCATGGAATATGGCTACGTAACTTTGTCACTGGGCTGCAAATTTTGGAAAATGTAGAAAGACCATTGAAGCTATATTGTGATAATAAGTCAGCAGTGCTATATTCTAATAATAATAGAAGCTCAACTAAGTCAAAACATATTGATATAAAATTCTTAGTTGTGAAAGAAAGAGTGCAGAGTGGACATATTTGTATACAGCATATTGGAACAAACTTCATGATAGCGGATCCGCTCACAAAAGGTTTACCACCCAAGGTCTTTCATGAGCACACTGCTCGTATGGGTGTTGTACTGTTAGAGGATATCATGATTTAGTGGGAGTTTGTAATATATATGCTTTATGTTTACCTTGAGACATTTATGTATTCGGTTTTCTGATCAGAAGTAAAGTATTCAGTTCATTCACTCTGTTTACTATTTTGATTCTGACCTCACTCAAGTTTAAGGAGGACCAATTGAAATATACATACGTGTTTGATTCACATTACATGTGATTTTTTGTGATACGTATATATGATTAATCTATGTCATTTAACTGTATATATGTGTGTGACCATTGATGGGTTTAGTTATGATTAATATGGCAGAAAGCACTCTAATCCTATATAAATATGGTTAATGGACGAGATTGTTAAAGATTACCTTTATTTAATAGCAAATTTTGAGCTCATAAGGTTGTACGTTTATAAGTAAACATATGTTGCCCAAGTGGGAGATTGTTGGATTAATTTTTCTTTTGTTTGGGCAAATATGTTAAATGTACATTGCTGTTATAGTTAAGGTTTAAACAATAAGTGAAATTTACAATTTATTGAGGGGCTAAATTGTAAAAATGGAATAACTGATTTTATCGGTTATTAAAAAGGTGTTGGTCCCCGAGAATACGTACGCTTCTTTTATTTCTTTCCTCCCCGTCAGAAAGAAACACCGAAAATCAGAAGAAACGGTATTCTTGGAATATCACAACATCATTCAAATTGGAACAATGGATTCCGGTACGCTTCCGCAATCTCCTTTTGTTTATGATTTCATTTCTCTTGAATTGATTAGGGTTAGGGTTGAATTGAAATTGCTCCAACAAAATATGCTAAAAGCAAGCATAATATGAAATTTTAATCACCGAAATAAAATCCAAAGCAATAGCAACAAATACAATCAAACAGTGGAAATGCAGATAGCTGCTTCCTAAAACACCTAACCTTATACTAGTGTCTCATACAACTAACGACTATACAAAAAGAAGCTAATAAAAAATTCCAGTGAATAATATGGATAATTTATTTTTTTCAAACTTCAATATTCAAACAGGAAAACTTGAGCTCTAAAAGGAACTTTTCTTGTTTACTAGAATAATAAAAAGTACATTAAATTTCTTTATCTAACATGTTGGATCCAAATCAACTATAGTTGGTTATGACTACATCTTCAAAAGTTCCTCCCTTAATTAATTCATTTGATCATACCTTACCATAACCACGGTTATGAGCATGACAAACCATGCTAGATCTTCTTATTATAAGAGAGTATAAATGTTGTCAGCCCATGAAAATTTTATACAACAAATAAAAAAAAGTTAGCTGCATTCATATACTGAAGATCAAGTTCTTTTACTCCAACACGTGCATCCATTTCAAACATCTCATAAACCTTTCCCATCTACCCATCAAAGTAACGCGGTATTTTGCAAATTGGTTGTTGCTCAAGTCAAAAGAATCATACGCAAAAAAGCAAATGTTACATACCTTCACAAGCAAAATTGCGTTTGTATGCTTTGACTTGAGCTCCCATCATTGTCCCTGCAAGCAAGGAATAAAAGATGGTTATACCACAGAATAACATTTAGAAAAAAATTGGTTATGCGAACCAAAAAAAAAAGGAAACTATATACAAGACAAAATCCAATAGTCCTTCAATTTCTATGGAAACTGTAAAAAAAAAAAAAAAGATAAGATTTGTGCAATAAATATGTCACTACGCATAATGGAAATTTGATTAATCCATATTCCAATTCAGTTAAACCTTATAGTCAAACATAAAAACATGACATTTCCAATTGAAGGAAATAGAATTTTGTGTAATACAATAATAAAAGCAAAATAAAAATAAGGATCATTGCTAAATTCACTGATTGAGGTGTATTAATAACGGATGGGTTAATGCCAATCAATTCAGACCTGGTGCATGTTAACTACTGTTAACTACCAAAAAAACTCACTCGAGCATTTTGTCGAACAGTACAAGTTCACCAACCTGGGTTCGAGCACTATCAGAAATCTGCAATTCAGAACTCAAGTGCCATTATGAATTCAAACTCGAATACCATGTCTATGCAAACAGCGTTTGACAAATCACAAGTGTTAAATAAAGCAGTTCTGCGTAGATATGACATTCAATTTATTGTACATCATTCATTAATGATTAACTAACCTGTTATTGATGTGGACGATCAATAACAATGTATAAGTCCAAACTCGTGCAAGTTCTTGTCTTCATTACAGAACAGGTGTTACGAAGCACAAAGTCCAGTCAAAAAGTTCAAACTTGGATCGTCTGGAATCAGCGAGTCAAAGCAAGATTTGCTATAGCAAACAAAATGCTACGACCGAATTCCAACGCAGACCATGATAGCAACGCTCTTTTCGAAGCCCGCATTTCTCGCAAGCAAAAAATACAAGCTTCGAGGGGCAAATGTTAACTACTGTTAACTACCAAAAAAACTCACTCGAGCATTTTGTCGAACAGTACAAGTTCACCAACCTGGGTTCGAGCACTATTAGAAAATTGTTCGGGATCTTACTGGTCGGTCTCGAGTCTCTGCCGTGCTCAGTCGGTCCAAGCTTCCACCTCGTCGGACTCGAGCTCCAGGCGCTGGTCAGTCATTCCTTCAAATGCTGGTCAGTCTTCATCCGTCTTGGTCGAGGTCGGTGCTGGAAACTCGTGCTGGTCGGTCTTGTGAGGAGCACCACCTGGTCGGTCTTGTGAAGAGCATCCACCTGGTCGGTCCTGATCCTCCATCTGGTCGGTCTCGAGCACAAGTAATCGGTCACCGATAGCATTCAATCTCAGTTGCTCACAAACGGTCAAGCATCAGAGAATGTCGGGTCGAGCACTGCTCACCTGAGTGGTCGAGCAAAGCAAGCTTTAGTATTTAAGCGAGGGTTGCTCGTACATACTCTGCTCGTTCACATCTTTGGGTAGAAGGATGAGTGGCAATCTGGTGAATATTATTTCCATAATTTGGATCCTGCATAAATAAAGGAGGGCACGTGACTTTCTATTGAAGAAAAGGCGAAAGCTCCAAGTGTTACCTGCTCGGTCCATGCTGATGCGAGAAAAGCTGGTCGTTCACATAGCTTGAAGCTGGTCGGTCCGCGTTTTCCTTCCTGGTCGATCACAGACGTGCCAACCTAGCGCCAGCTCATCGCCAACCATGCGCCAACCATACACCATATATTTACAAGACTGCCACTACCCCTTATCTTCAACTATAAATAGCCCCTTTCTCCACACTAAATGGGGGGAGGATTCCAACACCCCGAAGGGCTGCTAAAATCATTTCTCCAAGCTCAAGCTTCATCCATGGAAATCCATTCAAGCTCCACTTAAGCAACACAAGTCCCCATTGAATTCTCTCTAGAAACTTGGATCTACTATCAAAATGCTATGGAATCGAAAAGATCTACCTCTAAAGTGAAGCATTGAAGGCTTTTCATCCATTTCAATCAATACTTGGGGAGATCTAACCGATCCACTAGCTAATTCAAGTGCGATTCACATCAAAGAGGGAGAAATGAGAGATTCATTGTAAATTGAGGGAGATTTGTATGGCATTGTACTTGGAATCATGAAAGTGATAATAGAAAATGTTTGCATAGTGGACGTAGGTCACGTTTGACCGAACCACTCTAAAAATTGTGTGTTCCTCTCTCTTATTGCTTTGTTTTTGCGAATTGCGGTCTCACATTTCTTCATACATGCTTTTTATAGTGTCTCTCCCCTAATTTGGAAACGTGCTTTCTTAGCACCTTGCCACTGAACGGGCGACGCACTTTTCAAAGCATCGTATTTGGTGTTTTATCATTTTTTGATTAAAACATTAGGCGCCCACCGTGGGGCCGCATTCGCACTTCTCCCAAACTCGACAAGGTTAAGAACTTTGCACGTAAGATCTAGGCTTGCTTCAACCATAGATCTCACAAATCTCAGATCTGGGCCAATCGACGAGCTATCTACCAAAGTCAAATCCATGTCCGAGATAATGGCTAAGTCCAAGAAAACCGTAAGTAAAACCGTTGGAGAAAACGGCAACAACGACGACGTCAACAACGTTGCTAACAACGAAGCTACACCCCTTACCAACCACTTCGAGATTGGTCAAAATTCCATAACCGGAGCTGGAGTAACAAGGGCCGAGCTAGACATCGTTGTCGCTAATCTGCACCAACGGATGGAAACTTCCAATAAAGCCTTGTTGGATGCTAACAAAACTCTTGTGGATGCTAATCAAACTTTGATGGATAAAGTGAGCGCTCTCCTAAACGCTCAAGCCAATCCCGCTCCTCCTCAAAGGGCTCATGTCAACCTTGAGGGAAACACAAATTCATCAACTTCCGATCATTATCGCAATGATAACATTGAAGGGTTCAACGGAGCCGACATTCATACTTCCAAGCTAAAAGCCAAAAGCGTTTCCAATCGAGATGCCCGACGAGTTGCAAGTCCTGAAAGGGGGGCGCCTTCCCTTGCTGAAGGAAAAGGACCCATATTCTCTAACCGCGATCGAGCATCCGGAAAGGAAATCGAGGTCCGCTCTCCCAAGCGACACTACTCAAAAGGGGACATCGAGGACGTGGTGAAGCGGATGATGAAAGACGGCTTGACCCGCAAAGACAGCGAAAGGGAATGGGACTTTTCTCCGAGCAAAAACCCATTCACCAGGAGGATTCGCAAAGCGGAGCTCCCGAAGAAATTCGCACATCCCACCTTGCCTCCATACGATGGGACTGCTGATCCGAATCACTTCCTATACAGATATGAGTGGCACATGAATGTGGCTAAAGCGACGGATGAGATTAAGTGCTTGTGCTTCCCGCTCTATCTGGAAAGCGTCGCATCGCTATGGTTTACAAGGCTCCCGCCCAAATCCATCGATCGCTTTGATGATTTGACTCATAAGTTCAAAGAGCATTTCAGGTTGCAGGCCACAAAAGCTAAGGATGTCATCTCCCTCACATCAATGAAGCAGAATCCTGGAGAGTCAGTTAAAGCTTTCCTCAAGAGGTTCAATACCGCTTTAACTGAAGTAGGGAATCCTGACCCCCGCATGATCTTAGCATCTCTAATCGGCGCTATAGACAAGAATAGCGAATTCGGTCGATGGATCAAAATGAAGGAGCCGAATACGCTGGAAAAGTTCCAGAAGAAAGTCGAGGAGTATATGAGAGTGGGAGATCATCCTGTGCTTCCTCAGACTATTGATCCTCCCAAAAGCGCTGACATTCAGCTTGATCAGCACAGTATCCAGGGGCAGAAACGAGCCAATGATGGGAAAAGCAACAAGGCAAACAAGAAGTCTCGCTTCTATAACCCATCAGAACTCACTCCTCTGAATGATACCATAGAAAACATTTTCCTTGCCACCAAGGATACCGAGCACTATCCGGAGCCACCAAAGTTCAAGGTTACACAGAAAACTCTGGACTCTGGAAAGTACTGTCGACTCCACAAGCTGCCGGGACATGATACAAATGAATGCAGAATTCTCCAAAGCATAATTGAGGAAATGATTCAGAATGGCAAACTACAACAGTACATCAAGAATCTACAATCCTCAAACGCCGCTCAGACTCCTCAGGGCCAAGGCTCTCTCTTGGTTCAACCCAATAACAGGCCAATCATCAACTGAGGGCTGATGGGAATCTCATTTCAACAACTCGAAATAAGCGATCATCATCGCCTTTCCTTACTTACTGCTTTGTTACTTGCTTTACTTTACATCTTGCTTTCTGTTACATTCAGAACTTCTTGTAAAAAACTTGTAATATTGCATAAGGATTGTACTAAACAATATCTCTATGGATAAAGTCCTGCATACTTGTGTGAATCTCTTACTTACAAGATCTTCGTTAATTCAAGACTTGCTAAAAGACGATTCTCTATTACAGGTTATAGGACAAATGCTCGCTTCCTCGAAACCCGACGCACTATGGCGAACTCCACAACACTTATTCAAGCATGGGATGCACAAAGTGTCAACACATCTAAGTGCGATCATAAAAACACCATCTTGAAGGGTGGTTAGAAGGAATGGCCAAAGATGAGACGGTGGAGAGGTCAACAAGCATATCTAAAATCAACGCCGCAGGTTGTAAGTTCCAAGGGGGAACTTGCGCTCAATCACGAACACTTGCCATGATCAAGTGCTTCTAGTACAAGGCCAATGTTCGCTCCACGGAATGACGCAAACCCCGCAAGTCCCAAAAGAGCACGACTTCTCAATCCGGTTGCAATTGCTTATCACAACTAAGCACATCCAACGCGACTGTTAAAGTCTACCTCATGGGTTCCAAGCTTCACAAAAAAGGGCAGATCCCTGACAGCTTGATTAAATCCCTGTCTCCTGATGTGGTGCAATTCACAAGCATGGATCACCCGATACATCAAGAGGGCTCACCAGGTCGAGGACCCATAGCGGAACAGCCGACTTCATAAGTCGCAGCTTCCTTAGCGAGGTCCCGCAAGCGTTGACCACACGATACATCGAGGTGACTCACTAAGTTGAACAACCCATGAAGGAACAAGCGACTACTTATGGCCCAGATTCCTAAATCGAGATCGTTTGCCATGCCAAAGCATCCAGTAAAGGAACTGGCGTCTGTCCCACAGATTCAAATATAAGACCTCCCATGCGGGGGCACAAAAAAGTCTAGCCTCTCTTCGTGAGAGCAACGGCGAAAGACCTCCCCATGCGGGGGCATAAAAAAGTCTAGCCCCTCTTCGTGAGAGCAAAGGCGAAAGACCTCCCGATGCGGGGGCACAAAAAAGTCTAGCCTCTCTTCGTGAGAGCAACGGCGAAAGACCTCCCCATGCGGGGGCATAAAAAAGTCTAGCCCCTCTTCGTGAGAGCAACGGCGAAAGACCTCCCCATGCGGGGGCATAAAAAAGTCTAGCCCCTCTTCGTGAGAGCAACGACGAAAGACCTCCCCATGCGGGGGCATCAAATCCCAAGTCCTCCCCTAGCGGGGGCATCCAACATAAAGTCCTCCCCTAGCGGAGGCATCAAATCCCAAGTCCTCCCCTAGCGGGGGCATCCAACATAAAGTCCTCCCCTAGCAGGGGGCATCAAATCCCAAGTCCTCCCCTAGCGGGGGCATCCAACATAAAGTCCTCCCCTAGCAGGGGGCATCAAACCCAAAGTCCTCCCCTGGCGGGGGCACCTTACATAAGACCTTTTCAAGCAAAGACAGAAAGATACAATGACTTCTCCAAGTAGAAGTCCCCAAATTAATTGATCAAATTCAAAATTCTGATCCATCCAACGGCCACAATCGCCTTGGCATCAGAAGCACAAAGCAAAGTATTGATCCGATCAGGTACACGTCTCATTAAACGTAAACCGGCATATGAGATCACGTAATTCATAGCAAAGGCGTAACTTGAAATCTGCAATTCAGAACTCAAGTGCCATTATGAATTCAAACTCGAATACCATGTCTATGCAAACAGCGTTTGACAAATCACAAGTGTTAAATAAAGCAGTTCTGCGTAGATATGACATTCAATTTATTGTACATCATTCATTAATGATTAACTAACCTGTTATTGATGTGGACGATCAATAACAACGTATAAGTCCAAACTCGTGCAAGTTCTTGTCTTCATTACAGAACAGGTGTTACGAAGCACAAAGTCCAGTCAAAAAGTTCAAACTTGGATCGTCTGGAATCAGCGAGTCAAAGCAAGATTTGTTATAGCAAACAAAATGCTACGACCGAATTCCAACGCAGACCATGATAGCAACGCTCTTTTCGAAGCCCGCATTTCTCGCAAGCAAAAAATACAAGCTTCGAGGGGCAAATGTTAACTACTGTTAACTACCAAAAAAACTCACTCGAGCATTTTGTCGAACAGTACAAGTTCACCAACCTGGGTTCGAGCACTATCAGAAAACTGTTCGGGATCTTACTGGTCGGTCTCGAGTCTCTGCCGTGCTCAGTCGGTCCAAGCTTCCACCTCGTCGGACTCGAGCTCCAGGCGCTGGTCAGTCATTCCTTCAAATGCTGGTCAGTCTTCATCCGTCTTGGTCGAGGTCGGTGCTGGAAACTCGTGCTGGTCGGTCTTGTGAGGAGCACCACCTGGTCGGTCTTGTAAAGAGCATCCACCTGGTCGGTCCTGATCCTCCACCTGGTCGGTCTCGAGCACAAGTAATCGGTCACCGATAGCATTCCATCTCAGTTGCTCACAAATGGTCAAGCATCAGAGAACGTCGGGTCGAGCACTGCTCACCTGAGTGGTCGAGCAAAGCAAGCTTTAGTATTCAAGCGAGGGTTGCTCGTACATACTCTGCTCGTTCACATCTTTGGGTAGAAGGATGAGTGGCAATCTGGTGAATATTATTTCCATAATTTGGATCCTGCATAAATAAAGGAGGGCACGTGACTTTCTATTGAAGAAAAGGCGAAAGCTCCAAGTGTTACCTGCTCGGTCCATGCTGATGCGAGAAAAGCTGGTCGTTCACATAGCTTGAAGCTGGTCGGTCCGCGTTTTCCTTCCTGGTCGATCACAGACGTGCCAACCTAGCGCCAGCTCATCGCCAACCATGCGCCAACCATACACCATATATTTACAAGACTGCCACTACCCCTTATCTTCAACTATAAATAGCCCCTTTCTCCACACTAAATGGGGGGAGGATTCCAACACCCCGAAGGGCTGCTAAAATCATTTCTCCAAGCTCAAGCTTCATCCATGGAAATCCATTCAAGCTCCACTTAAGCAACACAAGTCCCCATTGAATTCTCTCTAGAAACTTGGATCTACTATCGAAATGCTATGGAATTGAAAAGATCTACCTCTAAAGTGAAGCATTGAAGGCTTTTCATCCATTTCAATCAATACTTGGGGAGATCTAACCGATCCACTAGCTAATTCAAGTGCGATTCACATCAAAGAGGGAGAAATGAGAGATTCATTGTAAATTGAGGGAGATTTGTATGGCATTGTACTTGGAATCATGAAAGTGATAATGGAAAATGTTTGCATAGTGGACGTAGGTCACGTTTGACCGAACCACTCTAAAAATTGTGTGTTCCTCTCTCTTATTGCTTTGTTTTTGCGAATTGCGGTCTCACATTTCTTCATACATGCTTTTTATAGTGTCTCTCCCCTAATTTGGAAACGTGCTTTCTTAGCACCTTTCCACTGAACGGGCGACGCACTTTTCAAAGCATCGTATTTGGTGTTTTATCATTTTTTGATTAAAACAGTGCATGTTTCATGCATCTCTTCAGAAACCAAAAGAATATAAGAAACTGCTAATTAAATTTGATATAGAAAAACTGATAATTAAAAATCAAATTATCTAACATATAGTGAATTACTGAGCTGTGCTACTGATAAATCATTGATCTTTTTATAAAATTAGAGTGCACACATGTGACACTCATATGTTCAGATAACACATACACTGGGAACTTTCCTGATGAAGTATACTCATAAATCAAACTAGTGTGTAGCCTGTGCTTCGCACATGGGAAGTGTATGGAGATATATGTAGATTGATGCTTATTTACCAAATATGTTGATTAATTTACGGTGGTCAGCAAATGCAGAGTAAAATACAGTTAATCATTGAGAAATGGTATAGGCAAGTGTATTTGTATAAGTAAAGCAGGTGTAACGTGTTAATTATTCTTCAACATATTATTGGCATAGAAAGTTCCAGAAACATGACACAACATGTGTAAATGTTAAACTATAGACGTAATTTATTGCATGTGTTCAGCTGAACAATGACGCATGAAGTCTAATTACATTACAGACATAGAACTACTGAGAGTGGAAAAAAGAAGTTAGACGTGCTGAAAAAGGAAAACTAATAAATTTTCATGTTTTACCAAAGTATTTAATAAAAAGGGTGAAATCAGTAAAACAAAGATTCATAGTATGCAGGAACAAAACGGTCTTCTCAAACCATACAAGTAGAAGATGTGGAAAAAAATGCTTCACAACAAATACGACTAAAATAAATAGATAATAGTAAAATAAACAGAAGGTAAGTGGGAAAAGTAACAGAAGAAAAGAAACAGACAGGACGACACAGCTGAATGAACAAATACAACATACAGGTAAGTCCGTCGAAGATAGCCGACAGACGCAAGATGGTAATGGACAGGGCCGGTCCTGGCCTAGTGCGAGCCGTGCGACCGCACAGGGCCCATTAGGTCAGAGGGCCAAAAAAAAAATCTGTATTACCTTTACTAGAGCTGCTTTTTCTTATCAGGATACGTGTACTTGATAGTAATTTATCTATGCAAAAGTAGATATGCTTGTATGCTTTGTTGACGTCAATCAATATATTAAAATGGAGATGTGACTTGTGTGGACTTCTAGTTGACAGATTGAAAATATGGGTAAAAGTTTTATGAATTTGCTGAAACACGCAATTTTCTCAATGGAGATGCACAGTAGAAAAAGCACATTTTCACTTAAAGTTCAATTTCATTAAAAAAAAAATTTAAGGGTCCAAAATTTTGGGCTTGCACTAGGTCCATAAATACTCAGGGCCGGCCCTGGTAATGAACTAACAGTTTTGTTTCTCTTCTCCCGTGGCCGTGTTCTGCATGCAGTTGATGGCAAACCTTTGTTATCCTTGTCAACATCATCATCCTAAAGTGATCATATGCCAAAATAAAGATATACCGATATGCAGGAAAACACTGTTAAAAAGTTTAAATGCCGTGCAGAAATATGGAAAAAAATTGCATCAGTAAATTATGGTGTATGAAGGAAATATATTGAAAAACGCATGTGAGCAGGAAAGACAAAAAAATTAGGATAAATGAAACTGTTTACAAATGATTATATGTACAGGGTTTGGAAATATGGGTCTCATCTATGTGTTCTATGCATACCGTTTAATCCGTGCAAGTATGAAACATGTACAAAATTGCGATAAATTAATTATCCAACTTATAGAGAGCATAACGGATTGTTAATCCATACTTATATTGACAAAATAGTAATAAAAATGACTGATAATACATATCAATATCAACTGTGGTTCACACACAGCACATAGTCCAAATTAAAATTGGTTACTGAAATTCCTGTATGTGATATGTACAACCTGATACTTCCAATATGGTTCATCGGTATTCTCACAAATAAGATTTCTGGCTACAACTGGCAGTTGTCCAGTTAACTGTACAGAGCATTTAGGTTTAAATAATAGATTGGCTATCATATAAGGAAGATGCAAACGCAGCAATCTCCCTAATGAAGACTGTCCTTATGCCATATTTCTGCTTTCTATTTGAAGTTCTAACATTCAGCTAGGGCTGACAACGAATACCCGAAAAATCCGATATCCGTCCGCATCTGTATCCGAAAAGCGGATAATTATCCGATATCCCAAAAAACGGATGCGAATACGGATACATAGATATCTACATCCGAAAATTATCCGTCCGAATATTTTTAACATTATGCTAAAAATTATATGTATTTTAGTACAATGAATCAGATTTATTTATTGCTTTACTAAGTCGAAGGTTTATATTATATGCACTAAATGCATATTAGTTACTCAAATCTATTTAATTTCATCATATATGCTTATTTTTAACACTTTAGTGATCAAAGAAATTGAAAAACAATTATGTTAAACTATAAATTTTCATTTATATTTCATGATTTATCGATCATTGGCGGATAGGATAATTATCTGATATCCGTCCGTATCCGCGGATACGGTTATCCGATATCCGAAAATGATTTTGGATACGGATACGGATATAGCACTATCCGTATCTGAAAGTATCAGTTGACAGCCCTGCATTCAGCTCCTTCTTTTTAAAACTAAAAATAATCCAGTGCTTGGCTTCATGGAATTAACCGTAGAGATTTTAATCTCAGAACAGAAGCAACAGACGCAATTAGCGACATCAATTTGTGTTACAATGAACAACAATATATGCAATTGTTACAAAGCACAATCCGACTTGCACACAAGCAGATGCAGTATAGTACACAACAGGAAAAACAATAGAAATAGAAAGGAATTTTGATTGAGGCTTGCCTTAGCAATTTCCTTAAGACTTTTTAATTAGCCTCCCAGGATACAACAATTGAAGACTACACGAGACAGTGATGAGTACGCCAGTCTGAGTAGAGATTCAGCAACAATGATTTTATTTTCGGGCAGAGGAAGAGGAAGAAGATTGATAATATTCGTAAGTTATGTGATCAGGATTCTTGAACCGTTATAATTCAAATAGTCGCGTCTGTTTGACATTTGATTTTGAATTAAAACCGTCGCATCTACTTAAAACAGGCCGCACTCGTTTCTCTTCATCTATTTAACGGGTTGGGCCGTGCCCATAGTCATTGCCGCATCCAAAAGAAAAACCCGCAAAATTGTTCAAGTTTTTTGTAGCAAAAATAAGATTTCACCCAAGCCCAAACCCTACCCAGTTTGGTACGGGCCGGGGAAGCGACACGCGTGTAACACCCCGTATATTTTATAACAGTAAAATTCATAAATTAAAGTATAATTAATTTCAAATCAAAGAATTAAGGGAAACGGGATACGCCATTGCGTTCGTCTCGGAATTCTGCTTGAGATAGAGTCCGAGTTTGCGTAAAATGGACTCCGTATGAGGGAGATATGACCTCCGGAAGTTTCAGAATTCAGTTTAAAATTCAAACAGACAGAAACAGTTCAGAAACGAGTTCAAAATTCGAAAATCGGACCCAGATTGGGCTGGGCGGGAATTTTCCCGCCCAAGGCACCCAGGTCGACTGGGTAGTCGACCTGGGGGTCGACTGGGTACTCGACCTGGGGGTCGACTGGGTACTCGACCTGGCCCTTGAGCCAGGTCGAACCCAACCCCTCCTGGCTGGCCTGGTCTGTGCTTGGCCGAATTTCTGAGCTTTGTCTTGTCACTAGGGCTAGGTGTCATCTCCTGATTGGTTTCTCATTGAAACGAACGGCTAATATTAATCTAAGCTCCATCGACGGCTCTAATCAATTCACAAACTCTATAAAAAAGGACCTAAGACTCCACCTAATTCACACAAATAAAAATGAGAATGAGACCGTCATGCTGCTGAAGAGAGACTAGGAATAGCCGTCGAGTCAGGAGTTGATTCAAAAGCTTAAAGCAACGACAATTAAATCAAAACAACGCCTACAACAAAGGATAGCATCTCCAAATTCAGAATCCTGAATTGAAGATTCGTCATACGTTGTAAGTAGAGTGCTATTCCGATGTGAATGAATAATTGAGTTTTGATTTGTGTAAAATGAGAAATGGAATTGTACTTAATTTGTGGTGATGATAATTCATAATTGTATGTTGCTATGATTCTAATTATAAATAGATTTGGGATGTTGTGGTATAATGATGTTAGAACTATTGGATATTTGCAAGTATATGATTCATGTTGAAAGTTAACAACTATATGTTTGTGGTAGTTTATTATAACCAAGTTGAGACTCATGCAAGTATATGATTCACTATTATGCCAACATGATTTTAGATCCATCTATGTATATTTTTATGATCATTTTTAGTGTAGTTGGATCCAATTGAGTATTATGATTCATATGAATTTATGTTGGAATTGGCATCATGATTCAAGTATAAAACCATACTTTTGTATTAGTGACAAAAGTAAGCATCTTTGTGAACTTGTGTTGACTTTATGAACATGGCTAATTTATGTTTAACTTTATGCCCAAACAAAATATGTTTTAGGCTTAGGTTGTTGTTAAGAAACATATGATAATATATGTGACACATAATTAAGTTAGATTCACATTTTAAATGCAAGTTTACATGACTAGATTAAAACCATGATTCATATTTAGGTATGTTTTATGTCAAGATTATATGCTATTACAAATGCAAGTTCACAAGTGCCTAATTTATGTTAATCGCCATGTTGCAAGTTCATGCGTTCACACACCCCTTTTGATGTTATTTAGGATATATAAACACCATGTTCTAAGCCTCCCCTTTTTCATGTGGCTAAGTTGGGCTTAAATGTTAAGCCCAACAAATGTTATAATATAGCGAATGTATAAAACGGGGGTAATGACGTTGGGTTAAAAATATAAAACATATGTGTTGGCATGTCTGACGCATGCCAACGACCTTGAAAACATTTAAGTGGTATAAATTAATTTTACCCAATAAAGATGAATTTGAATAATGGGCTGCAAATATTTACATATAAAAAGAAAAGAGACAAAATATGTAAACTTAGATAATACGATGTGTTTAACCCGAGGTTGGATTGCGTTGTGACATAAACCTGCCCGGAACCGCCCGGCTGTCCAGTAGTCACAACAGTACCTATCCAATGTGGGTGGTTAAACATTGAGCCCAATAAAGACCCGAGGTTAGACTGAGTTTTGACGTAAGACTGCCCGGACCCAACCGGCAACAGGCAGTCACAACAATACATGTCTAATGTGAGTGGTTGAGGCTTTAATAAGACAATTAAGGCTGAGTCAAGATTGATAGGATTAAGTAAATTGAATTAATACTTAATCAAATTGAACATGCTAAATTATACAGACTGATTGGGGGTTAGGTTTATACAGAACACTTAACCAACTTAGCATATTGGCTAGAAATAGAAAACCTAGTAGCGGGGGACCCTTTTCAGCAGTAACCTTACAAGGTGTATCAGGGTACCCTGAACTAGGCAGGGTGGGACACGATTACCGGGCTGACTGTAAGAGGTCAAATCGACGGCGGTGGTGCAGCAGTGTAGGTTCTAACGGGGTGTGGGCGTGCACACACTTCGGCGCAGAAAAATTAGGCACTGGGCACCAGTAGTATACCTATGCATTCTAGAATTGTGTCGGGCCGCCACCATGGGACTTGATACACCCCATGGTGGGACCAGCATAGGTAGCTACAACATCGGGGGCCGTAAGACACATGTAACTATGCGAGTAGGAGTCGATCATTAGAAATGGATCACTTCACCCTGATTATGGGGTGCCTGTTGGGGACTAGTTTATAGGGGTGCAGAGATTAATATGGGGTACGATAGTATATCCGACTCTAGACAACTTAACTTAGTTTATGGTGCTTCCCCATTTCCAGTTTGTACTTATCATGCTCATTTCTTTATTCATAGACTGAATAGTCCTAAACTTACTCAGGCTTTATGTCTGACTCTACTTTTCTTTCGTCTTATTTTCTTTCGTTTCCCCCCGGTCCACAGGGAGGGAATACCGCAGCTTGACCAGTTCCACATCCAGCTTGAAGAGAGAGAATGTATTGCTTGGATCTCTTTCATTTTGGACTATGGCTTTGGATAGCAATTATGGGGACTTATGCAGTTTACTTATGTTTTTATGCTTCTTTAAGTTATGTAATCAAGACAGTTATGAAAATGTAATGTTTTTGGAAGTATTGTAAGACAATAATGGCATGGTTTGTGTAACACGTATTTTGATGAAATAAAAGTTGCTGTTGTTTTCCGCTGTTCAAAAATATGTGTATATATCTATCTTGTATTTCTGTGACTTATACTTATAAACCTCCACCAAAATTAGGGCATTCCCTTTGAGAGTGACCCTAACGGAGGTGGGGTGCTTCACTTGGTATCAGAGCATAGGTTTACCAGATAAGATAAAAAGTTTTGAAAATTTATTTTCAAAAGAAAATTTAAAGAAGCATTTTTAAAGATAAAATGTTATTTTATTTTTAAAAGGCATAGTCCCCCAAAGCCATAGGTACTATCTTTTATCCTTCGTTTTGAATCTGTCCTTTTTGTTTCAGCATGTCCGAAGAACTTAACTTGCCTGAGGGTGTACCAATACCTGGTTGGTTCAGACGATTCTTAGAAGCAAGGGCCAATCAGCCAGGTCCCACTATTCCTCCTCCCCCAGCTGCAGGAAATCATCCAGCTGCAGAAAATCATCCAGCTGCAGCAGCACCTCCTCCTCCACCTCCTCCGCGTGGTAATGTTTTTGCCAAGACATGTAAAGATTTCAAAGCTATGGGAGGGAAGGACTTTCATGGAACCACAGGGAAGCTAGCACCAAGGTTCGTAGGGCCGTTTCCTATCATCGAGAAGGTTGGGAAGACGGCCTATAGATTAGAGCTACCCGCAAAGCTGGCCAGAGTTCACAACGTCTTTCATGTTTCTCACCTCCGGAAGTGTTTGCACGAGTCTGCTGAAATAGTAGAGCCCAGCATTCTAGAAGAAGCCGAAGTGGAACGTGAAGCAACCATGAGGAAAGCTCCAACCCGCATCTTAGGAACTGAAGTGAAAAAGCTACGCAACCGCGAAGTCAAGCTCGTCAAAGTTCAGTGGAGCGACGCCGAGGAAGACGCGACATGGGAAACTGAGGCTAGAATACGCGCAGCATACCCTTTTCTTTTCGAGGGTACATCTTTGATCTCTCTTTTTCCTTAAGTTATGCTTTATCTATCTTTTAGGATATATCTCCTCGACCTTATCTTTTAGGTAGAAACCCTTTGGATGAAAACATGTAATTGAAGCATGTTATGGATGATGGTTGCAAGGGGTTGCAAGTGATTGCTAGTGGTTGCTCATGGTTGCATATACACACACAATCTAGGTTTTAGATCGGCTCGGTCACTTCATATTGCATATGCATATATGTATTTATATTCGTATATGGTTGAAGTTTAATGTGTTGTCATATGGATGTTGCATTTATATATGAATGATTGTGCACTCATGTAGAATCATGAATAGGAGAATTTGCATACATAATGGATTCATGACACTTACATAATTTGCATTAAGGAGGTCAACTGAATCAGTAGACCGCCTGATTTTGCATTAGATAAGTACATGTACACACACTTCGCATATGATCATGAAGCATTAGAAGTCTTTTAAGGACAATGGACGCTCGTGTTTGATGGATAAGTAGATGGACGCTTGGATGTTAGGATATACATTCTTCCTAAACTTGAAGATTTCGGGGACGAAATCCTTTTAAGTGGGGGAGAATGTAACACCCTGTATATTCTATAACAGTAAAATTCATAAATTAAAGTATAATTAATTTCAAATCAAAGAATTAAGGGAAACGGGATACGCCATTGCGTTCGTCTCGGAATTCTGCTTGAGATAGAGTCCGAGTTTGCGTAAAACGGACTCCGTATGAGGGAGATATGACCTCCGAAAGTTTCAGAATTCAGTTTAAAATTCAAACAGACAGAAACAGTTCAGAAACGAGTTCAAAATTCGAAAATCGGAACCAGATTGGGCTGGGCGGGAATTTTCCCGCCCAAGGCACCCAGGTCGACTGGGTAGTCGACCTGGGACACCCAGGTCGACTGGGTAGTCGACCTGGGGGTCGACTGGGTACTCGACCTGGCCCCTGAGCCAGGTCTAACCCAGCCCCTCCTGGCTGGCCTGGTCTGTGCTTGGCCGAATTTCTGAGCTTTGTCTTGTCACTAGGGCTAGGTGTCAGCTCCTGATTGGTTTCTCTTTGAAACGAACGGCTAATATTAATCTAAACTCCATCGACGGCTCTAATCAATTCACAAACTCTATAAAAAGGACCTAAGACTCCGCCTAATTCACACAAATAAAAATGAGAATGAGACCGTCATGCTGCTGAAGAAAGACTAGGAATAGCCGTCGAGTCAGGAGTTGATTCAAAAGCTTAAAGCAACGACAATTAAATTAAAACAACGCCTACAACAAAGGATAGCATCTCCAAATTCAGAATTCAGAATCCTGAATTGAAGATTCGTCATACGTTGTAAGTAGAGTGCTATTCCGATGTGAATGAATAATTGAGTTTTGATTTGTGTAAAACGAGAAATGGAATTGTACTTAATTTGTGGTGATGATAATTCATAATTGTATGTTGCTATGATTCTAATTATAAATAGATTTGGGATGTTGTGGTATAATGATGTTAGAACTATTGGATATTTGCAAGTATATGATTCATGTTGAAAGTTAACAACTATATGTTTGTGGTAGTTTATTACAACCAAGTTGAGACTCATGCAAGTATATGATTCACTATTATGCCAACATGATTTTAGATCCATCTATGTATATTTTTATGATCATTTTTAGTGTAGTTGGATCCAATTGAGTATTATGATTCATATGAATTTATGTTGGAACTGGCATCATGATTCAAGTATAAAACCATACTTTTGTATTAGTGACAAAAGTAAGCATCTTTGTGAACTTGTGTTGACTTTATGAACATGGCTAGTTTATGTTTAACTTTATGCCCAAACAAAATATGTTTTAGTCTTAGGTTGTTGTTAAGAAACATATGATAATATATGTGACACATAATTAAGTTAGATTCACATTTTAAATGCAAGTTTACATGACTAGATTAAAACCATGATTCATATTTAGGTATGTTTTATGTCAAGATTATATGCTATTACAAATGCAAGTTCACAAGTGCCTAATTTATGTTAATCGCTATGTTGCAAGTTCATGCGTTCACACACCCCTTTTGATGTTATTAAGGATATATAAACACCATGTTCTAAGCCTCCCCTTTTTCATGTGGCTAAGTTGGGCTTAAATGTTAAGCCCAACATATGTTATAATATAGCGAATGTATAAAACGGGGGTAATGACGTTGGGTTAAAAATATAAAACATATGTGTTGGCATGTCTGACGCATGCCAACGACCTTGAAAACATTTAAGTGGTATAAATTAATTTTACCCAATAAAGATGAATTTGAATAATGGGCTGCAAATATTTACATATAAAAAGAAAAGAGACAAAATATGTAAACTTAGATAATACGATGTGTTTAACCTGAGGTTGGATTGCGTTGTGACATAAACCTGCCCGGAACCGCCCGGCTGTCCAGTAGTCACAACAATACCTATCCAATGTGGGTGGTTAAACATTGAGCCCAATAAAGACCTGAGGTTAGACTGAGTTATGACGTAAGACTGCACGGACCCAACCGGCAACAGGCGGTCACAACAATACCTGTCTAATGTGAGTGGTTGAGGCTTTAATAAGACAATTAAGACTGAGTCAGGATTGATAGGATTAAGTAAATTGAATTAATACTTAATCAAATTGAACATGCTAAATTATACAGACTGATTGGGGGTTAGGTTTATACAGAACACTTAACCAACTCAGCATGTTGGCTAGAAATAGAAAACCTAGTAGCGGGGGACCCTTTTCAGCAGTAACCCTACAAGGTGTATCAGGATACCCTGAACTAGGCAGGGTGGGGCACGATTACTGGGCTGACTGTAAGAGGTCAAATCGACGGCGGTGGTGCAGCAGTGTAGGTTCTAACGGGGTGCGGGCGTGCGCACACTCCGGCGCAGAAAAATTAGGCACTGGGCACCAGTAGTATACATGTGCATTCTAGAATTGTGTCGGGCTGCCACCATGGGACTTGATACACCCCATGGTGGGACCAGCATAGGTAGCTACAACATCGGGGGCCGTAAGACACATGTAACTATGTGAGTAGGAGCCGATCATTAGAAATGGATCACTTCACCCTGATTATGGGGTTCCTGTTGGGGACTAGTTTATAGGGGTGCAGAGATTAATATGGGGTACGATAGTATATCCGACTCTAGACAACTTAACTTAGTTTATGGTGCTTCCCCATTTCTAGTTTGTACTTATCATGCTCATTTCTTTATTCATAGACTGAATAGTCCTAGACTTACTCAGGCTTTATTTCTGACTCTACTTTTCTTTCGTCTTCTTTTCTTTCGTTTCCCCCCCCAGGTCCACAAGGAGGGAATACCGCAGCTTGACCAGTTCCACATCCAGCTTGAAGAGAGAGAATGTATTGCTTGGATCTCTTTCATTTTGGACTATGGCTTTGGATAGCAATTATGGGAACTTATGCAGTTTACTTATGTTTTTATGCTTCTTTAAGTTATGTAATCAAGACAGTTATGAAAATGTAATGTTTTAGGAAGTATTGTAAGACAATAATGGCATGGTTTGTGTAACACGTATTTTGATGAAATAAAAGTTGCTGTTGTTTTCCGCTGTTCAAAAATATGTGTATTTATATCTATCTTGTATTTCTGTGACTTATACTTATAAACCTCCACCAAAATTAGGGCATTCCCTTTGAGAGTGACCCTAACGGAGGTGGGGTGTTTCAACGCGCGCGTGTGTGTGGTTCATATGATATAGGTCTTCCCCCTCGCATAAAATTACCTGAACCTAAGGGCCAATATAGGGAATAATAGATATATATACATAGATCTAATCTTCTTTTTGCCAATGTGAGACTAAAGTATATGTCATTCATCTCTTTGAATTCTAATATTAACTGTCTGCAGGGGAAACTGAAATGAAACCAGAGGGGAACATGGTTGATCAACTGAACTGATGGGTTAATAAAAGAACAAATTTAACCAATCGGTTCAGTTAACCAAACCAAAAATAAAATTGGATAATTCATACTGACTGAAGCATCCAATTTTAACTATGGCTAATCGTGAATTTTCAATTGTTAACCACTTAATCTTAATCAATTAACTACCGCTAACCAAATTTTTAACTGCGTTCATGGTTATAAAATAATCAATTTCAAAAATCTTTCACCCACAAAATCAAAGCATAAAAAATTTCAACGGTGCTCACTGTAATATATTTCTAATCAAACATCAACTAGTTACAGAATAGTCTCAGTTGAAATAACATACACTAAACAACTTAGAAAAAACGAAATGTTGTCATAGCTCAGACATCAATTCAAGGCAGTTTCAGCTCATAATATAACATGAAAAATTAACAAAGATAAATAATTAAAACTTACAGCATATACATTGATTTTATAAACAAGCTACATCTAGTACTATATGCAATCATAGTATGAGCTACAACCGGGCTCGGCGAACTATAAAATAATAAATCGATTATTGAAATATCACTGCTTACTACAAGAACCAGCAAAGTGAAAATACACGCATTTAATGGACATAAAAAGGCTTACTACCGAGCTTACCACCGAGCCTCATGCTAAACCTAAAACACATTAAAGAATCCAACAACTAGTTTCACCAAGCTTGTACCCCAAACCTACAACCGAAACAATTGCTGACCTCCGAACCATGTAAGAGATATTAACCCGACCTCTTATATCGTTGGACAATCGAAATAGATCCTCCGCATAGCATTGATTTTGAGAAGAAACGAGAAAAGAGAGAGGCAAGAGTTCGTAGATTGTGCAGGAAGTAAAGAAAACGAAAAGAAGAGAAGAAGGGAATTAGGAATTTGTTTTTGGAGATCTAGCTGGGATATAGCGTTGATTTCTGGAGGAGACGGAAAATTAATTGAAAAGGAGAAAGGAATCTCGAGCAGGCGAACAAAGGAAAGTGGGGAGAAGGGGGGAAAAAAAAGTAGGTTGTTGGAGTCGAAAATTTAGATGTCGAGGGTAATTATTTGGCTTGGAGCCAAAAGTTCGAAAGTGTGGATTTTTATTTTGGTGCTTTGTAATGGCATTTGGAATATACAGTAAGCAAAAATTGCAGATAAGTGAAAATAGAACATTATCATGGAGAAAAGTAAATGAAATTATTATACTAACCATTAAAAATTATATAATGGATACTAAATTTTTGTTACTTCTCGTTTTTTTACTTAATTATTCCTACTTCTCATTTTTTACTTATTATTCCTACTTCTTATTTTTACTTACTATTATTGATTTAATTAGTTTTTGTTATCTTTTAATTATAATTTAATTTCTTGTAGTGATTAGTTAACTATTTTGGATGATTAAATCAGTTTTGGTATTTTAGGTTATATCAATTATAATATTTAACTATTCACATCGTCTTTGAAGTTAATTCATTGTAAGAAATGAAGAGATAATTTAGTTCTAAAAATTTAACTTGTAACCACTTTTACATATCATAATTTTTTATTAAGTACTAAATATTAGTTGTTAATAGTGAATTATTCGTTAATTATTAATTAGATTGTGCATTTAATATTTGTTTATTGATTATGTATCCTATAATTATCAATTAACTATTAATTCCTAACTATTAATTGATTGTTAATTACTAATTGTTAATAAAAATTATTTAATTTTTCAAATTAACTACTAATTTTTATTATTCATTAGTAGTTATTAATTATTATATATTAATATTGAATTAATATTATTTAGTTTTCGTATATTAATACTCAAATATTACTTATTAAGAGTATTTTTATTACTTATTAATTTTCTTTAGTATTTTTTTTGCTTTTTAATTATTATTTAGCACGAAAAATTAATATATATTTATTGTTAGTTACTACTATTTAACCGTTGGCTATTGAATTTGAATTCAACATTAAACAAAATGTACGGTTTTAAATGGGGGCGCATCCCCCGGACCCCGCATCTATTACAACTATTAAAAAGTAAGAGCTGTCAAAAATAGGCATCAATTACTACAAGCGAGAAAGAAAAGTTGTAATAGACATCTATCACAACTGGCAAAACAAAATAGTTGTTAAAATACGTTTATTACAACTTTTAGGAAACGATCGTTGTAAAAAAACATTTATTACAACTGACATTTTGTGACAGTTGTAATATGGTATTTTTGTTGTAGTGAGATGACCGACCCGACCCAGATGAGATCGACCGGCGAGGGCACGGTTTCTGACTTGTTCTCCAAGACACAATTTTGGGACCGACCCTGGCTTGCTCGACCCAAAACATGCATATTTCAATGCAGCTCCAATTTCGACCAAAACTTCACCAAAATGATTCGTTTGACGAAACCAACTCATTAAATTCATCCAATATGACCATAAGCATGATTTGAAATCGCTAATAACACCAATATGGCAATTTCATCAATAAATATGTAAAATTCACTAAAATCACCATAAATGTACATATGAGCAAAACCATGGATCTAACTTGCACATTCACATGAAATGTCATAGAGATTACCTATCTAAACTTGCTAAATCAGATCATAGGGTGATTTATATGAAAATGGACTTGCTAATGCATACATCTATGGAAACATACTTGAAATTGACGAAAAACATGAACAAACACTCATACACTACATTGAATCCATGTGAGAGATGTATATCACTCACTGATTCTCAAAAACAAGCTAAAATGGTGGAAATAAGAATCTGAACAGCAAGCACCTCGCACCAAACACCTTGATCTGATGAATCCTTGCCTCAATTGACGTAGATCTAGCCTCCAATGATGTAGATCTTCAATTTTCCTCCTTAGATTTGGATTTCTAATGGTGGAAAGGTGTTAGAGGAAGGAGAAGCACAAGGTCTCCAAATGAGAGAATGGAAAACTAAAACCATTTCCCATATCCCTTACCCCCTATTTATAGTTTCCACCAACCCACTAATGGGCCTCTCCCAAATCAGCCCATTAGGCTCACAAAACCCGAATAGCCAACTGAAAAACCTTAAAATAGTATTTTCTCCCAAATCGTTGAGCCAAATCCTTAATGTAACCACTCTACGGAAAAGAAAACATAAATTCCTTTCCAGTGGCATAAGTCTCATTCTCTGATTCGACTTGAGTCAAAAGTTATGCCCTATGCAAGACTGACAGAGGCAAAATGGTCACAAACAAAATCGGTAAATATTATGGACATGTCTCACATCCCCATAAGCAACATATTAAAAGATGAGAATGATCCAACACTCAGAGAATAAAATAAAAATATTCTATGATCTTCCGATACATATAATGTGGGTTGTTACATTCTCTCCCCCTTAAGAATTTCGCCCCCGAAATTCCAAACAAACACATACAACCGTAATAATTCCGCATGCCTATCATCCATGAGAAGTCAATTCTATCGTCAAAACTAGCAACCATCAAGCCAAGCATCCATAGCCTTATCCTAGCACGTGGAATTCTATCAAACAACAACAAGATGCAATGATAACGATGACACGATATCAAAGGTCCTACCGACGAAGAGTTCTGGATGAGTCGCCCTCATGTTCTCTTCCGTCTCCCACGTACAATCGTCGTCGTCTTCACTCCATTGTACCTTGACCATCTTCCTCCTAAGTTGTTTCGTGTCATTCCCCACAACACGAAGTGGCTTACAAGGTCTCGTAATTGCGGTATCCACTTCAAGGTCTTCGTACTGCTCTTGAGGTACCACCACATTCGAATCATGCACAAACTTTCGTAGAAATGACACATGGAGCACATCATGCACACTCGACATCTTCTCGGGTAACTCCAATCTATATGCGAGCTTTCCTATTCGCTCGACTATCGGAAATGTTCCAAAAAACCTTGAAGCTAATTTCCCTTTATTCCCGAATCGAACCACATGCTTCAATGGAGAAATCTTCACGAAAATCATATTGCCAAAATCGAATTCCAAATCCTTACGATGTTTAGCGGCATAACTCTTCTGACGATCTTGGGCTGCCTTCATTCGTTGCCGAATGATTTCGATACAATCCGAGGTCTCTCTTATCATTTCTGGCCAAGTACCAACTTATCTCCAGTTACTAACCAACATGCTGAAGAATTGCACGGTCTTTCATACAACGCCTCGTATGGTGCCATCCCAATGCTCGACTGGTAGCAGTTGTTATAAGCAAACTCAACCAGATGTAGATGGTCATCCCATGATCCTCCAAAGTCTAGCACACAAGCCCTCAGGAGATCATCTAAAACTCGATTGACTCTCTTAGTCTGATCATCAGTTTGGGGATGATAAGTCGTACTCAAGCACAACTCGGTTCCCAAAGCTTCTTGTAAACTCTTCCAAAATCCACTTGCAAATAATAGATCTCGGTCACTCACTACACTCTTTGGGACCCCATGGAATTGAACTATCCATTTCATATAAAGTTCATCCAATTTCGACGTCATCCTAGTCGATTTGACAAGAATGAATCTCGCACTTTTGGTCAAGCGATCAACAATGATCAAAATCCCTTCATTTCCTGCCCTGGTTCTAGGTAACCCATCGATAAAGTCCATCGATACTTTCTCCCACTTTCATGTAGGAACTTCCAATGGCTAAAGCAAACCACTTGGCTTCTTCTGCTCATCATTCACCAGCTGGCAGTTCATGCACTTGGAAATGAATTTTCCAATATCTCTCTTCATCCCTTCCCAGTAGTAGACTCGCTTCATGTCTGGTACATCTTATTACCACCGGGATGAATCGTCAACTTCGAGAGATGACATTCTCTTAGAACCTCGTCGCTCGATTCGTCGATATCAGGAACAACTAGTCATCCTTGCTTTCGAAGCCAACCTTCTCGATCAACCTCAAACTCTTTATCTTCTAGTTCCAGTTTCTGGATGAACTCGACAAGCTTTGCATCTCGCTTTTGGCTCTCGCCAATCTTTTCGATAAGAGTAGGTCTTATCGATAAGCTTGCTAACATTTCAGGTTCCAATTCACATCTTAACCTGAAATCAAACCTTGCCAAATATTCAAGGCTCTTCCATTTCGAAAACATTGCTCCCAAACTTGTGTGTCTTTGAATCAATGCATCCGCAACTGCGTTGCCTTTGCCATGAGTATAGGCTATACCAAAATCATACGATGCCAAAATCTCTAGCCATCTTTGTTGCCGAAGATTCAAATCATTTTAGGAGAAAAGATACTTTGATGAATTTTGATCCGTAAACAACTCGAATCGAACTCCCAACAGGTAATGTCTCCACATCTTCAGAATAAACACAATCACCGCCAACTATAAATCATGAGTTGGGTAATTTCTCTCATGCGGCTTCAGCTGTCGACTCGCGTAGGCCACAACCTTATCCTTCTGCATCAGTACTTCTCCCAGTCCAGTACCACATGCATCAATATACACCACCATCTCTTTATTCCCGCTTGGAATGGTCAACACAGGTGTACTCGTCATTCTCTCTTTCAGGATTCTGAACGCTTGTTCACACTTCGCATCCCATGTGAACCCTTGGTTCTTCTTCCTCAATCATGTCAACGGTGCAGCTATCTTGGAGAAATCCTAGATAAACCGTCGGTAATAACCAACCGACCCAAGGAAACTTCTCACATCTGTCGCATTCTTAGGTATATCCCAGTCTGGGATTGTTGCCACTTTAGCGGGGTCAACCGCAATCCCACTACTGGAAACTACATGACCTAAGAATCTCACTTCACTCTTCAAGAAGTGACACTTCGAAAACATGGCTCTCAGCTGATGTTTTCTTAAGATTCCCAACACGATCCTCAAGTACGTCTTGTGCTCTTCCTCATTCCATGAGTATACCAAAATGTCATCCAAGAACACAAATACGAACTTATTCAACTAATCTCTGAATACCCTATTCATAAGATCCACAAAATACGCTGGTGCGTTAGTCAACCCGAATGGCATCATCAACCATTCGAAGAACCCGGATGGTGTCCTAAAAGCAGTCTTTCACACACTGTCCTATTGCACCCTCAACTGGTGAAATCTCATTGCCAGATCCATCTGAGAAATCATTTTGGCTTCATGAAACTGATCGAACAAGTCTAGGCAACAGATACTTGTTCTTATTAGTCACCTTGTTCAGCTCATGATAGTACATACACAACCTAAACAAGCCATTCACCTTGGTTGCAAACACGACCGGTGCACCCCATTCAGAAACACTTCTCCGAATGAATCCCTTCCTAAGAAGGTCTTGAACTTGCACCTCCAACTCTCGTTGTTCCTTATATGCCATTGACCTAAGAGGCATGACGATTGGTCTAGCACCCTCGACCAAATCGATCCTAAACTCGATCTCACGATGCAGCGGTAACCCTTTGACCTTGTCAAAGACATCGTCATACTCATTAGCGATCAGCATAGATGACTAGTCTTCTTGTGGAATCATAAGCGAATATTGATAGCTAACGAAGACACCCTATTCGCTCTTACACATTATCAACACCTTTCACCCTTCCACATCCCCAACTCTCACCTCTAGCTTCTCGCAATTCACCCTTGCCGCATACTGTTGTGTTGTAACAACCCTGAATTTTAAGTACATTTTTTTTATTTAAAGCTCAGTTTGTTTGTACTTTTATAACTGTTTTTGATTCTGAATTAAAATTAAAACATGAAATTGATTTATAATGAAACATTTATCTTTAATATTTTGTTATTTTCATTTAGAAGTAATTTAAATAATTTTATATTGAAAACGTCAAATTTTAGTCACTTTGTTTGAATTTGTTTTGACGATTATTTCCGGTAGCGGCAACCGATATATCTTAAATAAAAAATGAAAATGTAAAATAAAAATAAAAATCCAAAATAAAATAAAATAAAAATATATTTGAATTGCGTCTAATCAGACATAGCATAGAAATTAATTTCGTCAGAAAATTTGAATATTTGCCGATCGCTTATTTTTCGGTGTAAATCTGCGCATATCAGTTCAAATTTTAACGATTTTGTAATCTCTCCGAATCCAGTTCGGACAAACATGAAAAGTATTCTATTTATTATCACGAATCTGACGGTAAAATTTGTTTCGTAAAATTCGGACGTTTGGATCTTCGTTTAAATTGTTTTCTCGTGCCATTTTTCCTTCTAAAAGGGGTCCGTAATGCCTTTTTGAACGGAGCATCCTAACACTGTAAATTTTATACCGTTGTGTCCGTCTCGTCAAGCTGATTACCAAAATATATTTATTTGTCAGTTTCGGTGCTCGGTTCGCGCTGAAACTGTGAAAAGGCTTGCGCAGTTCATTTTTGAAACAGTGACATTTGAGTTCGATGTGTCCCTATTTCGATTCAGCATGTTTTTCTAATTGTTTTGGGTCTGCAAACCCAGTCTGTAATGTTCGCATGATGCTAGGAAAGACAATAATGTGAATAGTCTTATGTTGATAATACGTGAACCATGCATGCGTTGTACCCCTTTCTTCCAATTTGCTAAACCATGCTACTTGTTTTCAAACCATTCAATGCATACGTTGGTTATGTTGCCTTGCCTTTTCCTTTCCAAATGCATGGACTTCTCTACCTATTCCAATCCATTTATTCCATGCGTTTCTTCACTATATTTTTCCCAATTCAAAAGCTACCCTTTCCTTTCCATTTTTGCAATGCACGTTGCCTTTTTGTTTTGTTTTTGTTCCATTTTGACAATAAAACGCCTAGTGTATATAAAGCAAACCATGCATAGTTGCATGTTCTAATAAGCAAATCTCAGCAGTTTCTTTTCAAGAGAATTCCCGATGCTTTTTTTTCCTGTTTGGATATATAGCATGTTATGTAAGTCGATTTAAAATTCAAAATTTCGGTATGCACTGAGTTAATTATATACGTTCGTTCTTTTGTTCATGGATGCGCTCAAGAATCGGTAATCACAGTCCTGGTCTATAGGAGTGATGATCTTGATATTTTTCCATCACCTCGAGTGTATATAAGCTAATTAAAAAAAAAAAAAAACCCACGATCAGAAGCTGTTGCCCACACCTTTCTTCCAAAACTTCCTCACAATAAAAAAATGGACACTGCAGTTCTCCCCTTTGTTTCATGTTTCTTCCCCAACGCCTTATCATTTTTCCCCTCCGCCATATTTATTTGTTCCATCCCCTCAACCTCCACCGGAGCCGTCCCACTCAACTCGAGACTCCACAGCCTGCGGCGCTCCGCCTCCACTCAAGCCTCTCCTCCAACCGAGCTAACCTCAGATCCTAAAAGCCACTGACCCGTGTACCCCTCGTCACCACCTCCGCGCCGAGATCCGCCACCGTGAAGCTCGCCTGACCAACCCTCCCCTCTCGCCTGCGGGTTCACCAGCCGTTCGACGCCGTTACCCATCAGCCCACTTCGCCAAAGCCTCCGCCCAACAGCCTTCCCACTTTGACAGTAGTAGCCGCATCCATCGAGTCTGCCATTTCTCAGACTTGTTAGTCGACCCCTGTTCCACTCTCCCGCCTCTCTCTTCCCGGGTGTTATGTGTGTGAGTATTGGTTTATATTTGTTTTTGTTTTGGTTTGTCATACTATGATTTGCTGTGTTTGCATGAATGTGTAAGCCTCTGCGTATGTATATAAAATATTAAAATATTTAGAGTTTTGGGTTTGTGTTTGTATGTACGTGCGTGTTGGTGGAGTTCTGTGACTATGTGTGAGTGTCCGTGTGTGTTGTGTGCGTGTGTAATTATGTGTGTATTGGCCTTAAGCTATTTTGAAAAATAATGTTATTTCTAAATATATATAGTATATGATATACCAGCATGTGTCTTTAAATATTTATAGGTATATAATGATTTTGAAGTATTTCGTATGTATTTGTTTCAAATATAAATTTATTTATTTATATAAATATATGATATTTTGTAAAGAAATTTATTGCGTTTATTTTGTGTCGAGATTGGTGTTGAGTTCCGAAATCCGTCCCAAAACCCAATAGCCGAACCAATCCACTGATAAATTCCCTGGCCTCCTCTTATAAAATAAAATAAATATCGAGTGGTTACCGAATTGAATCTATTCTGAATTGTGCCAGGAAGTCGTCGGTTGATTCAGTGTCAGTCTGTCTACTGTCTCCATTTCTGTGCCACGAAAGGTGAGTTTATCTCACACCTGACTCGCATTTTTTCATGGATGTTAGATCAATAATGAACTGTTATATGAAATGTACATGATTGCTCATAGAAATTGTTTGATTTGATATATATGCACATTTCACATGTGACACGATTTATTCACATGACACGTAGTTACACTGACGATATATATGCTGTGATTTGTTGCTATGTGATTGTTCTTTGTGATTGTTGATACCCCTAGTTCAGGAAAAATCACTAAGGGTTGAAATGATACATACCCGAACGGACATCAGAATAGAGAAAAATCGTTATGGGTTGAAATGATAGACCTGAACGATTTTTACTGAATTTGGGATCGCGGGTTGAAATGATAGACCCGTAGAAATTTTATAAATTGCGGATTGAAATGATAAATATCCGTATCACTTGACCGTAGGGTAGAAAACGATATACAGACACCGTTGGTCATATTTTCGAAGTATAGTGATTTGGAAATTTTGATTTAAAATAATAATTTAAGATTTTATAGTTTTATATTTAAATTGTACTATTTTAAATTATATGCTTAAAATGATTTCATAAGTAAATATAGGTTTAAATACTTATTTTAAACTTATTTTCTATATTATTTTAATCTTATATATGTTTATAATCTATATTCTAATCATTTTCAGAATTTTATAAACTTATGTATATAATATATCTATTTTCAAAATAATTTTTCTTATATATATATATATTTTATAAACTTTAATAATAAACTCAAGATGGATAAGTTAGATTTCGCGATTTAAATTCGAAGTTTAAAGATGTAAATTTATATAACGATATTTGAATAATGAATGAACTCATATTAAGTTATGAATTCGACTTGATGCGAACTTTCAGTAAAGATGAATTTGAATTGGAATATTTGTGAAATCGTAAGAATGATTTAATTTTTTTTTTTTACTGTTTAAAATTGGAATATGAGATTTTGACTTGACTTTATGTAATAAACTGAAATTTTTGACTTGAGTTATAAATTTTGATATGATTCATTGAAATTGAAATTGAAATGTAAGATTGATTCGAATTATATTAACTGAATTATATGAACTATTTGAATTTATTTAAATAACGATTTCAAATTTCATGACTTGAAATGCGAACCACGATATGTTTTGTTTAAATAAAAATGTAAATCTTTGACTTGAAGTATACATTTTGAATTCGAAGCAAAATGTTGGATTTAAATGAAACGACTTGAAAGGATTTCTTATAAGGGAAAATTTTGAATTATTTGAATTGTTTTGACTTGAATTTTTCCGAATATAAACCAAACCAAATTATTATCGAAGTTAAATAGTATAGTAAAGTTTATACTATATTTTGAGATCTTTTCGATGTGGTTTTGAGAGCGATTTGATTTAAGTTAGTTATTTTCAAAATTTAATGTAATCGAAGTTAGACATATAAAATTTGATTTCAAATTCGAATATGAGAATTCATATAAACTGTTTATAAAGTGATTTATAAAATAATGACCACGGTGTGAAAAATGAAACGATTGGTTGTTAAAGAGACGGGATCGGCTATTGTCATACTCTCTGCCAATACCGAAAACCACTTTGACAACTGTGTACGCGGTGGAGTTCCAGAATGAATGGGATGATTTGGCGAACGACTCCATTTTTATTTCATATTAATTACGAGACCCTGACTACCTTGAGTCAGCTTGATGTGGCTAAAACAGGAGCTACGCACGGACCAAGTGAGGTCATACCTCTTATCGAGCACACTTCTTCGATATTATTCTATTACTGTTGAGATTCGATTTGGGCCCTTTTGATATGGGAGTGTGTCTCGAGGTGGGCGGTAGTTGCGGCTATGCGTTACCACCAGTCCGACTCTGCAAATGGTGAATCCACCCTGGCATTCCTTGCGTGCCTTGTCACATGCCTTATACGAGCCCAATACGATTTTTGTTTTGTACTATTTTATATGGAGTGCCCTCTGATCAACCTCCAGTTTACGGAGGAATTACGGTACTGTATATACTATGGGAATATATAAACGGTGTAAGGGTAATAATGGTAATCCCGCTTACGCTATTTTGATACTTTTACTTTACTGATAGACACTATTGTATATAGCGTATTATACTACATAGTATTAGTTTAACGGATCCTTAGAGGATGGTGATCCCAAACATCCTCTAAGTTACTGATTGCATTTCATCGAACATTTCATTTGTGTTGATTTACTTCCATGAGAATGTTAGTCCTGATCCGAGTTGTTTTGTTTTGCATTATTGCTCGGGTCAGATCGAGTATTACAGTTTCGAGATTCACTCTTGGAGTTGGAGCTTATGTTGGATTTTTGCTCATCTATATCTACCTGTTCAGTTGATCCAGTTCTAACTATTCTTGTCATTTCTGTTTTTGTAGTTATCTTTCATTTACTGTATTAGTCTTCCGCTGTATTATTTATGTAAACTCTGATGTAAAGCTTCATGAACTACTATTGTATTTTAAATTTTGCGCTGTGAGATATTATATTGCTCTATATTTGTGATATGTGATTCTGTGATTTATTCTGTTTACCCCGAAGCTAATAACAATCTGTTGTTTTGGACGTTTCGAGTTGATATGTTTTATCGATTCGGCACGGTCAAAATGGCGGGTCGTTACATGTGTCTAACAATTCTATGATTTTTGTTTGATGATAACAAACATATGATATTATTTAAAAAAAATTGTAATTGTACTATTTTATTTTACACCATTTCAAAAAAATAAATATTTGTTGAATAATATACTATTATACACAATTGAATATATTCATAGTATATTTATTCAATTAAATATTTTATTTCAACATCTGAAATAGTACAACATTCTAACTCCACTATTGTATATTCACAGAAATTACTTGACATGATATTGTACTCGTAAATAAATTGAATACGATAGACAAATTTGTTTGAATGTAATAAAATAATATTTTATTTCAATCAAATTTGTTTATTACAAATATCAGTACAATTTTTCTCATTTTGTACATTTGTTCCTCACTACAACGCTCATCACTCTAGTATACAGTCATTGCCTCACTACAGCATTTCACTCATTCACATTGCAATTATGGAACAAAAAAAAAGAGAACAACATTTTTTTTTCTGTCCAAGTTGTCTACAATGATACTAATACAAATCAGCATGCCAAAGAACAAAGCAAGAAACAAGGTATGTAAGCAGGTGATGTTCACAAGTGTACAACAGTGAAAAACGACATGTTTCAATTCATTTTTTTTACATGTGAAAATTTGGCAACTACAAAGGTATATATGACAAGCCACTCAAAATATTTCCAACAATACATAATGCAAATGTTATTTTTTGGAAGATCAGCAATCTTCGTTTCAAGCAAGATGTTCAAAAAAAGAGGTTTAGTGGAGCAGCAAAGAATTGTTTTCATGTTCAAATGGGTGTAAAAAAAAGGTAATCTCTTTTGAAATTTGAAAAGAAAAGTCACTGGTTCAAAAACAGGAAAGAGATTAAACATGCAATCTTGGCAAATGTAAAATTTGACAAGAAAAGATTTGGATAAAACATTTTTTTAATCATGCATGTATTCATAATTGCATGGTGCAATAATACATAATCAAGAAGCAGTTTCCTGGTTTGAAAAATCCAGCACATGCAGAAATTAACTTAGAAAGCATTTTTATTTTTCAGGAATATACAAAGAGGGTGACACAAAGCATATACAAGGGTGATGAAAAATTCAGTGGCAAATGCAACACACATGGTGCAGCAGAAATTGAAGCATGTAGCATGAACGTGTCAAATGAAGAAAGGCAAAATATTTTCAGAATATCATAGGAACAATTCATAAAATTCTCGTGGCAACAAATCAATGCAGGGGGAACGAATCAGTGGTCCATATATACACAGGAACATTTTTTTTTTTGAATTGAGCAAGCATGTTAAAAAATGCATTCATTGGATTTTGGGTAGAAACAAACCAATGGATTTCCAGAATGGCAAGTTCATTAATATTGTTTCCACAAGAAAGGGAAACAATCAGTTTAAATGGGCCAAGTATTATTTCTGAAATCAAATTTTGTTTTCAAATTCATATGACTGTGTCATCAACCAAACATTTACATGCAGCAATGGACAATGTTAATTTTAGCAAGAAAGCAATTTTGTTTGTAGATTTTATCAAACATCAATTTGGGCAAGGAATTCACACTGTCAAAATCACGCATGGACAATGAGAACAGATTTATTTTTTTTCCAAAAAATTGCATCTCAATTTGGCAAATAATTATCTTTTGTTTCCTGTTTTAACAAAGATTTTGTGCAGAAATCAAAAAAACCATTTTTGGGCAAAGAATATGATCGATTGTTTCCTGATAATCATTCAAAATATAATGAAGCAATTCAAAAATCAAGCAAGTGACTCACAATCACATTTTGGGCTTTTTTTTTCATGTGTGCAATTTATCATGGATGTCAACATTCAAAGAAAATCATTCTTGGCAACAAATTCACATATATACATATACAATTTACATATATGTAAATGTTTGAGAGCATAAAGGGTAAGTAATGAATTTGGTGCAGCATTACAAAGCTCAAACACAAGGTACAACTAACACAGCAAGTTCATAAAGATGAGGCATCACAGAGGCATGTGCATGGAGTAGTGCATGCTAAAGAAATTGGATGAGCATAGCAGCATGGAGATTTATACATGTATTAAAATGATGCAGCATCGTATACACAGGCACCATTGTTTGGAAAGATTTCATCAATTATTTCGAAGATATTTATGGAATGTAATGAAATTCAAAATGGAAAATCTTTCCAGGAATTCACTATGTATTAATTCTTTTATTGGGGTATATCAATAGAGTGATAATCATGCAAGCAATTAAAGCCGAGCAATCCAATTCATTCAAGGAAAATCAAAAAGCCAAAATCACGCATACAATCAAGTCAAGCCATCAGAGTAATTTTAGGATTTCATAATCCTATAAATTCAACCAATTCATCATAGGCAAGAGATATTGAAAACCAAAGAAACAACTCAAAAAGCAAACAAGTTCAAATTAGTACAACTCACTTTGTTTTCGATCACAACCTCAGCCAAATCATAGATGAATAACAACGTTAAAGATCATCAGATAATCATATTTTTTTTTGCAATCAAAGTCGAATTGATTTGGGGCAAAACCTTACTTTATTTTCTCAGCCGCCATCAACAAAGAGGAGAGCAAGTCTTTTTTTTATAAAGAAAAGTGGCATGCATATATTACTTTAGAAAAAGGGGGTTTTTATTGTTTTTATTGTTTATTTCTTTTGTAATCGTTCAAACAGTTTAATAGAGTCTGTAAAAACTAGGGTATATTGGCTACAGGGTTGTAGCTAGGGGAAATCTGATCTAGGGGATATAGATCAGTCTAGGGTTTTGAGCGTAGGATTAGAATAGGAGCGAGAGGTTCACGAGTTTACATGGTCTTGTAAGCGGGATCTGTTCTATTACCTAGTAGAAACCTTAGGAATGCAGCAGTAGGCAGGATTTTGTCGAAGCTGGGTATATCTTGTGTCATTTACTTTTCTGCATTTATTTTCTGTTGCATTTTATGATATAATATTTTTTTATATCTCGCTTAATTTTCAATAAACCCTATTCACCCCCCTTCTAGGGTTAATCTAGATCCAACAAGTGGTATCAGAGCAGGTATTTTTATTTAACTCTAGAGTAATGGTGATTCCTAGTTGTCAATACATTGAGAGTCAGTCTAGTCATATTTCCAACATTTTTGTTGGTACAAATTTTTTTAATTGGAAATCAGAAATGAAATCCTTTTTGAAGTCTGTTAAATATTGGGATGTTGTTTACAGTGGAGGTGATATAATAGATAGGCATATTAATGCTCGTGCTACGCATATTCTTTATTCTCATCTTAGTAATAACCAACTTGATCATATTTCCCATTGTTTGACTGTGCAAGAAATTTGGAAAACTCTCAATATGAAGTATGGACAAATTGACGACAACTGCTCAAAACTCCAGAATGTCAAATCAAGTTTAGATCTATGCTTAACAGGTTTTACAAATGATAATCTAGACGGATCTGTCGATGGAGGCTCAACAGATGGTGAAACTAAAGATCTTTCATATGAAGATTTGGTTTATTTTTGTACTGAATTAACAAATGCTGCTGATAGTCTCAAATCGAAAAATAAAACTCTGAAATCTGAAAAACTTGAGTTGATCACTAAAAATAACATTTTGGAATTAAAACTTGAAAATATCATGAAAGTTTCAAATTCTGATTGCAAGGATTGTTTCAACTCGAAAAACAACTTAGCTCATCTCAATGAAAACATCCAAAAGCTTGAAAAACAAATTATGAGATCAAATGAAAAGGAAGGTGAGCTAATCTGATAAACAATTCCTTGCGAAAAGAATTGGAAACTTTTAAGATTTCAAAAAAAATCCAAATGTGAAATTGCTGAGAAACATTTTTTTTTTGAAAATGAGATTTCTGAGTCCAAGGCCAAAATTGAAAAGCTTGAAAACGAACTCTTGTTTTTGAAACAAAATGATGTTGAAAAGAGTAAGATTGCTATAAATCGTTGTTCAAAATTAATAAAGGAAAATAGTGATCCTAAATCCCAAATTCAACGACTTAAATTAACGTTGGATAAATTTTCTAATGGGGAGAAGTCGTTAAACATTTTGTTGCAAAACTAATTTTCTGTCGGAAATAAAAGTGGCCTTGGCTTTGGAAAACTTGATAAATTTACTCAAAATCAAAAATTAAATGTTTTTAAAAACCCCTCAAATTGTTTTGGAAAAGATCGTTTTGAAAATTTAAACTCTAAATATTCCAAAGGATTTTTGAAACAAAATCAAAACGAAAACTTGTTTTATAATAAATCATTTAAACATTTTTGGATCCCAAAAGAAAATGAAATGAATTCAGTTAAACTCAAACAGGTCTGGGTTCCTAAAGGCACAAAGATAGATTCGAATGGTTTGTTATATAAATAGGTCTGGGTACCAAAACGTGTAAACAAAAAATGTGAGTGGTTTTACAAAGTTTGTTAGACCACTTGATCCTATAAATTGTTAGGTACCAGAGGAAGCGGAGGAACTGCATTGCTAAAAGAAAATTGAATTTAAGCCATTCCATATTTCTGTATCATTCAGAGTTCCTTAGCCAAGATGGATTGAGTTAGAGATTTATTTATCACGTCAATTTCAGGTATAACCTCTAAACTCATCTTTGTAAATATTTTTTATGTATTCCTTCTTCTACCCCTTCTTTTTCTGTTTTCTGTTTTGTCACTGTCATATCATTGTAACTTCTTCTAGGCTTCATTAACTTCAAATTGTAGAACTCATATTTTCTAGAAATTATCTTTAGTTGAATAGAACTCTGATGTTTTAATTATTTCCAGATCTTGAATTTAATCTTGTAAATATCTGCAATTGTTTTGAAGTTTATTTTTCTGATTTCTGAATTCATAACAGTGTTGATTTATTCTTGTCATATCTTGAATACTATTAATTAGAATTCTAAATTCTTGAAGATCTGAAAGTTTGATGAAGTTTCGCACACTTTTGCTGTTTTGAGTTTCCTCTAATTCATTTTAGAAAAGCTTGAAATATTATACTCATTACAACACTCTGCTATTTATCAGTTGTGATAATTTCATCGATTTTCAGATTGGTTTGGAAATTTTGAATGTCTTGAATCACATTGTTTACATCTTGAAATTCACTGTTATTCATGATTATCTAGCTTAGATTTGTGCTTGTTTGAGATCATTTGAAATTTATGATATTTTGAATCTCACACACCTCTCAGATCAAAAATTATTAATCCTGTGTGATTGATTCGTTGATCTCATGGTTTACATTTGTTCAAGTGATTTCGAATAAATCATTATTTTTGGATCATGAATTATTACTCAAACTTGATGTAAATGATCTGAAATTTCTTTGGGCTTGTCAGAAATAATTTGGAAAAATTCTTTGAAAATATGGTCTTGAAACTCACTATTATTTCATGATTATTTGATTTGAATATATGTTTGCTTGAAGTCAT
Organism: Allium sativum; assembly: GCA_030737875.1. Lineage (NCBI taxonomy): Eukaryota > Viridiplantae > Streptophyta > Magnoliopsida > Asparagales > Amaryllidaceae > Allium > Allium sativum. The sequence goes on from CM060915.1 coordinate 652,336,543, forward strand.
TTGAAATTATTGATTTATTGAATCACACAAATATCTTGGATCTGAAATTTATAATCTGGTGTGATTGATTCATTAAATCCCGATTTTTCAATTTTCCTCAAATGATTTAAAATAAACTAAATTTTATAATCTTGGATCATGGAATATATTTTGTGACCATTAGTAAAATTTTCTGACAAGTCTGCTATGCTATTGGTTTCTGTGCTGCTCTGATACTGCTTTTGAAATGATCTTAGATAACCACTTGTTTTGATTAAAATTGACTGTTGCTGAAATTACTTTACTTGTCTTATCTGCTTGGACCTTATGATTGAATTTCTGTTTTTCTGTGATATCCTGGTTTGTCTCTGATGTCTTGTTACAATCCTCATTAATAGGGACACCAAGTGGTATCAGAAGTGCCTTATATTTGTCTCACTCATCTGTACTTAGATTCTAATCTTTACCTTTTATAGATCCACACACTCTTTTTACCTTGTACAAATTTATTCCTCTTGGCATGTATAGATCTTCATATCCCTCTTGTAATTGATTTTTAATTTTAAAATTATTTATTGATTATTCATTCAGAAATTGAAATCAATATCCAAATTGAACTGTATTTATAATTCATCTAAATTATTACCAGATTTTGAAATTGTGATGAATCGTGACTGTAGTATATTTCACAACAAGCGGAGATTTTATTTATATTTTCATGATGGTTGAACATTTATTATAATATCTTTGAATTGGCAATTATTTCATGACCATCTCCTTTATCTATCATCGTTCTGCCATCCATGATAATTTTATATAAATGTGGAGAGTGAATATGTTTTAAAATCTTTTTGAATAAACTATGGAAATATTTGTGATAGAAATAGGACTATGTTATTATTCAGAATTAGTGATATTTGAAAATTTTCAGTAATCCCAGTACAGTCGAGCATATTTCATAATATAATTAATTTAGAAATTTATTTCACAGTCCATTTCTGTACCTACCCTATTTTCTATCATCTGTATATTGGTTTTTTATACCGAGGAGTTTTTTTAAATACAGTTAATATTTAAGTGTGTCTCTAACCTCATTTAAAAATCCAAGCTCTGACATGCATGGTTAAGAGATAACTTATAATTTAAGCTGCGACTGACCTCATTTAAAAATCCAAGCTCTGGTTATGCGTGGTTAGTGTGCTCTTAAATAAATTAAAAAAATGAAATAATGTGCTTCTCCTTGATGTATAAAAACCAGCCTATCAATCCATATTATAACTTGTGAAATGTGTTAATATTTTATGACGTATTATGATTTGTTGATTGATAACTATTGGGATTTGAGATTATACGATTTTGTCACTTAAATTGAATTATAATTATAGTCCAAATCCATCACTGTTTTGGTGCCTCATTCTTATAAAAATTTCTTTGGAAAATAACTGGAATTCATATTTTTAAAACTCTCTCCATTATTATAAATTTCATCGTAAATCTGTCATTCTCTACAATGCAAAATATGCCACTTGTTCTTAGAATATTATGATTTTTGTTTGACTGATTGGGATTAATGATGATCGTTCTCCCTCTTAAGATGATATTATATTTTTAGTCATTTTTCATCTATATTTTAATTTCTACATGCTTTTGATGATAACAAAAGGGGGAGAATGGATTGAGATTTTGATTTATGAGTGAATATTTTATAAATATTTTAATATTGAAAATTCCATTCATTTTTCATTTTTTTCACTCATGAACATTTCTAGGTGGAGTTTTTTGTTGTAGGGGGAGCATACATACAGAGGAGTTCAATAATTCAGTGTCAAACACATTTATAATAATATTATATTCAAAATCTTATTTTATGTTTGTCATCATCAAAAGGGGGAGATTGTTGTGTCTAACAATTCTATGATTTTTGTTTGATGATAACAAACATATGATATTATTTAAACGTGTTTGTAATTGTACTATTTTATTTTACACCATTTCAAAGAAATAAATATTTGTTGAATAATATACTATTATAAAAAATTGAATATATTCACAGTATATTTATTCAATTAAATATTTTATTTCAACATCTGAAATAGTACAACATTCTAACTCCACTATTGTATATTCATAGATATTACTTGACATGATATTGTACTCGTAAATAAATTGAATACGATAGACAAATTTGTTTGAACATAATAAAAAATAATTATTTCAATCAAATTTTTTTATTATAAATTTCAGTACAATTTTTCTCATTTTGTACATTTGTTCCTCACTACAACGCTCATCACTCTAGTATACAGTCATTGCCTCACTACAGCATTTCACTCATTCACATTGCAATTGTGGAACAAGAAAACGAAGAGGAACAACATTTTTTTCTGTCCAAGTCGCCCACAATGATACTAATACAAATCAGCATGCCAAAGAACAAAGCAAGAAACCAGGTATGTAAGCAGGTGATGTTCACAAGTGTACAATAGTGAAAAAGGACATGTTTCAATTCAAATTTTTTTTACATGTGAAAATTTGGCAACTACAAAGGTATATATGACAAGCCACTCAAAAGATTTCCAACAATACATAATGCAAATGTTATTTTTTGGAAGATCAGCAATCTTCGTTTCAAACAAGATGTTCAAAAAACACTACAACAAAACTGGGTTCTAACGGCAAATGCTCTCAGTGTTGACGTGTATGATGCAATTATATTCTCGTGTAGTGAATTATTTTTGGTACAAACGCTAACATATCACTTCGCTTCCTGGGCTGCAACCCAAAACGTTTGTTCCGTCCCTCATTATTACACCGCAAACATAAATCCGCTTTCCCTCTTTTTATTTCCTCTTATTTTCATTTCCCTCTTTTTTTCTGCTATTATCCCTCGTTCTTTACTATCGACTCGCCTTAATTCCTTGTTTTTCAGTTTCATCGTACCCTAATTCAATCATTCAGGTACTTTGATTTATTTGTCTCTAATTTATGTCATTTTTGTTGACGTCTAGATCTGATAATCATGTACTGATTATTATTTTTGTTAAAAGGTTATTTACAGAAATCCGCTATTTCAATTCATCCATTTTGTTTTAGATTTGGATTTTTAGGTTTTAGTTCAGACTTCATTCTCACACAGGTAGGTTAAGTTGAACTCTTTTTCATATACTTTTTTGTTATACTTTATGATGATTGCTTAATATAACTTATTTCCTCCTGAATTTATACTTCTGAAATTTTTGGAGTAAATTAGAACATACAATTTGCAGAAATGAAAAGTTCTTAAATGTTACTGAAAATACTGTATGGCTTAAAAGATTCACTACTCAACATTTTGATTGTTGTCTTTCGCATTTGTTGATAATTGCTTGTATTATTTAATGAATACGCCTTAGTCCAAAGTTTTCTAAATGTTTGATAGTATTTTTTCATGTGAGTCGAGGCACAGAAAGTTAATCCTTGTAGCATAGTGGTATGAGAGGAATCATTCTTAGATGAATACATTAGTTTCTGATAACTGTGTGTTTCCAGACCGACTTCTAATGAATTGGCTTGGACTATTTTTTTTTTTTCGCTGTAAAGTGATGAACATGATTGGATTTTGATTATACTGATTGGAAATGTTTTTTTTCAAAGAGTATATTCTAAAACATTGCTTGTTCTAATTGGTTAGCGTTTGGCATATATTTGAAGTGTATGCTAGACCTTCCTTTAAAGAGTTTATCCTATATAAAAATAAACGATTTATAGTTCAAAACTAAAGTATCACTTTACTCATCTTCTAATATATGAGCCAGAAACAATTTTGTCGGGTCAAAGAAAAACCTTTTCTTGATGTTCTAACAGTCCAATAAAGCATTTTGTAACAAAGTCTTGAGACTATGATCTATAATTAAGGAAAATGGATAAAGGCACAACATATTGTCCATCCTGCATAGGCTACATGATCTGAGTTTGTTACTTAGTGATGTAATTGTTATTTAAAAACCCTTGTCAGTGTAATAATCTTTGTAGATATTCATTCTATTTAACAATTTTTGTCCAATTTATCTAACCTAAGCAAATTACAAGTCATGCCAAACACTAGAATGATTTATGTAGGCTTGGAGTTCATTTTGGACAAATAGGCCGGATTTTATTCTTACATTGAAGGCAACCAATATGTTTTTCACACTTTGTAATATGACATTTGATAATAAGCACGAATATAATAGTTCAAATTTGATGCTTGTAATTCTTACATGGCAATAGATTTTAGGCAAAAAAAATGGAAATAATGTTGGACACCATCAATTTGGCATCAAACCTTAGCTAAAAATATAAAAGATTTGAAACAAGAAATTCTGAATGTTAGAAACTAGATAATACATACCTATTTATTCGGAGGGTGGAGTAAAAAATTATTGAGTAAAATTTTATATTTCCTATGTGTAGATAAGCTTAAAAGTGAAGTGCAGTAAAACAATTAACAGATAAAAATAACAAACAGCAACACAAGAGATTTGTTTACGTGGAAAACCCAATGAGGGAAAAACCGCGGGACTAGAAGACCAATTCTTCCACTATAAGATGATAGTAGGATTACAAGAACTTGTATATATCTCACACTCAGTAGCTCACTCAAGCTTGAGGATAAAGACTTCTCAAGCTATCTCTCTTATTGTGTATTTCTCTTTTTCTTTTTTACACACTCTCTCACACTCATATATATAGGTATGGAATACAAAAGGTTCTCTCACAATGTGGCTTTCAAACTTCTTCCTTGGAAATAATGTTTCCATTGGGTTAACATAAATATGCATAGAAATTTGATGTGTCTACACATCTTTCAATAATAATTGTTGAGCTTTCCAATAAATTAGGAGGGAAACCCAACAAATCTCCCCCTTCCCGACTTAATCAGGAAGCACTTCCATACCAGCACCATCACAACAGTCATCAAATTTCTTAGTTGGTATGGCCTTCGTCAACATGTCTGACCAATTATCATCAGTATGAACTTTGTTGAGTTGCAACCGCTTTGCTTCCAATGCATCTCTAATCCAGTGATATCGAACATCGATGTGTTTTGATCGGGAATGATAGGCTGAATTTTTAGCAAGTTGAATTGTACTTTGATTGTCACAATAGAGTAACTTTCTTGTTTTTGGCCCAATTCTAACAAGAAGTTTTTCAGCCATATCATCTCTTTGCATGATTCTGTAGCTACAATGAATTCGGCTTCAGTTGTAGACAAGTAAACACATTTTTGGAGCTTTGATTGCCAAGATACTGCTCCCCCCCCGAAAAAGTAATCAAATATCCTGATGTTGATTTTCTAGAATCAACATCTCCTGCCATATCTGCGTCTGTGTATCCTTTTAACACAGGTTTTCTTTTTCCAAAGCACAAACATCTTCTGTTGTTCCTCGGAGATAGCGAAATATCCATTTAACATCAGCCCAATGTTGCTTTCCAGGATTTGATAAATATCGACTCACGGCTCCAACAACGTATGCAATGTCCGGACGTGTACATATAGCGGAAGAATATGGGACATTCTCCATTTCAGCCATTTCATTTTCAGTTTTTGGACTGTGTTCCTTGCTTAATTTAAAGTGGTTGGCAAGTGGTACACTTATAGGCTTGGCCTTGTGCATGTTAAATCTTTCAAAAAATTTCTCTATATATCTTTCTTGCGATAACCACAATAGTCCTTTAGATCTATCATGAGTGACTTTCATTCCAAGAATCTGCTGTGTTGCTCCCAGATCTTTCATTGCAAAAGATATGCTTAAAGCCTTCTTGAGAGCTGCAATTTTCTTTTTGTCCTGTCCAACAATCAACATATCGTCAACATATAATAAAAGTATGATGAAATCACCACCAACATACTTCTTTATATAGATACAGTGATCGCATAGAGTCTTCTTGAACTCATGTTGAGTCATGAATGAGTCAAACTTCTTATACCATTGGCGTGGTGCTTGTTTTAAACCGTATAGACTCTTCTCGAGACGACACACAAGATGTTCTTTTCCCGCAACTTTGAACCCCTCGGGTTGCTCCATATAGATCTCTTCCTCTAGGTCTCTGTGTAAAAATGCTGTTTTAACATCGAGTTGTTCAACTTCTAAGTCTAAACAAGCTGCTAAACCCATTACAACTCTAATAGATGACATTTTTACCACGGGAGAAAATATTTCATCAAAATCAATACCTTTCTTTTGATTGCTACCCTTAACAACAATTCGAGCTTTGTATCTAGGTAGACTATTCTTCTCTTCTGTTTTTAACTTGTACACCCATTTGCATTTTAAGGCTCGTTTTCCCTTGGGTAGCTGCACCAGATCATATGTATGATTGTCATGCAAGGATTGCATTTCTTCCAGCACAGCTTTCTCCCATTCTCCTTTGTGTTCACTGGTTATAGCTTGTTCGTAACTTTGAGGCTCCCCCTTATCAGCGATTACCACATACTCATCTCTAGGATATCTAGTAGAAGCACGTCTTTCTCTTGTTGAACATCGTAATGGAGGTTGTGTTATGGCATTTGTTTCATCTATCATTTCTTCATTTGACTGAGATTGTTCATGCAATGATGGTTCTTCAGTTGATTATTCAGTAACTTCATGTTGTCTTTGCAACCCATTATGATTAGGCTCCTCCTCTTGCCTTCCACCTGCATCTTGCATCATAGAGGATGGTGCAGGATCTGAATATATTATTTGCTTAGGTCTGGACTTCTCTTCTTGCTTAAGATCTTCTATTGTCTTGTCTTCAAAGAAAATAACATCCCGGCTTCTAGTAATCTTTCTTTTAACTAGGTCCCATAACCGATATCCAAACTCATTTTTAGGTGAACCAAAGTAAATACACTGCTTGGTTTTTGAGTCAAGCTTAGCTCGCTCGTCTTTAGGAATATGAACGAATGCAAGACAACCAAACACCTTCAAGTGGTCATAAGAGATTTTCTTGCCTGACCAAACTTCATCTGGAATGCCTTTGTTTAGTGGGCCTAATGGTGAGAGATTAATTATATCAACAGCAGTCTTCACAGCTTCTCCCCAGAATGATTTAGAGAGTTTAGCATGAGATATCATACATTGAACTCTTTCTGCAATAGTTCGATTCATTCTCTCAGCAACACCGTTTAGTTGAGGTGTCTTTGGAGGTGTTTTCTCAAGACGGATGCCAAATGTCTTGCAGTACTCTTCAAATGGACCACGATATTCACCACCATTATCAGCTCGGACACACTTCAACTTCTTGTTTGTTTGTCGTTCCACCATTGCATGAAACTCTTTAAAAGCTGCAAGTACATTGTCTTTTGTTTTTAACAAATAGACCCAAACCTTTCTTGAGTGATCATCAATGAATGTTACAAAATATAATGCACCTCTAAGAGATTTTTCAGTCATAGAGCAGACATCAGTATGTACTAAATCAAGGATATGCTTTCTTCTTGATGGTCTGTTTGATCTATAAAAGGAAACCTTATGTTGTTTCCCAGCCAAACAATCAATACAAGGTTCAAGTGTTTTACCTTTCGCTTCAGGGATCAGCTCCTTTTGGGCAAGTATTTGCAATCCCTTTTCGCTTATGTGTCCTAATCTCTTATGCCATAGTTCCAATACTGAATCATCATGGACAACATTGGCTTCATTGCGTAAGCAACCACGTGTTAAATACAAAGAGCCCTCCTTTTTGCCTCGAGCAATGACCATGTTTCCATTTGTGAGTTTCCATTTTCCAGAACCAAATTGATTAACTAAACCAGCATCATCAAGCTTACCTGCAGATATTAGATTGAGGCGCATATCTGGAACATGTCTTACGTCCTTCAATATGAGCTTGAAACCAGTGTTAGTTTTCAAATGAACATCTCCTATGCCAATAATTTTGCTAGTAACTTTATTACCCATTTTAACAGTACCAAAATTACCTTTTTGATAAGAAGAAAATAACCATTCATGTGGAGTAATGTGAAAGGAAGCACCTGAGTCGACAATCCATATATTGTCATCATAAGTCAAATTGAGATAATTGTCATCTCCAATAAAGAATACATCCGATTCTTCTTTGACTGCACCTGCTGTAGTGTTTTGTTCTTCCTTCTTTCTCGGGTCAACTTGATCTGGCTTCATAGTTCCATTTTTTTGATCTCTTTTAAAATTACGACATTCAGATTTTTTTATGACCTGGTTTGCCTAATAATAACAAGTGATTCTGGAGCGGGATTTGGAGCGTCCTCTTGACTTATCACATCCCTTATTTTTATTTCTTCCATGAAATTCACTTCTGCCACGATTCTCTGCAGTGAGCTTAAACATTTCACCATCATGTGTAATGGTAGTCTCCATTTTGGCTTACACAAGAAGGAAATATATATTGCTGAACCAAGCTCTGATACCACTGTTGAGTAAAACTTTATATTTCCTCTGTGTAGATAAGCTTAAAAGTGAAGTGCAGTAAAACAATTAACAGATAAAAATAACAAACAGCAACACAAAAGATTTGTTTACGCGGAAAACCCAATGAGGGAAAAACCGCGGGACTAGAAGTCTAATTCTTCCACTATAAGATGACAGTAGGATTACAAGAACTTGTATATTTCTCACACTCAGTGGCTCACTCAAGCTTGAGGATAAAGACTTCTCAAGCTATCTCTCTTATTGTGTATTTCTCTCTTTTTTTACACACTCTCTCACACTCATATATATAGGTGTGGAATACAAAAGGTTCTCTCACAATGTGGCTTTCAAACTTCTTCCTTGGAAATAATGTTTCCATTAGATTGACATAAATATGCATAGAAATTTGATGTATCTACACATCTTTCAATAATAATTGTTGAGCTTTCCAATAAATTAGGAGGGAAACCCAACAAAAATAGCTAGAGGTTGATGGAATTTTATGTATTTCCAGAATTTAGGTTGTAATTTTTCTTAATACTATATGAAAACTATTTGCAAAATTATGTGAAGGGTAGAATGAAAAACATTTAGAGGTAGATCGGATTTATATTTAGCATATGGTTTGATCGATCTTAATAACTGCACAATATTGGCATACATGAGTAAACATAAGCATAGAAATGTGGTATGTTTATCATTCTCTGCCAAAGAACAACTTGAGTTCTAAGAATCTTTCTTTAAGCAGTATGGTATATCTACAAATATACCATAAGCATTGAAATATGGTATATTTACAAAGTCGAGCAACACAGACATTGAGCTGACTTTTACATATTAATAAAAGTTAGTCGTTCCTTTATACAGTTTTTAGTATCCGTGTTTTGTGATAATATAATGTTACATAAGTCTTTGGTCTAGCTGTCTTGATAAATATATATTATTCTTATACATTATTTTCCACATTTCATTTAAGATATTAACGGGTAAAGCCTTTTTAGGATAATCCTTTTGCATTTGACTTGGCTTGTAGCACCACAATACAACCTGAGACTAAGTTTAGTAGATTTTCGATTTAGAGTTAGTAGTAGGTAAAAGTGAGAGGCCTAAATCATAACTGTCTTATTATTTTTATTATCATTGTATTTTTGTTATATAGTATTGTTTCAGTACTTTCTTTCATTGTGATAGCATAGAAATTTACATTGTTAATTCTGTGTTTAAACTCGGTCCTCGCTTGTATTGCTAATACTATTTGAGGAATTTGGGGACGTTACTCTTTAACCATCTCATTTTATGCATCTACTTATTCTATTGCCAAATGAAAGCTACACTACCATTTTATGTCAAGTAGATAGTTTGGATATGTCAATTTTTACTAATGTGATTTAAATGTGTCATTGTTTAATAAATAGGTAAAATAAAAATGAAGGAAAATTACACGATTCAGACTGACGTATTATGTACTAGCCTGTAGGACTTGAGAAAATGTTATAACATCTATTTAATTGATATTTTTCTTAGTTTAGTTAAAAACAACTATGACGCATATAACTATATATATTGATTTGTCATTCAATTCATCACAAGTTGAGAAGACTCTAAGGGCAAAAAGTCATTCGGGAAAGTTGCTAAGATAAGCAGATCTTGACATCTTGTTACTCAGGGAATATATATATGTATATATATATATATATACAGGTTACCAAAATATCTTTCTGTCCTTTCTTTCTTTCTTCTTTTTGTTATATGTGGAAATTAATTATGTAAATATAGATACCTAAAAAAGAATTCAATTTGAAAGGAGGCTACAATATATTCACTCATATGATGTAAAATCAATAATGTAGCATCTTTTGAATAAAATATTGCCAGATTGGCAATATACACTATATAATTAATTATACTTTAGAAAACATTAGATTAGTTCAAGTCATGTAAATAATAATATTTGTTCTCTTATTATGGGTAAAGTTATAGAATTTGGTGATAGAGATTTGTATATGTTGTCTATAACTACTAATCCCTTTAAAAATAGAGGTGTAATAAATATATAATATTTATATATGTTGTCTACAATGTTGTCTATAAGAATCTTGTTTTATGTTAACTTTTTTTGTTCGTTCACAGTTTGAAAATGAGGGTTGATGACAAAGATCCACCTGCAACTTTGTTTGCTACTCCAGATATAAGTTCGTATTTGCCCTCGCTAATGAATAACAAAAGAAATTGAATCTATATAAACTTTGGGATGAAGATTTAGGCATAACTGAAAATATATATGGTAGAGCTCACCAAAGATTGCTTGTGGTAACTAATTAGTTAATTGCATGTTTATCTCTATGTTGTCACCATTCGTGGCTGAAAATACATAGTTAATTGCATGTTTCCGGGTTAGTAACGTCTGTTTACAGTATTATAGTATAGTTATTGTTGCTTTGATATATCACAATTTTGTTCATTGTTGCATTTCCAGGGTAGGCAAAATTTCAATTTTTTAGCCTTTTGACTCTTTCAAGATACATGTATAGTGTAGACACCATTATGTCGATACACGATCATTTTTCTAAAGGTATGTTTTTGGTTTTATTGTTTTTACATTGCAGGTACCAAGTTCACCCATAACTTTATTGTGGAGACAATATATGAATCTTAGCTTTTAATTTTAATTTGATAAGGAAGGCACAATGCAGGAGTATGAGAGAACTGGAAAGAATTGCAAAGGAGAAGAAAGAGGAAAAACTATAGAAACAAGGAGTGAGATTGAATATGAGAGAACTGGAAGAAACTGCAAAGGAGAAGAAAGTGGAAAACTACAGAAACAAGGTGTGAGATTGAAGTTCTTTAACACTCTGAATCATGTCCAGTAGTTGGAGATCTTGAATGGTGTTTCAGATGTGAAGAATATATTCCCATATTTTCAGGTATGCTAGTATTCTTATCTTGGATATTTATAAAACATATTTCGATGGATATAACATATAAACACATAAACCCACAATACTGTCAAGTTGAACAGGAAATGAATCGTACAATTCAATTTGCTTTTGGATGCGTTGCATATCTGGGCTATCACATGGTATAAATAGAGAATAGTGTAATCTAAATGCTCTTTTGAACCAATCGGTTAATCATTTCCTGGTTAACTATTCAAGACAAATGGTTAACCGATCAAATTCATCGGTTCAGTTAACCTTTTGAACCAATCGGTTGACCATTGCCTGGTTAACTGTTCAAGACAAACGGCTAACCGTTATACAATCAATTAACCTATAAATGCATATATTGTTGATTTAATTAATTATATGCAACATAAAGTCAGAACTCGTGAACATTAACATAAATTGCAAATTTATGGTTATCGATCAAAAATTGAAAATATAGGAAAAGGCGAAGTTTGCATATCTAATTTTCTTTTTAGAATGAAATAAATGTTCAAAGCGGCAGACACGAGATGAATTTAAAGTTGTTATGTGACGTTGGCTAACCAAGATATTGAAATGGTTAACCGTTAACCGAACCGAATTTAATCGGTTAACATCGATCGGTTAACTGAATGTTCGGTTAACCGACCGGTTAACCGAATTTGTTGGTTAATGCGGTTTGGTTAAAGTCAGTTGGGTCGGTTTACTCAGTTAAATGCCTACCCCTAACGCTTACTTACAATCGTTTTGACATCATTCTCTCAAAGTTGAAATGGAGGCTACAGAATTTTGTTTGTACCATTTCAGTAATAAGGAAAAATAAATTTATTGCTTTTCAAAATTCCAATGTAAAACTCTTTGATGTTATAGCAGAGCTGAAACATTGGAATAAAGATAATATCAACATAAAACCTATAAAAAGATAATATCAGAAGATAACATCAGTGTAAAACCTACAACATTGACATAAATATAATATAGCAGTACTAAAATAAAGATAATATAAACATAATACTTTGAACAGTGAAACAAAGGTAATATAGTAGTGTTGAAACCTAGATTCCCAGAGATGGAAAAATGGTTCCAGATCACAAATATAAAAGTAATCTTTAGTTTGCCTACCACGTGATGCTTCTAAGTTTTAGTTTCTAATTTGTGATTAACTGTTTGTCCATGTGAACTGCCTGCTTTAGTATCTTGGGGTACGTGTTTTTTTAGTGTGTTTTTCACCAGTTTGGAGCCCAGGCTCTACTGATGTTGTATTATTTCATTTTTTACTACTATAATAATGTAATTAGCCATAAAAAAAATCTATGTCACAAAAAAGTTAATAAACATAAAAAATGATTCTTATAAACAATATTATAGACAACATACACATATTATATATTTATTGTGATCTTTATTTTATGTTATATATAATATATACCATGTTCTTTTTCACTTATATATATAATATATAACATCTTTCATATATAATATATAATATATGGCCGAAGCATGAAAAGCATAATATATATTACTATTTTTATTTTCACTTTTAAGCAAGTATGTTATGTTATATATTGGCATATAAATATTGGTTGGTTCGCCAGAATTATCCATGTGAAATAACGAAATTGATTTCACTACAATCTAGACATATACAATAGCACGTAGCAAAAGTAAAGATACAATTTGGAAGATGAAATTATAAATTTGAGATAGTGACAAGGTTGTTAACTTATTACTGTCTGAAATGGCTATATATTTGGCATTCATTGCTAATTATATGTACCAGACTATGAATGATAAAATGGCTTGCAGACTATATGGTTAAGTGGCCTAGATTGCGTAATAACTGCCTTGCAGATTGTTAATTACTTGTGATGGTGCAAGTACTCACTGTTGAATGCAAATAACGTAGCATAAGGCACATGAATAAGAGAGGCAGTAGAATAATGGTGCAATTAATAAATGCCTTATAGATTGCTAATCCACTATCAGCATTTCAGATTTGTATTTGGACTGAACTGGGTAGTTTAGGGAGATAAGGTTACTGTGACTGTAAAAGTGATGTATTTATGTGCAGCATCGCACTGATGCGTATACCACATTTGTTACCGTGTTTGTATTTAAGTTCTTGCATGTGTTATTTGTATTGCATGTTTTTGGGGCGAGTATTTATAAATGAGTAAATGACATGTTCTCATGCATTTTGGGAGCTACTTATTGTTTTTGTTGATTAACTTTGCTTGTGAATGTATTAACAACATTGAAATTCTTTGATTTTAGCTTTACAGGTAGATAGACAACGTCGATGAAACATTATTGCAATTAGTTAAGGGTCGAAGTTGTTCTTGCTGCTAAGGCTACATTTTGGTTTGTAAGAATGTATGTACTACTGTATTTTACACAACTATTTTGTGAACTATTATGGATTTATTGTGTAATATCGATGTAAGTATATTGCATATTTTGATTATAGAAATTTACTTGTTGGTTATAAATTATGCGATCAAAGTAAAATGTGTTATTAATATGATGCATTGATTTATGTAGATTTTAAATAGCTATAAGCATTGTGAGAATGATTTCAGACTTTTTACAGTGTTTTTAAAATGCTATTGAAAATTATCATGGCGATTTTAAAACGCCATAAATAGTGTTTTTAAAATTTGGCACGAACACAAACAATTCATATACGCTACAAATGCATATCACAACAAAAAATAAATGTTATAACTTCTTTTCATAGCAACTAAAAGACGCTGAGAAATATTTTTATGGCATCCAGAAAACGCTAAGATTTTTTTTAACAAATCAGATCTAAACGCCATGAAATGTATTAACAGCACAGATGAAATGCTACTGAATAATACTTTTCATGGCGTTTTCTTACTGCTATAGTATGGTTTTGACTTTTAATTGCATGTTGATACACAACGTACATAAAAACGCCATTGATACTTTTTACAGCGTTTTCAAAACGCTGTAAAAAGTCCTATTTGTTGTAGTGAAAAGAGATTTAGTGGAGCAGCAAAGAATTGTTTTCATGTTCAAATGGGTATAAAAAAAGGGAATCTCTTTTGAAATTTGAAAAGAAAAGTCATTGGTTCAAAAGCAGGAAAGAGATTAAACATGCAATCTTGGCAAATGTAAAATTTGACAAGAAAAGATTTGGATAAAACATTTTTTAATCATGCATGTATTCATAATTGCATGGTGCAATAATACACAATCAAGAAGCAGTTTCCTGGTTTGAAAAATCCAGCACATGCAGAAATTAACTTAGAAAGCATTTTTATTTTTTAGGAATATACAAAGAGGGTGACACAAAGCATATACAAGGGTAATGAAAAATTTAGTGGCAAATGCAACACACATGGTGCAGCAGAAATTGAAGCATGTAACATGAACGTGTCAAATAAAGAAAGGCGAAATATTTTCAGAATAGCACAGGAACAATTCAGGAAATTCTTATGGCAACAAATCAATGCAGGGGGAACGAATCAGTGGTCCATATATACACAAGAACATTTTTTTTTTGAATTGAGCAAGCATGTTAAAAATACATTCATTGGATTTTGGGTAGAAACAAGCCAATAGATTTCCAGAATGGCAAGTTCATTAATATTGTTTCCACAAGAAAGGGAAACAATCAATTTAAATGGGCCAAGTATTATTTCTGAAATCAAATATTGTTTTCAAATTCATATGAATGTGTCATCAACCAAACATTTACATGCAGCAATGGACAATGTAAATTTTGGCAAGAAAGCAATTTTGTTTGCAGATTTTATCAAACATCAATTTGGGCAAGGAATTCACACTGTCAAAATCACGCATGGACAATGAGAACAGATTTATTTATTTTTCAAAAAATTGCATCTTAATTTGGCAAATAATTATCTTTTGTTTCCTGTTTTAACAAAGATTTTGTGCAGAAATCAAAAAAACCATTTTTGGGCAAAGAATATGATTGATTGTTTCCTGATAATCATTCAGAATCTAAATGAAGCAATTCTAAAATCAAGCAAGGGACTCACAATCACATTTTGGACATTTTTTTCATGTGTACAATTTATCATGGACGTCAACATTCAAAGAAAATCATTCTTGGCAACAAATTCACATATATACATATACAATTTACATGTATGTAAATGTTTGAGAGCATAAAGGGTAAGTATTGAATTTGGTGTAGCATTTCAAAGCTCAAATACAAGGTACAACTAACACAGCAATTTCATAAAGGTGAGGCATCACAGAGGCATGTTTTTAAGTGCATGGAGTAGTGCGTGCTAAAGAAATTGGATGAGCATAGCAGCATGGAGATTTATACATACATTAAAATGATGCAGCATCGTATACACAGGCGCCATTATTTGGAAAGATTTCATCAATTATTTCGAAGATATTTATGGAATGTAATGAAATTCAAAATGGAAAATCTTTCCAGGAATTCACTATGAATTAATTCTTTTATTGGGGTATATCAATAGAGTGATAATCATGCAAGCAATTAAAGCCGAGCAATCCAATTCATTCAAGGAAAGTCAAAAAGCCAAAATCATGCATACAATCAAGTCAAGCCATTAGAGTAATTTTAGGATTTCATAATCCTATAAATTCAACCAATTCATCATAGGCAAGAGATATTGAAAACCAAAGCAACAACTCAAAAAGCAAACAAGTTCAAATTAGTACTACTCACTTTGTTTTCGATCGCAACCTCAGCCAAATCATAGACGAAGAACAACGTTAAAGATCATCAGATAATCATATTTTTTTTGCAATCGAAGTCGAATTGATTTGGGGAAAAACCTTACTTTATTTTCTCAGTCGCCATCAACTAAGAGGAGAGCAAGTCTTTTTTTACAAAGCAAAGTGGTAGGCCTATATTACTTTAGAAAAAGGGGGTTTTATTGTTTTTATTGTTTATTTCTTTTGTAATCGTTCAAACAGTTTAATAGAGTCTGTAAAAACTAGGGTATACTGGCTACGGGGTTGTAGCTAGGGGAAATGTGATCTAGGGGATATAGATCAGTCTAGGGTTTTGAGCGTAGGATTAGATTAGGAGCGAGGGGTTCACGAGTTTACATGGTCTTGTAAGCGGGATCTGTTCTATTACCTAGTAGAAACCTTAGGAATGCAGCAGTAGGCAGGATTTTGCCGAAGCTGGGTATATCTTGTGTCATTTACTTTTCTGCATTTATTTTTTGTTGCATTCTATGATCTAATATTTTTTTATATCTCTCTTAATTTTCAATAAACCCTATTCACCCCCCTCTAGGGTTAATCTAGATCCAACACATACTTCTTGAGCCAATCATGCCCTAGATGATCCCAAACCTAGCGTAGTTAAGATTAAAGCAATCACACACAAAAGAGCAACCATGACTCGACAACACTAGATCACAACACAACATGCATAAACTGAACGAACCCCCAACTGGATTAGTCACGATCAATGGTCTATCACAAATCTCAGGATCCAAACCCAAGCAACACACAAGCTCATTTCAAATGAAAGAATGCGATGCTCGAGTATCAAACAAAACCTGAAATGAGACACCATGAATAGAAAGAGTACATTGCAACACGACACCCTTTCCCTTCTCCTCTGCAGTAGGATCTTTCGAAGAAGACGACACTACCCCTAAAGCATAAGCCTTAACCACTTGCTTCCGTTGAGCTAATTCTGGACAATCTTTCTTCTCAAGTCTCGGCTTCCCACATTTGAAGCACTTCTTTTCAGCTTTAGGATTCTTGCATTCACTAGCAAAATGGCCCTTCTGCCAACAACTGAAGCACGTCACTTCGCCCTTCTGCTTCTTTTGTCCAACCTTCCCTTTCTGTTGTTGTTGCTTCCTCTTCTTGTTATTACCACCCTGCTGTCGTTTCTGCTCCACTTTAGTTGCAACAACAGATTTCTTCTTAGGAAGCAGACTTTCATGCCTCAAAGCCTTTTTGACGATCTTCTCAAAGCTATCATTGAGGTGATCCACTAGCCGATTCCCAAAATATTCATCCAATCCCAAGAAAAACTTCTCATTCTTTTGATAAGGAGTATCCACATATGAACGAACATACTTCGACAAGGCCTCGAAGTCGGAGATATAGTCAAGAATTGGACGATCATTCTGTTTAAGCTCCACAAATCTCTTAAAAAGAATAGACTTTTGCACGGTGGATATAAATTTTTCTTCAAACTTATCTTGGAACAGCTCCCATGAAATATCTTCTTCAGGAGTCCCAAGTGTGGCAGAGTTCCACCAGTCCATTGCTCTGCTCACTAACTACCTTGATGCAAGTTTCCTCTTTGTTGCATCATCAATGCCCAAGTCCTTAAAGATTCGAACACAAGTGTCCATCCACCTTTGTACCTCTTCAACTGGTTCAGTGCCCTTGAACTGTTTCCCTCCCAATGATGTAAAGTCTTTGCATAGCTTTGCAAATTCTATAGCTCTCGGCACTTGGACTCCAACATGAACCGTAGCTGCCACTGGAGTGGGGTTCCTTCGAAGACATGCTTCTATCATAGCTTCAAACATGGCCGGATAATCAGGTGCCCTGCTATTACCCCCTCCAAGTACAGTTTCTTCCCTTGCAGAATGTCTCGTATAGCATCGACTCATTATAAATCTGCAAATTAGACTGATTAGCCTCTTTTAAGAAAACTGCTAAAGGAATACAACCGTTACTACTATATATGCTAATATATATAGTAAGCATCCAACTGAAATCTATAAGTACGTCTCTAATACGTAATTATGTCTTTGAACTTTGGCTAAAAATTGATAACTAGAGCTCTGATACCAAATGCGACCACCGCCTGCAGCCCCTGCACTATACAAAAGGAATAATGCGCTGAAAGGTGTGAACGGCAGCTATGGACGATCATCAAGGTATGATACATAAGCGGAACCTATCATAAACTCACAACATAAGGATAAAATATAATAGAACTTATACAATAGATAGTGATAGTGAAGCAGAAAACACTAAGATGTCATGACAACTAGAAAGTATTTCCCATACACGTGGATATTAACAACAGTGTTTATACAATTTGCCTCACTATAGCACTTAAGAACATAGCAAACAACGGAAACAAATACTAAATAATAATAAAACTGGTACGTGAACCTCCTGTTCGCCATCGATCAACATTAACTTCTTGACTAAAGCATCACCTATCACCTGCTACTCAGTCTGCCCATCCACAATCGGATGAACAACCCAAGGTAATAAGAGGGAAACATAAAACCTTGAGTCAGACAACAGTCTTTTAAGCGATAAACCAGCTAGAAAACTTCATCAATAAAGTATATGAGAATGGGAAAATATACAACTAACCTACCCAGCTCCAGAGAAGAACTTACACCTGCCTTCCCCACACCTGACAGTGATAGCCTTTACGATCAATGCATCCAAAGGAATAACAATTCAGCCATGGCAACCAGAATAATCATTCACACATAGCAATATCAACTCAGCCATTATTATGACAAGCATTCATACATCCATAACCGATTCTGGCTATCACCGCCAACCATGCTTTGGAACCCTCATTATCATATGACAGGCTAACAACTTGCCATCAATTGTCAAGGACCACACACGATGCCCCGGTTCTAGCAAAACCCATAAGCTATACACAACACATGTCTAGGCCATACACGACGCCCAGGGCACTCGACCTACAATTGGTCTTCAACTGTACCCCTGCTTTGAGTCCGCTAGAGCCTACAACAATGGAAATTCCTCGTCCTTCTTATCTCTAGTCGTTATCAATTACGACTATTAATTAGCTCAGAACACTTTAGAGCAATTACTTCACACGAACCCAATACATCCTTGAGTCATCCCCACATTCGTCACATCCAACGAACAAATCACTTCCCTTCGTCATTCCCCAGTGAATTCACTACGAAGTCACCACGTCACTGAGCTGAATTACATCACTGCACTGCGGCTAGGGTTCGGAGAGTTGCCCCCAAAATATATTTTTTCAGCCCTTTTTATTCAAATCCGAGTCATACCCGAAAAATAAAATTTTCAGAAATTGGCCATGTGCGACCAACCCTTGGTGCGACCGACCCAATTCCCTGGTGACCGATTCCTCCCTTTGACCGACCCTCCGAAGACCGACCAGTCCCTAGGTGCATGACCCAAGCTTGCTCGACACTCACCTTGCTCAATTGACCCACCTTCAACGTATAAACCGACTGCCCCAAACTTCTTCCAAAACTAGAACCCTCAGACCTACTCGATCGACCCACACCAAGACCGACCCGACCCAGATGACCGACCCGACCCAGATTAGACCGATCGACTAGGGCGTGGTTTCTGACTTGTTTTCCAAGACACACTTTTGGGACCGACCCACCATGTTCGACCGACCCTGGCTTGCTCGACCCAAAACCCGCATCCTTCAATGCAACTCCAATTTCAACCAAAACTTCGCCAAAATGATTCGTTCGAAGAAACCAACTCATCCAATATGATCACAAGCATGATATGAAATCACTAATAACACAATATAACAATTCCATCAACAAACATGTAAAATTCACCAAAATCACCATAAATGTACATATGAGCAAAACCATGGATCTAACTTGCACATTCACATGAAATGTCATAGAAATTACCTATCTAAACTTGCTAAATTAGATCATAGTGTGACTTATATGAAAATGAACTTGCCAATGCATAGATCTATGGAAACATACTTGAAATTGACGAAAAACATGAACAAATGCTCATACACTACATTGAATCCATGTGAGAGATGCATATCACTCACCGATTCTCCAAAACAAGCTAAAATTGTAGAAATAAGAATCCGGACAGTAAGCATCTCGTACCAAACACCCTGATCCAATGAGTCATTGCCTCAATTGATGTATATCTTGCCTCCAATGGTGTAGATCTTGCCTCCAATGGTGTAGACCTCCAATTTCTCACCTTGGATTTGGATTTCTAATGGTGGAAACGTATTAGAGGAAGGAGGAGCATAAGGTCTTCAAATGAGAGAATGGAAAACTAAAGCCACTTCTTATATCCTTTACCCCCTATTTATAGTTTCCACCAACCCACTAATGGGCCTCCCCCAAATCAGCCGATTAGGCTCCCAAAATCTGAACAACCAACCAAAAAACCTTAGAACAATGGTTTCTCCCAAACCGCTGAGCCAAATCGTTATGTAACCACTCTACGGAAAGGCAAACATAAATTCCTTTCCAATGGCATAAGTCTCACCCTCTGATTCTATCCTCGATGGTATTGAATGTATTCTTCATTTGTAACTGTTTCGTTGTTCAGATCAGTAATAAACTTTGATGATATGGGTGTAGTGCCAAGAATTAACCCTTCTACACCATATCTTTGAACTACAGTCTCGATTTGCAGTTTCCATAGTAGATAGTTGTCTTCTTTAAGATGAATTGTATTAAGTTGACTCTTGGGGATATTGATTGTCTTAACAAATTGTTGTGTAGGTGAAATAGTGTGATTTTCAGGACTGATTCCAGAATTCGATTCAGGTACTCTAGATTGATCTCCCTTGCTTTTGAATGAATCAGGAATTGGGATAAACGAAGAAAAGCTTACACAATAACTGTGTTTTGAAAGACAAATACGATCGACAAGGCAAGAACCATAGAACTCATGTATGAGCCACTAGAAATGAATAGTGATGAGGTAACTTTTTTTATTGAAATACTCTGAATGATTTTATGGCAAGGCTTTAACGTATTTTTGACAAGATTCTTGATTTTCTTGATCTTATTTCTAGTGATAAAATTACACAGTATATAGAAATACCGTGTTGATTGTCTGATGCAGCCTAATTCACACGAATTACAGGCACAACATTGATGATCTGCACTATATTTCACTCTCAGATGATGTGTATACACTCAGATGAGAGAATTCCCACGTGATGAGATCTTTCTGAAAGGAAAAACTCACAAATACTGTGAGTTGATTTACTTTTTTCGTTAGACAAGTTTGGCATTGATACCAAATTGAATTTGCTGAAATATTAAAGACATATTGAATATTGGAAAAAGATAGAATGGAGTTGTAATTAGAATTGTTGCCATATGAATTCAATATCTAAAATGTATAGGTACATGCTATATTTAAAGCCGTATTACACAAAACAGAATAATGGGCTTCGACCCATATATGGAAATGTAAATATATATAAGGAGGTCCGTTGTAATGTACATTATAATATGTAAAGTCAGTCAGCCAGTTATTCATAATTCTCTTAACAAAGATTAGTTTAGAAGTTTTTAAATTTTATGGTGCAATTTAAAAGAATTTCAAATTATTTGAAAAATTGACACTCATCTTTCAAAGCTTCTCATGTGGCTAATATGTTCCAAGAAATTAAACACAATTGAATTCTGAAATAGAAAGAATTTGCGAACAAATAAAGATGTGTTGTTGCGATTTAAACAAAGAAAACATTACATATCTATATTATAATTGCCCCTTAACTGATTTTATTCTTATAGACACATCCATCTTTGACTTTAACATGACCAACACTGATTTTAAGTGCAGATACTAGTGGGAAGATATTTGATTTCAGTTTGTTAAACGTTACATGATTTTACTCCATGCTATCTTTACCATCACTTGTTGTTACATACTAAAATGAACCAAAGGTGTTCAATAATGGTAACACTCCTTTTGATAACTTGTTGAGCTATTCAGTTACAATCTGATTAAAAATCTTAACTATAAATCGGCTATAAATGTATGCTTGAAGAAATTTATTGAAAAGGTAAAACTCGCAGTGATATCTTAAAGGTTAAAATTACTTACCACAATGAGAGGTACAGTGTGGCTTTAAGCACCCACCTAGTTGATTCCTTTAACAAAGATAACTACTCTAAAGTGCTACTCTCTAGTGGAAGCTAAGTTCACAATAGACACACCTATATCTACGGCTGTCAACGGATACTTTCGGATACGGATAGTGTTATATCTGTATCCGTATCCGAAATCATTTTCAAATATTGGATAGCTGCATCTGTGGATACAGACGAATATCGGATAATTATCCTATCTACCAATGATTGATAAATCAAGAAATATAAATGAAAACTTTTAGTTTAACATAAATGTTTTTCAATTTCATTGATCACAAAAGTATTAAAAATAACATATATGATGAAATTAAATAGATTTGAGCAGCTAATACGCATTTATTGCATATAATAAAAAGCTTCGACTTAGTAAAGTAATAAATAAATCTCATTCATTTTACTAAAATACATGTAATTTTGAATATAATGTTAAAAAAATCGAATGGATAATTTTTGGATATAGATGTCTATATATCTGCATCCACATCTGTTTTTTCGGATACTAGATATTTATCCGCTTTTCAGATACGGATTTCAGATTTTTTGGGAATACATTGACAGCCTTACCTATATCAACATTATATATATATATATATTCTTTAAGTTTATTTATGTTTAGAAAACCATTTTAGATGAGATGTTATGACACTACTACAGATATGATATGAATGCTGAACTATTCTGATTGACTATCGTTTGATGGTTCATTATGGATTTGGTTCGTTGAGATAGCTTATGGTTACGTTACCTATATTTTGCTTTCACTTATGCATAACATGCTAGTTGGACTTTTGTTGTCCAGGGGATATTTGCCAAACTTATGGTAGCATTCTATTTAAGTGTATAATAAAATTATATGTGTGTGCTCTCCTTCTTAGGACGATTAAGCATTTTCTTAAATAATAGGATATGACTAAACAAAAATACTCTCGATTTAACACTATACAATAAAAAAATTAGAAATTCAAATCATTATTATCCTTATTTTAAATCATGTAGTGGAGCTACAATGATATACGTATAATGAAATGCTTGCTTTTCAATCGCGTCATTCCATTTATTGGATACAATCGATATGCTATTCATATTGTTTTGTTCATATCATAGCTTGATTCATGGTTTACTTTTATTATGCTTGGTCAAGAAGGGATATAACACAATCATTAAATTTTGTTGGCATCACTAAATGACAGAAATTATAAATTTTGATAGAGTTATGGGTTTGGCTTATGCATGGTTATTTAATTTATTATATAATTTAACTCTTAGAAGGGAAATTTGTTGGAAATGATGTAAGCATTTGGTTTTATTTTCTTTAATATATGTTTTATATAGCTTATTAAATAATGAACTAAATAGTTTAACATGTACACTTAACACGTGTAAGTAGAAAGTCCATATGAGAATAATTGTGTTCCTTAAATGCAATTAATTAAGTGAAACACCCCCTAAACAGGTCATACCATGGAATGTGAAGCATTATAGGTACTAAGAACCTAATCGTAGAGACTAAGACTCACAAGATATCAAAGAAAAACAATGGAAATATTTGTTTTTTTCAGCAACTTATTATTCCCAAAACAATAATTTATACAAAATAAGATTTAATATAAATCATATGTCTTACATAATATAAGCTCAAATTAGAAAAACATTCCCCTCTCAAGTACAAACCTAAATCATGAAAAATGAGATGTCATAGAATTAAGCACACTAAATAGAAATAGAAATAAGATCTTTGATATTGATTCTCTCAAGTTGCTAGTATCAATCAATCTCTACCTTGTGAGCCTACTTGGGGAAGGAAAAGGAAAAAAAGAGGAGTGGGTTAGACATAAGGTCTGGTGAATGATGTAATTACTAGCATGATTGAGTAATATATAAAAAAAGATTCAATGACATTTCTGGTGTCAGGTAAGATAAGTGTCTGTGCACAATTACAATGTAAAAACGTACTGGAAAGATTTACAAGAAAACATACTTGAACTACACAAGTAAAGATTTCTTCAATTGTTTGCACTTTCTCAAATACTACCTATCGATTGGCTTTATCTTACTAGTATACCATCTCGTATTGTAACTTATGTCACAATGGATTTAGGGAATTATCTGATTCAATCCATCAGATAAAACATAACTAATCGCTTTTTGATGCAGTAGTGACTTATCTTTCCTTGTCCATGCCACCACATGTTAGTGCACCGTTGGAATGCACCCACACACGTTCCTATCTCTGTTGATCCCTTACTTACCCAAATCAACATAAGCGTGTATAGCCTCCACCGCCATCTATTGTGAGACCAGTAGTGATTTACCTGAAAGTGAATGTTACTTGTACGGATCCTAGCAGAAAAATATTCTAATTTGCGCTCCTATCCAGACCCCCATAATTTGAGTCTTATTCATTTGTCACTTATTTTTCAAAATTAGTCATGTGCTATTGGAACGAATCACAATGATTACAAGCTTATTAAACTTAGTCTTGGATCTAAATTTACATTTATAACAAGGTTTTCCATTATTCTTTCAATTATAACTCTCATGTTATAATTCTATTTGCACATAACCCCAATTTGTCCATTATGATTTAATTATGTCTCTATACAATTATCATGATACCTTTCTTGTCCAGTCTTATTCAATTACAACCAATTTTATAATTTTATTACAAATCTACATTAATTTGCCTATTTTAGTCCAATTATTTTTTTAATTATAGATCTATATTTTTTGCACATTTTCTGTAAATTTAGTCCCTTTTCTTTTAATCCGTATTCACATAATTATTACTTTAATTCTATTTTTTCATACGCGAAAAGACTGAGAGCTACCTTACAAAACTTGAATAAAAAGAAAACAATAAGAAAAGAATGAGAACTACCTACATAAAATATCTTACTGCAAAAGAACTTGCAAAAATTCTAAATTATAGAAAAACTGTAATAAAAAATATCGAAAAATCTACAACTATTATAAACTATATATTCCTAAATTATCAAAAGTTTGAATAATTGCACACTCACCCGTGGTCTTATGCCTTCTTCTATGGCATATGTAGACCTCGTCTCTAATAAGATTATATAAATATTTTATAAACCCTTTTCCTTGAAAAATTTAGATCAGGTCTATCTCAAAAGGAGAGAACCTAGTGGGAAATGGTTGTGTTGTAAAGAATTAGTTAGGTCTATGGGTCTACTATAGTGTAGCCTTGGGATCTCAGACCATTGGATTTCTAGATTAATTCCAAGCGAGACATGTCGCCCAGCCAATCAGAACACGCCGCACCAACTCAAAAGATTAAAACAGCCAATAAAAATCAGCCGTTTCAGCAAAAATAATTAAAACACATCACTATTTCGCACCAAGGTGAAATATCGCCCAGACGCTTGACCCATGGCTCGACCCTACCGTGTATATGTGTGCATTATATTCTAACATGTATATTATCATAATTTGAGCAACTTGTATTATATTCCAACATGTATATTATCATATTTTCCTGGGTTTTACTATCTTGAAAAGGAATGAAGTAAGGAAACTAGCATTTAAACGATATATCATCCGTGCGCTTATCAAATTTGAGGATTTGTTCAAATACAATTTTTTTTCTTTTGATTAGTATTGGTAACTCAACCACTCTAGTGCGAACACTGATTCGGCTTCTGGATTAAAATTTCATTCTCCTTGCATATTAATAAGCTATGACAGAAAACTTCTGATTCATATTAAAAACTCAAATTAGTGTTTGTCATCGAGAACTGAGTGAACAATTCTGTTTGGAATCAAAATGTATATTCAAAACAGAATCAAAACTTTCATGCGAAAAGAATTTACATGCAACTTGCATATTTATTTCCATTGCTTTCTTGATTATATCAATGTATTTATTCAAGTATTTTATTTTATATTCAATTTTAGATGATTTACAGAAAATTTCTGTAGACAAAATTAATTTACGTTGAAAGTAATTTGTATCGAAAATACTTTTATAACTCAATATTTCAAAAAGTTTATCCCTGTTATTAATTTTTTTTGTAATACATTAGTTAGGCCCAAGAGTAGAAGTCTCTAAATACTTAGTAAACCCATTTCAACATCTAGTGAAAACATTTGGAAAATTTTATAAATAAATACGGGAAATACAATCCGACTGACCGAAGAAACTGTTCATGAACAGATTACCATTGGTTACGTCTATGTCTCTCAAGAAACATCCGTACATATAGAAAATCTCTTCCCTGCGAATTTCATCATGAAAAGAATCAACGAAATGAATCACTAGAATAGAATAACTTGAGATCATCATAGAACGCAACCCCTAAGGTCTCTCTATCACCAGGTCGAGAGGACAAAGTGTCGCAGCCATATGTGGCTTGGTAATAACTTCCTTACGCATTTTGCCATAAAACCTCAAAAAAGCATGCATGGATTGTAGTCAACTTCTAATATCATTGGTTGTTACATCTCTATCACCAGACCTAGCCCTTTGCACAAGCGAGCGAAGCAGCCGCTTGGGGCACCGCTAATTCTAGGGCATCGTTCCAGATATCAATTGTACATTAGAAAAAATTCACCATCCATAAATCACGATTAAAACCCACGAAATCAAAACCGCGGATAGGAAACAAGGAATCGACGAGTGAATGATCCACCACTTGACGACGAAGATTCAAATTACACAGAAAGGCAGGCACGACACGACAGTTTTAGCATTTCAGTTTCAGTTGAACATCTTGACTTCTGAACATTGAAACCAAAGGACCTTTCAGAGAATCATAATCACCATAGGTAAGTAACATGAATGATTGATTTTTTGGTTTGATTTTCATTAAATCAAATGGAGTTAAGGGTTTTGAATATGATGTGTAACAACCCGAATTCCAACAGATCATTTTATTTTTCAAAATTCTAATCTATCTAAACTCGTGTTGGTTTCTCTCGTATCCTGCAGAAAAGACAGAGACATAAAACATGTCAGAGCTCATAAAATATCTCACAGTGGAATGGATAAAATATAATGTTATCAAAATATAACCTTACCGTATTAATAATACTGGCTAACTAGCATCCAAAGCCATCATGTCTCTGCCACAAATCTAACCTGCGAGTATGTTATGAGGAGGGGGTCAGAACACAAATTCTGGTGACTGGATTTAAACTATACACTTTGGATAATCCTACATATACCGTTCAATCATATTTTCTTATTTATTAGGTTACTTGGGCTAACAACACTCAAGGCTAACACACACGTCGTACCCATTTACTCCCCAATGGATTAACCTAATACAGTATATATGCAGCTACCTCCAATGTTAAGGTATACCCCATGGTAACCCATTCGCACGGTCTCCACCGTAATGCCATAGAAATGTGCGCAGCCCCTCATCCTACGCCGGAGTGACGTATGGATCTCTATATAACAATATTACGTTCTGCATCTGTCTGTCAATTACTATGCTACGTAAGCGTACGGACTGCCACCTTTGATCAAATCAGACTCTATCACAGAGTGATTCCCTCAGTCTATGATATACCACCCAGAGCAGACATGCATGTATCTAGACTTTCCCACATACGTATCATCAATTGTAGCTCGATGCCTTAACCACACATATCCTCTAATGTGCACCGAGTTCTGTGGCAGGGCGATACAAGAAACATGAAACTCATTCGGGAGCTTTTCCATATCTGCACAGGCCCGCCTTTAAGAGCCTCAAAATACAGATATCCCTCGGGTTTGTTTTTTGTGGTGGCTATGGCCCCAGCTCGGCCGCTCCCTCAACTAGTAAAGACTACAAGAGCTAAGCGACTTGCCCCCAACAAACAATCTAAACATCCAGTTGGCGTCTTCCCTCAACCACCATACCCCGATAATGAAAGGTTAATGGTCTATTGGGTTTAGCTCTAGTCTTTTAGCATCCCACCAGTTGCCGATGACAGGGACCCGACGATCTACTATATCTGTTGGTCCTGACCTCTGCCTCCCCGTTGAGGCGACCGCCGAATCACCCTATTGTCACCACGTCACAACATTCTGACTGCAAAGCTACTTTTGCAGTCAAGGCCAACTTACCTAGTATTAACACATAGACCCAACCTCTGCGAGCACAACCTAAACATCTGGCACCGCACAGAGGACTACCAGGAGCACCTTACGTACCTCAGGAAGCCGCATGCTTCCCCTTCTAGTCCTTCGGAGCCAATAGAATAGTCAGATGAACGTGTGCTTCCCTCGTGCCTCTTGACACCACGATGATCTACCCCGTTGGGTTATTCACCCTTAAACGTGCAGACTGGCCTAAGCGCTTCAATTTAATGTGTTATTAGACCCTATGTCTATACATTCTTTTTATGCGCTTGTTTTACCTCTTCAGGTTTCCATTTAACTTGGTTATTCCTATTCACATTGACTTTTTATTCAAGTTACCAAGTTCCCTTGCTTATTAATTTTAGTCTTATAACTTAACCCATTTAAGCCCATTAATAAGCCCACAATATGTTATTCTCTAGATTGTGATCCAAGGTCTGTAATCCACAATCCCTTTCTGTTTTTATTCGATTCATGGCTACATAACATGTTCTACTCAATATGTAATTAAGTATATTTCAATTCACATGTTTTCTATTTAACATGTCACCTATCATTTATGATTAAATATAACTTATTTCATAAATTGCCTCATTCTTTCTTATTTAATCATAATTCCATCTTATATTGTCACTACAACTTATCGTTGTTTATTTATTAACTTATTTCTCTTAACTAAGGTTTACTAATAATTCTCCTTTCCATTTATTATAACCTATGTTATAATTTCCTCTTTCCCTTAGGACAAGCCTTAACACATTATTCTTATCAACATATTTCAGATTTCCAAGTTTACAGATTATTTAATTTATAATTAAGTACAACTCCTTACATTTCATAAATTTCCCTTTTTTCTACTTATTACAAACAACCAGTTTCAGTTTTCCCCATTTACCGATTACTTAATTCACAATTAAGTGCCACTTATCTCATTTCACCAGTTATTTCAATTTCCTTACCAGCTTATTATAACCCAAGCTATAATCTTCACTTGTCCCTAGGACAAGTCTACCTATTATACAACATTCTCATTAATGTAATTTATTTACAATAGGTTATTATCATTCCCCGTTCATTCTCATTTCCTTTTACTGTTGTAATTATCTTTCAATTCCATTCATATCCATTAATTACAATTAATGCCATTTATCAATCCTGCCAATTACATATGTATATGTTCATGCACTAGACCTCTCACATTAAGCCTACACTTGTGGATGTTGGATTTGCCGGATGGTTTCGGGTAGACTTCTTCCACAATTTGACTTAACCTCGTGTCTTAGCACCGTTACACATTTTATTTACGCACTTAGACCTCTCACACTAAATTAACAACTTGTGGACGTTGGATTTGCCAGGCGGTTCCGAGCAGACTTCTACCACAAGTTGAATTTAACCTCATGTCTTAGCACCATTACACGTTTCATTTACGCACTTATACCTCTCACATTAAATTAACAACTTGTGGACGTTGGATTTGTCGAGCGATTCTGGGCAGACTTCTACCGCAAGTTGAATTTAACCTTGTGTCTAAGTGCAGTTACAGTTTTCTATTTACTATAAATTTTCTACATAATTTAGGCATGTATATTCTTTCAAATTTTCACTGTAATTTATATTTTTCATGCCGTCATATTATGCCTATTTTATGTCATATGTTCTTTCTAACATATAATCAATTCTATTCTAACATGTAATCTTTTAATCATGTAATTGTTCAAATCAACAACTAACATGTAATTTTCTCAATTTCTACAACTAATGGTCCAGGTACATAAATGTTATAAGTTAACATGGAATTGGAACAACAGTAATTGCTACACATATTTTGACAAGTTTATAGTTCAACATATGAATTTTCTAACATATTAATATCTTAGCATATTAATATTCCAACATGACATATTCGTCACTTTAACCCTTTTAACATATGTTCAAACATTTCAACACGTCATAATAACATTTTAATACTTTTAATTATTCTAGCAATTCACATTGTACGATAATAAGGAATGTTAAATGATAATATATCATTATCAAAAATCATATAACTTAAATCCACTCACATAATTTGCTTTTCAATTCCTGGATCTGGTCCAGATCTAGCATTCCATGGTTTCCCCTAACTGTATTTGGAACCTAACAACCATGGATCCACAATTTTTACTAAAAGAAAAAGGAAAGAAAGAGGAAGAAAGAAGAGAAATTGAAATAGACCAGATCTCGAAAATTACCTCACTTTGATTATGATTCTGAACACCTTCTTATTAAGATTCATTTTTTTCCTCCAGATCTAGATTCAGAATTTTCCTAAACTATTTATCTATTTTTCTGAAGAAATTTGAGGAGGAAGAAGAATGGCAGAGTATAGGCGTCATCTCAGAAATATGAGATTTAGGCAATGCTCTACAAGCTTATTTATAGGTGCTTAGATACGAATTTGGTCAAGAAACGAGTCCACGTTCACAAAAATTAATTCTACCCAGATCTGAATAGGGGTCGAAGCCCTCTTATGGTGTCGAACCCGGGGTCGACCCATGGGTCGACCCCAAACACCCTGGGTTGACCCCTGAGTCGACCCCTAGAATGAGGCGGTTCAGCTCCTGGGTCTTCCAATCGCTGTTTCGATTTTTTTTTCATATATATTTGTTTCTATATATATAATTCTCTTGCACGTATACAAACTTCTAGGCTTAATAGCTTCTTCATACGATGTCCATTTTATGCAAACAGGCGTCTATCTTGACCAGAATTCCGATACGGACGCAGTGGCGCAGTCCGTTTTACTTACCCCTCATTATTTAATTAAGTTACTCATATTTTATTATCTTAAAAATGCAGGTTGTTACATGGTGAGTCCTCCATATTTTGATTATTCGTTCACGGTGAAAGACCGATGTGAGTTTTTTATGGTTTCACATATGTTGTAATTGTGAATTTTGGGTGCCTTTTGAGTTGGTGGCCTATTAGATTTTATAGGTCGGTCTTGCTATTTTTGTTTATAGGATTTTAGTTCTGTTGAATAGTTTAAAAGAGTTTTTGCTTCAAATTATGGTTGAAAACATTTTTGTTTAAGTATAACTATTATATCACACATTCAAATTTTAATTTTTTTTGTTTTAATTATTTCCTGATAAAGTACAACTAGTATATTGCTAATTTTTTCTGATAATGGTTAAGGATGGATAAAGAGATTTTGCTTCAAATTTTGTTTAGTTTTGCATATAAAATAATTCTGACTATATCGATTACAGTCGCCTCGGTCGAAAGAAGTTTTTCAAATCTAATGTTGATAAAGTTTTATCTTCATTCTTCTAAGTCACAAGAAAGATATGGTTAATGAACTTGAATCCGGTAATATTATTAGCAATTTTGCAAGTCGGGGATCTAGAAAAATGTTCATAAGTGGTTAATATTTGTTTTGTTGTATAACTTGAATTATTATGAATAAAGTTATTTTTTCTTCTTGTTATTTTTAAATTATATAAATTAATTTGATATGATACATTATCTTCTGTGGAAGGGCCTCGTTTTCATTTTTTGCTTTAGGTACCAAAAGTCGTAGGACCGGCCCTGTCTATCACCTATATACTCTAGGAAATCTTCCACCTCTAATTATGCGATGTGGACCGTAGATACATAATGGTTACGCTTGCATCTCTCCAAAAAACATTCGTACCCATACGGAATCATCTCCTTTGTGGATTACGCCCTAAAGCAACAATAGACTGCAGCTACATAATGGTTATGTCTAGGTCTTCCAAGAAACATCTGTAGCCTTAATCGTTCGCGGCCGTACAAATTTCTCTATGTAGTCAGGTACGAAGGAAACTCATGAGTATTATGTCCAAACAACCAAGAATCGATACGCAACCCCTATCGAGTAGGTGTGAATCCCAATGGACACTCCAGTCAGATGGAGCTCCAAGCATCTCCCACCGAGTAGGTTCATGATCTCCAAGAGAAGGTACTTCCCTTTCTTATATATATTGTATATAAGTCATAATTTCGAATATATCATTCTTATATAAATTTCATTATATATAGGATTATCGTTTTCATATCGGGTTCCTTTCAAATCAATAGTTTTATAATTAATTTCATACTTATAAAAATCATATATATATATATATATATATATATATATATTTATGAGTTTGAAAACTTCTATTTCGAAGATATTTTTATAATCAAAGGTTCTTGAAATTTCCATTTTAATTCTATTTCGAATTTCATATATAGTTTCAACAATCATTTCATTTAAATTCAAATTCATTCAAGTATCAATATTTCAAATCACTCATTCGAAATATATATTATTCAACAAAACTTAAGAATCAATTCTGGATTTTATTTCAATTATCCAAGTTATATATATATATATATATGCTCTTGTATATTTAAATCATACAAGCCATTTCATCAAACAAATAAGTAGAAAAACTACTTTAGTAGTCTCCCCCACTCTATGACTCAAAAATGAATTTCGATGATGTGAAGTGAGTTCTCCATTTCTATATTTCTTTTGAAAATATTTTGGAAAGATTATTTTAAACATTACTATTCAAGAAATACTTTTATATAATGCAAGTTTCATTTTCCAAAATATTAGAAATCTATTTCAAAATTTTGGAATTCAATTCCCAAATTTTTACAACTTACTATTAAACTAAAAATTTAACACTAGCACCTTACAAATTCATGATATTCATTAATACACTTCATTTATTTTTTCCTATTTTAAGTATATTATCAATGATGACAATCACAAATTTAATTATTTCAGAACATATATATTTTTCTAGATTAACAACATTTTCATTTTGTCTTATATTATAAAAGTCCAAGCTTATAATATATTCAACTTATTATATAATCACTTTGTTTCAATTTAAGTTTTTTTTAATTTTATAATTATTCAAATACTAAAAATACTTATGAAAATAAAAATATGCTCTCTGAATACAATCAACTCATTCCACGGTACTACTGACCCTGTCTTTAATGATTTACCCCGAACAGGATTTGGCATTCGCTAAACCTGGCTCAGATATCAATTGCAACAACCTGCCCTTTTAAGGATAGTTCAAGTCGACATTGAATCATTCATTTTTAACTCAAACCATTCCAAAATGATGGAATATTATTGGTATGTTAATACAAGAAAGAAAATAAGATGAAAAGAAACTAAATAATACACAGAATCTCACAGCGGAACGACAAAATATAATAATAATATAAATATTTCATAATAATATTCACTTGATTATAGTTTACAATATCAGAGTTTTACAGACCAATAATGAAGTGGAAATACAATAGTAATAATACGGTCTTCGAACTTCATCTTCGTCTTTAAGAATAAAGGTCCTAATGAATGTTGAAATACTCGAACTGACCAAGCATAAAGTAAAACAAATCAACTGAGTCAGGATTAACATTTTTATATTGGTAAATTAACCCAATTGAAATGTTCAAGGAAATATACAAGTAATTAAATCAGTGTAATATCAAGTTTAAGCAAGCATCATATTTCATGCCATAATTTGGTTCAGTTCAAATACTAATTTTTATTATCGTTTCTTAAATCAATTCAGTATGCAGATTCAAATACAAATACAAATTCAACTTCAACTATTGGATTCAAATTCATATTCAAATTCCCATATTTTAGACAGTTCGTTATCAAACTCTAAGTTTGATTTTATATTTCTATATCATAAATAATGCTATTACATGAAATTTTAATATCTAATCACTTCGGACTTAATTACTCGAATCAGAAACAAGCTTTTTATTTTAAAATAGTTAAAATTAATATAAAATTTTGAAATAGTTATAAAAATATGTATAATAATTAAATTTATAAAACAATTTGGTTAAAAATGTTATAATATGTATAGAATAGTTAAATTTAATTTATAGACTAGTTTATCAAAGTAGCTACAAAATATCTTTTATTTATGAAAAAAAAACATTAAGAAAAATTAGCTAAAGTAAATAATTTAATTTTAGATAGCGTTAATTAAAATTTATTTATAATCCAATCCAAATCAAAGATCAAGATTCCTAAAATTTTACTTAATATTAATTCAAGTTTCAAGTAACCTTAAAGTTTTAATGGTTCGAATTTAAAACATAAAGTCAAATTTCAATTTTAAACAATTTCATAAATCAAGTCAGCTTAATGGTTTAAATTAATTGTTCACATTAATTAATTTAAATTAACAATTTAACTTAGATTATTAAGTTCCATCCATTTCAATCCATTTTAATTCCATAATAGTTTCATATATATAGTATGCGGTATCGGGAACTTTAGCGTGGTAATAGAGACGATAACAAAATAAATAACAATTTAAATAAACATCCAATCATATCTACAATCATACAATAATAAAAATTATTTTAGGGAACTTGTACTATGAGAACAACATATATAAATAGTATAACACATCAGATAACAATATACAATCAGTACATGTTACATAACATATAACATAACACGTAATTCAATGGTCTTGTGTCAATCATAGTATATATGTCATAAGTGAACATTTATACATTAACACCGCAAAATATTGTGTCATTTGTCAATAATAATAAATCTATATCTATAGAAAACATTTCAATGACATTTGATGTAAATCAATTCACTTAACAAAATAATGTCAGTCATAAGTAAGTGATTCTCACCTTTCAAAGCTAAGAGAAGATAACAACGCCAATGCAAATATCACCTTCTCAAGCAATTTAGAAGAATAGTAGTAAAGTTATTAGTTAGGAAGGATGGGATTTGATTTAATAGAATTTACAAAAAAGAACTAAAATTGGTTATATTTGTGCTTATTTTTGGACCTGTTAACCATCGAAATTGGAGAAGTGATTAACAACAAAATTATTGAAAATTATTTTTTATACAATTTTAAAAATCTGTATTTCAATTACTTATGGAGGAGATAAGAACAAAACAATAAAGGACATTTCCGATTAGGTTCAAAAAAGTCTGAAAATTTGCGATTTTGATACAATAAACACAAAATTTGAAAAGTGGTAAACATAAAAATTATAACTAACTCAATTTCACTAATTTTGAAAAAAATAATAGGTAAATTTAGAATCTGTTAGTAGAAGTTATGATTGTGACAAAAAGAGGCAAAACTCTGGAAAAACACATAAAATAGAAAAGAAGAGAAAGAGAATTAAGGTTAGCGTTTTGTGGGGTTGGTTTCCGTCGTGATCGCATGGTGCGTCCGGTGGGTGAATCGAGGGGTTCATCTGGTTAGGGTGCCTCAGGTAGTGGTGGAGGGGCAAGGGAAGCGGAGGAAAGGAAGGTGATTAGGGTTTGGTGATTTTGGTTTATGGTTTTGAAAGGAGGAAGAATGAAGAACTTAGATTTGAATTTATTTTTGATTTATGGAATAGAGGAAGATGGGATTAGAGAATCACAAAGAAGAAGAATGAGGGAGGAAGATGGGGTTTAGGAATTTTAGAATTTTTTTTACAGAGGAGATGGAATAAAGAAAAAGTGGAAAGTTATGTGGTTTATCTAAAGAGCTTCTCACTGGTAAAGTTTGTTCAAATTATAACATGAGAAATTAAAAGAATTAGACTATGGACCACAAAGCTCATAAGAATTCACAATCCAATTAGAAAATATAGACAATCAGAAAAGATGGGATGGAGAATTGAGGAATGCATGTATAAACACCATCCATTTGCATAATTTTATGCTATAAAAAACATATTTGGGGCTCTAAACTTCGATGTTCACAAAACGAACCCTCTTAGAATTTTATCTTGAATCATTAAAAAATTCGAATTTTCAAACTTTTAAGTTTTCAACTAAAATTTGAACTTCGGTCGAAATTTGATTTTTCACAAATTTTCTTTTGTTAAATTCTATTAAACACAACATACACAGTACAAATTCATTATTTGAATTTAAATTTCAAACATTAACTAAAATTCAAATAATACACTAATTTAGTTTGTTCAAATTTATGGGTTGTTACATCAAAAGATCCAAAAATTTGTGTCTTTCTAAAGTTCATAGTTTTAATTTTTGTATCACCTACTTGGGCCTTCCATATTCCAAATCATTGCATCTAAATAAGTATCCTAAACTTTTGTGTTGTAGGCATCAGTTGTCATTTGGCTAATAATATCGATCATGATGATGACAAACTTAATTTTGTTAGCTAATGGCTTTTGGTATGTTATTTTGAAATATGTTAGATATGTGAGATTAGTGGTACATGAGCTCGACATAGATCCTTCCAGAAAAAATACTTAATCAAAAGAAATTGAGTTTCTAATTCTAAGTTTGCTCGGAAAAGAGGAAAAATATTGAGAGAGATCCAACTTGATGTGCGTGCGTGCATGCGCGCTAGGATCCACCACCCCTCTTATTTAGCTCCATCATAAATCCTTTATTTTTGCTAGATGTTCCAAATTAGATGATAATATGGTGTGAGAAGAGAGAGAGAGAGAGAGCGTGCGTTATTATTTAAATGGGGCTTGGGGCTGAAAATAGAAAGACTACATGATGGCGCCTAATAAGAAAG